>OY560206.1:6171566-6807975 GCA_961405105.1 Perizoma affinitatum
AGGAATTGTTAGTTTTCGGCCAGCAATTTACGTTTTCTGACACAAACATTTTAGCTTTCGATTATACCTAAATGTCGAAAGCCTTTGAGGTGTCCTTATTAACTATTTAAACTCACTTTCGATATCACTTTTCGACATTGTTGGTATTCGGCCCTACTTAAGTTCTCGGCCTACGTCCAGGGCCGCATACCAATGCACCTACCCTAGTCCTACTAATATCCTACTAATTATATCCTATCCTACAAATATTATAAAAGCGAAAGTTTGTGAGGATGGATGTTTGTTACGCTTTCACGCAAAAACTACTGAACGGATTATGATGAAACTTTACAGTATTATAACACATAGGCTCATTTTCATCCGGGTACCACGCGAGCGAAGCCGTGGGAAGAAGCTAGTGACTTATAAATGAGAACTATGATTGTATGTCGTTGTTGTTCGTCGGTTCAGCTACGCTGGGATCCAAAGTCCACCTTTGTTTTCTTGATAACTGGATGATATAATATTTCTGTTCATACTAGACAGTTCATTATTAACGTAAGACGATTTGGGGAGACGGGTCCGAACAATTTTTTTATTACTTAAAGCCCTATGAGTAACAAAAAAAAGGGGCAGTCAGATACTATTTAAAATTGTCAATCAAACGATTTGTAGAGACACTGTCAAAGGTAAAAACAATAAGTTTTTTTAAATTGATTTTTTTGTAATGTTTTAAAGAGGACCAGTTAAATAAACTTGAGCGTCTCCAAAATGTTTGAATCATATTTTTTTTGGATTACGTAAATATGATACCGTTTCGGAATTTCGGGTGTACATAAAATAATATTTTTATTATTATATGTACACCCCCGCCACTCTCACAATCTCTTATTATTTCACCCAAAGGTTGTCTGGAAGATAGGAAGATATCGCTTCTAAGCGATAAGACCGTCCATTGTACTTTCTTTAGAATAAGATTTGTATGTTATTTGTTTAAGGTTTCTTAGCTTAATAATATCCCACGGCTGGGCGAAAGTAGCTTCGACAATTTACATAAAAGTATATTAGATAGCCTGCTAGCTTTTTGTGTCAATAACGTTGAAGAATTTTTGAGTTATTTGGCTCAAAATTGTACAAGAAAAAACTATAAGGAAATTATAACTACTATTTCACGTGCTTATTACGAAAATTATAGATAATAAAATTTTACGATATTATAAGCGATTAGCTCAGCATCAGATAAATAAAAATCTCGAACCACAAAGCAGTTAGCCATCACGATAATTTGCAGAAACCACTTTTAAAAAACCTTACATAAGCTAATTAAGGACTTTGGACCCAAGAATCTAGTTGCTGTCCTCGGTCCAAAGTGCAAAATCATTGCAGATGTTAGCCATCACGATAATTTGCAGAAACCACTTTTAAAAAATCTTACATAAGCTAATTAAGGACTTTGGACCCAAGAATCTAGTTGCTGTCCTCGGTCCAAAGTGCAAAATCATTGCAGATAAACATAGCTAGCAAAATGGCAAAACCGCTGACGTAATTTTATACAAAAAACTAGCTCTTCAGGTTATTAAGTGGATAATTCGCGATTTGTGCTATGGATCCTGTTTGGACATTGTAATATTAACTTTTAATGACGTCTGTTGGTCTAAAGGTTAGTTGTTTTGATTCCAAGTAATTTATCCGCAGATCGTCTTAATATAAATTGTCTTTTTTTAATCCTCTATTAGTACTTAATTATTTTGATTAGATGATAGAAGTATCTATATTATGGCGGTAAATTGCATGGTAACAAGGTAAATACGAGGAAAATAAACGGGTAATAATTTTATTGAGTGCCAATTCGAATGGATTTCCAGTCTTTTTACGTCATACATTGTCATGTATGACGTAAAAAGAGTTGTTTTCATCTTATTTGTTTCGTATTAAAAAACTATATCTTTCGTATTGATTTGGTAAACAGCTTATATTGTCTAGTTACAGAATAACAACACGATGTGAAAAATACAACAAGTCAGTCAGTTTCAGTCATAATTTTTAGTATTACGGAACACCACCAACTTATAATAATATAACAAATTCTGAACGGCTAATATTGCTATCGCGCAAGCACGGCTGCATCAGCCAAAAAGAGACATTCGGGCCGATTTTAGGACGCGCGCAAATCCCGTTGTTTCCGATTCATCCTTTTGCCATCTAGTTTGAAATCCAAGATGGCGAACACGAATTTTATGTGGCTTATGACTTTTTTTTAATTCTAAACACTTTCGCTATAACCAGACATATTAGAGACTAGCTTCTGCCCACGGCTTCGACCGCGAACCATCTGGGTATAAAGAACCATAAATGCGTTATTCTAAGTCATGAACTATAACTGACCCATTCCGATTTTTATACACATCGGTTCAGCCGTTACGGAACTGGCGTAGGATATTAAAGCGTAAATGCCCTGAAATAACTACATAATCACAACTATGATTTAAGGCATGCCAGTTAATCAATGTTTGTTTAAATTGTTAAAAACAATAGTTGTGTATTGGAAACTTTTGTGTTTACTTTGTTTATCACACTATCAGAAGTATTTAAGCAATGACAAATACCCATATATTTGGACCGTTATTTACTAATATGCAGATAACCGTAAAATTTGGTTGGGTAGGAACATTTAGATGTTTGCTGGTATGTCTGTATGTCCAGAAATTCATGAAAGGTCTAAGGACGTTAATGACAACACAGCGAATATTTAATAAGGTTAGATTATATGGACCTAATCAAAGCTTTTTGACACATAATTTCATGGGAATCTGTCATCATAATCAATGACATGACCGTCCTTTTATTTTGTTGGTCTTCTTACAACTTTAGACCACTCTTATGTGACCTACGGAGCCGTAGGTCAACACGTGGGCACTCAGTAGGGCTTATCCACCAGTTCAAGGTCGCACAACGAACTATGCTCGGAGTTTCTCTGAAGAATAATATCCGTAACGAGATTATCCGACAGAGAACGAGAGTCATCGACATAGCTCAGAGGATTATTAAGCTGAAGTGGCTGGTCATATATGCCGAAGAACCGACAACCGTTAGGGTAAACGCGGTCTCCATTCAACGAGGGTTGAGTGGAGACCGTGTCTGGGCAAACGTAGTGTGGGGCGCCCCCCGGCTAGGTGGAGCGTGACTTAAGAAAGAGGATGAGAAGAGCCGAACACCGGGCTCGGTGACGCGTATTGGGAGAGGCTTATGTCTAGCAGTGGACTGATGTGGGCTGATGATGATGATGATGATGATGATGATGATGTAAGTAATAATGAGTTAGAATAAAATTTTTTGTTCAATGTCAAGCCATATAAAAAGCATAGCTCTCTTTTAAGGAGGCCTATTCCTATTGATAATACTCGTAATAATGAAGGGTAAATGATGTTTCATACCCATATTTAAGCTAAATGGAAGAAATTTACTTAAATATTTTAGCAGTAGACCTGAAACTAGTACTTAGGCATAAAATAATCTAGCTGAATGTGCCAGCTGTGTGCGAAATGCCTCTAATTTCATACAAAATATTTTTCAGGTCGAATTGACTAAGGAAAATATTACGATTTTTGCAATTTGTTAATTAGTCCCACAAAAAATAGATGATGAACGATTTTTCGTGTCGAGTTGATGAACGACTTTTAAATGAGTAATACTTTAAGCAGTGCTTTTTGTCACAGGTAGGCTTTTTGTAGGTATGCACCTAGTTAAAAACTAGAGGTTGAATCAAAACTGCCAGCGTCAATGTTAAACAAGAGAACAGTAAGGTACGTGGTATAGTCGGAATAATAACCTAAAATATACAAATATTTGCAAAAATTGAAAGCCCCTACACGTTTTCCAGTGTCAATTGGAACACCCCCTAAAACCTATCCAAGAACTTTTTTTGAAGTCATACAAATCGATTGCGAAAAACCGCATTTCGGATGCTTATTTTGTTTTAATGTGAGAAGCTGCTGCTTTGGACATAAATGGTAACAGAAAAACGAACAATCACTTATGGCAAACGCATATACCTACTGGCTTTTTAAGTCGCGGGTAAAAATTACGAAGAGTTGTTACCTATCAAAGCCTTTTATGTACTAATTACTCACACCCACTGATTGATACAAAGGAAATTTCATACCTATTGCACTTTAGAACTTGAAACATCGTATTATTTATGCGTTAACAACCAATTGAAGTACAAACGACGACAAAAATCGATTATTCTGCTCAGTAGAGATTTTTCGCTAGAGTTTATAAAATATAATTATTTTCAAGCAGATCATCATGCGTTACCTGGTGACAAGCTTAACGGAACCAGGGTAATACATTTCAAGCTGCCATGGAGCCATTATGCTAGGGATTGAATAAAGATGGCATGAGTAAGAGGGGTGAGGGCCGAGATGAAAGCTGATGTATAGAGAAGTTGAATAAGAAAACATGTTATGCCAACCCCAAACAACTATTATTGGATAAAGGCAAGATGATGAATATATTAACAGACTTATGCAGCTAACAGTACCAGCCTACCAACTAGCATGCAATTGAAACTAATTTGTGTCCCTATGAGCCTGTAAATGCACTATTGTCATCTATTATTGCAATGTTTCTACTCCATTTTTACTAGTGATTTTAAAACCTGTATATGCGTTTGCCATAAGAGCTTGTTTGTTTGTTTATCCATTACCATTTACCTCTAAAAAGGCTTATCTGATTGATATGCAGTTTCTAGCAATCAATGCTTGTACGACTTCAAGCATGGTTTTTAGATAGGTTTTATCACCACAAGTCACTAGGAGCTCTGCAGAAGACAAAAAAATATGCTAAGCAAGCGGTGAGTTGTTTTTACAAAAAAAAACATTATCATACAAACTGTCACCCCCTTAAAATGTGAAGAGCCAAAAAACCTTAAAACACATCAAACAAAATGTAGATACTTATCTTAAATAAATAGTTATTGATATTGATATTATATAGATAAGTATCAACAATTCTAATTTTCAAGTTTCTATGTTTGAATATCACAGATACAAACTTCCCCCCTCAAAAAGTGAAAAGCCAAACACCATGAAACATTTCATTATTTATTTAAGATAAAGTTGAAATTTCCAAACCTCCTTTCTTAGTGGATGCTTATGTTATTAAATAAATCTATTTTACAAATTTCAGCTTTCTACAGTAGTTTTGTGCCTTGATAGATCAGTCAGTCAGTCAGGACAAACAATTTTATAAGTTTAGATGATATTTGAGTTCAAGATGCATACTTTGACATTTGATGAATAGCAATACTATGCCATGAATCCTTCATATTTTATTTTATACATGAAATTTAGCTATTTATAGTACCAGCCTCTGCCCAGAGCTTCACCAGCATGGACCTTGGATAAAAAGTAGTTGTTATTATAAATTCCAACAAATCTGTTCTAAATTTCACCAAAATTGGTCCAGCCACTATGGAGATTATTAGCAATAAACATAACCAAACTTTGACAACCTCTGAGGTTCAGTGGGCGACAGCCCACCTGGGACTCAGAAGGTTGCAGGTTAAATTCCTGCTGTGGCATAAATTTTTGTATGATCTGCGGGAATTTATCTTGAGTCTGGGTGTTTTCTATGTATAAAATGTATTTATTAACAAAAAAAAAGTATAAAAGTAGTATATCAGTCATGTAGTTCCCATAATACAAGCTCTGCTTAGTTTGGGGCTAGATGATGCTGTGTGAAAAATGACCAGAATTAAATATTTATATAAATAATAAAATCATGAGTCCTAAATCCAAACAAAATTTTAAACCAGCTTGGTTTAAAATTTTGTTATTTGTTATTAATTATGGCTATATGTACTTAAAATTAAAATACATGAAAAAGTAATTTCTATAGCTTGCATAAAATGGTTGACACCATATAAATAAGGTTATGATGAAGGACCTCCAACAGCAGATCAAAGACCCTGTTTAAAGACAATGAAACAAACAATACAACTACATCTGAACTACATTATAAAAGATAATCTACATACTGATGGATTGTTAAAGTAATACCATAAACAAACGGGCCAATATGACCCACATAACTAGATAACCCTTCGCCACATAAACATTGGGTAACATGGTTAGAGGTCAAACCTGTTGTCTAGTTCCGCAATTGAGATTGCCTAGAACCACTGCTAAGTGTCTCAACAAACATTAAGATGGACAAATGGAAACATAGTGGTAAGTACCTACCTACTTATTTACTTGAACAGCGACTTATCAAGGTTGTAAGTTGTGCTCAAATGTCATAGTACACATACTGCTATGTGGTGAAGTATTACAAAATTTAAGAATTTAAAACGAGTAAAACCTCTACCACTTTCTGTTAATTAACTTGTTTACCAAAAATTATTGAACAAGAATTAATGTCACTTACCATCGTCACAGAGCCCCATTCTTGTTTCACAACTAATCTTTTACACGTTATATATAATAATAAACAACTATTGCGTGCTATATCATCAAGAAAACCTTAAAATTTATAGAAAATCTATTTACATGACAAGCCACAGTGATATTTCCAGACGGTTTCCATTCCATTTCCAACGTTTGACCGTCAAACTTTGACAGCTGTCACTTCCAACTGACAGTCGTACAACTTTGAAGAAACTAAATTAATATGATATTTGTTGCCATATGTGTAAATAAATAAGCAACATAGATCGCCATCTCTGGCTAAATAGTATAACTAAAAAGTCAACGATTTATTACCTACGATTACGACTAGAGATCTAGAGATGCTAACGCATGCAGTGCGCGTTTGTCCTATGTGGTTGTTTGCTAGACTGTTACCATAATTATATCAGTTTGCAAATGCAGTTTTTTTTTGCAATCGATCTTTATGACTTCAAAGATGGGTCTTAAATATGTTAATCTCGTTGCTGAGGTATTCTCATTGTTTTCTTCTGAGTTTGATGCATTATGTAAGGCACAGATATTACAATACTAGATTAAGTTAATGAGGTAAATTGAATGTGATAGGTACTTTGCAGTCACGTCATTATCATGTACTCATACCTAGATGGGTATCACAGACTTACTAGGGTTGCTAACTGTAGGTATGTACAAAACTACACTGGTGCTGAAGTTACAGAAATCTGTAGAACATAATACTATCTATCAGTAGCTAGTAGGTTAGACAAAACTCGTGGCAACAATCTGTTGGCCTTTGAAGTGGCATAGGTATGAATGGAGCGCGTCACTCGTATCGTTATAGCCATGTCATTGATCGACAACATCGATGCATGGTGCATTGCCAAGAGGGCTGCCGGCCACGGCAGCTGCCAGCGTTTGAATCACCGAGCAGCGCCGGCCGTTCGCGTCACGCCGCATCATGCATGATCCGTATAATTAGACGGTTGACTGTTGCATAATGATGAAAATATATTTTATCTGTTTTGGTAAAAAGGTATTATGCATTTAAGTAGAGCCCAGGCAGTTGATGGATGTATTCCATGATGGATATCCTCAGAGCGTAGATCCGTGAGGATATCATGTAGGAGGTAGTCTGATGCACGTCCAAATATAAGATAGTTAGCATTCTACGTAAAAAGTTGCAAGCCCATCGCCGCTTATTGGAACACTAACCGATAGCACGTGTTAATACACGACCGGGTTCGAACCACTCGTGGTCGAGCACTAATGGATTTTTCCATTCGAAACATTTGCTTATTAACACGTGCTCGAACCAGTAGAGGAAAACATCGTGAGGAAACCGGCATCGGAAGTTGGGGATCCACCTCCACAAATTAGATAATAGTTATAGGTATACTAGGCCAAAACGCCATCTAGACAGGTAGGTAGGTACTAAAGTTATTGGGATCTTTCCTAGGTTTACCTAGGTATGTACTTACTTTAGAATGTATTTGAGACAAATGTGAAAAATGGTCCGATCACAGATCTCACGCAGGGTGACCAAGAAAGAACCGATAACAATTACGAAGACGAGCGTTTGAGAGAACAAAACAGCTATTTATGGGAAGGTGTAAATGAAAGTTCCTACAACCGGAGATTTATTACTCTAGAATTGAAGTTACGAGCTTTGGCATTTTAGAATATAATATTCAATAATAGAAAATATAATAATAGAAACGCCAGCAGGAGAATATTAAAGTATGTGGTATAGTCGTAATAATATTGTGACTCCCACAATATTATTAAGACTTACTATCGTCGTAAAACTGGTGTTTTAAAATGATAACTCTTTAAACTTTCTGTAGAAACAATTTTATTTTGGGAATATTACACAGCGCACAGCGCACACTCTTGGAAGAGCTCTGGAAGAGAAGATCGAGAGGTGTTGCCACTCGCTTACCTAGCTTTTAAATTATTAATAAAATAATAATCGATTACCTACCGAATTTTATGTCTCGAACATGCTGGGGCATCACAGAACAAGACTCAGCTTTTATATGAAAGGCTAAACAGTTTAACAATATGACTTATCAAGATCTTAGGACTAAAATTAATAGTGTGCTTCATTAACCCTGTATGTGACATTTTATTTAGTTTTCCATCATACATATTCTATGTTATAGTATTCATGCTGCTATAAATTTTAGCAAAATAGTATAGGTATTCTAAAGTTAAATATAACGCTGGTTCTACATAGAATAGAATATAGAATATTTATTTGCCAAAATTATCACCATTATTATTATTATTATTTAATGATGATATATATATATATCTAAATATATAGCTTATTATCTACTCTACTCTTACTATCTCTTACATGGTATCCAAAATCACATATCTTGGTAATAGATCTTCGGTGAGAGTGACAATTACAGGTCATTATTTTGTACAGCTCTTATATTTCCATCACTGCCTGGAAATACCTTTGTGACACAGGCCATTGTAAGGGACACGCTTCCGTCTGGTAGTACCTAGTCATTCTACTGCTGACATTTCGTTGACGGTTTAGAACGGGAAAATAGTAAATTTCTTAGTATAGTCGTATTAATATCCTAAAAAGATCTGGATCAGTTGAGCTATCTATAGATCGTTTGCAACGGTCTTTAGATAGCTAGCTGTTTCATTTGTATTTTTTGTATATACCTACTTGTATGAATAAATGACGCCGCCCGTAGCGTATTATGTTGTATCAAAAGTCATCGGCTAGCCCTCTGACTATTGTCATCAGTAGAAGACTTTTAAATATTAGAATAGATAGCATTATTTTAACTAATTTGACAAAACCAAGTGTACTGTGAAATTCATTAATGAATATCTGTAATACCTAGCATCGGCATGATTGTGTTTACACGTAGGTATCCCTTTCAATTCGGATCGTCCTATCAAATCAATTCAGTCAGCGTGAACTTGACATACATTTCTATAAATACTCGTAGTTTGTTTTCCATCAGCAAGTTTTATTTGTTTGTTTTTGTGAATATGCTATTGAAACAAAAATGAGACCGGAGGCTGAGCAGCAAGCAAGGCGAACTTTTGTTAATAGTTCCCTATGACTGAACTCGCATGGTACCTACCCACCCTATAAAGGTAAAAATCTGGGTAAAAAGTAGCCATGTGTTATTCTAGATCAATACCTAGAAAAAAACCTAGCCCAAATTTCATCCAAATCCGGTAAGCCGTTACCTATAAACGAAGATTACTTACGAGCATTAAACGTTTTATCGACTATCCATACTTTCCCATTCATGGACTAGGTATTTCGAATTACATCCGAATCGGGATTAGCAGTTACGAAAATAATTACAAAAAATATCCATACTTTCGCTTATTATAAGTATTTAATAGGATAATTTTAGTATCTGAGTTTGAACACACTTGGTTCTTTCACGATTGGTCACATCATAAGGCCCTAACACAGAGTCATTAACAAGCACCCATCAAGACGAACGGAGGAAATCTCTCCCTCCTTCTCCAATAGTGTTCAATACCTAAAGTCTGATACGTAAGGGGTTATTCCACAAATCGCCCCTTAGGTGGAAAAAAGGAATCCAAAAAAATCATCTAGAAATCCCCCTTGATATCCTCCATAAACTGGAATCGAAAAATGCTGGTTTCTACTTTCCCCCCTTAAATTCCACCTCAGAGGGAAAAGTGGACTCCCCATTGAGAATGCCCCTTAAGGGGGAAACTGGAATTGAAAAAAATAATGTTTAGAAATCCCCCACGTTAGTACCAACAAATGAAAATGTTGAGCGAGTCAGGGCTGTGTGATTGATAATGGTCCATTATTCAGGCATGCAGAGTTAATGAATGTGTGGTAGGTATCATGAAAGTCGTGGTACCTAGCTATATTTTATTACTAGCTACTGCTTACGGCTTCGCCGTGGAACCGGATAAAATGTAGCGTTCGTAAGAAACGTATTCACTCGACGGATTTTTCGTCGACTTACGTTGCCAAATTGGTCACCACGAAAAGGCCTTTTATTTTAACAGGATAATATATAGCCTACTTATATCCACCCTGACAAATCACAATCTATTTGAAATATTAGTGAAATAATTTTTAAAATCGGATGATTACCTGGTTTTGGATATCAGGTACAAACTTACAACATGGAACTTGGATTCTAATGTGTTCCAAATAAAGAAAATTAACACCCAATGTTAGAGATATGTACATAATATAATACCTAGGCACGTTTCAAGTTCACCTTTACATTATCTGTCCGTTTACCTACCTCTAGATACATCGCAAAGTCTATTTGCTTGGGTATTCATGACTATAAGGTATTTGCTTTTAACCATTTATTCACAAATCGTCTACTCAAGAGCTATTTATATATTGGCTCTTTAAGCATAATTGATGTGCTCGAAGGATGAAACTTACACATAGTAACTATGATTTGTTACAAATAAAAAATAACTAGAAAAAAAAAAGTACTGACAAGTATTTTTTTCATATAATTTACTAGTTTTCCATAGTCTATCGCAGCGCCCACTAGTGACGATGAAACATATCTAAGAACCATCCTTGAAGCCATACAAAACGATGGCGAAAAACCGCATTTCAATCGGATAAGCCGTTACATAAATTAACGAACGAACTAACATACATACAAACAACCTCGTTTTGGCCAACGCTTCTTGCGTCGCGTGTAAAGTCAAATTTGTATAAAATATACAAATGAAGTCTAGCAATATCATAATTAAATACCTTTGCAAACGATCTATAGATAGCTCAACTGATCCTACAGACGGAAGTGTGCCCAAATTGCTTGCTCGATATCTGATAATAATATAACATTGTTAAATTATCTTTTGTAGGAGCTTGTCTCACTTCCAACCCAGTTATTTCATGACTATCTTGCTAATTGTGAATTTCCTTATTACGTAAGTTCGTTTATCTACCTATTATTATATAGGTATCTAAATTATATGACCTCTAGGAACATTGTATAATTGAGCAAAAAAGGTTGCCCATTCAAAGAAGGTACGTCATGTTATCTTAGGTAAGTTTCGTTTCCGTAGAACCGTAGAACCTATGGTGCCGGCCGTGCCGACTCGAGAGCACGCAAAAATTACCAAAAAGTTCCTAGGTAGGTAGGTATTTCAAAATTGTATGCGATAAATCGCATAATGTGAGTATCTACGTTTCTAGAGTAATTTCATTTTTGAATTCTGAAAAAACCTAAGAGATCGAGAAATACATATTATTTTTACATAAAATTACACATATTGTAAAAACGAGATTTTTCACGTATTGCAGTATCGGTGTTACAATATGAATAATCACGATAGTTTTTGTAATAAAATTACACACAATTAAACAGCGAAAAAGGTATAATTATTAACCTTGTTTCTAGTAAAGGGTAGGCTCGCCAGTTCTAGAGCAATTAGTGGAGTTGACAATTTCAGAAAGCGAAAAAAATGGCTGTCCAAGTGACAGCCCATCGCACTGCACTTACTGGTAACATATACTTATCTGTACTCGAACATTATGTGCGCATTAATAGGTCACGTAGGTGCTCGAAACGGTGAAGGAAAACATCGTTGCTAGGCATGCCGGTTCCCTAACGATGTTTTTCTTCGCCATTTTGAGTACGTGTGAGTGCGCATATAAACTTTTCGAGCGGAAATATCCTTTGATGAAATCCCATTGTCTATACGAGCCATTAATAACTTAAACATGTTTAGAATGTCCAAACTATTGACAGAAAAAGTATTAATCGGTTAATTAATTTTTAAATGACATATTGTAATTGTAAACTAGGTATGTAATAACATTGATTGATATATGTAATAAAATCACATACTACTTTGAATATAATTTAGGGACTTAATGTGATTTTTATTAGCATGCTAATTAAGTTGGTCATGGCTGTACAAACCTTTTATTTTAAACCATCTATTCAATAGAATAGTATTTATAAAAATATATGTAACCCATGTATCGCAATAATTAAATGAAAAACGAAAATTAAGTCTAGTAGGTAAGTACTTACTTTGATGAAAATTAAAATAACCATTTTCTTAAAACATACAAAATAAACACCTAGTGGGGCTTAATCAACCAAGTAAACTATCCCATCATAATGTTAAGAGTAATTAAAAACAAACCGATATGTCAAAATCACATTTGCCATAACCGTCGAGTTCTTGGCCACACGGATTTCGAAGAAAATCATCATCTTCTTGTCCTTATCCCACATTACGTGGGGTCGGCACAACATGTTTTTCTTCTTCCACTCTCCTCTATCAGCCGTCATCTCAGTTCTCACTTCTTTCTTTACCATGTCATCCTTCACACAATCCACCAATCTTTTCTTTGGCCTATTTCTGCTTCTATTTTCATAAACATTCATATTTAGCACTCTTCTCGTAATGTGACATCCTCGTCCTCATGACGACGTGCCCATACCATGCTAACCTATCACGGGCTACTTTCAAACTTCCCCTGATATACTGATTACTTATTTTATCGATTCTAGTAACTCCACACATCCATCTCAGCATTCGCATAATAATAATATAATTAACGATCACCCTGTAAACCACCTCAAAAAATAAACGTAGATATTAAAACAGTTATTTATAACTTTTATACTTTTGATAACCATATTTTTTACGTAACACCAGCACGCAACTTAAATTTTCTGTTCGGTTTTTCTAAAACACATTTAACTACCTCTTTTTGCCCATAGATTACAGTAGACCATTGTAGTAATATATTTTTCTTGTCGTTCTCTATATAATGTAATTTATGTAATGTGTTTACGTACCTACCTACATTGATTTTTTTGTTATTATGTAAATTTTAACGGTAGTAGCCCAGGAGTTTTCCGCGTTTGTGAGGTCATCCTTCCTAGGCCTTGTCTGAAAATCGGCGCTGCTTCTTACTAGTTTGCGGAGCACTAAGCTGAGACAGGATCTGTTTAAATCTTACCTATAAAGAGTGTCTACTTTATTTATTTATTATGTACCTGTCCTTGATGTGATTTGTTGTTGAAAAATAAACCACTTTCTATTCTATTTGAGTTTTCTCAAAATCTTATTATTTCACGTGAGTGATTACAAAACACAAAACAGCATGTTTTAAAATAAATTTCCTGTTTGAATAACTATTGTACTACAGTCTTTAGTAATTATATAAATACAGACAACTTTCTGGCGGAGGGCATTAGTACGCCATACCACAGGGCATCCTAGTTTGGGTACTAATGTTGACCATATAGGATTATACAGTATTTAAACATATTATGATAACTACTTTTAAGATTGTACCTACATGTATAATCTTAAAAGTACTTTGTCGTATTCAATAAATAAAGAAAGTGCAATTGTCTAATTTGGTACATTTCATAGTGAAATAGTTCACTGTTATACGGCCGTGGACGTGTTTATATCCCTCAAGCATGTTGTGTATTACCGATGTAATCGTGTTCCTATCACTCCCCTACCTCGTGCGCTGACAGCCGGTCCCAGTTACAGTGTTGGCATAGGTTAGGCTCTGGCAGCCGTGGCGAATGCCTTCCACAATCTATTTATAATTAACTAAGCAGGGCTTTTTCCAAACACTCATTCATAATGTAATATGGGCTTTCAATCTCACTGTTTACCTAACTGTAGGCGCGGTAAATCCACGGGAGCCACTAGAATGAACAACCACGACACGGTTTTGTAGACGGAAGAACAAAAAAAAAACATTAGTCTCTTTTTGTCTGGCGGAAAGAAGAAATAGCAATAATGTTGTTTGAATGTGGTTGATAATGGTCCTGCTGCTCTGTAAGTTGCATATCATAGTGCCTAGTAAAGTAAAGATACACATATAATGATATATTAACATTAAGCTAAAGCCCAATTAGCACATCAGAAAGTACCTAGCCTAAAAACGATCACAAGGTCATAGAACCAAAGCTTATAATCAGCATCGCAAGACCAACCGTGGCGTATACTAGCAATAATGTTGTTTGAATGTGGTTGATAATGGTCCTGCTGCTCTGTAAGTTGCATATCATAGTGCCTAGTAAAGTAAAGATACACATATAATGATATATTAACATTAAGCTAAAGCCCAATTAGCACATCAGAAAGTACCTAGCCTTAAAACGATCACAAGGTCATAGAACCAAAGCTTATAATCAGCATCGCAAGACCAACCGTGGCGTATACAACGAAACGAGCTGACAAAATTGTAATGGGCTTTTTTCGCAAGTATAATTTTATAGGGTCTTTCATTAAGCATGTCCTATCTTTAAATTTAAATAAAACAAAGTGTGTGTGAGATATTATCGAAATTATTTATTTATTTGAAAGATGTAGTGATGCCATTATGTGTGGAATATGACATCATTCAAATGTCCACGGCTTCTCTGGGTGGAGCGCATGCGAGATATCCAATTTTCCATGACTTTTGCGCATAAATCAGGCTGAATTTGACCTATGGCATAGGTTATGTTGGCTTTGAGGGCCGCTGTGGTTTGTGGTTTATTCACATAGACCTGCGACTTAAGAAAACCCCACAAGAAAAAGTCTAGCGGGGTTAAGTCACACGATCTCGGTGGCCAGTTCCACGTGAGATGACCATGCCCTTAAATCTCTCATGCAGAATATTCAATGTGGCATGAGCTGTGTGGCACGTAGCGCCGTCTTGTTGAAACCACATGTCGTTGGTGTTCAAATGATCCAGTTCATGCCAAAAAAGGTTGGTAATTATCGACTTAGCGCTCGCCGTTGACAGTGATGGCCTGGCCAACGTTGTTCTCAAAGAAATATGGCCCGATGACGCCGCCAGCCCAAAACCCACACCAAACTGTAACTTTTTCGGGATGTATTGGACGCTCTTGGATCTCATGTGGATTGGTATCGTCCCAAATTCGACAATTTTGTTTGTTTACGTACCCATTCATCCAGAAATGGGCCTCATCGCTGAAGATAATTTTTCTGTAAAAATTACGGTCAGTTGCTAACTGCTCCAGTGCCCATTCAGCGAACACACGTCGTTGTCTATGGTCGTTTATCTTCAATTCCTGGGTGAGTTGAATTTTATACGGGCCCATGTCACGACGCAAAATTCGCCAAGTTGTGGTCTGTGAAAGGCCGAGTTCTTGTGAGCGACGCGAAATCGACTGCCTCGGGTTTTCCTGCACACTCTCACGGACAAAGGCGATGTTTTCGGCAGAACTTGCGTTTCGTTGACGTACGGGTGTTGGTCGATCATTTACCGAACCAGTGGACTCAAATTTATCCACCACACGACGAATAGTCCTTTCGGTAGGACGATTATGGCGACCGTAAAATGGACGAAGCGCGTGGTGCGTTGCCCGAACAGAACACTCATTTTGATAAAACAATTTTATCATTTGCACGTGTTGTTGAATGCTATAGCCATTATGATTTGGCAAAACAGATTGAATAAATGACAACCAATTTGACAGATGTAGCTTCAACAAGATGGCCGCTACCAACTGTCAAAGTTCGGACGTGCCTATTGGAAGACCCTTTATTTAGGTAAGCATTTTTAGCGAGCAAGTTTTGTAAAATCGTCTTTTGAAAATTACCAAATTCTTGTTGATAAAGATATGATTAACATAATATTTTGATGCTCCTTTTTTGACATTTTTTTAAAGTTTTCCTATATTAAATGATTTGACTCAGGGATAAACTATTTGGATAGAGAAAAAAATATTTTGCCATATCCTGTATAATAATAATATAATAATTCATTTATTTGCCTGAATGCGGTGGTACAAAGTACCACCTCTGTGGCTCAGTGGATGAAAAAGGCCGCCTGATACGCAGAAGGTTGCGGGTTCGATTCCCGCCGCGGAACAAATATTTGTCTCAGCATCTGGGTGTTTTCTATGTACAATATGTATGTGTTTACAAAAATAAATGTATTTAAGTCAGTCATATAGTTCCCATAACACAAGCTCTGCTTACTTTGGGGCTAGATGATGCTGTGTGAAAATGTCCAACATTATTATTGTTATTACTATTTATTATATTTGATGGAGCTCACATTCCTCAATATGTGGGATGCATTACTTACATATCTAATCTAATTTAAGGTTAACATGTAAGTACAGTAACTGTAAGTACCCACACTTTTATATTTTTCGTTTCACCTCTATTATAATCAGCAACAAAACCACAGAATAAAATAATAAAAAAACGCTCACAACTAAGTAAACGTTATGTTATTTTAAGCGATTGTTAGAGTTTTATGACCGTAGCAAATATTTTAATCTTCGGTTCTTTCGAAAACATATTTATCGCTTCGATTAGGATAAAGTGGCCCCACATAAAATAATATTAATCTTATCAACTGAATTAGAAGATACCTCGTGTTACACACACTCACTTGAAATACTGTAATGTATCTTGTCCGTTGGATTTTTGTGGTCTACACAGTTACTAAGGATACTTCTATGGTATTATAATATCTAAGGGCTTAACCAACCCCTCAATTCAATATTTACTAGACGGGGCACCTAAGATTTGGCATATTTTCATAGAAAATATTGCAGTTGTCAGGCATTTGACCAATTTTTATTTTATTCTTTATCTTAGTTATGTTATTTTATGTTAACCTTGTTGTTTATAATTAGGCTCTGTAATTTGAGGTGGTTTAAATAAATATATATATCTATCATTGACGACCTCTGTGGCGCTGTGGGCGAAAGCCCGCCTGAGACGCAGAAGGTTGCGGGTTCGAATCCCGCCGCGGGTTAAATGTTTGTATGATCTGCAAATATTTGTCTGAGGATTGGGTGTTTTCTATGAATAATATAAACACCTTTTTTATAAAGTACTTATAAAAAAAAGTCTATCGATCATGTAGTTCCCATAATACAAGTTCTGCTTAGTTCTGCCAGTCTACAGGAAGCTTAGTCAAAGACCTGGGCATGTCTTAGTGACATAATATTATGCAATTTACCGCTCACGATCTGAAAACACATGTGATACCTAAATTGTATACCTACTTACTCAGTGTAAATGGAATGAAAGACAAAACTCAAACTCATTACATAAACTCCGCTGCGTTGCAAGCTAACCTAGCTATAAGATATTATAAAGAAGAGCAAGTAATATCTAGGTATGAATACTACCTACCAATTGAAAATTATGGAAAATTGAGTTTTAATTATAACTATTTTAGATGTTTCGAGAGTACCATAGTACGGCGCGCACAACTGACGTTGTCATCCGGGATTTCCTTCCGGGAAAGTTAAAGTTGAGATTATTTTGAATCTGTGACACTGAGTAATTTGCAACGCAGCGAGTTCCAAGATGCAATAAAACAGGTACCTACCTAGTATAAAGGGAATGTGCGGCGCCCCACTTTCCCGCCTTTGCGATAAATTGTATGTGATTGCATAATGTAATTTAGAGTGTATAAGAAAGATACAACACCACCTCTGTGCTTTAACTTAACACTGCCAAACCTCTTTTGAAAATCTTTATAAGTAATCAGCTTAGTGGAGGTGTAGGTAAGGCATTATTATTACTTTATATAGTTAGGTATGTAGACTGGGATATACGAGACGTATTAAATAAATAAATAATAAATAATGCTAGACAGTTTCACACAACATCATCTAGCCCCAAAGTAAGCAGAGCTTGCGTTATGGGAACTACATGACTGATATACTACTTATATACTTTTTTTTGTAAATACTTTCATATTATACATAGAAAACACCCAGAGCGAAACAAAAATGAGCATTCTCTACTTGTACGTTAAGATGATAAATAAACAAGCCGCTCTCAACGACACTTGCTATCCTTTGTATCTTATACAAATAAATGAAAACGCAATTACATCATCTGTATGTTTGTAATAGGTAGGTACTGATAAGGAGATAGCAGGCTCAACGACCCGGATTCGTACCGTAGTACACAATTTAATATAATATTGTTATGGAACGAATGGAAGGAGTGGGGGAGGCCTTTGCCAAGCAGTGGGACATTGAGGGATATAGATAAATAAATAAAATTGTTACTTAAATAGCTAAGTTAGACGAAGATGTATAACACGGTTTTCGGTACACCGCATAAAAAAGATCTAAGGATAAAACTCAACTTTCTGGAAATATACATGTAAGTTGGTAAGTATAATTTATTATGAGAATTCGATATTTTGGAAATAAAACCTAAATAAATATTTAAGTAGGTACCTACACTTATTTATCTGAAGTAACATAGAAGACCTAGTTTAGAGAGGACGTACGTAATTTAGATAGGTACTTCCTTCATTCAGAAGCTAGTGCCCCTCTTGAAGCGCACCAAAACGGGTGCGCTATGTGGAAGTACTTTGGTGCGCTTCATCTGGGTGCGCTACGAGGAATGCCTCAGTGCCCCTGCCCATGCATGCCTGCGTGGTAGCCGGAAAAAAGTATAGTAACCTAACTAGGTAGGCAGGTACATATGGCTATGTGTTGTACCTGTTCCAAATGTCAATCAAATCGGTTCAGCTGTTCCGGAGATTCTTAACAGAAATGATGATCGAAATTATGTCATTTATAATATATGTAGAATTGTAGGTATGTTCCTACACAAGAAAAAGAAGATCTAAAATGAAATAAAGAGTAGGTAAGTAATAATAAAAAAAAACTACTAATAGCCTTAGGTACTTATTAAAAGATAAACATAGTTTAAAGTATTGTCATCTCTTAATAAATAATTATAACGTATTTCAATCATCAAACTGTTCAAAATTGGACTCCATAATCAAGAAGTCATGTCAAGTGAAGTCACTGTTTAGTGACAAAGCAGGTTTTTAACAATGTTTGAAAACAGCATGTAATATGCCCGACGATTATCTTGGTAGGTAGGTACGAGTAGGTAGGTATTTCCGTCACCGAATCTGGTTCCCCTCGTTATAATTTGAGGTGATGACACCTCAGTTAACTTATTGAAGGTCCCAATTTCAATCCCAGCATGTGTATCTGGGTACCTGCTTAGATTATGAAGTGTAACATTATTCTTACAATAATTTTACTTACCTAGGCGAGCAAAAACTTGGGATCCTCAAAGTTGAAAAGGTGATTTTGATAAAAAGCGCATAGGTACCTACGCAGATAGTCAGGTAAAAATAAAACGAGTGAGCGAATAGGTACTAACATACCTACCGTTGTGTAAAATATTTGTCTCGAGCCCGGGAAAGACAAATAAATTATTTTTTACCCGATGTGTTTTTTTACCGTCTGCAGCGCCGCTAGATTGCAATATAGAATCTAAAAATCTTTGAAGTCATACAAATCGATTGTAAAAACTGTATCCGTCAAGCCGTTTCGCAAACAAACAAACAATATCTTAGACTGTATCGCAAACGCATAATTACGGGCTCTTGGGCGTGTCGCGGATCAAAAAAGTTACTTATTCCAAGCCTGCACACGCGTTGAACTCTTTTGTTAGCATAAGTATAGAAACAATTTTTGACCATCTGTTTTCATAAATCTCTTTCCATTTATTTTAATAGCCTTTGCTTCGTTAAAAATCATTTCTGAGCAGTCATTCGTACAAGGTAGAGTTAGCTAACTGTGGAATTAAATGAGTTCACTCACACTCGAGTTCGTTTACATAAATAATGTATAATAGCCGTAGGTAGGTACATATACATAATGTAGATGTCGTTGAACCAAAGTAGAGGATATATATATATATATATATATATGTATTACCTGCAAACGCCTAGTCTGTCAAGAAATGTCGAAATATATGATAGAATAACCTGCCTATATAATTACTGTCAAGGTTTGCTAGAAGAAAACTATTTTAGGATAAAGCTCGCCTTTGTACATGTATCATTCTGACTTTTGTAATTGTTTATTTGTGTGTACATTAAAGAATATAATTAAAATGAGTTCTATCTCACTAACTAACTCTGGAAAGAACCCAGTAAAAAGTAACCTTTTTGTTATTCTAGGCCACCAACCAGCAACCGTACCTACCTATTTCAAATTATATTCAAATAGGAACAACAGTAGCAAATAGTCTAAGCAACATTCATAATTAATATTAGTAGGATAAGATAGATAGGTAACGAATTTATTTGGAGGACATAATTAAGTGTACTAAAAATAAGAACCTGTAAAGTTTATATCACGGATTGTGGTCACTTTTATCGTCTCAATGTCAGTAGGTACTCAGGTAAGTACTTACCTAGTTGCCATGAAAACATGAATTCGAGTGAGTTTATTTATTAAGTCAAAACCAGTCAAATGCCCCTCTTTAATGTTTTCGGACTGAATTGAGATTGTTTTAGGATTTTCAGAGACTTGTTCAATGACACTCCGCACGCGGTTATGTAATACAAGGATTGACTTGAGGAAATTATAAAGTTCCCATAATATGGCATCAGAACCCTAAAAACCTAAAAGTTTTGACTATGTTTACATTGAATTGTATGATAATTAACTATCTATGAAAGTGATTTGAATATAAAATACATTTATTCATACAACTATGCACAAGTAGGTATATACAAAAAATACAGATGAAACAGCTAGTTAAAAGAAAGAGAAACAAATAAACATCGACATGGTTCGTTCTTTTTACGCTAGTTATTTTCGTGTCCTCATTTACCCCATACATGTCTCGTCCTGGTCGACGCTGTAGTTTAGGAATTTTATAAGTAGATGAAATAAGGACAACTATGGAAGAAGATAGATAGGCAATTTATGCCTGTCCATTATTCTCATATATCTCTTAATTATCAAGAATATAATTCGTTTTGCATTCGTTGTGCGAGTAAGTACTTGTAGATGGAGCGCAGTCGAGTTCAAGGAGATGTATTATTTATGCTAATATGAATGAAATGTGTCGGGTTAAGACTGAAGGATGAATGAACGCTTGAAAGTCTTTTTGTGGAGGAACATATTTTACTATGAACAGCTTAGCTACCTACCTAATGATGCGAAATATATTGTGCCTAGGTAGGTACTAGTCTCAGTATAGCGTTCGAAAAAAACTCGGTGTGTAAAAACAAGCCAATCGTTGCTAAATAGCCGGTTAAATTCAATGATTTTATTTACATAACACTATTTATTATTCCATTTTGTTAGAATATGTTTGACAAGGCACACACAGTTCACAGGTCATCTAAGCTTAGAAGATTGTGTAGTTATACACAAATATAAATATGTAATAATAACATCTTATTTTAAGAAGTTGTAAATATTTTTTTTTTAATGTACGGAACGTATGTAGATGTTCCTACCTAACCTACTCCCAGAAACTGAAGGCCAGTTCATTCAGAATTGTTCTAGGATCATGGTGTCTATAACTTACACCTAATAATATAGGTAATTAATTTCCAACCACAATCGTTTTGATAATATAATCCTATCCCACTAATATTCTAAATGCGAAAGTTTGGATGTATAAATGTTTGTTGCTGCTTATCTCCGTAACGTCAGCGGCGGAACCGATTGAGATGAAATTTGGATTTGGTATACCTACTTCGTTTTTAGGTAAATACTTAAAATTATACTCGTCGACATGTTGCTTTTCTTGGAGATAGGGATATAGATAGATAGATATGGGAAACCAAATGCTACGTACCTAGGTAATTTCTAGGAAGTGTAGTCAGTCACCCAAGATAATTTCCCGTTGTGAGTCTTTCCGGTAGTGGGATTTTCCCCTGCAATGAGACCTAGACCTAGATCATATTTTCGTCCCCAAAACCTCAATCATATAGGTACATTTTATCAAAATCGTTCAATCCGCTTTCGAGATTTTTTTACACATACTAATTTGGTAAGTAGGTATGGATGGCGTTCTTGCTTTCGTAACGGCCGAACCAAGAGAAAAAAAATTGGAAGACGTATTAATCTTGACTTTTATTATTTGGTAGGTAGGTACCAAGCTAGATACAAATACCTATAAGGACATGCGCACCTAAGAGGATTTAAAACATGAAGATAATGCTATCTCAGCAGCTTAGAGTTATCGCAAGGATAAAACTATACAAAAATGTATACGTACCTACTTACGTGAAAGAGATTATGTAAATGTTTCTCGGAAACACTCACCAAGTATTTGCAGAAAGCTGTCCTCCAGCCTCATCGTGGAGGAGAGAAGGTAGTCTGTCCCTTCCAACTCACTAGGCGCCAGCACGTCGCTCCTCATTTTCAAGGCACACACAATAAATTCTAAAATCCTTCAACTCCTACTCTGGAACCATAACCATCGATCACTAGATAGATATCACTGAATTTCCTTGCAATTGCGTAATTTTGACTACACAGCACTGATTTATAGAATGTAAATTACGCTTGATACTGTATGGTCTGACGTCTCGTTGTTGTGTGGTTCGCGGTAAACAAGCTGCGGACCGGTTTATTATTTTCACGTGTATTTTATAACGATAAGTGATAGGCGTTGGGTATACGGGAGTCCGTCTTGCGGACGGCCGTGTTCACACTTGGGAAGTTACTACTGCGGGCCGTGCGACCAAAGCGCGCGCTCAGCTGATCACTATAAATAATTATGGAATCGTTATGCATTGACAATTCTTCACGTAAGCGGCCTTTTACAATCTGTCTTTTGATCCAGAATGCATCTACGTTAAAAAAAACAGACAAGAAGGTATAACTATATACGGAAATAAAATAAATACATACGATTTAAGTGGATTAATGAATGAATGAAAATACTTTATTGTAAGAACACCGTAAGAAAAATAGATAAATAAAATAAACAATAAATAAATAATTAATTCTGAAAGTAAGCAGAGCTTGTGTTATGGGAACTACATGACCGATATACTACTTTATATAGTTTTTTTTTGTATATACATACATATTATACATAGATGAACTTAAAAAAACTAAAAAAGTAATAATTTTTAAGTATAATGGGCGGTTTTATCGCTTAGAAGCTATCTCTTCCAGACAACCTTTAGATGGAGAAGATTTAGTAAGATTGTAATAATGGCTGGGAGTCTTCTAATAGGTACTTCATTAATTTTGAAAGTGTGCAAATAGTAACTAAAATATACTACATAGATAGATCGTTGATGTAAGTAGGTATAATAATAATAATAATGCTGGACATTTTGCCCACCGCATCATCTAGTCCCAAAATAAGCAGAGCTTGTATTATGGGAACTACATGACTGATATACTACTTTTGTAAATTGTTCCCGTGGCTCGGCTACAATGGCCTTTGTAAGTGGCTACCATCTCGGAGAGTCAAAAATTTCGCCTACGAAAAAAATAATACTAACCTTTTAGTTTTTTTCAGACATATCCAAACATCACTACGACTTCCTAGTGTGGGGTCAGGACAACGTATGTGTCTGTCGGATGTTTATTTATTTATTTACCTTTTAATATGCGGGTAGGTATTGAAAAATGTAACTATTGTTTCCTCAAATTCGAATAATATAAGACACTAGCTTTCCGCCCGCGACTTCGTCCGCGCTGACGTAGGTAGATAATATGAGTGTCATTGTCCCCTTCAACTTGTAATATATCTTTCACTTTTATCATAAAATCCGTTGCCGAGGCTCAAATATTAAACTTAAACATTAAATATTTAACTATCAAGGACTTTTTAATACAATTATTAAAAGCCAACATTTTCACTTATTTCAAACCGTTTAGAAAAACCGCACGTCGATAATGCGACCAGATTGTCTATTTTTTCTGGCTTGAATTACAGATATTGTGATTTTTTCCTGATAATTCATCTTTATCAGAATAAAATATAGCCTATAGCAATCAGGGATGATGTAGCTTCCTATTAGATGATTAGTTTCGGAGATAACCCCCTACATGTATATAATATTAATAGGTATAGAAGTATAGATTAGTTTATAGTACTGATAGTGATTATTGTAATTAACAATAAGTGCAAGGTCATTGTTTTGGTTACATGATAATTTACACGACATATTTTTTCTTTGTTTCCACGGTAATTTGGGCTCCAAACATTTACTTGGCCTATTTTTGCATGCCTTGTACCTTTTATACGGGTGTTGATCGATCAGTCAGTAACGGAAAAGTTTTATATTCTCATATTAAATGACAAAAAACCGTCTTCCTCACGTGCAATCAAATGTTACCACAAAAAATACCCACAAAAAATGTTACGGCTAGTCGTGATTCCATAAGATGATGATGTTTTTTGAGTTTTAATGGAAATGATGCAATCCTTCAGGAATAAAACTTTTATGGGACCACTTCGGGACCATTCTCTATACACCAACAAAGTATCATCAAAATCGGTTGACAATTAGCGAATATATTAAGTAACAAACATAAAAAAAAACGAATTGAAAGCCTCCTCCTTTTTTATTTTTATCCAGCCATTGTTTCTTGCCTTTCTTTTTTGGCTTGGTAACGGAGGAACAGACAGTGTGTGAAATAAAAAAAAGAAAATTTTAAAGTGATCCTTGTTCAATTCATTTATTTATAAAAATATTATAAATAAATGAATTTAAACTTTGACTTTTAAATTGCAAAGCCGAGATTGTTCCACTCCACTGTGTTAGTAGATATTACAGGTAAGACACAACATCTTATAAACCCCACCTCCAAATGATAAATCTAACAAACTTAATACTTGCAATCTACTACTTAATACTTGCTGCAATTAAGTATTTCAGGGTTACAAACAGTTTTGCCAAAAGTGCAAAAGGGCAGTCTATGATTAAAATTCACGCACGCACTCTTTCTGACGTAGTAGTTAATGACTATGTTAATTACACATACTGATACTTATTTAAGTAGGAACCTACTTATTTTTCAAACATAAATAATTATGAGTGAAATATTTACGAGCACAGCTATTTGCCTACTTGAGACCATACAGATATGATAGCTAGGTAATCTCCAACAATTTTTTTTAACTCGGGAGATTACGAAAATGGATTAAGGTATTTATTGTTTGATATATTTATCAATAATCGGTGTTGTACGAGTATGTAGGTGAGACGCTATGCAGATAATTAAAATGATAAATCCCTCAACTCTTTAGGCAATCCGAGCATTAACGATATATCAAGGTCGTGATTTTATTAAACACACCACACGCGATGCGAATATTTTGGACTCAACTGCGTACGACACACATTTTGACAATTGTGTGGAATGGACCTAAAGTACCATGTTTTTATTTCGGCCTTAGGCATTGTAAATGTTTATCAAATGACAAAGTAGTACTTATCCATGATAAGTCAACACACGTGACGCCATAGATTTAAAACTCACTGAGTATGGCGAAGGTCGCCATACTCAGATACACATACACATTTTGACCAATGACCAACTGAAATAAAGTATTATTTTATTTAACTCGGCCTTACTCACTTAAACGTTAAGCGTTTAAGTGAGTAAGGCCGAGACAAGGACAAGGTATCTCCTTCCATTATTAATGGTCATAACGACAGAGGTTTTCTATAAAAAAAAGACAAGATTGAACACATTTTCAGAGTTTTGACAGAATATCGGCCAAACGTTTCTCAAGATTTAAGTAGAGTAGGAAAAGAGAGTGCACTATTTGCAATGTAAATCGGTTACTTGACGATGCGGTCGAATAGCAGGCCGATAAATCGAATGCAGATGCAATAGGTGCTGGTTCGATTTCCTTTGCGGGACAAATGTTTGCATGTTCTGCGTATACCTATTTGTTTCGGGTCCGGGTGTTGTGATACCATGGCACTAGCAGTACCTGATATCCATGACACATGGAATCCTAGTGTGGTCAGGACTATATAAGTGAATATTGGGTGTCAATTATTCTTAATCGTCCTTATGTCGTCATTAAACGTTCGGTAGCGTTTAAGTATTCTGCGATAGACAGTCTGATTTTTTTTTAATCTGCTATCGGCTCTTAAGTCTTAATCAGATATTATCTGGGATGGGTGCGATTCCTTTAAACAGCACCATAAATTGCTCGAAACTACTTAGTTTCTCTGATCTAGTTCCAGTATTTGCCATATTATACTTATTATCTTGTATGTTAAACAGGTTTTTAGCCAATTCATTCGTATGCCTATTAAGCTTTTCTTTGTATTTCCTGATCATTATGATAACTTCTTCTTTGACGGTCAGAATATCCAGGTATTCATGTATTTCTTACAAACCAATGTGCGCTTCAGTCTGTTTGTAGTGCAATATTTTGAAATCTTTGTAGTATCTCGATGTTAGAGTTGCTAGCAGAGCCACAGATTCTATTCCATAGGTCCAGATCCGTTATGATTTTGTTTACAAGTAGTTTATTACTGAGGGACAGATGGGATTGACGCCCTAGTAGCCAGGATATGCTTATGTATGTGATGTTTGATTCTGTTTTCTTGGCTTTGATATGATTAGCCCAGACTGTCTGTAATAATACCCCCTAGTGACTTGCGGCAATTAATGTATCTAAGAACCAAGCTTGATGACATACAAATCGAATGCAAAAAACAACATTTAAATCGGATAAGCCGTTTCGGAGATAAATGGTAACAGACATAGAAATATACAACATCGTATGGCAACCGCCTAACGGACTCCGGTCGTCACAAGTAAAAATTAAAACGAGAAACGGACCACGTCACTGACAGTGGAAAGAAACCTACCTTATTTTTTTAGTTGTTTAGCTTTTTACTCAGCAGTGGGACAGAAAGCAAGTTTAACAGCCCAAATTAATTTGAACAGTGTATTATTCTGTTAAGTTTAAGAACCTCTACCTAAACTGATTTAACTTTTCAAGTCATGAAAACAATTTGAATATTGAAATTGACATCCGCTACTGCTGAATCAAAATGAATGTTTTAGTTACGCTGAAATGTCAATGGAAAACTTATAATATATTTTATTTTGAAAACTAATTTTAGTTGATACTTCCTTTAACGGTTTTTAGTGTAATTAAAGTATGTATAAAAATTCATCCTATATCATTATAGGTAGTAGTTTTCACTTGACACGCCACTCCATATTTTTGCACGTCCAGGATGACTGGTTGAGAATCCCTTCGCAATAAATCCTCCTAGCACATTTTTTTTAATACTTCCGCAAAGATAAACATCAGATACATCAATAAAAATATTTTTATTCGATTCCACAATACGACAAAATAATTTACATCTACTATAAAATTGTAAAAATTCGTTATACTAAAAATACTTGTAAAAGGCACTTGATTACGTTGAACTTAAAGTATGAGAGTTGAGTTGAGATTACAAAATCAGATCAGAGAAATAGCAGTGGTTGACAATATAAACTGTTTTAAGAGTGTAAACATTTTCAGTTGAATTTGAATTTTCGAATAGTTCCAATTTATTGTATGAATTTCAGCTGTGAAATAACATTTCACACCGCAGCTAGTCGATGTAAAAACTCATTCAATAAAGTGAAAATATTGACCTTAAAATTAGGCGAAACAAATAATTTCTGATTTTTTACTTTGGCCGTATGCTAGCAATAGATTATGCTGCTTTAACATCGACGACTAGTTAGAACATTCAATTCTATGAGTGTTTAAAAAGAGCTAGACATTTTCACACAGCATCATCTAGCCCCAAAGTAAGCAGAGCTTGTGTTATGGGAACTACATGACTGATATACTACTTATATATATATATATATATATATATATATATATATATATATTTGTAAATACATACATAGAAACACCCAGCCCTGAGACATATATTTGCAGATCATACAAACATATTATGTCCTGCGGCGGGAATCGAACCTGCAATATTTTGTCGTCTCAGGTGGACCTTCGCCCACTGCACCACAAAGGTCGTCAAATTAATGACCTTTTTATTATTTCATTCAATTTAATTATTTTAACTGCGACTGGCCCCAGTTTCGTAACAGCATGAGTTTAACCAAAGCATAAATAATTGATTTGCATATATAATAGCTTTGCCAGTCACCGAGCCTGTCAACGAATTTTAATGTTTGGGAATACACCTACCATGAACACTATCTGTTATTGACCTTTGTTGGCTTTCAATAATACCTAGGATATTATGATAAATAGCATTATTGTAGCCGAAACTCTGTTGTTCACAGGATCGAAAAACAATTTGAAAATGTAAGTTACGAAAAGTCTAAACTAAAAACGGACTAAAATTACCTGTGCCTCTAATTTGACTTCAAGCCGGAACAGTATAACGCAATTTACCAAGACATGTATATTATCACGAAAAGGGCTTATTCTGCCAATGATAGAAAACAACTTAAAAAAGTTGAACTTCCATTTTTTTAAGGAATTGATTTGATATTGTTTCACTTGCTCCTAAGACTAAACAATTTTTGTGTACTTAAAAAATTACTTAATTTGTAGTTGCTCCTTTCGCGATAACATACATTCTGGGACACTCTGTAGAAGGGAGGACATTTTCAGTAAGTATAAAGAGATTCGGTCTTCAAGATTTAGGACGGCGCCGGCGCGTGCTATTTTAACTAAACTTCTTTTACGTATCACTATGAATCGTAAGATCAATAGCAGTTTATACCACAGGAGCCAGTCTTCTGTCTTATTCCCAAAACGATTGTGAATTTGATCATTCATATTGTAAAACAGGAATTTCACCGATATCCGGGTGCCTTCACCTACCGTAACGATAATTATTCTGTCTTCGATTATTTGATAACAATAATAATAATAATAAAATATTATTTGTTCAAAGGGCCTCTTGCTTGCTTCGGGCTCAGTAATGCCGCACAAAGGACCAGATACTAAGTCTGATATTATACTAATGCTGATTTAATAATAATAATGCTGCATTATACTAATGCTTTTTCACACAGATTTGATCAACAAAATATGCTCTTATATGACAGGAGATCAAAACATCGATTAACTCTTATCGTAGATTTACGAAATCCAAAGTTTAAACAACTATTGATCTTACGGCGTACTATGGTCGATCGATGCTTACGGCCTTACAAACAAATGGCATATTTTGTACATGAAACGAATTTGGCACTGGGAGATTTCCCGATTTCTCTCAAATAAAAGCGGTAAAAGATATTAATTTAAAACTACATACTAAACTAAAATAAAGCACATGAAATAATGTAGATTATTTTCATCACTATTAATAAAAACCTGAATTTAATATTTATAAAAAATACATCTTTCGGTTCGGAACATTTTATTCACATAGTGATGGAAAATAAGCCAGTAAAATTCTCAAAAATAATTTAAAAATTTACTGTATAAGGACGGACACAAAATAACTAATTTTAAAGCCAATTTTGAGAGTTTTTGTCACTGGAAACATATACTTACATTAAAATCTAACACCAGATACAATGCCATCTATTGGAGAGTAGCGGAATTTCGTACAATATTTAGTTAACTTCACAGATTAATATGGCAAAATATTGATTTTGTTGAACTTTTTACTATAACAGTACACTTATATTTCTAGGTGTAAGTATTCGATTATAAATAATTGTGGGACATTATGGCATTTGTTACTAAAGCTAAGTCGTGTACAAAAAAATATAAATAAAAAAATCAAATCACCTGGAATTTTATTTAAATATAAAACAAACGTATATACGTTTATCTTATAGGTTTCTTAAAATATCACTCGAACGTTGGTACGTCGTGACACTGTCGTATTTTTCTTGGTTACCCAATTACCCTAATTACACTAGGAAAATGACAATGGGGAACGAATCGTTTCAACAGACTTAGCAATGTCTAAAACTTGAAAAAGGACAATAATCGACATATAACGTTTTAGAAGCTTTGGAAATTGCTATGAAAGCCCGTTTACAACAAAATTTTACAGCTCATTAGATGCTTAATGACAAGTTTCCATAAAAAAAACTGCCACAAAGACATGTCTCCGCAAAATAAGTCCCTAGACCCTAGAGACCAAATTCAAGAATTCAATGCGCCTTGTAGAGGCCAATTTTATATAAAATGCTAAATATCAATACCAACCAGAGAGCATGGTTGTAAATCCGTTTACCTCTCTAAGACCTACCTTATTGCTTGCCTATTCCGTGAAATACATGTCTACACAGATTGCGCGTCCACGTCGTCTTCGCCGTAATCAAGATCGTCGTAGCTGAGGTCTTCTTCGAGTACGTTCACGACTGTTTCCTTGCTGCCGGGACAGGCTAGGCATCTGAAATATTAGAAATTAACTGTCAATTGATGACCTCTGTGGCGCAGTAGGCAAAGGCCCGCTTAAAACGCAGAAAATTGCGTTGTCTCAGGTTTTCTATGTATAATATGTATGTATTTACAAAAAAAAGTATATAAGTAGTATAACAGTCATGTAGTTCCCATAACACAAGCTCTGCTTAGTTTGGGGCTAGATGATACTGTGTGAAATATGTCCAGCCGCAATATTATAAATTCCTAATCTTTGATTTTTGGACTAGTTATACCAGTCCACGCTTTGGACTAACTTTGAGTCCGAATGCGGAAAAGGGAATCCTTTTATATACATTACATTTACTACTTGTACAGCCGGCGACAAAAGTAGATTGAAAATTGGAATTATAAGATGGTCTTTTTTTTAGTAATGTTACAAGGAAATGTTAATTTGACGACCTCTGTGGCGCAGGTGAAGGCCCGCCTGAGACGCAGAAGGTTGCGGGTTCGATTCCCGCTGGGGGACAAATGTTTGTAATGTTTGACTCGGGTCTGGGTGTTTTCTATGTATAGTAAGTATGTATTTACAAAAAAATAGTATATAAGTATTATATCAGTCATGTAGTTCCCATAATACAAGCTCTGCTTAGTTCGGGGCTAGATGATGCTGTGTGAAAAATGACCAGCATTATTTATTATAATTTTTAATAACAAGTAGGACCAGGCGGATTTCAAATGCAGGCCAATATTGTCGCTGACTGTACTTCTGAGTCTAAGTGAAATATTGGGTATATTTAAGAAGGGCTGGGTCGTTACTTGTACAGTTTATTTATTAATAAATTATGGCGATATTTTTAATCCTTAATTTCTAAAAGTTAATAATTAATATCGATATCGCTTTTAACGATAGAAAGAGCAGCTCTCTAATATGACAATATGACAATGGGGAACTACGCATATTTGACAGGCTTTTGAAAACTTCTAACTTGAAAGGCAACACAATCATCTTAAGCTGGCAAATTGAATGACTTTGGCTCGTTCCCACAGCCATTCAACTGGTGTAATCAAGGGGCTGATCTTAAGAAAACTTCTTAATTAGCCTAAGATACGACATTAGCTTTCAGATTCCTTTCAGCAGACGTTTCATAACCATAATCTAAAACACACATGCTCGAGACTGTAATCCCCATGATAAAGATGAAAATCTTCATCTTTATCATGGGGATACATACTACTGAGATACATACTCAGTACGTATACCTGTGATAAATACTAGGGGGCAGTCAGAGACGCGTCCAAAGTTCCAAACATTATATTTGGTACATGTCCGCGTTTTGCATAGTAGTAAAACATTCCACGTGACAGGTTGCAAAGCCATCGCTGCTTATTGGAACACTAACAGATGTCACATGCCATCGATTTGGTCCTACCCATAATATTTACCAGCTAATTTGCTGTTCATGAGATCACCTATCACTAATATTACTTTATAAAATATTAATTTCCCAACATAATTAATTGCCAGCAGGTGTTTTGTAACTAGATACTAGCACAGAATGCGCAAATCAATATGGAAATTAAGCGACCTCGCAAGCCAGGTGTGCTTTGCAATATCTACTTCCTATGAATAAACAATATTTACTTAGCTACTTCTAATCTAAGTATGGATTCGCCATGTCTCAAGAATTAATTTAATCCTCATAGAAATATATCCTCAAATCTGAGAGCCGTGACAGTTTAGGAATCATTTTAATGCTGGACATAATAAATAAAATTAAATACGCATTATCACATCAGAAGTTGATGTGACGACATCGGTGGTGCAGCGACCGAGCAGCCGGCTAAGACGCAACAGGTTTGGGTTCAAATCCCGCTGCGCGACAAATGTTTGCATGTTCTGCAGATACAGGCAACTATTTTGCTTTCATACCTATGAATGTTTACATACTTTGGTTACTTAAGTATAGATTAATAAATACATTTGATTTGTATTATTTTAGAAGCGCTATCTAGTTTGTTAATTGTAATTACCTGCTCTCGTTGATGCCGTAGTACAAGCATTTGTCGCCAACGCATTCGCAGCATCCATCATGAAACCATCTGAAATTTTACATACAAATATCTCAATATTAAATGTTTAATACAAACACAAATATCATTGCAAAATGTATCCCAATTTAAGGTCTACTTTCTTCCACCAATAGAAATAAGGCTAGATATAGCGTAAAGTGTGAAGTGTAAAATGTGCAATGATTGTATTCACACTTAAGAAGTGACCTTAAATTTGTAATTATGGCATGGAAGCGACTAAACGCGTGTACAATAAACGGAATTTATAAAATATAAATAATATTTTTCGTCTGTCTTTAACACTATAAGTCAACAGTGTAGTTCTGTACAGCAACTTTATATACACTCTTTAAAAAGTTAAATGACCATGAGATGGTAAGAGGGTTCTTTATATCTGCAACACCAGACGCATTGATGATGCGTTGCCCGCCATTGCTACAAAGTTGAAAAGTCTCATAAGTGCCTGTAATTTATTAATCAAGTCAAATTACCTACTCGTATGTACAGTTTAGCGTCACCAACAGATTCCCCTCTGGGGTTTAAAGATTCCCCGTTTTACTCGTAGAGGTACATTTAGTTTCTTTTTCTGCGACAAAATGTAACCAAAAGAAATGTCTTAGATGTATTTAGATACATGATGAAAAAATCTTAATAATTACTATCCTGGTTGGTGATGCTAACTGTACATAGTCAATTTGACTCATCATCACCATAAATGTCCGCTGCTGACAAACGCTTCCCATAAAGAGTGATGACGAACGATTTAGGGCAACCTACGTCCACCGACTTGCGATGACATCGGTCAATCGGGGTGGGCTTTCCATAAACTGCGTCGTCCGTTTCGTGGACTCCGTTCGACAACCTATCTTCCCAGCGGTTGTCGGTTCTTCGAGCTGAATGGCTTGTGCACCATCGTGAGATCATTCATCTAGATATCTTTGATATCTCAGGCTAGCAACGCGGGAGTACCTCTGGTGTTGCAAGCTTCGCATGTTGCAATGAAAACCCTCGGTGAAAGAAAACATCGCAATCTTGGGGAAACCGATATGCCCTAGAACCGGAAATGTGCCATAGCTATTAAAAACGCCATAGCGTCCTAAATATCATAGCGGTATTCGACATATTTTTACCTCAATTAAGACTTAATGGTTAGGCCCTTGGTTTTTATAACGATTAAATTTAGGCAAAGATTTCAAATCCTGTTTCGCGATTAACAACGGTCTCTGTGTTTCTTATGTATAATATTTATGTAAATACAACAAAAAAGTACCTATATAAGCAATAAATCAGTCATGTATATCCCATATAACAAGCTACATAAAAATGTCCAGCATTATTAAAAATAAAACAATTCTATGACGACGCCCCATAGCACCCTCAATCTTATTGCGGGTTTTGATATCTTTACCTCAATTGAATCGCTAAAGGCTTGATGGTTAGGAACCAGATACGAACCTTATGCTGTTGGCCCCCATTGAGCGGCAGGACGCGCGGCATTTGTCACACGACATGCACTGTGACATGTAAGCGACAGTGCAGTTAAGGGTGACCACGTCACGGCTGACCACCGGCTCCGAGTCTTGCTCGACGCTCTCTAAACAAGTTTTAGCAAAATTATACTCCCGACATGTTATAGCATTGAAATTATCGTGGTCTGGCATAATTTTAGTATATTGGACTATAATACCACGTACTAACGTAGTTCTCCTGCTGACGTTTCCTCGGCATGTTTTCCATCGTCAATTGCAGCTTCCCAAGTGACTTGTGGCAAAAAACCTATCTAATCTAAGTTGAATACAAAATCGTAAATATTTTTTTCTTCACTACCTAATCTAGCAGGCAGCAAAAGTGTTTTTAACTATAGTTTATGACCTCTTTCAACCCGTGACGTTTCACCCTTGTCTTAATTAAGATGGGTTAGTTTTGAGTAATCGGATCGGAAACAAATTGGTACCATCTTCGATCGAATGACTCTTAAGTATCATATACGTGAGATGAAAGAGGACTTCTACAAACCTAAAATTTCATTGGATTGTCCCGCCGGCTTGATATAGATACTATATCAAGCCGGCGATAAAAATAAATAATAACATACGAGCATTTTATTATTTAGTGCAATTTTTGCCATGCTTAAGTCGAAAAATTGCCCACATATTTTATACATACGATATTATGTAGTAACTATATTATTAATCTGTGTGGTACGGAATGTCGGCATTCTCTTTTCTAACTATTAAACTATAATGAAACGAACAAGTCGTTTGCCGTTGGATAATGTACCAACAAAAACGCATTTGTTAATTTATACCGAAAACAGCGGCTTTTTGCCATTTTAAACTAAGACCAAATTCCCGGACGTTGTCGCCGCGTCGTGGTCGTACTCTATCCCTTTTCGGGATTGGTAAAAAAAATCTAGGGAACCCTGTGTACATGAACACCCATTCATATAAAAGGTTTGAAATAAGAGCCTAAAAGAATCATACATAACCAATATTTTGAGTCCATTGTTTGAGTAAGTGAGAGATCAAACGGGCAGGTAGAGCTCACATTCCAAACTAATGACTCATTCGTCTCAGTGGGATGTTAGCCTTTTATTTTTATTGTGTTACCCAACGGAGTGTGAGGTCTTGGAAACTGGCTATTAATTTATCAGAATTAGAAATAAAATAGAATTAAAGGACACTAAAAAGAAGGATACAATTTAATACGGTTTATGTATTTGGGCGAGTAGCCAGCAGATATTTGTTCAGAGTTTCGGTAGGTATCACACAGGATCTGTGCCACGATACCCACGACACAGGGAATCTTAGTATGGTCAGGATTATGCGTATAATAGGTGTAAAAAAATAAATAAATAGTGTTATTACCAACACAATTAGAATACCAAAATGTATAAGGCACTGTTGTCCAATAGTAGGTATTGTTAGATTCGAAGAATCACATTTACAAGAATAACTATAATACTGTAACACATTTAATGTTATTCTAGGAATCTCAACTTTGTTGATGTTACAGTGTGAATTGTTTATTTAACTGAACAGTGAGGTGAGAAAGATAGTCTACATTCTAAACAGGTAGTTTATTTCTAAATTCCTGATTTTGACTCTTGTTTTGATTCAGATCTTATCTGCAGATTTCTTTAGAAAATACAAGGAAATACCTGATAGATTAAGTTCACAAGCGGCGATGGGCTTGGCAACCTGACACATAACATACAAACTACATGCAAAAGGCCTCTTACTATCCGTTGGTATTTTCAAATATTATGACACTGAGTATGTAGCTTAGGGTGTTTATCATAGGGAATACAGCCGTGAGGATGTTTTTAGGAACATTTATAGAATCACTTTGTTGTCCCTCCATCTGTCTGAATGTCAAGACCCATATTCTAAGGAACGCGTGGAAGTATCAAGTTGAAATTAATATCAAATACATAGGTCTCTAAAAGCTCTAAAAAAATCAAACTTTTAAGTCAATGCAATAAAAAATATGGCTTTTTTGCAACATAGTTTGAAACTGGCAAATAAATCACTAAAAAGAAAACTATATGGTACTTCCCATATACTTTTATCCCTACAGTTGATGAAAGTAGAAATAGTTATAGCCTGGAATCATTTGAGACCATCATGGAGTCAAGTGCTTTTATGGGTATGTGAAGATTTTAAGAGGACAAAATGATACTACAATAAAATCGCAAATCGAAAATTCACTCTCAAAGTAGAATTTGATTTATAATTACAGGTCTTTTACAGTTATTTTTCAGTGGTGTGGTACTTACGCAAATGATAAACCAGCTGTTTCTCAGGCACAGGCCTGAAAGCAGACAGGTCAATGTCCACAGGGTAAGTAATCGAGAGCCATCTCTGCTGAGGGTCAGGGTCACTGGTCAGAGCTGTGAAGAGTCCAGGTACGCCGTCAGCCAGTTCCTCTATGTATGATGACTTGGAGAGCTCAGTTTGAGTGTCGTTAGGTTTAGGACACATATCTGCAAGGAAAAAAATTCATAAAGGTTGGAGCGACTTGACTTATAATGTTTCCAACCAAGTTTGAAGCCTATAAAAGTTGTAGGTATCAGAGTTGGTCATCAGCTTATACAAACTTACTTTACATAACTAATGCTCATCTGCGCTAAGCTATGACTTAAGAATGTTTTACGGACATTTGTCACTAAGCACTAAGGTTAAAACCATGTGACTAAGTCATGCCTAAGTTGTTGGCTTTGATTTTAAGAAATGAATTAACACAGGATGACCTAGAAATAATCAGTGGCAGAAAGAGCAAGGAAATTAGAATGAACACGCCACACCATCTATTTGCACGCCCAGGACTGGCATAGAATGCTTAAGTATTTAGTCTTCCGAACACTACATTATTTGTGTAGAAGTATCAATTTATAAATAAATAAAGTTGGTTATTTAATCATAAAACTTCTGGGAACTAAGAACAACAATGATGTTCTTCATTGGGGTGTATTCTGCATTACTCTCCTTCTAGAAGCGTTGCTGCTTGGGGTCAGTTAGGGTTAACCCTAACCAACCAGCAGTGTTTCAGTATCCCTGGCCTATTGTGGGTGTTGAGCTTAAAACTTTTCCTCATGCTCAATTTATGGAATTCAAATATATAACATTGTAGCTCAATACTGACAGTCAACACATAGCCTAGACCTTAAGTCCTTAAGGATTTGGATGATTTGTTCTTCATAACATGTAGGGGTGTATTGAAAGGATTTTCCGAAGTACAATACTAAAAGAATGCAGCAGGAAAGTTAAGTTTTCATGGAAACCACTCTACGCAGACAAAGTCGTTCCACTAACAAGTTAATAAGTTACACAAAAAATACTCAGTTCAAACTAGTTAAGTTTAGAAACAAGTTTCTAATACATTGCCTCAAGGTACTGTAAATTTCTGTCACCCATCAAGCGTTTTAGTAGTATTAGATGTCTTGAGACTTACCAACACAGCTGCAGCATTCACTGTATAGGAAACTGAGGCAGTTAAAGCAGTCCTTGCAACAGGAACAATCTTTCAAATCACATTTACACGATTGGGTTAGCATACACTTAGATACGACACTCGCACATATAGCTTCGTTGCACGCGTATACTATAGGCACTACGCATATCAGCGCTAGAACAAAATACATTCTACCAGCCATCGCTGAAATGTAATGTTTAAATATGAATTTCCGTGGACTTGTAAATAAACAACTTTGATTGATAAATCACAGGTAAATATATCAGGAGCTGGAGTGAGAACCAACGCTAATTCGCAACACTTGATCTTCTATTATTTACTATTTAGTTACTTGCAATGGTTCATAGAAGAAGTAAAAATTTAATATTTAAATACAAAACTATCTCGTCAGCTCCCTAGCAAGTCACAAAACGTTTTGACATGATTACTAGACATGTGTAACTAAGGAGTGATTTATAAAAAAGATGTACATCTGTCAAAAAGAGTGATTATATCAGTAAATCATACGTTTTCGAAATACTACTTTAAATCTTTGACGCTACATTTCTTTTAAAATTGACTGAAGCATGAAAAGATTGAGTTCCCACTCACTCTCAATCTACATCTTTCCATCGACTGATGCAGGATTTGATAAATCAAAAAGAGACAGAGAATTATTGGAAAGTTTGCGCATGTGTATTGCATATCTACGGCAATGTTCGATTGAATTTGGAACTGTTTCTACTACCTTTGTAACAAGGTGCAAATATTATAATAGTTTGAAGGTAGGGTAGATAAACTAAGAATACAAATCATTAAGGAAGTGTTTGCGATTAAATGATGTGTGAATCAAATTTTGTCTCTTAAATTACCGAGTTATTTGGGATATAAAGATTTATAAGATTACATAAGATTTACATATTCTAAACAAAATGATTTATAAATCTCTGATCCTTCAAAATATTTATTTTGCGCATCTCTAATGACAACTGTTTCATTGTAAGTGGTTCTGAGTGAGTGAGTGAACTTTGAGTGAATGATTTCTAGAAAGAATGACCGATGAGATAATTATTACTTAGATTATCCTCTCGTATGCCGGAACGTGGAACCGCGCAATACCTTTTAACTGCCGGAACGTACATCCGCGCTGAACCGACTCCTCACGATTTTTTGCAATTTTCAACAAAATTACAGTACAGATAAGGTAAAAAATTTAAGAAAGGCATTGCTATTGAGTGAAGTTATGTTCTCAACTCAATCAAACCATTCAGTCTCGTTCCAAATTCGCGGAAAGAGTGTTTGAATCATTCGTCGTTACTCGTGTTCCAAGGTGTACGTGACCGATACGAAATATTAAGGTTTTGGCCGATTTTTCCAGAAAAGGTAAGTTAAACTTTGTGTTTATTTATGTGTTTAGATATCATAAAAGTATTGAAAATAAAAATATTATGACTGGGTGCTTAAAAACACCTGATAAATCGACGTAATCTTAGGGACTGGCCGTTAGCCGCAACAAGTGTAAATTTGAATTACTTGTATCTTAGTATAATTATTTTAGTACATACGAGTATTATATGTTCTTTTGAAGATCATTTTATACAGAAATCAATGAAATATAAATATCAACATCGAAATGTACTATTTCGTCCAAATTCTAGTTGAGACTTATTCATACCGATTTGAGCGCGGATCCGCGTTCCGGCTTTTTGAATTTTCTGATACAGGATGTGGTAAAATAGATTGACGCCTAGTATTAGAACAAAGTGCATTGATTTGGAACACGTCTTTTTTGTTTCATACGTAAGTGCCCATGTAAAACTAATTTAGGTACTTATTTATTATGGTTTTCAATTTGTTTAATGGGAATCGAGTCGGCGCTACACTTTGTTTTTATATCCTCTAGTACATATACTTTTCTATAGGTACCTACACATTTTTTTGATTTGTTAAAGGTTATAAGCAAGCAATGGTGGTTATCTTAAATGTTGATAATTATCTCAACAGAGAAGACTACCGTTTATGCATTTATGATTTGAAATGGCCATGGAAGGAGACTCACTTCGTGAAAATGAATGTATGTGCCGTGTGTCGCTTGCCTACCCATCCAAAGCTGAAGCCTCATTTTTTCCGTCGCACTGACATAAATTCGATCATCAATTCACACAATATATTTACAAATGGTAGCATATGTGTTATTCTGATGTATAAGCTATATTATTGTAGTTTCATTAAAATCCATTCAGTAATTTTTACGTAAAAGAGTAACAAACATCCATACATCCATCCATACATCTTCACAAACTTTCGCGTTTATAATATTTATTATGAGAAGATGAGATGGAAACCTACAAATATATAATCTATAACCTTTTTATTATAAAATTTGTAATTAAATAAATTTTGTTTTTTGAACCCTCCTGTATACAAATGAACCGGTCTATGCCGGAACGCGGATCCGCGCTTAGAAATCCTAAAAAAATGTACTCTAAAGAAACTTATATATTTTTTAAATATTTCACTAGGAGTAGCTATTTTACAGTGTAATTACTTACACAATATAACAAAGAATATAATAAAACACGAAAAAGTGAAAATACACATTTTTTTAATATCTATTATCTGTGTTTTACTAGAGTATGTTTTTATTTCCTCCTCTTAGGAAATAATGAGTTATAATAAATTTATTATCCATGCTATTGTAGTAAATGATGCATCTATCAAAACTAGCATTCATGGGCTTTTTCAAACAAAAATCAGATTAACGACACGTTTTCTTTTCATAAAGATATTTGATGTCAAAGTAAATGTTGCGCGAACGCGTGAACACTCAATATTTCACGGCATACTACGGTACCGTCACTGTTCGAGTCGCGGCGTACGAGAGGTTATAAAAAAAGGAAGACAAAAAATCGCCCAAAGATCTTGGACTATTGAGCTGTAGGTATTACCAGTAATGCAATATGGAAAATACCGTACTACTGACTGGCTGGTTTGCCATGAAAACTTTTGGCAATAAAGTTGTTTTTAAATCTATGTATTTACGGCCAGCATGATCTAATTAATATAATTACTTCTTTTTTGGTGGACATTGGGTCATCTAGCCCCAAACTAAGCAGAGCTTGTATTATCAGAACTACATGACTGATATTCTACTTACTTAAACTACTCTGTCAAGAAAGTACCGGGAAAAGATCAATAATACACAAAATGTTAGTAATTCATCTAAATTTATTTTATCGCCTTCAAAGTATGCTCCTTCAGAAACGATACACTTACGCCAACGAATAGTCCAATTATCAAAACATTTTTTAAACGATTTTTCCGGAATTGAGTTCAGTTCTCTTCGCGAATTCTTCTTTATGTCTTCTACCGAATGATAACGTGTGCCACGAAGTGGTAATTTGAGTTTAGGAAAAAGGAAGAAGTCGGCTAGAGCCATATCTGGTGAATAAGGTGGTTGCTCGATAGTATTTGTTGAGTTTTTGGTCAAAAATTCCTTTACAATTATGGCCTTGTGCGAAGGCGCATTATCGTGATGCAAAATCCAAGAATTTTCTTTCCACAAATCTGGCCTTTTTCACCGAATTTGCTCTCTTAAACGCCGCATAACGCTCAAATAATATTTTTTATTTACCGTTTCACCGTCCGGCAAGAATTCCGAGTGCACAACACCTCGATAGTCAAAGAAAACAGTCAACATGACTTTAACTTTCGATCGACTTTGGCGTGGTTTTTTCGGTTTCGGTTCAGTTGGGAGGCGCCACTCCGAAGCCTGTTGACTAGTTTGCATGTCAAACTCGTAAACCCACGTCTCGTCACCAGTAACAATGCGTTTTATGAATATTGGGTCGAAATTGACTCGTTCTAGCATGTCCTCAGCGACTCTTATGCGATTAAGTTTTTTAAGAAAATTCAGGTCTTTTGGGACTAGCCGAGCAGCAACATGTTTCATACCCAAGTGATTATTTAAAATGGTGCGGATCGACTCGTGAGACACAGAAAGTTCAGCGGCTATCTCTCTCAAATTTGAATGAGGATTTTCAGTCATTAATTCCTTCACTTTTGCGACGTTAACTTCAGTTGAAGATGTTGATGGCCTACCAGAGCGAGGCAAATCATCTATCACATCTCGACCGCTTTTAAACGTTTTGTACCACTCATAAGCACGTGGTTTTGATAAAGTCAATTCACCGTAAGCCTTCTGTAACATTTTCAGTGACTCCGAACACGAAATTATGTTGGCGATGCAAAATTTAAGACAAACTCTTTGTTCGATATTTTTGTCCATAGTGAAATTCGCAGTACACACTAGATATGATCTAACTAAAAACAGCACTATAATAAATTTAAACAACAGATGCAACTCAAAGTCCGCGCCAAAATGGAAAACAGTTGTGCCAATCAAACAGCAAAAAATAAACAAAAAATTGAATTGGGAACCATAGACAAATTATCCATTCCCGTTACCCATTACTTTTTTGACTGAATGTATATTGTAAAATTGAAAATACATTCATACTTATTATACTTTGGCATTTTTTTGTTGTAGGTAGGTTAGGTACATACCTACCTAGATATTACTTTCTACGGGCTTTATACCTCCAGCGGAATAAATTGAAAATTTGTAGTCTCATCTTAAGTAACGTAAATAAAAGCTTTTTGTAGTACCTAGTTACATTTTATTACAAGGATGCAAGTCAAATCAAACAAAGGTCTTCTGCAATCTTCTTCGATGTGTAATGCTCGGGAGTGCATTGCACATCAATCCGTGGAAATTATTTTTCTGTCGAAGCAGTCGGGCTCTGGAATAAACTATCATTTGAATACAAGAAAGGGAAATTGATGGAATTGGAGGGAAATTTAGGCTGGTGTACCACAAGGTGGAATTTTGTCTCCACTGCTTTCTTCTTTATTTATTAACCTGTTATCACCTCACCTTCTCATTCAATACCACATGTATGCTGACGACCTCCAGCTTTATACCTCTGCCCCTGTCGACATGTTGCCATTCGGGCACTCAATGATGATCTTTTCCGTCTGATGTCTTGGTCAAATCGTTTCGGAATTAAAGTTAATCCTGATATTTGTCAAGCCATCATTATAGGCAGCCCACGCCAGCTGATCAAAATTGACCTTCTTGGTGTTCTACCCCATGTTCACTTCAAAGTTCGTAATATCCCTTTCACGCCTATTGTTAAAAACTTTGGTATCCTGTTTGACTCAAAGCTATGTTGGATTCCTCATATAAAATAATTATCTCGTAAATTTTATGCCACTCTGCATTCTATAATCCGTCTGAAACACTTTCTCCAAATAACCACTAAAATATGTTTAGTCAACTCTCTTCTTTTACCTATAATAACACTTATTAATTTACTACTATTTATATGTTTTATTTCTTATGTTGCTCCCCGTTGTTCGTGATATCACGATGCAGGCCCTGTCAGAATATCAGCGCTACACCTTTCCCAGGTTGGTGCAGCATTTTGCTGAGACAGGGACCTTTTGACCCCACACAACACATCTTTTTATTGTTATTATTTTTTTGTTAATTTTAATCTTTATATTTTTTTTTCTAAGGTTTTAATGTAACTTTTGTGTGTGATTTTGTCACCTGTTGTGTTGTGTTGTGGTTAATAAATGTATTTTCTTTCTTTCTAGCTTTACTAGATCTCTACGTTTTATTTTCTGCCTTCACAAATTCGATCATCTGAGTAAATTCCGCGCTGAATTAAAATGGCTGCCAATTCGGGAGCGTAGAAACCTAAGAATTCTGTGTGTTATTCTTTGTTCTTAAGGATCCCTTTGCACTTGAGTATTTAAAAAACCGTTTTCGTTTCCGGTTTGACACACATGAGAAACAACTCTAACGTCTTCTGACACTTTCCTTCTAGACACCCCTGAGCATTGCACATCGTTCCGTGGAAACTCTTTCTCTGTCGAATCAGTTCGGATCTGGAATAATTAGCATTTGAAATTTAAAAGGATATTTTAAAGAATGCTTTAAAATATCGCAAACACTTCCTTGATGAGTTGTATTCATAGTTTATCTATTATATATAAGTTTATGTGCCTATAAATATATAATTACATATATTACGTAATTTGATTAGATATATACAATAATATCTATTAAATGTATAAGCTAATAAAAAATTGTAGCATATGCTTATCGCCAATCATAACATATTTGGGTTGGCTGGTAGAAAATGCTTTAGCATTAAGTCCGCCTATTGTTAACGTTTTAATTAAATGTGCAATAAAGAGCTCATAAATAATTAAATAAAAAGGTTTATTAAAACATGTATTTAAATACTTTTTATCCCGAAATTCAGCACGGTTACCTTGGGAGAGGGAATCAAAGTTAAAATGTTGTAATTCATTAACGCGTAGTTCGAATTCATTGGTTATTTTTTGTTAGAAAGGATGTACCTACCTAATTTAAAGATTTTCCCGTAAATTTTTCATGTTAATTGGTTTTCAGAATTATTCCATTATTTTTGAACAAAACAAAACTTTTTTTTTGGGCGATTTTACTATTGTTTTTTATTCGGAAGAGTAATAACGTGGGCACACGAGGATCTAATGTAGAGTACCTGCAGGATAGAAACCGTAAACTTGAGACTGCAAGCATATCGCGAATATCGCGATTTCATTATAATCATCTGACTTCTAAAAAGGTGTTTCTCAATTCGTCTGTATGTTTTTTTTTGTGTTTGTTACGCGATATCTGCGCCAATTATGAACCGATTTTAATGATTATTTTTTAAAGGGTGGTTAATACTTAGTGGTTTTTATTAATGAGCATCTACGAAAAAACAAACTATTGGAGTACTTTGGGATTTATCTGCTAAATACCTACTTAGCTAGAGACTATGGCTTCAACTGAGAGGCAACGAGACAAGAGGCTCAAGAGGGCAAAACTTGCCTTGCTTAGATAAAACTCTGAAACCTAGAACATCGCAATCTGTCTTTTACGGGAAACATTTCGGAGAGTGTGTAAACAGCTCCTTTCTTTATAAGAGTGCTTCACCGCAGACCACAGCGTTCCTTAATATGAGATAAACTGTGGTCAAATGCCAATAATTAGTCTGCAGAGATGGCAATCGCGAACGAAGTCGCGGGTACAACTAGGAAATAAATTAATCAGCCCCCACGGAATTTTTGCTAGTTATACTTATCTTATCTTCATAAAATATGAACATTTGATAATATCTTGGATTAAAATGATAACAATGTAATTAACGATTTTTATCTGCTTGATAAAAATAGTTAATTACATCAATCGTTGATTTAAGTACCTATTTATACTATTTTAAATCAGTAGATTGATTGAACTGCTGAAGTAATTTCCATTACGAAATGGTGAGTAGCTATTTATATTATATCAACGAGATTCCTCATACCAATTTTACCAACTATTCATCTTCATTTTCTTAATTTCTAGGGGAAAACAACAGCGTTCCTATTATGTCTTATGGCCCTCAGCACGGTAGTAAGGGGGGATTACAAGAACCCTTACTACGCTGAAGGGAGATCGGTTAACGTCCATCTTTTCGAGTGGAAATGGGACGATATTGCTGAAGAGTGCGAGCGGTTTCTGGGGCCTAAGGGATTCGGCGGTATTCAGGTAAATCTAGTCTGCTCCAATTTTTTGATAGTGTTTGTTATAACTGCCGGTCTGAGCAGCCTGCTAAGAAGCGTGTATTGCGGGTTCGATTCGCGCTATAGGATTAATATTTGCATAGTGTGCAATATAATTTTGGCCTGGGTGTAGTAATAGAAGTAGGTACTCACGTAGCTGGTATCCACCCAAGACAAAGGTAATCTTGTAAATACTTAAAAAAATGCAGTACTAGATAGCTAGTTCCTAGCACGTTTTATGTGTGCGACGTTATTCTGTACAAACATATATCAAAATTAGATTTAAACCTCCATGTTTAAATCATCTACCTACTTCAGACCAGGAACTAATTACGAAAGTACACATTAATAGAAAGGCTCAAGATTCACTGCCGATGTCGCTCAGCGCCTGCGCCCCGGCTGGTGCGGTCATAGCACTCATAGTCATAGGTCTTATGAACATCCCTAGTGATGTTCTATACTCTTATTGATATGGGGTCGATTATGATCAGCGAGTGTTGGGCCCCACTATAAAACTTCAACATTGTTTTCTTAGATTTCCCCTCCAAATGAGAACGTGGTCCTATGGTCGTACAACCGACCTTGGTGGGAGCGGTACCAACCAATGTCATTCGTCCTGGTGACTCGCTCGGGAGACGAAAGGCAATTCGCTGATATGGTGCGCAGGTGTAATGCGGTTGGAGTCAGGTACCTACTAACTTTACCCCGCATAATGAGCTTATGATGTTAAATCAGTCTACCTACCTTTCCTTGGGTAAAAACGCCTACTATCAAAAGTGGACCCTTTTAATACTAGGCCAACAAAGTGATAGATAACATTTACCTTCATATTTATTATCTTTAAATAAATTCCAATGAATAAATCGACCAAGTGTGAGTCTGACTCATGCACTAAAAGTTATTAAAGGTTAAACATAAATCCTTTGGTTAATAATATGCATTTTTTTTAACCTATGTTGTTACCTAAATGTTTGTTGTATAATTTTTTTTTATTATTTTCACGAATGTGGTAGCACATGTTCCGTAAAAATATATATGTCTCTGTAACGGGCAAGCAAACAGACTAACCCACTTTAATCCATTCAGGTTCCCACAATTTGTAACATTAGTTAAAGGCAATAATCTTAGCTTTTTATATCAGGATCTACGTAGATGCAGTTATCAACCACATGACGGGCGAGCCGCCAGAAAACGTCGGAACCGCTGGCAACACCGGCGTATTTTCAGACTGGTACTACCCCGCGGTGCCGTTCAATAGGGATCACTTCAACTGGCCCCATTGCGTTATTGACGGTGTTGATTACGGCAACGACGCTTGGAGGGTAAGTTATCCGTTGGCGAACCGGGGCGGGCCAAAGCAGGTAATCCATTACGAACCGGCAACGGGCCAAAGTGGAAGATCCATTGACGAACCGGCAACGGGACAAAGTGGAAGATCCATTGACGAACCGGCAGCGGGTAAAAGTGGGTGATCCATTGACCAACCGGCAACGGGCCAAAGTGGAAGATCCATTGACGAACAGGCAGCGGGTCAAAGTGGGTGATCCATTGGCCATCCAGCGGCGCCGGTGGTATAAGTAGGCTCGTTAGTACCTTAAATTAAAATAATCCAAGTATTTTATACCGTGGTCTTTGGACTTCAAGCATGCACGAAAGGCCGCGTGACCTATCGTAACCCATCGTGTCGGTTTTTGAGGATGCTCATTGACGGGTTACATCTTTTGTATAGTTACTGGATCATTCTTATTTTATTAGGTAGCTAGGATCATTCTCGTAAATTAAGTTAATAAGGTTTTATATATTAAAAATATGGCTTATTACTACTCTATTTTCAGATTAATTAAGTAAGTAGCAATTTACCTTATTTCAGCTTCGGTCATGATTTATGGACCCTAAAAATAATCATAGACCATTTCGAAACGCTACTATTGTGGCAGAATAAAGAGGAGCTCTAATAATCACCCATTAACCTATATATATAAAATTAATACATTCGAAAGCCATAGTCAGTTTGTCGTAAATAATCATAATTTTATGCTTACCTACCTCAAACAAAGATGCATCGAAGTGGTCCTTAATTTGACAGCGCCTTCTGTATAATGAGCACTTTTCTATTTCAGGTACGCAACTGCGAACTCGTAGGGTTGAAGGACTTAAATCAAGGCAATGAGCACGTCAGGGATATGATCGTTGACTTCATGAACAAACTCGTGGACTACGGCGTTGCAGGATTCAGGTAAGAGGATGAGCAATCTCCACCTAACTTACCTTTTATCTCTGAGTCAACATGACTACAGATATTATCCTACTAGACTAGAGTAATACAGGACACCAATTAACTTAAAAACCGCCCGTCCGTGCTATTCTTCTTTTGCTCGACTCAAGGGTCGTAACGTTAATACCTATTTACTATTTACCTATATACCTAAAATACTCCTCAAGAATTGGGCTATCAAATGCAATAAGATTTTTTCAAATCCGTCAGGTAGTTCCAGAGATTAGCGCGTTCAAACAAACTCTTCTGCTTTATTATTAGTATAGACAATGAAAAAATACAAGTCTCAAAATACTTTAATTCTAACAGAATTGACGCAGCAAAGCACATGTGGCCCGGAGACCTTAGCATCATATTCGACCGCCTGCACGATCTCAACACCGACCACGGCTTCCCCTCAAACGCCCGCCCTTACATCTACCAGGAGGTCATCGACTACGGTACCGAAGCTATCAGCAGGGATGAGTATACACCTATCGGAGCTGTGACAGAGTTCAAAGCGGGCATAGAACTGAGTGGGGCTTTCAGGGGAAACAACCAACTAAGGTAAGATTTAGAGTTAAACTAACTATGGTGAACATTATTTTGACCATACTTACCCAATGGGACAAGCAGGATTTGTTTTTCCTGATGGTATTTTTGGTGTGTCTCTCTTATATGAAACATACAGGACATAAAAAAAGTTATTCCCTTTGGGTCAGTTTGGCTCATCTATCTATGTAATAATTACAAATACAAACTAAAAAAACAATTTGAAAAAACTATAATTCTGTATAGGCCAAATGTTTAGGCCAGAATAAGTTTCCCATTCGCGACAAATTGCTGCTCGAGTTAAACCAGATTTTCATGCATAGGTGGCTATCGACATGGGGTCCTGCCTGGGGCCTCCTCGCCCACAGCGACGCTTTAACCTTCATCGACAATCACGACAATGAAAGAGGCCACGGCGGAGGTGGCGGCATCCTCACATACAAAGACTCCCGCCCTTACAAAGGAGCCATAGCATTTTTACTAGCACACCCTTACGGGGAACCCCAGATTATGAGCAGTTTCGACTTCTGGGACTCGGAAGTTGGACCGCCTATGGATCACGATGGAAATATCATTTCACCTTCTATCAATTCCGTGAGTATTAATAAATGAAAATATACTACCAGATCGTATCGGAAATCGGCATACCCTAAAACTAAAATTAGATATGGCAATACGTGCCATCTGTTACCTAATGTTCCAATAAGTTTGCAACCATTACAAATGTGATGTTTGGACGTGCCTATGACTACCCTCTTACATGGTATTCTCAAAAATCGATATGCACTGATTATGTTAATATGAATGTCTATTATTGGGAATAAATTCGTGAGCGTGTTTATTTTAATTAATTAAACACTGTTTTCTTTCTGCCACGGTGTCATTTGAAATTCAACAGTAGAAAGCCAAAAACTGCTTATTTTTTTTATAAGTAAGCAATGTTCAATACTTATAGAACCTGAGACGCTCCTTCTATGCACGTGTTTTGTGAATTTTGGGTTTAGGACATGCCGGTGTCTCACGATGTTTTTTCTATACCGTTTGGGATCTCATATCATTTAATTTATTCGAGTGGTAAAATCCAGAGTGGTGTGCAACGGAATTTTAACCTGCAAACTACGGATTGTTAGTCAGTGAACACCTGCATTGCATTGGGTATGCAATCTTAATCCTTAAGCAAGGAGAGATATAAGCTATTTGTTTTTGTCCAGATTAGTTATTTTTGTCCAGTGCAGTATCTAGTCGCGGATTTGTAGATAAGCTAGTCTCTGGGCAAAAAGTAAAATGTTGCTAATCTACGTACGGCTGGGCCGCCGCCGCGCCGTACGCATACATTACAACAACACAATTACAAATGTACATATACATTTGTATACCTACTTCGTGAACTAGAATAATACATAGGCTACTTTTTATCCGGGTACCATTCAGAGGTAAGATAAATCCGAGCAGAGGCTAGTAATACATAAGTATACCTAATCAACAAAATACAATGATTTTAGACCACGCTCGGTCGTGCGATGGGAAGTTCCCGTGCCGCGACCGTCGAGTATAGTCGCGACGGTGCTCAGGAAGAACCTCTAAAAGGTCAACGAAACGTCAGCAGGAAAAGTGTTATAGACGTTATAATATCATGCAGTGATACCAAACTACGATAATTTCAATTCGATAAATACAATGATATGTTATTTAATTCTCCATAAACAAGATAAAAATGCAAAAAAAAAACGTGTATCGTAGAATGCACGCTATAAAATACAAGGCGGTCAAAGAGTTAACTTGTTCTATATATTTATTTATTTTCATAGGCCATCTAACAGATAAATTACAGTAGGTAATTAATTACTCTGCAAAATATGGTGGTCTTTTCCCGCAATTTCACCCGTGTACCGCACACTATATGCAAGGCGTTGAAAGTGTTCTTTTTATTTTATTTATTTAACTATCCATTTATTTAGGACACCCAACAGATAAATTACAGTCGGTAATTAATGTAATAATGCAAAATATTGTGGCCTATATGTGTTCCCACAATTACACCCGTGTACCGTAGAATACAGCAATGCAAACGCAAAGCGGTTAAAGTGTTAACTTGTATTTTTCTTACTATTTTTTTATTTAGGACACCCAACAGAAAAACTACAGTAATTACTAGAAACAACAGTGCAAAATATTGATCTTAAATCTACGTGTTCCCGAAATATATATATTTTTTCTTTGTAGGATGAATCTTGCGGCAACGGATGGGTGTGCCAGCATCGTTGGCGCCAGATCTACAACATGGTCGGCTTCAGGAACGCCGCTGCTAACACCGGGCTCAATGACTGGTGGGACAACGGTAGCAATCAGATCGCCTTCTGCCGCGGTGGTAACGCCTTCATTGCTTTCAATAATGATTATTGGGACTTGAACCAGGAATTTCAGGTAAGATCGTTTGAGGGCCCGGTCAAACTGACGCCGTGGTAGTAGCGGTGGCGATCAAGGGGAAATGGTTTCCAAAGTTCGCGTGAATGTACTGTACCCTTGACACTCGATACAATCTCAATTCAATTCTAACACAATCCAATTCGTTATTTTTTCTAAATTTTTTAAATTTATATCGCAAACTCTACTCCAATCTCGAATGTCAACGTCACATTCCAAAGTACCAAATTGCACGAATTCGATCCTAATCCACTTATAATATTATCCTTGTTAAAAATCCTTTTTTTTATCCGAGCACTAAGGTAAAATATGATTTACTCGACAAAATAAACGCTTTCGACTGCAATCCCCATGATGGAGATCCTGAAATCCATAATTAATACGTAGATTAGAGATTCGTATGTTTCAGACTCAGTCAATTTGCTGAACATGATTCGTTGGTCAGGCTATCGTTTATTTGTAGAATACTTTACTATACAAAAGTAACGCAAAAAGTACAAAAAACATAACGTAACTTTGTAGATCATTGAAATTAGTTGGTAAGGTCAAAGAGGGTCGATGCAGAATTATTAAAGGGCACACGCGAGGACAAAAAGGTCAATTTTATTTTATTCCAAAAAAATAGATTTTAACTAAATTCCTGTTCTTTTGTTATTATTTGTTCCAAATAAAAAAGTTTAAAGTTGACATAACCTGTGGATATCTGTACTTTACTCCTCCCTCGATCAAACCTTCTGTAACTGATTATCATACTATTCTATCGTATTCTACTTCTTCTTGTAGATACCATTTACTAAACACTTTTTAAAAAACACTATTTTTTTGTTCAAATACGGTATTGTATTTGAAATAATTAGGTTGGTAACGATCTTTTGGCTTAGTACGTATAGCCCTCGTGTACCAAGCGGGAGGTCGCGAATTCGAGTCCCGCAGTGGTTGAATTTTTGGCATATTATAAAACTTACTTGTGTTAGCAGAACCCAGTTTAAAATAAACATTATACATTTTTCAGACATGCCTGCCCGCCGGTACTTACTGTGACGTGATTTCTGGCAACAAAGTCAACAACTCCTGCCAAGGCAAGTCCGTCACAGTCGGCAACGACGGCCGTGCACAGATCTACGTCGGAGCCAACGATTATGACATGATGCTGGCTATCCATGTTGGACCCGAGGTACAAAAATACATTTACCTACAAATACATTTATTTTCTTACCAAAAGTAGGTACGAGCCGTAACATACCAAGAATTTTGACCAGGCTGCTAAACATCTCGTGGCTATTCCTATGTAGAAATTCCTATGATGGGGAAGGGTGCACAAAAAGTGCAAAGTAGAATAAATAGTCTACTTACCTACTTATCAAACAGAAGATCCGCTTGCTAAACTTGATAACACGACAAATAAACCGAGTTGCACTCGCTCACTGAGGGTTCCGTGCCACCACACAAATATAAACACTTATTATTTAGTTAATAATAAAATAATAACATTTATGTTGTCATTGTACTAATCTTGTGCTATATTGTTTGAGGAAGTTGGCATTCAAATACTAGAGCTTAGAGGTCGTAGACCGTTTAGAGGTCCTTCCTCAGTTCCCGTCTCTCTTGATCATGAGGAAAGACCTCTAAACAGTCAACGAAACGTCAGCAGGAGTATAGTAAAGAATAAAAATTAAACTTACCCATGCCTTCTGCCTGAGCTTAGCGCAGACAAGCATCAGACTTGTTTATTCTGTTCAGTGAATCGTTCTAACCAGTCGAACTATAATTTTATAGGTATTTTATATTCATTTTTTTTCTATTTCAGAGTCGCCTGTGATAACTATAACCGAGAATATATATCGAGAAATAAAGAGATATTTTGCACAGTCGTGTATTATTTTATTAAATGCGCATCAAGTCCTAACCAAGTAGGTCATTATTGAAATAGATACCTAGCTATAAAATACCTAAGTTGCTAGAGTAATAACATGAATTATCAGCTGAGAAAAGTACATTGTTATAGGATGTCCCAGAATATGTATACGTAGGTGGTATCAATAAAACATGTTAACATTTAATTAAAGTTTCCTTTGCTTGTACTGTGAGACCTTGCTTCTTAAAAAAAATCATGATAGTAGGTTAACGAGAAGTATGTTTTGGCCTAATACAATAATTAAGAAGTAGCATAGATAATATATGAAAGCTATGTGTTTAGCGAACTAGTTTTAATTAGAGGCATGCAAACGTAGAACCTCATTTATAAAAAGCGACATAAAACGGCTCCTTGGGGGACCCCATACGATATTCATTATTTTAAAAGGTTTAATGTTTCCAATGTATGTAGTTAACTAACTTATTGTTCTGGTAAGGTCAGCTTTTGATTATAATTGTGAGTTATTTTTATACCCATAAGTTTTTTCGCCAACCGGTTCTATTAGTTTATCGCAAGCTTTGTGTAGATCAAGTAACGTTTGAGGTCTGGACAGCTCGAACGCATCATTATTTTAAACAAAATAAATTAAGAGGTGGTGATTTTAATATTCTAGAATAATTTGGTGATAAAATAAAAGTGCTTTTGATTCAACATCAAGTTTGTGATAATTATTTGAAATGACAGAAGATTACAGGTAATAATATTTATTGTAATGACTGTAACTGCAAAAGCTCAAATGGTTTTCTAAAAGAGGATTCCTTTCATTTTTATATTTTTATCATCACCATTAACATGCGGAAGTCCACTGCCGTACCCGTCCCGTCTCTCCTAAAGGGTGTAATGAAGAACTAATTAAATAAAAAATACGACAACTTGCTTATTTTAAGACCTACGTCTGTAACTTCTACGTATTTTCATGCAGTGAAACTGCGAGCATAGCTAAATAAAGACAACTTAATTCTATGAAAATAAACCTATCAAACATTAATGAAATTCGATTTTGAATAGTGAGAATTAGTATCTACCTAGGTCTTTTTATAGCTTTTACCCACAGCTTCGCCCGCGTGGTACCAGGTAAAATATAAATTTCACCAAATCGGTTCAACCTTTACGGAGACATCTAAATATCAATACTTCGCATTTATAATATTAGTAGGAAGAAATAATTCACCAGATATGTATAAATTGTCCTTTACATGTATGACACAGTCACATGTCTCCAAAAAGCTACAAGCTGAATACTCCGAACAAACTGCATCTACAAGAGATTGAGGTTCCAAGGAGAAGGAAAAAGCCTAGACCATTCCAAGAAAATATCAGAGATTTTATGACCAACACCACTCTACATGGATTCCGGTATATTTTGGACGACGAATTGGGATGGGTGGAAAGGTAACGAACGTATCATATAAAGAAGCAGAATGTAATATAATAACAAAAAACCAGTCACATACGTAGATACCCCGCACTATGATTGCCTGTGTCGTCGGTATCAGGAACTACCAGTACCTACTGTGGTACACTCACAGACCCGACAGACAGACAAATAACTACAGAATATGTATCGTAGCGAACTAGGTACCGCCCGAGCACCACCGAGGTCGTCATATGCAGCTAAGACTAAAATGAAGTAGGCTATGACCAAATTAAAAATGACAAAAACGTAGCCCTTTTTTGGCTTTGAACAACATATACTACCAAAATGATTAGCCAGCATCTGTTTTCCAGTCACGTCTTTATTCTGCATTCGTGCAATTCCATATTCGGCAGATTACGGGTATAACAGAGACGCAGATTTTCTTGTTGGCTTAAAAATGGTTGAAGTTTTCTTGTATAGATCCCGTAGTTGTCCAATATACCAGTATGTCGATCGGAAGCCAGAGGTCTCCGCAGCTAACCTATCTTACGCTCATAACATTGTGTTGCCCTTATAAATAAATAAATAATGACACAACAAATACTCAGATGCGTTAGTATTTGTTGTGTAGCCTTGCATATCGTATGGTATCCGGCACATAATTGAAATAATGGTAGTACGTGTGTTCCTCTGTGAATATAAAAAACAAATACTGACTGATTGATTGATTCATTGACTGGCTGAGGTCAGGTAGGTCAGGTAGACTAGGCCTACTAGGGGTGTCGTTGGGGTCATGAATATTTTAATAATGAAATATGTGCAAAACGACTTTCTGCGAATACCATGACTAGGCCTTTTTATGACATAATCTGAATATTACTAGAGAAGTTCTTCTTTATATATAAGTATTTTTTTTTTATTTATTTAACGAATTAAAATCATTTTGTTATGCAACAAAATAATTTTGAATAATAATAGCACCTAAAAACCGCTAAGGTTTGTACAGATGATGCTATTTATGAGTCTGCATTGTTTCTTATTTAACAATAGTAGGTAGTGAACAGTTTAACATAGGTAGCCAATCTACATAAATTTGGAAAACTAGGTAAGTGCATTCATTGGTGGTACTTTTCAAGATTTGCAATAAAATAAGATTTGAGTTTGAATTTAATATTTTTTGGAGTAATAATATCGAGTAAATCTGTAGGTAGCATCAGAATTGTATACCCATTTCTGGAGTGTTCTTGCTTCCACTGTGGTTACAGAGTTATTTCAAAATGAAAGCGGATGCTTAGGAAATCAGTAACTCAAAAGTTCCTAGTTGTGTGGTTTCTAAAATCGAAGTTTGTGATGAAGAATTTAAATGTGGGTAGAGAGCCATATAAAGACTTTTCACCAAACATTGAATTGAAAGACAAACTTAACTTTGTAGTTGACAAAATGTTCACCCATACATCTATACACGTCACGGTCAATTATCCAACTGCAAGTGTTGCAAGTTTGTAATCATAATAATATCATAGTAATGATATAACAACAAATTAACTATTATCGAACTTTTCATTTAATTGTACTGTGAGCTACAACTTGCTTCTTTCCAAATTTCATGATTCTAACAACGAGAAGTAACCTATAGGTTTTGATTTATTTGCCTGTATCAAATTATGTTGCATAAATATCCCTATTTTTTTATTACGTTGATTTTTTTAGAGATCCAAGGGACTATAGACTTACGTATTTGATATTAATTTCAACTGCAAGCGTTTCTGAAAAAAAGAGTCTTGACAGACTGACGGACGGCCAGCGAAGTGATCGTTTTTTTCCTTTTGAGGTACAAAAAATGATTCATATCGTGTAAAAGGGTTCCAAACGAAATTAAAAAAAAATGAAAATCCAAAACCCCTGAAACATGTCATTATTATTTATGATGAGAAACTAGGATTCCAATTTTATGTTTCTACTAACTTCGAATAAAGACTTTCATGCAAAGTTTCGCCCCTCATTTCCGCCGTTAAAGTTGAAATTTCCAAAAAATATTTTCTTAGGATGCTTACGTTATAAAAAAGGAACCTTTGTTCTAAACTTTAGTTTTTTAGAGTTTTGGCTGTGCGTTGATAGATCAGTCAGACTGGACAAACAATTTTTTAAGTTTAGATAAGTATTTAATTTCTCATATTTTTTAAATATTTATATAGTAATTTTTATTCAATCTACAGGCTATGGTGGGTGATAATGGTAATTTGCAGCATAGCAGTGTGCGCATTCTTCATCCGCCAAGTCTACATCAAATGGGATGAGACACCCGTCATAGTCAGTTTCGCTGATACATCCAACTCAGTATGGCATGTAAGTAGGTGGTCTTACCTATTTACCATTGTACCTTTTTTGTTATTCCTATAATAATTATATGAAAAGTTAATATTTACAGATTCCATTCCCTGCAGTAACGCTCTGCAGTGAGACGAAACCACGTCAAAGGATGTTTAATTTCACCAAAGCGTCATTCGAAAGATGGAACAATCCATCTACCATCAACCAAGAAGAGTAAGATCAGCCCAGATTTTTATGATAAATTATTTGCGGAAATTACTTAAATTAAAACAAGGTATGTTTATTAACAGCCTCAAGACATACCATGATATGCTTCTTCTATGCAATAATGACCAAAGTGATGGACCTGATTTCGTCAACTTAAGCTCTATAGAAACTTTACAAAGGGTAAGTACTCAGATAAAAATAGTTTTATTTATACAAGAGAATAATACAACTACTTTCAATACAGAAAAATAACATTAAACTAAGAGTATCTACATAATATTAAACGAGGAAAAGTATACTGTTTTCTACCTGTTTTTTTCTGACTACAGAGAAAAAGGAGTTCAAGTCAAGTAAAATAGAGGTAGATTGAAAAAAAAAAGAGATGTATTTTTGGTAGCCTTATCGCTAAAAATGTTCAGGATTCACCTTGCAAGAATGATAATAAAAAAAAACCCCAAAGGTATACGAAAGAATTACACCCAACGGCTGTTGTTATGTGGATACTTAGGAGTACATAGTCATGACTCAACACTAGGATCCTCAGTGTTTTGGGTATCGGTAACTACGAGTACAACCGTATCAGGATACATAACTAATATCACGCCACTCATTATATTAGTTTGTTTACCCAAACCTAAGAATGCAATTACTTATTTTATTAGGAACTGTTTGCCTTATGTTATAAATGTCAAGGTGAATATCTACTCATGATGAAATGAACTCATCTATCCATCGAAATCTAGATTGAACAATTTTTATTAATACATTAGATTTTCTGACTCATCGTTTCAATATGCATCAGATTGAAAACAGGTTTACATCCTGGGGCCTAACCATCCAGTCTTATTACAATTTAATTCAGGTAAAGATGTCAAATCCTACTTTGCAGTTGAGGGCGCTTTTTCATATCGCCAATCACAAAGCGGGATTTAACATATTTGCCTGAATTTAATCGTGATAAAGCTTGAAAGCATAAATATACCTAAACAGTAGGCAGGATATAACGAATACGAGTTCCAGAAAGTTCATCATCCGATTAAGCTCATAATTGAACTCTTAATTTATTTTTTATACCTTCCAAGTTTTATCAAGATTATTTAAATAAACGGTTTGGCTTAGCGAGCAGGTGCCTAACCATCAAGTCTTACTGCGATTAAACTCAGACAAAGATATCAAATCCCGTTTTGTGAGTGACGATTATATTACAACGCTGTAGCATCCTGAACTGCAATGCTGGATTTAACTTCTTTGCCTGAATTGAATCGCAGTAAGACTTGATGGTTTTAGGGCCTTGTTCTCGTTGCACAAACGTTATTAGTTCGCTTCGCTCACTCGTTCAATTGATTTATATCTATTTCAGCTAGCACCGACCAGAGATGAACTATTCCTTGATTGTCTATGGGACAACCTTTCGTGTGATCAGATGTTTTACCACACACTGACTAAAGATGGGTACTGTTTTACATTCAATATGCTCTCTGATGAAGAAATGTTTAGAATGGAAAAGTAAGTTTTATTAAATTAAAATACGGCTAATTAACACTGCGACAATTAGCTGTCTTTTCAATTTCAAAATGTTCATAACCAATATTAAGTACAAATTCGTTAAAATTTTAACGTTTTGGTCTATTACTGGTAAATTACATTAATCGAATGGTTACCAATCATAGTTTCCGTAAACAAATGGAAATTGTCATTTAAAATGCGGACTACAAATTAGCCATGATGCCATTGTCTAAAATGTTTACAGCTTACACAAAGACTACTACCATGTAGCTGGAAGGAACCGCAGTGCATGGACTTTAGGCAAAGGGTACCCACCAGAGGCCACTATAAAAACCTACCCGTTGCGAGGACCCGTAAGTCTTACAAAGACTTTGAGTTAGCAGTTTTAAAAGTACATTGTCATCATCAACATTTTAATAATCAACAAGCGTAGCTCTTGTGTATTGTGTTCTGGGATGCGTAGACGATGCATATACACCAAATATTATAAATTATAAATTTGTTATAAAAAAAAACTTTTTTGTGCCTTTTGGGATTGAGAACTGGGCCCAGGGAAACCGGGGCTCTTCGCATTTTCAAAATTCTTTCAGGACGTAAATGGACGTAAATGGACGTAAATGGACGTAAATATATCTGAAAATAAATGTTTTTTTTAAACAATACTTATTTACAGTTGGGTGCATGGAAAAATGTTTCGAAAAAACGCAGTACTAAAACATTTATTCGTGGAAGGCGCATAGATCTCGGAGCGCGTTGAAATCTTTTGTATTAGAATGCACTTTAAAATCACCGAATCCTTTCATCAGACAGAGCAAACTTTAGAAATGGGAGAGTCATGTTATGCCTCTCTTTGCAAATAATTAAAAAGTTAATAGACCGTATAGGGGTTTGTTAATGTTTGATGATCTGTGTTACAGAGTTACGGTGGAGTAGAATTCGAAGTCATCCTTTTGACAGATACCAGAGATTTGGACCAAGTCTGCAGAGGGCCTGTGCAGGGATTCAAGGTAATTTTTAATCGACGAAATAACGGAGGTGCTTCTAAAGTCGACACGTATATATTTTTATATGAAGTATGATCTAGTTAATCTATTTCTCTATCCAGATATTTACTGTAATAATATTTATCAAGCAGCTCATCTCAACCGATGCACCCTATAAATAAAAATGAATACAAACATCGCCGACCATTCTTACAATCTTATAAAGTCCTAACTATAACTCTTATAAAGTCTCATCGCTTCTGACCGATCTATCAACGCACATCCAAAACTACTAAGTCTGTGCTAGGAAAGGACTTTTGGAATTTTTCATTTTAAAATGGGAGGGAAATTTTAAGGTTCTGTACTCCTGTACAAACTTTCAATTTCAGTTTGTTAAAAGGTAGGAACTTAAATAGGAATTATAGCTACTCATCATAAATGAATTATGATGTGTTTTTGTATTTTCACATGAGTGGGGAGTGAAAGTTTGTATAGTAGTATTGGTTTTTTAATGGTATGAACTTGAAAACTGGAATTGTTTTGGAATTGTTAAAATTGAGATGAGGTATAATAAATAAATAATTACGTATTTTAGGGCTTCTGAATTTTCACATTTGAAAGGAGGGAATTTAAGGTGAAATTGTGTATGGGAGTATGGTTTTTTGGACTCAACGCGTGCATAACCGCTGGCAACAGCTAGTTCACATACAGATTTCATCATATAAACGATGTATACTAGAATAAAAAAAGGAATACCAAAAAAAATAGGGCCACTTGTAAAATATTAAATTTAATAATATTAAACGTTTCAGATTTGGCTACATAATCCAGCAGAGTTACCAAATATGGGTCAAAACTTCTTTCGACTACCGATCCAGTTCCAATCCGCAGCCGCCATCACCCCCCGAGTCATGGATACTTCAGAAGGATTGAGACATTATCCACCCAATAAGTAAATGCCATAGAAACTAACAAACACAAACTATCACAAGAACCATTATGGACAACCATTATGGATAAGGAAGAGAGAGATCCTTAACTCCAATATTTTTATACCTTTGTGGAGAACACGGTTGGTAGTGTATCCTCAATTTCAAAGGATCTTCCACCGGACTGATCCATCTGCTCTACTTACCCGGGGTCCTAGGACCGACAGTCGTTTGTAGGAGGTAATATATATGTTCAAGTTGAGTGAAAAGTTCGCTTGCGCGATCTAGACACTTCGATGCAATGCCATCTGTGTATTGACTTGTGCTAGCTCTTTATTGATGCGATTGAACTTAGCTCAATCTTGTGGCAAGATATGTCGCTACACCTTCAAGAAGTCTACCTTACAAATTAGTAGAGCCCCTTGTGAAAGAACTCGCCCGGGGAACTCGCTCGTGCCGGTGAAATAACAAGCATATGAGACTTTTACCATTAGGTCTCGGGGTCTGCAACGCGCTGGTGTTGTAAGTGTCCATAGGCTACTACGGTAACCGCTTTGCCAATAGGTGGGCAGTATGCTTGCTAATTATAATATATATACTTAGCCGTGTTGGCCTAGTGTGTTACCGACCCCGACTTCTGATCCGGAGGAAGTGGGTTCGAACCCGGTCTGCACCAATGGATTTTTCCTCTCGATAAATTTATGTGCGCATTAGCACGTGCTCAAAACTGTGAAGGAAAAAATATATTTATTATTTATCTTTGTATTTCAGACGTCAATGCTATTTCCCTGAAGAGCGTTACTTGCGATTCTTCCGCACGTACACGCAAAGGAACTGCGAGTTGGAATGCTCCTCAAACCACACTGCCTCGCGATGTGACTGCGTACCTCTGTACATGCCACGTACGTACTATTTTATTACGCATTTTAGTTTCACGTTTTCCACAGAGTAACGAAAATTATAAGGCTATTAATCGACCCCGCGCGGTTGGTAGCACTTTAAAGATCTGTCCCGCCAAACTTCCCACTACCTTCTTATTGAGATTTGCTATTAAACTAGGTACATAATAAATTTTACATATTATATGCTCTCGTATTCTGATATTCGCTTATTGATTTGATATATATTTAAGAGCTTATTGATGCAGTTGCAATGCAATTCTTCCATTTTCATTGTACAGTAGCTTCTCCTTGCTTTCTGTACCTCAGTTCGAGGACCGCTCCTTGATATTAAATCAGAAGCTATAGCAGAAAACTATACTACTGCCTTATGTCGGTACAGATACGGCTACTGCCCCGCACCAGTATGGTACCACCGCCTAACCATTGATGGTTAAAAAAACTTCCTGAATAAAACGCATGAAGACTTATTGCGATTGAGTTTAGGCAAAGACGTCAAATCCTGCTTTGCAAGACGCTATGACGTTGTCATACAATCTTTAACTGCAAAGCGGGACTTGATGGTTAGACCCCTAGGGACTAGACATAGTATTTTTGCGATTCAATTCAGGCAAAAATGACAAATCCCGCTTTGCGAATGACAACGTAATCAAGACAAGTGTCATAGTGAAAATAATGGTTTGCAAACCACGAATGTGGCACAGTGGATAAAGGCCGGCCTGACACGCAGAAGGTTGCGGGTTCGATTCCCGCCGCGGGACAAATGCAGATACAAAATCTGCAAAAATGTTTTGTCTCAGGATCTGGGTGTTTTCTATGTTTAATAATAATAAATAAATAAAATAAATAATTCTGGACATTTTTCACACAGCATCATCTAGCCCCAAAGTAAGCAGAGCTTGTGTTATGGGAACTACATGACTGATATACTACATAAATACTTTTTTTTTTTTTGTAAATACATACTTATTATACATAGAAAACACCCAGATCCCGAGACAAATATTTTCAGATGCAAACATTTGTTCCGCGGCGGGAATCGAACCCGCAACCTTCTGCGTCTCAGGCGGGCCTTCGCCCACTGCGCCACAGAGGTCGTCTTAATTATAATAAAATCATTTATTTCTCTCACATAGGTTTCTTAGGTTTAGGTATAAATTTAAATAAAACTTATGAAATCCAGTTTTGTGAGAGGCTGGTGCCAGAGAAAGGTTTTGAAACCTGTATTACTGGTCACCAGTACTCTCGCTCCACGGATGATGGGACATGGACATGTAGCAGGTAAGAACTACTACTAAAAGAAATAAATTTTAAATAAAAGACAACAAAGACAAAGTAAACAACAGCAAGTAAAAAAAAAAGAGTAAAGCAAAACAAAATACAGGAGGTGGGAAGGGTAAAGTTAGAGGTTTGGGAATTGGGTGTTAAGTAAGGATGTGTTTGGTGTTGGTGCTTCTGCTTGTCTCAGAGATGAGGTAGGAATAATCATGAGAGAGGGTTTGCATGTGAGTTGAGGAGGGTGTGTGTGAGTGAAGTGTTTGTGTGTATGAGGTGTATATGTGTATGTGAGTATGTATGTAGTGAATGTTTGCGATTAGAAACTTCTGGGTAGGTTGCCAATAGAAAAGATAAACAGCTTATTGTGGGGGGGAAGTATGTCTTCGGTTTCCTGGTAATCCAAGGTTTTAAGCCACTTTGTGATTTCGGACTTACATTTACTTTTAACTAGGGGATAGATATGCAAAACACTATTAACTGTATTGTTAATAGATGTAGGGCCCAGGAAACAACTGAAATGGTTTGAGAATCTTGTGTTGAATGCTCTGGCTTCACAAACTTTTCCCTGTCTACGCCTGTTTCTCAATAGATTTTGGTCATAAATTAGTTGGGAGTGTTAGGAAAGGATAATTTGCAGAACAAAATACTGCCTCACAGATAGAATGTCCCATTTTTGGTAGAGCTCAGTTGTTGGGAATTGCCACGGAAGTCCTGCACTTACTTTGAGGATCGCTCTTTGGGATCTTTCCAGGTTCAGCATATGTGTTTTTGCTGCACCACCCCATGAAGTAATGCAGTATCCGAAGATAGCTTGGCACAGAGCCAGGTAGACCATTTTGATGGTATAGCGCTCTGCCACATGCTTTAGTTCCTTAAATATATAGACGAGCTTCCGTAGTCTAGTAACCAGCATTTTAATATGGAATGTAAAGGATAGTGTCTGGTCAATGACTATGCCCAAATATTTAGCGTGGTCAGTCCGTTGTATGTTTGGGCATAAGCATGCAGAAAGCCCTGTGGAGCATTTGTGTGCAGTAATGGTTAAGGTCGGTAGGGGAAGACTATTTGACCTGAGTGCGAAGGCGACATAGTTCGTTTTTGCAACATTGAGTGTAAGTACGTTTTCTCTTAGCCATGTGCAAACCTTTGTTACGCCAGTTTGAGCACTAGCAAAAGTTTCATCCCAGTTTTTGCCACTAAAGAAAAGAGCAGTGTCGTCCGCGAACGTGAGTATCTTTCCGTTTCGTATCCTTATGTCGCAGAGTCCATTAATATAAACCAGGAACAGAGACGGCCCCAGGATACTGCCTTAAGGTACTCCGTAGCTAACTGGCAAATCTTCGCTTGTGTATTGGTCGATTTTGACACGTTGTTTCCTGTTTGTCAAATAGTTTCGGAAAAGCCTTAGTGGAAGACCTCGTATACCTATAGCTTCTAGTTTGTTTAGAAGGATAGGGATTGAGACCGTGTCGAAGGCCTTCACCAAGTCTAGAAAAACCGTCAAACATTTATTTTTTTCTTCGAGGGTAGATTATGTATACATACATATAGTCACGCCTGTTTCCCGGAGGGGTAGGCAGAGACCAAGGACTTCCACTTGCTACGATCCTGGCATACTTCTTTCGCTTCGTTCATCCTCATCAAATTCTTCATACAAGCTCGGCGATTAAGTGTACTTCTGACCTGGCCATTCTCTAGAATATCTCCAATTTGGTCAGAGTACGTTCGACAAGGCCTTCCTCTCACAACCTTCCCATTAACGCTCTTGTATATTTGTTTTGTTAATCTTCTTATAATATGTATGTATTTCCAAAAAAAATGTTTATAAGTAGTATATCAGTCATCTAGTTCCCATAACACCAAGCTCTGCTTACTTTGGGGCTAGATGATGCTGTGTGAAAATGTCCAGCATTATTTATTTCCGAATATACTGCTGACGTTTCGTTGACCGTTTATTAAAAGATAAAAATTAAACAGTTTTTAAGGACATACTATGGCTCTGGTGTTGCAGATATCAAGTAACGGGTACATAAGCCTTCTGAACGAACGAACAATCAACAGAATTACGCCCGCTATCGAATCCGAACACATATTACAAAAGTCAGTTTCTAAAATAAAGCTGACTGTCATATAAAAAAAACTGCTTAAAAACTCTGTATTTTAGCAACTTTTCGTTGCTAAAATAATTATATTATTTTGTTGCGATTGCAGATGGACCAGAAACAAAAGTATGTGGTGGTGGAAAGAAGGAATGTATTGTTACCGCGTTAGGTATGTTTCTTTTCATCAGTCTATAAAAGTCAACTAGTAATTACTGGAGTTTATCGCTTCGTGAAACTCCGAGCATGGCTCTCTCCATAGCCCGTCATGCGACTTTTAGGACAATGGTTAGCTACCAAGTCTCAGTAACATATTGCCTAATCTTATTTTCAAGTTTAAAATGGAAATGCTAATTTTTAATAGCAAATAGTTAGGAACCACCATATCTCGAGTCTACGGATTCCAGAAATATTAAGTCTAAATTTGAGTTATTTAATTTAAATAATTAAATTCGTTAATTCAGCCAACATTGCAAAAAATACCTGTAAACGTTTCAGAGGAGCTATCGTTATCAAAGTCATCGCTGAAGAGCGACTCGGAGAAGCAAGTACACGATTGCGACTGCCTTCAGGCGTGTACGGAACTCAAGTACGACGCTGAAGTCTCGCAGGCGGTCTATGATCTCACCACTTACAAGCGGAACCCTAATCCTGATATTGCACAAGGACTGTAAGTACTATACAGAAATGATTCAGGCCAGATGCACTCGTACCAAAATTGACACGCTGATGGATGACTTTGTGACTCTTTGGAATCACCTCCATGAATCATTTTAGTTATTACGACTATACCACGTACTTTACTATCCTCCTACTGACGTTTTGTTGACTGTTTAGAGGTCCTTCCTCCATTTACATTTAACTTTTTTACACGACACGGTATTGCTGTTGTAAGCTTTAATTCAATGATTGTAATTTCTACGGCTACTTTTTGATGCGCTTATTCGGCAGCTGTCTGTCTCTTAAATGTATAAAAGAGAGTTTAGCCATCTTTCTATATATATACAAAACAAACAAACAAACACGCTCACGACTGTCTTCCCCATGGTGGACATCTTCAGATACATACTCAGTGAGTAGATCTTTGAGGATACCAAGTAGGTGGTAGTCAAAGGCACGTCCAAACATTACATTTGGTACATGCCCGCGTTTTGCAAGTAGTAAGCTTTCCACGTGATAGGTTGCAAGCCCATCGCCGCTTATTGGAACACTAACTGTTGGCACATGCCTTCGAATTTTTGGTTAGGGCATGCCGGTTTCCTCACCGTTTTGAGCACGTAATTTTTTCGAGTGGAAAAATCCATTGATGCCCGACCGGGTTCTAACCCACGACCTCCGGATCAGAAGTCGGGGTATCGCCCACTAGGCCAACACGGCCATATATATATACAGTGTTTATATATAAGATTGGCTATCATAAGTATTTACCATTTAGTTACTGCGTACATTTAGATACTTTGTAAATTTGTATAAGTATCATAAGAGTGGTAGACTCCTATGTTATTTTATCTTAGGTTAAGTCAACATTATAGTTTTTGTACTTTTTATATTGTGATGTTTTGAATAAGTAGATAGGCGAACTTATAATCTCATTCTCATCCATCTACCATTTTTAATACCTGCTTATAAAGACGGAAACTGTATTTATAAACCTTTAATTTCAGGCGTCTACCCTCCGGTCTCGTTGTTTACTTCGCAGAAGAACTGTTTACTTCCTTACGAAGATCGGAACTCTACGGTGGAACGGATTTTCTAGCCAACTGCGGCGGCATTATGGGCCTGTTCATGGGATTCTCATTCTTGAGCCTTATTGAGATAATTTACTATTTTACTATGAGGTAAGTTCATTCATTCACCTACGCACTCTAATTCCTGACGGCAGTGTTTGCTTCTAGCATCTGTGACGTCACTTCTTCGTCAAGTCAACGAAATAAATATATAACTAGCTCTACCAAAACACAAAAGTGAAGTTGAGTCGAGTCGAGTAAATTTTGTGACTTGGAATACGACGGTAGCCTACCTACCTAGAATATACTGAGCTGACACTTTTTTGGCATGACGTCGACCTGACAGAATTTAGATGGACCCGGAAGTCGCGAGGAACATTCCTGTTCAGTTCTACATTTATTAGGAACCTAATTTTTTTTTTCATTTTATTGTATAATTTTTTTGTTGTCAATGTTAGTCTAAACTGATTGTCCCAGCTATACACGAATAGTGCTCATGTTTTTTATAGTATCCCAGTTACCACCACATCATAAAAAGCAGCTAATCGGACCCACACGTCCTGCGTATTACGAGGATACCATAAACACTCAGCCACAGGATGTGGCCACAGCCTAGTCCTAATTCTTGGGATGTTTTGGCTCGAGGCGTCGATATGCTAGATAACAGCAATTCTGGGACAATATTAACCAAACTAGTTCACTAGCCAGAATTGAAATAAGCGTAAAAGGGAGACTATTTTAGTCGGATGAAAGTCATATTAATTATTTATTCATCATCATCATCACCATTATCAAAACCTTGTAGAGTGCAACAATGGACGTATGCCTCCGTCAAAGAGTTCTACTTATGACGAACGATCTTGTGCCATCTCCATCCACCGACTTCCCGCAACCTTTAAGGCTTTAAGATGTCATAGGTCCATCGGATAGGAGGCCTCTTCTTGCATCTTCCAGTTTGCGTTCACTGTTCGAGAACCTTCCTTCCCCAGCGGCTGTCGGTTCTGTGAGCTATGATCTGGTTATTGCCACTTTAACTTGCTTCTTCTAGGATTTCGCTAAATTATTTATGTCCAGCAATGATTACTACAGGCTGTTGATGATTTTGATCTTATTATATCCTACTTATATTGTAAATGCGAATGTATGAATGTTTGGATAATATTATACTTTACTGAGGACTTAAATTAAAATGTTAAGCACTATTACAAATATACAATTGTCCTACAATTGGCGGTCTTATCGTAATCAGCGATTTCTTAGGATGTTTGTTAGGTACAGTTATCTTCGTTACGGCTAGATCGATTTTGATGAACCCAGAATGGCGCATAGGCTACTTTTATCCAGATATCAGAAGAGTAAAGCCAGGGGTCGCGATGCTAGAATACCTTATTTTCAAAAAGTTTCTTTGATATACCTTATTAAGTAAGGGCTTATACTTATTATGATTTCAGACAGTTGTTTTAGTTAATACTATCGTTTTGTTTTCTTCTGTTACATTTTTGAAATGACACATTATCAGAAATATACAGAGCAGTGTTTTGTGACTTTTGCATAATCTTTTTATGTAAGGACCTTATTGTTTATTTCATTATGGTGAATAATTAAGTATTTGCATTCATGCATTGTAAGTTTGTACAATACACAAAGGTTATCTGGAAGATAATGCTTTTCAGCATTAAGTTAGCCTACTACATTTATGTTCTATCTATCTACCTACTTTGTTTCAGACTTTGGTGTCGGATACGCAAATCGTCCACGGTTGTAGCGGAATGAACTCAAATAAAAATGGAAATAATTTCGTTTAGAAATAAGTATATCATAATATCTTTGTGAATCTCTGATTATAAAAAAAACAATTTTAATTATTCCAACAATTTTTTTCTTTGCACAACAAATTAAAAACCAATATATGGCAAACACAAATTGGAAATTGATGTAGTGTAGATACAGCTAGCAAAAAACAAAGTATCGTACTTTGCAGTACTTTACTAGAGCAGGGAATAAACATTTTTTTTATTTACTTCAATTAAAGTAAAATATATTTATTTGACAGAATAAAACGTTGCAAATTGTAATTAACCCGGGTCAATTACATTGCCCAATTACAATAACTAAAGATAGCACAATACGAATAGATTAGGAAATCACAAACCACATAACATACCTACCTTGAATTCTGGAAACCAGATGGTTTCCCGAATTCAAGCGCGGTCGTGTCTATCGCAGTGACGAATTTCGTGATGGTCGCCCGTACCGGTGTACGGGCGACCATCACGTCACTGCGGTCAGTGAACAAGAAAAACTTCGATGCTATGCGCCGTATGATCGTAACACACAGGCATGTGACCTACCATGAGATTCGGGCAGCTTTAGGCAAATGAGTCAGATACAATCAATCTTACACAAACATTTTGGTGTCAAAAAGCTGTGATCGCGATGAAACACAAGACTGAAGCTAAAAAACGGACAACGTCACTTTGTGCAATGCCATGCTTGATTCAACGAAGGACATCAAATTTAGTGTGGGACATAGCAACAGGTGACGAAACTTAGATTTATAACTACGACCCCAAAACAAAGCAACAATCGACCGTTTGGGTATTTCAAGATGAGCCGAAACCAACCAAAGTGGCGCGCTTATAAAGCGTTCTATTGTTTTCTACAGCCTAACAAGCGACCAGTCGCCCTGAAATTTTTTTGAAAACGCGTTTACCTACGGATCCAGAGTCTCAACCCCAAAAGGCTCAAATAAGTAAGCTCTGTTGAGACTTCTATTTGCGCCTCTTGAGATCCTCGGCCGAATCAGCCGCTGCACAGGCTCTAACTGATGTCCTCGTCAGACGAGATGGTGCTAGGGTATCTACGCATGTCGCGTCCCATACCAAAGGCTTTCCCTTCTCCCAAGGAATAAGGATCATGCCGTCAGGCCGCTTACCATCGTCACTTATTAGACCATTCGGTTCGAGAACAGCTGGAACGTTGACGCTGGTAAAAGCCCAGCGTATGATATCATTAAGGCTAGAGATCCTACCGGCGGCTCTGGTACCGCTGCTGGTAGCAGGGGACGCTCGCAGGGAGTTGGAGACGAAGGGGGCTCTGGTTCTGGGACTCGTGGCGGAATGGGGGGCTTGCAATAGGCTGAGCTTTGCCTCGGCCAAGTCCCAGAAACTGCTGAGGGCCGGCACGTCGGGCGCCTCGATCCGATCGGTGGCCGAGGCCACTGTGCTGGGAGTCGTTGTGGACGCCCCCCTTACAACACCGCACTGTCACTCATGAGGGGCACAGCACTGCGCACCCAACCGTAGAATAACTGCAACCCGGAATAAACTGCATTACTTAAATAAAAAACATGAACATTATTTCGTTTCGAAATACCTACCTCTGATAGTAAAAATTATTCAGATTATTATTTCCTCTGCACGATAAAAAAGTACCTACCTTGTGGCAGACACAAAACAGACATGAATAAATAACAAACGAAATACGATAACAGAACAGGGAAAATAAAGGGGGTTCACCGAGGACTTTACATAGGCCCCGTTCTATTAATAGCTAGGTACAATGATTAATACCCAACAGGATTCGGACTCAAATAGTCAAGCAATTATCGCTGTATACTTACCTAGATAGATGTGTAAATAACATTGTAGCATACCCAACTATCTAACAATCCTAATCTATACACGAAACTTTGGATTTTTGCTGCTAATAATTTCCATAACGGCTAAACCGATTTAGATGAAATTTGGACAGTAATCGACCTAGAATAACACTAGGCTTTTTATTCGGATAACACGCGGGTGAATCCGTGGCCAGAGGCTAGTGACAATTATACGAAAAACTAAAGTAAAGAGCAACAAAACAGAACGAAAAACAAAGGGAACCTTAAGGATAAGGATAAGATGTTCCCGTTCAAGAAGAAGTAGGTATACCCAGTAAAACCTAATAGTGACTATCAAGGTTAATATGATTCAAACTAACAACATAACCAGCCTAGGTTAGAAACCTGCAAACAAACAAAGTCAGCACTAATAATACCGTATAAATACAAACACATACCTAGTAGATACAACAAAAACAAATGTTCGAATCCACAAGTTGCGTGACTGGTTCCTTATGTAAAGAGCCGGTCGGTTGGTGCGACGCGACAGAGCTCGCGCCGGCCGCGCCCCCATTCGCCGACATGGCACTACGATCGCAACTCCTGCGCACCGGTAAGTTTTCACGATTAAAACATATAAAGAAAGTTGTTTTCGTGCATTTTAGTGCAAGCAAAGTGTATTTGAATAGGAATGTCGCGGATTATTTGTATATTTGTGGTTGTTTTGTGTTGTGATAGTATGAGAGGCGTCGTACCTACTTATGACCTTGTTTATTTTTGTTCGTGTTTGGACTAACTTAGCAACACTTTGGTAGACTACTCATGTAGGTTTAAGGAATAAGTATTTATCTATGTATTTTTGAACTCGTATCAAATTTATTTTGCAAGGATAATTCTACCTAATTTAAAAAAGTAAAATAGGTTGGTAGGTTACATACAGGTACTAGCTACCTGATAGGTTCCGATTTCATGAGTTTAAAAATATCCTTAATTACCTAGCCTTTGAAAATATTTTGTTTGTATGTAAAATAGCCAAGATAAAATAGTTTCAAACTTGGTGAAAATCTATTGAGGAAGGTCTTCAATAGACTTCACCACGTTTCATTCAAATGATGATTGTAGGTAATCTACTGAATTATAGTAGGTTCCTAGTTATCTTGTGTAACCTCGAATAAGGTAATTGCACTTTAATGACATGGAAATATTACGAACAAAGGTAAGTAGATAGATACGGGACATTATTGCGGCAATTCAGGCAATTTTCCCTACAAGCTCACAACTTGAAGGAAACTATCGAAGGAATTTTCAGGCCCAGCTGCTATACCCACCTGTAGCTTTCTCTTTGTTTTTCCAATTTCATCTGTCTTTCACGGGGCGAGTAGACAGCTGCGCAAGAGGTTTTCGGGTTCGATTCCCGCCAAACTCATATTACGAGATGATGTCATGTGTGAGCACAGGCTCAATAGGTATCTGTTATCGTAATCTGAGATTACCATAACAGATACTATAACTAGTATTGTTAATTAGTCCAACTACAGCATTCGTTTTCTCATAGGTACAATAAGCACTAAGATAGAAAATACCTACTTTATTGCACCTCTCGATTCCCGCCGTGGGCCAAATGTTTGTATGAGTCTGGGAGTTTTCTCTATGTATAATATGAATGTATTTAAAAATATATACTTATGTAGTATTTGTCATGTCATATCAGTCATGAAATACACATAAAACAAGCTCTGCTTAGATTGAGGCAAGATGATGATGTGTGAAAATATCCAGCATAATTTACACAACCTTTTTTGTATAGAATGAATCCTTTTTTATGGCATTCTATCCACTGCAGCCGTATAACGCGGAATATTTACTCTTCTTTGCATGTTCTGTGCTGTGTAAGTATCCCTAGATGCGTTAGCATCTCTAGTAAGTATGTGATCTCTACCTAGTCTGTGCTGTACTGTGCCGTGACTAGCTGATCTGCTTACCAATGCTTATCCACTGTGTGGTCCCACATGACATGACCATCTTTCTTTCGGGATTGAAGTTCCTAAGTAGAAACTTGGGGAGATATTTATATTATGAGATAAGTATTTATGTAAGGGCATTAAAATGTACCAATTATTTAACAGCGTTCAACGGGCCATATGTCCGTCATCTCCACGAATTGCACAAAAGCGAAAGGGCTGGAGTGTCAAAACTCCGAGAGGTGCTGGAGGACAGGCTTCAGGAGATCAAACGCGCCAAGACCTGGAAACATGAGAGGGTCCTTACTTCACCTCAGGATAGAAAGGTATGTTACATTCTTTGTTATTTAGAATAAATATTGTTCATACCTACTAAGAGTTTACGATGGGCTTGGAATCTGTCTATTATGTAAGTGTATTATGAAAAACGTGGGCAGCTGCCAAGTATAATGATTGGGCCTAAAAGGTAGCAAGTTTGAACGTGCGTCTAAGCTGACTCCTAAGTATCCTCACGGATGTACGTAGGTATTGAGAATAGATAGAGGATCTCCATCATGTGAATGTAAAATACCTTTGTGAGGATGTTTGTTTGTTTTTATTGATGGATCCTTTGTGGCTAATTTGGAATTAAACTTTTCAGGTGAAGGTACAAGGTGCAGATGGAGAATTCCTTAATTTCTGCGCCAACAACTACTTGGGGCTCTCTGTAAGTAAAACGGAGACCGTGTTTTATCAAAAAACTGGATGCTTTTCTATACGATATAATTCCAAAGTATAAGCCTTTGTCATATAAAAAAGACGTTTTGTCAAACTTGTAAATTTGAACTTATTTATATAACGGTTTGATTTGGAAATCTAAATTCAAATAAATGTTGCCTTATTTCTTTTTTCAAAAACATATTCATTTTTTTTTTCTTTTTTGTTTTACCTCCAATTTCATTACATTTGCAACCATGGACTCCAAGAAAACTCACGTTATTTTCGAACATGACTTCCGACGAAGAAACAATTCATCCCAAACAACACGCAATATAAACGACGTGTATGGACCTACCACTACCAAAGAACGAACAATATGTTATTGGTTAAACCGCTTTCGTTCTGGAAATGTTGATGTCGCAAGCGAACCTCATGGACACAGTCAAGTGACGAATTGAAAGCGGATCTGCCTCAAACTGCAGCTAGAACTTACATAGGTTTTTGAAGTGTCAAAATAATATTGAGTCATTTGTGACAAATCGGCAAAACAAAGAAGCTAAATCAGATTACTATTTTCCCATACAAAATCATAGGTAAAGATCGAATATCATCATCTAATTAAATTAATGATACACAATAACTGGTTTATTTCGAAATGCAGAACCATCCCGACGTGGTCGAGGCAGCAAGAGAAGGACTGAAGAGATATGGTGCTGGACTCAGCTCTGTTAGATTCATTTGCGGGACACAAACTATTCATAAGGTAATTTCTGCATACAAGTTCGATTCACATTTTACCTACAGGGTGTAAGACTACTTCCAAAAACTGGAGACAGATCCAGCTGTAGGTAGGTTGTTTCGATCTGACTTACCTCATCCCGCCCAGGGGTTTAGACAAATACCTCACGCTTTTCCTTTCACGCTAACGCAAATTTGTCAAGGTAAAATTTAGCAGTAGCACATCTTTCCGCAGGCATTAACGCCAACAGAATGTGGTATTTGTCTAGCCCCCCAGATTACAGTAGTCATGACAAGATTGTTTTTAAATTGAATTTTCATTGACGGCAACTGTCATCGGTGGCCGGGCGAGCCGCCGCATCTCCGACACGACTTCCACAGATGAGGAAGGAACGCGCGAAAGCATGCCATCGCACTCGCTTTAACTTGCACATTATAATACCTCACACATACAACGGCCCCGTTATGTACACAAACATATGCATGTGGTGATTATGACGTGTTTGTTTCATATATTTTATCGAGAGTGGCCGGGGAGTGCCGCTTTTTTACGAGGGCTATCATCTATGTATGACTATAATGTACGAGCCCTGCTTCTCAAAATATCATACTTGCAAGAAACCTTAGGTTCCCATTATGTTTCCAAAAACGATCAATCAGATTCTGAAGTACCTAACAAATAAATAAAATTATAGTCTAAAAAAATTTACTTAGTTTTTTTGTGTGTGTTGATTGAAAATCGCGGTGTGAACTGCCCGTGTATGTTTTCGGGAGTAGGAAACTTCAAAAATTCAATAATTTCATTCATTTCAGCAAAGTACGATATTCCGTTCAATGTTATCAATGTAATTACATTAGTCTGCGCAAACAGCCAAGTGCAACTCTTATCTTCACGCTCTAGGAACTAGAACAACGACTGTCCCAGTTTCACGGACGCGAGGATACAATACTCTATGCGTCTTGTTTCGACGCCAATGCCGGTCTTTTCGAGTCTATGCTGACTCCAGAAGACGCTGTCTTCTCTGATGCCCTCAACCATGCATCCATAATAGATGGGATACGACTGTGTAAGGCGCAAAAGTTCCGGTATCCGCATAGAGACCTTAGTGGTGAGTAGGTATATTTTTTTTCTACCAGATTCTGGAACTAAATGGTTTTTATCCCAAATACTCAAATGTGTGACTTTTGTGGTTTTAAGGGGGTTCCGTGATCAAATCGTGCCCACGGGGCCCTATTATAATATAAGTATTTTAACAACTGTGCTAATAAAGCCTACACGGTCCGTCTGTCTGTCACAGGACTGTATCTTTTTATCCGTAATATATAGTCGGAGCCATGTTGGCTTAGTGGGCGGTGCCACCAATTCCGGAGGTCGTGGGTTCGAAACCGGTCGTGCGTCATTCGAAAAATTAATGTGTACATTAACAGGTGCTCGAAACGGTGAAGGAAAATGTCGTGAGGATGCCCTAGTCTAGATCCAAAAATTCAAATCATGTGATATCGGTTAGTGTTCCAATAATCGGCGATTGGCTTGCAAACAGTCACGTTGAATGCCAACTATGTACTTGCAAAAACGCGGGCATGTAACAAATGTAATGTTTGGACGTGCCTCTGACTATTCCCTAGGTATCCTCAAAGATCTACGCACTGATTGTGTATCTGAGGATTTCCATCATGGAGAATACAGTCGTGAGTGTGTTTGTTTTTTAAAGTTTCCAATTAACATTTTCATAGAATACGAGTTGTTATCATATGTTTTAATATATGCCATGTTGTACATAGCAAATAGTAAAAAAATCAAATTAAAACTCAAGAGGTATCGCATTATTTAAGAACTAGTTGAGCCACGGCCGCCCTGGGCCCCGACCCACCGCGTCGCATCGTTTGTTTGACGTTTTTCGAATAGGCATTTCGTTTTCGCTAAGCGTTCTATCTATTTTTGCTCAGCTCCTAAGTAGACACTCAAAAATAAAAAATAAAAATGGGAAAAGAATTGAGATTAACGCGTTCAAACAAACAAAAAAACAAACTCTTCAGCTTTATTATTAGTAGGTATGGATAGAATTATAGATTTAATGACGTCAGTAAGTAGATACCTAATGCTGACGTTTACATTAATCGAATTCCAAACTCGTTTTCAAAATTGTCATGCAAATTAACGTAAAGGTAAAATCATTTATTTTCTATGCCGGTTAGAGATCATACTTGTAGGCATCATTTTCAATAGCTAATTATACACGGTGTAACTGGAAGGGTGGATCATCGGTGGCAGGGCGATGGGTGACCTCAATGCCTACCGATTTAACCCCCTGTATGTTCCGCGATTTTCAATCGTTCAAAAGTTATTCAGATTTTTATGAAATTTTGGTCAAAATCCGATTTTAGGCTTCATGTCCCAAGTGTAGCCAAAATCTTAGGTTTACGACCGTAATTTTTATTTTAGCTTATAGCTCAATAGTAGACCTTTCGTCCGACAATACCGGTTTGAGTCGTTATTTGTTTAAATTCCAAATAAAAAATAATCTTTACATAAAAAACCCCACACTTAATTTTTCAAACTAACTTTAAAGGCTCCCAGAGAAAAAAAAAATACTTAATTTTTTTTCTACAACCTACCTTAAAAACTACTTCCATTCATAGAGAAATAACCCTGAAATTTTCATTTGGCTAGTATCATGGCATCATGTTTAAAAGTGGAGTTGAAAATTGTGCAAGTGCTAAAATCGACATTTTTTCTGTCCATCAAAGGTAGGGATTGTGTCAATTAAAAAAATACATGTGAGTAATTTATTTATTTTTTATAGTAAATGCTCAAATTGTGCTCCATTAATGTACCAAGAACAATTGATTAGAAGAGGTGGTGATCGTGTTTTCTTACGTGTTCATAACGCATTCATAGAAGGTCGCATACCCGGTACTTCTCGACCTGAGGGAGTGCCGAGAATCGACCCAGATCAAATAGAAGAAGTCTTGGAAGAAGCACAAAGAAATTTGTCGACAAGTACAAGAACCATTAGCCGTCGCCGATGAGTCAACTTTCAGCCGGAACGGAATTTTAAACATGCATAATTACCACTCGTGGAGTTTTGAAAACCCACATGCTGTTCGCCGGCACGGCTTTTAACATCAGTTTAGCGTCAATTTGTGGACAGGAGTTTTCAATAGACAGCTGATCGGACCATTCGAGATGCCAACTAGAGTAAACGGAGAGACATATTTGAGTTTTCTGCAAAATAACTTGCATGAAATGTTGGAGGACGTCAACTTTGCAGTACGCAGAAAAATGTATTTTCAGTGTGATGGAGCGCCATGCCACTTCGCGAGAAATGTAAAGGAGTATTTGAATGAAGTTTTTCCACGCCGATGGATTGGCCGTGGGGGGCCCATAGCCTGGCCTCCAAGGTCCCCAGATCTAAATCCCGTAGATTTTTTTTATCTGGGGCTATTACAAAGAGTTCCTCCATAGAACAATTGAGGCAAAAACTAAACCAGGCCCAAATGAAGATCAGAGAAAAGGAAAATTCGTTCCGCAGGCTCAAAAGGAATTTTATTAAAAGGTGTATGCATAGCCAATAATGGAGCCCAATTTGAGCATTTACTATAAAAAATAAATAAATTACTCACATGTATTTTTTTAATTGACACAATCCCTACCTTTGATGGACAGAAAAAAAAAACGATTTTAGCACTTGCACAATTTTCAACTCCACTTTTAAACATGATGCCATGATACTAGCCAAATGAAAATTTCAGGGTTACTTCTCCATGAATGGTAGTAGTTTTTAAGGTAGGATGTAGAAAAAAAAATTAAATATTTTTTTTTCTCTGGGAGCCTTCAAAGTTTGTTGAAAAATTAAGCTTGCGGTTTTTTTGTAAAGATTATTTTTTATTTGGAATTAAATCAAATAACGACTCAATACGATATCGTAGGACGAAAGATCTACTATTAAGCTACAACCTAGAAAAAAAATACGGTCGTAGACTTAACATTTTGGCTACACTTGGGACATGAAGCCTAAAATCGGATTTTGACCAAAATTTCATAAAAATCTGAATAACTTTTGAACGACTGAAAATTGCGGAACATACAGGGGGGTTAAATCGATAGGCATTGAGGTCACCCATCGCCCTGCCACCGATGATCCACCCTTCCAGTTACACCGTGTATAGCTGCCAAGTTGTCATACATAAATACTGATTGTGTTCAGAAGAGAAGCATTCGTTGACAGAGGTCTATTGTTTTGAGATCATTGACTGTCTTTTCTAAGGTTAGGTACTGACGAGGTGAGGTACGTAATTCTATTCGATACTGTGTTGTGTCATGATTAAAAATGTTGTATGGGCACAGATATTATAATACTAAGTACGATCTGAATCGCGTATAACTACCTATTTTATTATTTTCCCTTTCGGCTGTGTTGCAACAGCCGCCGCGCGCCGTTGGCTATATTTAGCTACTGTCGAAAAACAAAGGCAGTTGCCGCAACTACCCTCATTTCATTTTCAGATTCAGAAAAGTCTATGTTTACATTACGACATTACACTAACCGTATAAAACTCCGATCGTATTCGATCGTATTGTACTTTATAGGAAACCGTTGTCTCATGGTTTCACATCATACATACCTACATATATCCATAATATAAAGATACACCACGATTTCAACATACTTCCTACGATACTGACATACCTGTGTTTTTAATTCTTTAGTGAAGTTAAAGAAATAAATAATTCAATCTCCTCATCGCAGTTCCTCGGTCTGTACCTACCTACTGCTAGGATTCCAGATACAATTAAAAAAACTATTTTGTCTCGAGCAGGCTAAGCATAACGATTTTGTCTTCTCTTCCGGGGAAAAACAAAAATATCCCTACACATCTTGATATCTTGCCGAGATCGATTTTCTATTGTTTTTCACATTTGATTTTCTATTGTGTCTGGAATCTCAGCTGTCTTAAGGATGATGCACTATACTGAGAAGGGGGTTTAGGATTGGTTTAGGATTTAGGATTAACGATGATACTCGCATAAGTTTAAAAACTGTTTGTCAGTATTTTAACTTATGCTAGTATCATCGTTTTTAAATCACATGTTAACTGTTCTAAATAAAGTTTTTTTTAATTGTTTTGAATGTACCTACTCTTGACGTGACAAATTTCTCTATTTGCAGAACTAGAACATCTGTTAGCGCACAGCGAAGCCCGCATCAAGCTGATAGTAACGGATGGGGTCTTCTCGATGGACGGCACCGTGACTCCGATCAAGGGACTCCGGGACCTGGCTGACAAATACCGAGCGTTGCTCGCTGTGGATGATAGTCATGCTACAGGGTTCTTTGGAGACACGGGACGGTAGGACTCTTGTTGAATCGATTGTTCTTATTAGCTGCAAAGCACGTTTTTTTCATAGGCCATCTAAAGCTTTCATAATGAAGATGAATGGTGGACTTGAAATATTAACATCATAGTAGATGTAGTTACCCACAAAATAGTAGATTTTACTTTTTTTTAATAAACAGTAAAACAGTATTAGTACCTATGCAACTACTTTGTGATCGTCACTAAAATATGGCCGCTGTGGGCGAATTTACTGCTTGTAGTTTAGGTCATCCGAGCACAGCCAAGACAAAATAATACATACACCTCAAATCAAATCCCATCATTTATTGTTTACCTCTTTGGAGTGTAACTATTTATATCTATACCTATCAATCTTTGAATTCAAGCATAAGCTGGCATAAGCATTCGGTACCTACAATTACATTGTAGGTACGAACATAATACGATCCTGTAGTTTGGACGTGCTTCTATCTACCCTTTAGGCACATAGGTACAGGTATCCTCGCGAATCCAGTATAGTGAGTAGGTATAGATCTGAGGATGTCCAATGTACGTACATCACGGGGATTAGGTATATAATGAGCGTTTTCTTTATTTGAACCCCGAAATAATCCAATAAAATGTGGGTAGGTATGTAAAGGTGTCTACTATTTTATCCTTGGCACCCCGTATCGGATAACTAACAGTGAATTTTGAAGACGGAAAACCTTGACAAACGAAGTTGGCCCTTACTTTAAATACAATGTCATCACGAAAATAATTCTACCATTTCAGCGGTACAGAGGAATACTGCGATGCGTTGGGCGCGGCAGATATTATCTGTTCCACTCTCGGCAAGGCAGTCAGCGGAGCGGCGGGTGGCTATACCACTGGACCTAAGGAACTGGTCACTTTACTAAGGAATGTGTCCAGGCCTTACTTGTTCTCTAACGCCCCACCGCCGGCGGTGGTCGCAGCTTCTTTGAAAGTGAGTAGTATAATGAATGACTGAATGCTCGGGCGTGTGCGGCGCCTCGACGTATAGCATGAATCCTTAATATATGTTAGAATCTAATCCAACAGTCACATACATACAGTCACAGTCCGTTTTATCCAAAGGTTGTCTGGTAGAGATCGCTATTTAGCGCTAATACAGCCTATTGTACAACATTGTCAAAGTTTGTAGTTTGTTGTTAGTACTTAACTAAGCTGATGTGTTATTTTTTTTTACATAGATAGATAGAAGATCTAGTGTGGGCTCAGAACTATGTATGTGACTGTTGGGTTAAATTATAACATATAATAAGGACTCATGGTACCGCTACATCCAGATCCGGAACAAATATCTGTAGAACGCGCAAACATTTGTTCGATTACCGCGGGAATCGAACTCGCTCAAAAACTCAATATTTTTACTCATAACGGGAAAATCATGGTTTGTGATTTGCCTTCAAACTTTGGTTCTAAGGTTCAGTTTCCACACGATATTGTCCTTTATCGATTGGAATTATTCGCTTGGAAAAATCAATTGGTGCACAGGGTTCGAATCCTTGGAATTATCACGTGGAATATTATGCTAACTCCTATGCAAAACGTGAACATATTATTGTCCTTCATAGGGATTACAGTAGTCCGATTACGTGTAGCTAACACATAATCGGACGAATGTTTTGTTATTTTACCCACGTCATAAGGAGCACATGTATGCGTTTGCCTTCCGAGGTTGTATATTATGTTTATCTGTTACCATTTATCTCTGAAATGGCTTATCAGATTGAAATGCCGTTTTTTTGCAATCGATTTGTATGTCTTCAAAGATGGTTCATCGATTTTACAGTCACAAGTCACTGTGGGCGCTGCAATAGGCAATGGAGAACACGTCGGAAGTTTTAAGATTTTGCATAAATGGTACCTACTTGTTGCATTTACACTTCCCTTCCCAGTCTTTAGATTTAGTGGAAAGTAGCTCTGAACTCCGTCAGCAACTTCGCGCGAACACCCGTCAATTCCGCGAGGGTCTGAAGGCGGCTGGATTGACAGTAGCTGGTGACGACCACCCCATTTGCCCCGTCATGGTCGGCGAAGCCCCTGTAGCCGTCGAACTAGCTTCGGGCATGTTGAGTAAGTAAACCTTGATTCATGCATAGGTCTTTGGTACTATTGTTACTTATGTCAAGAAAATGTAAATTATCTTAGTTTAGGAATGGTTATGATATCACCAAAATACATTTCACTTGCATAGTGCTCCAATTGAGCAAATGCTGCTCCAACGATTGTTTGAACAAAAAAATCGTATTCGGCTCGCCAGCTAATGGGCCCCATTTACAAATTCAGCATCCACAATTTAGGCAAAATGATGACCATACCAACATTCTGAAAACAAATTGGATTACCGTGTTTGCTTTGACCTCATTTCATCCACAAATTAGTAAAAAAATAGCTTGGTACCTACCCAAGTCAAAATTTTGAAATGGACCTTATTTTAATGACTGGCATCCATAAAGTAGCAACCTTTTAACGAATTTTTGAACAGAAAATTCGTATTCGTCGTCCTAGTTTTCAAACTAGATAGCAAAGTGTGATTCGGGGGACAATAGGAAAAATCAATTCCCATCGTCCCCCGATGGCAACGAAGATAGGGGGGAAACAGGAATAACCTGCAAAATGAGAGTCCGTTAAAAATGCAACATTTTGGTTTCAGAACGCGGTATTTACGTTGTAGCATTCAGTTACCCCGTAGTCCCGAAAGGCGGAGCGCGCGTTCGCGTTCAACTTAGCGCAGCGCACACGCACGATGACGTCACACGAGCCGTAAATGCATTCGCAGACGTCGCCCGGGACATAGGCCTTGTGAAGAAGTGAGAACACCTTGTCTAACACCACGTTTGAAGAAAATAAATCAAAAGATGGAATGAAGTTTGTCAGCGGTAGTTTATCAGATGTATTACCTAACACGATCAATATTCAACTGATTTCAAGTCAGCCTTACGATAGCCGATTTTGTATATTTGACGACTGATATAAATAAAAATATATTTTATTGTAACTTAACTCTTTCATTAGATGTACTTATATTATAATATGAAGTGAAAATCAAAAATACAATATCCAACCACGGTATGCAGGTACCTTTCGCACAAACTAGTTAAGTAACTAGTTTTGATAATATCATGTTTGTAACTTCAGGCCTTAGTCTTTATTATTTTTTAAATAGTCGGCAACGTTGTGATTCCACTGGTGTTGTAAACTGTTATAAAAATAATATATAGTATAGGGTAAAGATTTTTTTTTTTAAATGTAATTGAGGTAAAATTTTCACGGCCCCCACCTGAAGGAAAACCGCTACCGTCGCCTATGACATCTGAATCACCTGGAGCATTGCCGATGCGTTGCCAACTCTGAAGGACTCTTCATCCTACTACTATTATAAACGCAAAAGTTTGTGAGGATGGATGTTTGTTACTCTTTCACGCAAAAACTACTGAACGGATTTTGATGAAATTTTACAATAACATAGCTTATACATCAAACTAACTCATAGCCTTTTAGCCTATGTGTTATTCTCCGGGTACCATGCGGGCGAAGCCATGGGCAGAAGCTTGTATCAGATAAATATGTTAAAAGAAAATACATAAGTGTGTAATAATTGATCTATTAACAATAATTTATTACAATAAATCTCGACTTTCACAACAATTAACACAGTGCAATGTGCCACGTCGAGTCTATAAACTAAAATTAAATATTTACAATAATACCGAGTACCTCCTTCTATAGATTTAGTTGCGCCAACGCACATAATATATACTTTATTTTAACGTAATAAGTTAGCATTCAATGGCAGTGATCACAAAATCACTTTAATCAATCAATTTGGTCTCTATCCACCTGTTACTATTTTACACAACAGAAAACTATAAATAAAATACACACGTAAAATTAAACAAAAACACAGACCCTCTGTTTCATAATCGCTCGCTAACTTAGCGGGTCGCTAAATCTAGCCCTTTCCTTTACCAACACTAAACAAAGTATAGAGGCTTTCAACTTTTAGCACTCTGCTAAAGTTTGCGAGTGATTATGAAGCAGTTTTTTTTTTTTTTTCAAAACTATTGGGTTACGCTACCAACAAAATTTTGATTAAACTAAAAACTGTAACCTGCCGATTCTCTCGGCAGGTTACAGTTTGAACATTTTAGTTTTACAAGGGGACGAAATAGTCCTCTACTAAGCGCCTACCGTAGACTCCGTGAACGAATTAGTCCCAGACTATCCTCGTGTGCGTTTGCTTTAAGAGGACTATTTCGTCCCCCTTAGGGAATTAGCAGGTTAAAAAAAAGAGTGTACATTTACAAAGCCGACATCTTGGCAGTATGGATGGTAAGTATTTGAGAATTTTCAGAGTTTTTACATCGCACATTAAATATTCTTCAGGAGCAACAGCAGGGGACGGCTACACAGTACAAAAATATCATTATTCTCGGAATGTTTACGAAAATTACTGAGCATCTCTATATATCTAGTATGTGCTTTTACATAGCCGTGTGGCAAATACGAGATAATGGACTTTGTGATTAACGTACCGACAAACCTCTGCGAAAAAGGTTTTCGAATGGCAACCACGAACTGGACGACACAGCGTAAGAAGACCCCCCACCCCATAGACACGACGTCTCGAAGGTTGCGGAAAGTTGGTGAAAGGAAATTGCTCAAGATTGTTCGTCGTGGCACTCCTTGGGGGGACTTCTACATGCTGCTGATGATGATAATAATAATTAACACGGACATAGTCCTGACCTCACACTAGGATTCCCTGTGTCGTAAGTATCAGGAACTACGAGTACCGTGGCACTACAACACCCAGGCCCGGAACAAATAACTGCAGAATATGCTAAATTTGTCCCGTAGCGGGAATCGAACCCGCACTTCTCGCGTCGCAGCTACCCGCCCCCGCTACGCCACCAAAGTCGATGATGATGGATAAATTGCAGGAATAAATTTACATGTTCCTTTACCGAACTTGAACTATTAAAGTGTGACTCCACAGCACTTTTAATTTCTAGCTTACGAATTCAACGAACGCTATTTAAATTTTTGGCACCTTCTGCTAAATTGATCGTCATTAATTTGTTCGAGAAAATTTAGCAATATCTTTTTTCTATCAACAAATTAAGCTATCAAGACATTTTTTTTTCATGTAAAGCCGACTTCAAAACCAGTTGATAAAAAGTCAAATAAGAAATTACATCTCCTATTTTTTCACCCTTAGGGGTGAGATTTTTACATAAAATAATATATATGGGACCACCCTTGAAGTTTACCCTACCCATTAAAATAAGAATCGTTACAATCAGTTCACAATTGGCGAAGATATCGCACAACTCCTTTTTTGAAGTCGGTTGAAAAAACACGAAAACAAAAGTCAACTCAATCTGAACTGAACAAAGTACATTTACACACTTATCATTACTTGGAGGGTTTTCCGTCTTCCTATACTTAATCCCGCGACATACATCAGAGTTCCACTCTTTATTGCAAATTTCTATGGATTTCCGAACACAACAGATTCGTTGTTATTTTGTATGTATTCAAATACAACTCTGTTTCTTCGAGCCGTTATTCAGAGTCTATTAACGAATCGATCGGCCCCTGCTTAGAAACGAATGCAAATGATAAATTCAGTCCGGTGGCAAGTTTCAAACACACGTAAAATGGATTTACGATCGTATGTTAAATATCGTGGACGCAACGTGTCTTGAGATCGCGGCAGCTGTGACCGCATAATCCTATTGATTGGTTCCTTTGAGCTCTCATTGTAGCACGCTCGGTTTTGCTGGAGCTATAACAATAAGAAATAACATCTTAAGTATGTTAAATAAATAAATGCAAAACAAAGTTTATTTTGTTTCCACGAATCGACGAATACAATTTCGAAATACAATACATTACAATAGGTTAATACGAAGGAATGGCCTATGTCTGGGCATACATGGGCTGATGATGATGATTAAAAAAACTAAGGCAGAAAAACTAATGCCCTCAAAATGGTCGTGGTTGAAGATTCAGATAGAACATGCAGAAATAGTTGTTGCCATCTACTAAACGAAAATTAAACATATTGAATACAATCTACGAATTCTAGACTCAGTTTGTGTAATCTTGACTAGACCCCGTTTGAGTTTCGTTCACTTAAATAGGTATAAAACAGGTATTTTGATTATTCAAATTATGTACATGGCATTCAGACAGTTGTTTAATGTCTAGTGGTAATCGAGGCTCAATTAAAAGTGTCGTAACATTGTTTTAAAAGAACATTCAAATATGAATGCATTTATTCATTTAAAACCTATCTAATGATGAAATTATACAATTAAAATATCTTAATTTGGGACAGTGACATGTGATTTAAAACAAAATGCAAACGATGGTACGCGCAGAAGTAAGAAATACTGCGTCGCAACCTTCAACGTACGGGTAGATGCGTTAACATAGAACAGGTTTTCAAAATGCAAAAGCGTTGTTTGCGTTCTATTTTTGGGTTAAAAATGACAGACTCGTCTTACTTTTAAGACAATTTAAGATATTAACATTGACAAGCATATACATACTAGATATAAGCGTGTTTCTTTTTAAGAATAAAAGCATTTTTCAACTGGCAAATCCAACGAGTAATTATAGTGTCCGATCAAAGTATAAAAATAAATTATTTACACCACAAACGAGATTGACATTATCTTCTAATAACAGCTTTATGATGGCAATTAAAATTAATAATAAAATTCCGGACACTTTTAAAGAAATCACATTACTAACTAGATTTAAACTTAATTTGACAAAATGGCTGATTGACAAATGTTTTTATGGTATAAACGAATTCTTCGAATATAAAATATAACTAATTTAATTTTTGATGTTGCATGATTAGTTAAGTTTGTCATTTTTTTGTGTTATTATTCATTCTATTTGTATTTGTGAAATTTAAATTCAATATTGTATTCATACGCCTGTAAAGGCAGGTTTTGGTAGGAATATAATAATTTTTAGATCTATTTCGTTAAACACATTAACGAGAAGGTAGGTTGGGTAGACAAAAGTTAAACAATATGGAAATATAGCTAAAGTTAAAAAAACAGTCGTGATCGTGTTTGTTTTTTGTGTTTACCTGGAGCTAAAGTAGTTGTAGTGGCGTTCGCGTTGAGGATGGCTATCGCAGCCGTCTGCGTGGGTGACGCGGCCATTGTCGGCGAGGCCGTGCTGACTGGCTTCTGTAAACAAAACAAATAAATTAACATAATTTATTTAGCTTAGTTTGTAACTGTGATTTGACAATACCTCTTTACAGTAGCATAATAATTTTAAAATTTATTTTTATTTTATTTCATACATTGTCTGTATGATGTTTTTATTAATTTAAACGAATTTATTTGACCCAAACTCATTCTGAAATCATTATCCTGTCTGTTTTAATGGCTTTAAATAGTTGACCAAATTATTTTTGTATTGTTATTCTAATTTGACAAAACCAAGTGTACTGTAAAGTTCCTACAGTGAATAAATGAGTATAAGTGTGAGTATTAACTTTTACAACATTTGGAGCCCTCGCCGTGTATTTCCGTCATCGATTGCAGCGCGCCCTAGTGACTTGTGACGATAAAACATATCTAAGAACCAAGAGATTTATCGCCAAGAGATCGCTCTTAGTGATAAGGCCGACCATTGTATCACCACAACCTAGTTTATAAGATTCTATGTAGTGTTTTTTATACTGGTTGCATTAAAAAGTTATATATCTATCAATATAAATATATAATAAGATCATTGTATATAGTCACAGATAGATCTTGCACACCAAATAATATTTCAACTTAAGTTAGTACTACAATCTTTAAAAATGTGGTATAATGGTCTTATCACATAGACTGATCTATAAATATTGTATAAAACATCTTAAAATTGAAAGAACAATACAACTACTTAAGTATGTACTGACAAAACTATCCGATTCCCGCGGTTTTACTCACGTAGGGTAGGTAGTTGTAACGTGCATCAAAAATAAGCTTTGCGGGGTGCTTTTTTTAATACTGAAAATGTTTGGATATGTAAAGTATCCAAACTAAGTTTACAGCAAATCGCACTACGCGAAACACATTTCCCGTACAAACTTAACACAACCTTTAAGGGGTAGTTCGGTAAAATACGTGTTTTTGAAGCAAATTGGACTACCCGTTAAAAAGTTTCCATACAAAATTGATGTTGGAACATAGATACTATCGCATCTTATGTGTGGAGTAAACTTAATAGACTATACCTGTGTAAGTACCTTAGTGGTTATGTCAATACTCTACAGTCTGTACTCTCCATTGAATGTGTCAGGTCGTGTTATATTTTACCAAATAATTATATCTAACTCCAAAGCAAATCCTTGTTTACTTTATTATAATTACATCACTTGAACACCCTCTCAAACGCCCTTTGAGGGGTATTTGTGGGGAAATAATAATATAAGTATTTTTAACATTTCTATTGAAGAATATTTATGCGAAGTTTCAAGATATTAAATTTTTCATACAAACGTTTTCTGCCCTTTTTACTATCTTAGGGTTAGAATTTTCCTTTCACCCCTACACAATTGGAGGAATATATTCTCCAAGTTTCATAATACGATTTACCAGTATAAATATTAGCAAGATAACGGTTTTGTTCAATCGATGACGTATAATTATTATTAAATTACTGATAAACGACATGCATGTAAATCAATGTACGACTATAAAATACACTAATTGATTAGTAGAATTGTCCTTATCAGGCCGCGATAAGTCACAGGTCTTTTTCCGCCGAATTATATTAATTGGAAACTCAAGAATCAAACCAAAACACGAATATAATCAGAATTCAGTTCCGTGCGCGAAATGCCATCGAATGCCATTTCAGAGCTATTTCCTTAATAAGACCTTTTCAATCCTACGCTATTTCCTGTTTCCTCCGCAGATCCACTTTTGAAGGCGAATGTCGTGTTCTGAATTCCGAGACACGAAGATTCATAGATTATTTTACAAGTTTTACCTCACCGTTCAATTGTAAGCGAGGGTCAAATCGGAAGACCTCTTATAACGCAAATAATATTGCTCCATCCAGGACTCTACCATAATGTATTATTCAAATCGTGCCTGACTTAAAACCAACACACAGCCGAAGCCATAAGTCTTATAGACTTGAAATTTGGAGAGCATATTCCTTTTGATGTGTGCGTGTGCATTGAAGTTTTTTTTAAATGGCTTTTAAAGGGTAAATACTCTACGTGAAAAAAGGCGCGGACGTTCCACTCGCATATAATAGATAAATAACAGTACTTTAAAACCCCCGACTCGTGTTTTCAATCTATTGTAGCGCCCCCTTGTTACGTCAGAAAAGTGTGCATCAGCTTTCTGTCTGTATTTAATTTTAATTTTATCGAGGCTAGTCCTAAATAGGTACAATAAAGGTTTCCTCTACAAATTTGGTTTTCCTGCGAAGAATTCCAGTAAGAAAATTATCACTCACTTTTAACTCCAGTATCCTCGAACTAAGAGCTTCCACTTTTGAGACTAGTGTCGTGTTCAGCAACAGTAGACTTTTCTTAATATCTTCGTCGAGCTTCATGTTGGCGGTGACGTTTGCAATGGTCTCGTTGGCTCGCGCGTCCATTTGCTGCAGTATCGTCCGCAGCTCTTCGACCCCCGCTGCTGCCGTCTGGGCCTGCTTCTTGGCGGAGGTCAGCGCGCCATCGAAGCCATTTATCTGGAATGATGAGACAATGTTTGGAATTGCAGTACCAATTTGTCCTATATGTTATTATGTTATGACGAGACATACAGTCATACGGCACACCTGGTCTAGGCAGAATAACAGCGCCTTCTGTTCACAACAGTCGGTATTATGCTGAGCCTTGGCCAATTTGCTACTGCAGCACACATTAATAATCTATTTTTTTACATAATTTACAGTTACCACCAGTTTTTTATTGACATCTGGAACACCTGGGACATTGCTGATGCACTGAAGGACCCTTTTTACATTTTTCTTTGAAGCGGGTTATTTTATAGTTCAGCGGCAACACCTCAGGAGGCAACTCATAATCATAAAAAAAAGTTTTTTTTGTTGAAAGTTTAATAAATGGTCCCGCAGCAGGAATCGAACCCTCACTCTTGCCCCTAAGCCGGCCACTCTCCTACCGAGATACGAAGGTCGTCGTAGCGTAAAAAAAAATCCATACTACTTATAGATTGAAGACATTGTAGACAGCGGAATATATTTTATTTGTTGATTTATTTACGGCTTCACGGAACATCTGCAAAAAACTTGCACAAAAATAGTCTGGTCAAGATATCAAATTATGTCTGTGATATATTTATATTAAGAATAACTATATATAAATAAATGTTATGGCCGGGTCGGGCCATAACAATATTATAGCCCGACCCGGCTTTACTCGTGTAACTTTCTTAAGCCTTTAGCATTCCTCTGGAAAATATCTTATATCATTTAGAGCCATTTATTTTTAAAGGCATACGGTTTATTTTTACTCTATGCCTGATTTCCTAGATATAACATAAGTAACTGGATATATTTTACATAGGTGCCGTGAACTAAGTATAAACAATAATAAAGTGCATTGACAAAACGTGAGTCGTAAATTAACAATTGGTTAACGTGATGGCTAAATTGAGTATCATCAGTTTATGTCGCCAAGAATACTCTATTCTTGGCGTGAATGATAATTTTCCATTGTTGAATCAGAAACAGCACCGCAATAAGGCGTTAATGAGTGAGCACAGCATCGTGGAAGAGCTTGCCTAGCCGCCTTTCAAAACAAATCGACTAAGGACTATAGGTTATGAACTTAACGAATACCTCTCAATGACTGAGCAACCCTTGCTGAAAAGAAACCTTTCTAATAAGGCTAATCCCTAAAGATACGGAACCTAATACTGGACGGAAGCTTTAGAAAATACATCATTTTAATTTCTTGTTATCGTTGATTCGTATACACGGATCAACGCGTATCTTGAGGGATTAGAACAATGTGCGCTGCAGTAGAAAATTGGCCTAGATCAACGCTGGAAATCCATACGGATTTGACAGTTTTTGTCCCAATATTGTACGTGAAAAGGGAAAATTCAATTACTTTTGAACTTAAACTCATAGTTTCCGGTCTATCAACTCTAACATCATAAATTACGCTTTCTATGTTTAGAAAATCAGTGACATATTCACACTACTTACGGCATGAATCCACACATCTCCACACAATAAACAGTGGATGATTGATAACATTTGCACCAGCGTATATCTGATGTACAAATATAAGCAATGAGTCGAATCGTGACGCAAACTCTGTGATTGACGGTTCACGGTCGGTAAAAATATACCTACTTCAAGGTTAGGATTTAACTTCTATAAATATGAAATTAAAGCCGTCTTACCTAAAATGTTTAACAATGCTTTCAAAAATCTAGGGATGTATAACTTCTGTTTTTTTAGCAGTAGGATATTATGGATCCTGTTTCCTGTTCCAAACATCATAAAAATCTCGAAACTGCCAGAACATAAATATCGTATTTGAACAAGGTTTTAAGTAGTTTTGTTTGCCTAGAACTGATATTGAATCAACTGGATATTGCTCAAACATTAGCTCTAGATAACTATAAATTACAAGATACGCGCCTTTCAAGAGCTCCCACATCAACAAAGTCCGTTCCGGAAAATTATTCGACATACTGTTTCTGCAAGTCCATTCTTGTAACCCACTTATCTTGACTCTATCTTAACCTGACGTCAAAGTCTCTTTGTGACTTTGCCCACCTTTGTCAAATCTTATGACTAGATAATCTAATTCACGCCGCTTTCGCGGACCGGTAAGCTTTTTGCTTGCTACAGCCCAGACAATGTTTTATTCATTGGGATGAAATAAAACACATATGAAAGGAAAGGCTCGTTGACGTTGAGAGACGAATTAAAGTCCTAACGGTCAGTTTTAGCTCTATTTAGGGCCACTTCCTCAGGCACATCATCAGTCAAGAACATTACACTTCGGCAACAATTTTAAGAGTAATTCGTGCGAAAATATTTTAACGAATGTTTACGACTCAACCCCATTTCGCAACTTTTGCCATCTGCACTTACTCGTATTGTTGACCTCCTTTTAGGAAAAGGTTGAGTAACCAACCGATCTGCAGGGTTCGACACTCCGAATACTGGGTAGCGACATTTGTCGACGACAATGCGTGGCTCAAGAGCGATCTTTGTGTAAACTACTTAGTTATGTTCAGATATGTTCGTACAGACAAGGTCGGATAGGTTTAAAGTATCCTCAAAACAGTTGCGGAGAGTTGTACCTCTCCTACTTGAAAAGTTCTCCACAATTGGGGCTAGATGATGCTTTTTGAAAAATGTAGAGCATTATTATTATTTTGTGTCTCCAAATGTGCGGAGGATGGTCAATCAATGAAATCAAAATTATTTATTCTCTGATTATCTCGCGTCGCAGAATGTCTCTATCTACATAACTATTCCTATCTCCGCAAAATGTACTAACAAATAGTCTTAAGTATCTACTAACGAAGTGAATTGTATTGTCTGAAATAAAAACCTTTGATTTGATCAATTAAAGATGATAGGTAAAAACGACTCCCACTATTTTCTTTGGCTCTAAATTGTATGATGATAAGTGGTCACTCACCTGTGAACCAAATGTAGCCACAGTCATCTGTAGCTCGGCTATCCTCTTCGGCGTATCAGCTAGTTTCGGCGCCTCTGACAGCTGGTCTGTTATCAGCGCCAGTCCCTTCACAGCTTGCTGTACTTTCTTTACCAGTTCCTCGTGCTCTAACTCTAGCTTCGCTAGTCTGATACTCAGGCTGCTGGCATTTGCTCTTAGCTCTTTTGCAGCCGTGTGGCAGGTTTGTAAAGCGTCATCTACACTGTCGCTGCTTGTGGAAACTAAAACAAAAGAAGGAAGCTTTAAATTGATGCCTTATCACCATATCGTGCGTACCGTAGCTCGTAAGCTAATTTGTTATGGAAATATCTATAAATAATCTCCCATAAGGCAGTCAGAAACTGTCCTGCATAATGTTGTTTCGTGAATTTATCGAGGTTTCAGGGATTATCTTTCCGTCGGAAGTTCCCAAGTATCGAGCTAAAATTGATGTATTTTATCCCACGCACGTCCTTTTATAATCTGCAACGAAATGGCGAGTTCCATGGGCATTCGATAGAACATTTACCTATTTGAAATTGCTGTAGGGCTGCATTTTTATTAGCTTTTTAATCTAAGGCACACGCTTTAATATAGAGTAGTCTATACCAGTACCAACCTTAGCCTACAGTCTAAAGATAGGTTGGTTACCTACCAACTCAATTAGATAATTTCATGAAAAATCACCTTATGCATTACGATCGTTTCATGTGTATTGGTTGAACAGTCCCCCAACCTTTACACGATAAAAAGCCACTGTCAAAGGCATCAGACTGCCATCAATCTTCCAATACCAGAGTTGACTATAAATAATTAATATATGTAAGTACTAAAGTACTTTAAAAAATCAATAAAGTTTCCATCGATAATTCATTTGTTTCTACTAATTGAAAAAATCATTTTAGGTCACAATCAAATCATAATCCGGTTTTAGAATTGCCTTCCATTAAGAAGAATAATGCCTCCAATAATTAATATGAACTACTTTAGATATGTACAAAATTATTCAAATAATTATAAGCATAACAATGTGCGATTTTTTGTTAACCTGTAAGTACTTTCCCATTGTTGGAAAACTGTCTCTTCCAAATTCTTCCAATGAATGTGTGATATATCAGTGGATATTACGAAAATACGGAATCAAAATCATCAAATGAAAAAAATATATATATATATTTATAAGTAACTTTTTGCTAGTCTTGAATAATGTTATATTAAAATTAAAAAACAAAATATATTAATTCAGACAACATTTTAGGTCCATTTTTTGTTAGTGAGCTGTCTTAAGATCTATGTTAATATAAAACGAAAGCAAATGAAAAAAGAAGGTTTAAGGACTTTTACTCGTGTCCTGATCAAGCTGTCTCAGGACCCAAATGAAGGCCTTCATTACAAGTCATTTTAACATATTAGAAATGAATATTATAATATATTGTTAGATAATTAATGATAATGTTATATTGTTAGGCTGTAAAGTGTAAGAAGACCAACTTTCTTTGAGTAATGTATGTGGTGACAAAAAACGCGTATGTGTGCGAAACCTTTTGTTGTAAATTGTACACAAGAAGCCGGCGTTTTTCTACAGATACCTACAGATAAACAAACTTTACTCAAGCGAGACTAATGTACAATATCATAATCTGTAAGAGACCATGATAATATCACGAGTAATAAGCCGCACAAATTCAAATAAAATTATTGCAAAAAATAATAATAATAAAGCAAGTGGTCGCTTGGTCGTCTGCACCAACCATCACTTTGTGAAGTACAGTCAGTATTACGTGTGACCAGTCACTTTATTAGAAATTAAACATTTATTGATGACCCTAAAGAATAATCAATAAATAAAAAAATGCTACCATTTTTCATGTTTAATTTAATGTTAAGTCTTAAGAGACCTTTTGTAACAGATAAAATATTAACATTCAAACCATGGGCTAAATTGTAGTAATTTTTACCACATAAAGCAATTATGAAAAGTTGAACTTTATAATAATGATGAACTACGCTATTTTCAATGCAATCATTATTTATTTTTAAAAAGTGCCTGCAGTATTTAGTCATTGTAGTTAAATTCAACGAGACATACTTAAATGAAGACTAAATGGATCGATAGAGCCTTGCAACAATAGTCGTTATCAATTTAAATATAGGTTCCTTTTCCGTAATTTTTCCACGTAAGTCTTTTTTTTTCACTAGTAGCGCAGAACGTATTCAATGAAACTTTACGATGCAGAGCTCTTTAAATAGACTTCTTTACTAGACTTTTATAAATAGCTTTTTAATTACCAGAATTTTATGAAAGGTTTTTTTAAATTCAAAAGCTATTCGAGCACTTGTCTATCTTTTGTGAAATTCATAAGAATTCACATTCAGAATCTTTAGAATCTGGGGTCGGATGAGCAAAACTTAGCTTCACTTTTTCTACCAGTAAAATCTCTAGTCAAATTCGTATAACTTCATAAAAATAACAAGGAACAGAACTTCTACAGTTCTGCTCGTGATGTAAAATAGGAAAGCCGAAGAGTTCGAACCTCTATCCATATCGATCCTTAGCGAGACGATTTGCCTTCTGACATCTACGAACAGCCACAGAACTGTTGCAGCTGACACCACACAGATGCACAGTGCTAGCGCTGCTGCTAAGCGGAAGAATGGCCTGGTCCGGCGGCGTCTGGTAGTCCGCCTTCCCCAAGGCTCTCCTTCATCACTCGACGCAGACAGCAGCCTTCCACCTCTGGATCCCACTCCGACTAAAGCGTCCAGCTCCCGCCTTTTCCGCATCTTTTTTCCGACCCTTAGCGGCACGGCCGCGTGCACTGCACTCTCCATAACTCACCGTATCGCTACCGATAACACATCCGCGCACAACACTTTCACTGTCAACACGTGCGCACGGTAGGGAGTCGGGTTGACGAATGAAACGAACGATACGTCCAATACAATCGTGTAAAGTTGTGCTATTAAGAACAGATTAAAGGTAAACCTGTGATACCAGTATCGGAACTGCAACGTCTGTTCGTTCGGTTCGATAATACGTTCTTTAGTGAATTTATGTCAGGGGAAGTTTGAAAGTAGCACCCGTGACGGAAAAGTTGAGGAGTAATAGGTTAGCATGGTGTGGGCACGTCATGAGGTGGGAAGAATGTCACATTACGACGAGAAGAGTGTTAAATATGAATGTGGATGGAAATAAAAGCAGAGGTAGGCCAACGAAAAGATGGATGGATTGTGTGAAGGATGACATGGTTAAGAAAGGAGTGAGTACTGAGATGACGGCTGATAGAGGAGAGTGGAAGAAGAAAACATGTTGTGCCGACCACACGTAATAAGAACAAGATGATGATGATACGAACTTTAGTGAAATGTAAATGTAAATGTAACGTTGACACGTTATGATGACTCGATGACTCGCGAGCAAGAATTTCGAATGGCTACTATGACAGTCAAAAGGGGAATAACATTCGAATGTTCTATAACTGAAACTAATCTGACATCGTTTGTAGAAAGTAGGTACTAAATTTACTAGCGGGTCTGAATATGATACAGAAATAATGTTTGTAACAAGAGCGCCCGAAACCAATACATAACTTGAGATTTCACTACGAAAGACACAATTCTTAAAAAAATGTATTCTGTAGTAAGTGAGATCAAAACAAACTATATCGACAAAAAAAAAATAACTAATTACATAGGAAATTGATGTTGTTGGTTCTAGGGATTTGTCAGAGATATATCAAAAAAAACACTTGTTTACTGTTTAGAGCAAACTAGTAAACAGACATTATAACAAACAGGAAGACAACCACGCCTTTAAATTGTTTCAACCTGCTAATTTATTCAATGTAAGAATCAAGAACAACAACAATCTTAATAGGTTTACACGTGACTCTATCTAGTCTACTAAAAAGTGATAAATACATGAGGAAACAGATCACATTAAAATAATTTATGTATCTACTTGAATATAATATGTTTACGACCAATTCCCATGCGTAATTTTTGTGCATAAATTGGTGATTACCTGAGATTATAAGGGGGGATCAATTCAGGGACTGTAGAAAGGAAACACGCTCACGACTGTACGCCTCATAATGGTCATCCTCAGATAAATACTCAGCAAGTATATAAAGCCACAATTTTACCTTTACAACATCTGGACATATTTACAGAATGACAGTATTATAATGTAGGTAATAAATATACCTATATCTGCGTTACGTGTAAGCTAGTTTACACAGTTAAAGTTATTTTAAGAACCGATCGATCCAGATGTTGTCCACGATCCGGTTGGTAACGAAAAATATACACGTACTTCGTAAGAACAAGGAAAAACATACAGCTAAATAGAGAATACTATAAAATAAGCAGTTATTACAAGGATTTTTTTCTTTGTAAATAATATTGTATATTATCTTGAGCGATTGGAAAGAGGAACACGCTTTATAAATTATTATTATAATTAGCGATATTGAAATCATGATTTTATTTACATTAATCAATCCAACATTAAATCATTTTTGTCTTTATTTATATTAAAATCACAGTGCAGTTATTTAAGATAATTATTATATCCTTTGCATTTATTTAAATACATTTAGAATACTATAAAATAAGCAGTTATTACAAGGATTTTTTTCTTTGTAAATAATATTGTATATTATCTTGAGCGATTGGAAAGAGGAACACGCTTTATAAATTATTATTATAATTAGCGATATTGAAATCATGATTTTATTTACATTAATCAATCCAACATTAAATCATTTTTGTCTTTATTTATATTAAAATCACAGTGCAGTTATTTAAGATAATTATTATATCCTTTGCATTTATTTAAATAAAAAGAGAAACGAAAAGAGCTCTGCATAATATTAAAGGGGATAGCGTTGACTTTAACGGCACCGGCTGACGGCGCTTAATGTATTAAAACGAGAGCATAAGTCTCATCTCTATTCCTTGTGTAGGTTTTCGTTATCGATATCAATTTGCCAAAAGTACATTTTTTGCTTTAGCGTGAAATTTAAAAAGTTGTTGTAACGAGTACCTACAATAACGAAGTATCATGGTTAAGGTAATCGCTAGGCTAATGGATCTAGTCCATAATAATAGTGTTAAGACAATGTTAGTAGCCTGACATTGAAAACTTGATTGCACTATAAGTCGCTTGAATTAACATGGCATTGAGAACTTTACGTCCGTTTACTAGATTTTTATTGTAAAATTTTATCGAATTGAGAAATTAAATAATTGGAACAGTTTTATGCTCTATATGGATATAAAGGGCTATCAATAAATCGTTTGCAGCGGTATTTATATAGCTAGCTGATTCATTTGTATTTTTTTAAACCTTCTTGTATTAAAAAAATCGGACAAGATAAGGGTGTGACTAATTTGATGATACCTTGATGAATTGTGTGAAAATTGTAGTGTATGTATCTGAGTGTTAGGTAGCCAAAGGGACCGATGAAAAAAGAAAGCAGGTGGCTGAGATGCGAATGTTGAAAAGGATATGAGGAGTTATAAGAATGGGCAAGATAAGGAATGTGTGTATATCAGAGGAAGTCTGAAAGAAGCACCAGTGGCAAAATAGTTGAGAAGTAAATAGGCTAGCGTGGTTCAGACATGTCATATTACGATAAAAGAGGGTTCAATGAAAAGAGGGATGAATTAATGTACTTTATTGTACTCAAGAAAGTTACAACTAACAACCCATCGTACTTAGAAGCGATCTCTTTCAGACAACCTTGATGGATTGTGTGAAGGATGTCAAGGCGAAAAAAGGAGTGAGTACTGGATGACGGCTGATAGAGGAGCGTGGAAGATAAAAACGAGTTGAGCAGACCCTACGTCATGATAAAGATACTTGATATATATGATCCTTGTCATATCAATAAATAAAAACCTATTGATTTTGAGTTTGACTAAAGGACATTGGTAGAAAGATGATGAACTGTGAGAATTTACATGAGAAAAGAGTTCTGAGATTTGCCTGTAAAACTACGGTAAATTCGAAGTTAATTCTGACGTACTGCAACGTTAGGAGAAGTCGTGTTCCTTCAACTATACATTGTGGGATTGGGCAGAGAGATTATAATGTATCCATACGATCGAACTTTGAAATAATTTATCGGAATAGAACAGCAATAAACGAAAGTAGAAATAACATAGGTCGGAACATTATATGATATCAAAAAGATGTTCTATCATTTTAAGTCGAGAGCTGATATAGTTAATCTTATCAAACGAATAAACGGGGATTCTTTTCTGGAAAGTCAGTAAAACTAGAATTCAGTTTTTCCCCGGATTTGAAACGAACGACCATAAAAAAAGACTTCTCGGGTGGAGCTACCTTAAATTTTTCACCACACTGGCTCTGAACGAGAGAAGTGCGAATAGATGAAAAGTAGTTTTAACCCCACTACGAAAATTTTGAAAAAGGTGTGAACATGATTTTTTATGGTTATCCAGCGAGTTTTATGACACAGATGGTAGTGCCACGAGATTACTAATAAGTGAAAAGACACTTGATTTATCCAGAGAAAATCTAGAAAAACATATAGCAAAGCCTCTGGAGCATAAATAAACATTTTGTATCTGAAGTATGTGAACCAAAACAATGATAACAAAATAGATATCTCTAGTAACGAGAGAGTATTATCGACCTCGCGGTAAAAGAACGCGGTGAATGGACAACAACGCATGCGCAATGACGGTTGCGACGAATCCCGTAAGTACCTACTTATCTCTAAAGAAAAATAAAAAAACTAAAATAATATAATGCTGGCAGTTTCGATAAGCTACTCGTATCTACGAATCAGACTTTAATCCCTTTTGATTATGTCGATAACTTGTTCAAACAATCCGCAAACTATCAGCTACAGAGAATGATCCAAAGAAAACAGACGCTGCGTTCTCTATCTTAGAGGATACTTTCTTTGATTTGAGAATCGCTACATCTGGAACAGCTGTCCAACACATAAACTCACTTTATGGTCACAAACAGTTAACTTTGAATTTAATAAGTTTGTTTTACTTTGTTATTGTAGTGTAGAGCACTAGAGTCCCATAGGACGTTGGGTCGCAAACTGAGCGTGACGTCATGCAGGCGCGGCGGCGCATGCGTATCAGCATCGCATCTGATAAAGATACTGGAAAGGGTAGCGAAGAAACATGAATCGACATCACAATCACATCACCAAAAATTTTAAGGCATAAGCAATCGTTCAGTGTGTCGATTAGCAGCAATGGGCTTGGAATGCTAACTACCATACATAAGTAGGCATATGCCAAACATAATGTTTGCCTCCTGACTTTCTCGTACTTGCAGCAACATTGCAACAGCCGTGGTCACGGGACGACTTGAGTCATCCCTAAATAATCCCAATATAAAAAAGGTAAACGCGATAAAGACCCTTATATAAAATAAACTTATAATTATGTTATCTAATAGCGAAAGTTAGAAAAAATACTATACTTTATAAATAGATACATAAATCATTTATTTGTAACTACTTATTAATTAAGTATATAAAACTATTACTGCTGATGAGGTAAGTAGCTACAAATTCTGGTAGGACTCAGCATAAAGCACCGCAGACCTGGTGTAGGTAGATCTGAGGATGCCCATCACCACAGGAATTAATATAGTATTTTTATTGTTTTGATTTTACCGTTATTGTGCCAATAGACACTTATTTCTTGCATAAGGTCAGTGCAAGGCAATAAACGTGAATGACTTGGGCAGAATTACGTTTCACCTATCAGATATAATTCAAGTGTATATAATACATTATCTTGCGCAGCAATGGTTGAGCACGCTCAAACAATTATTATGGAGAGTGAGTGGGATGAAAGGGCACAAGCTACACAAATTAATGCAAAGGCACACTCTAGAGTCAAATTGCATTAAAATTTATGCACAGTGCGTAATGACATTGCAAAACTTCGGAGAATTTTTTTAAAACAGCTAGCGAGAGACTCGCAACTTTAGGAAATTTGACGTTGCTACTGATAGATAGGTTAACTCTTATTGCACACCAATAAGAGTTAACCTATCTATCAAAAATACAAAACACAGGAATGCATAAACAAACAAGATACAGTGGGTGGACTTATCGTTAAAAGCAATTTCCTATAGACAATCTTTGGATGGATAGGATAAAACTGCCACCGCATCAGTTTGACCGGGTCCAAAGTTTTAATATATCTTTAGCCGCGGCGCCGCCGCCGATTCTTTAAAAGATATTTAATCGTTTTTCGAAGAAAATTTTTATCTTTGAAATAGATCGGTAGAGTCATTCGGTGAAAGGTGTAGTATTTTTTACGATTAGTCCTAAAAAGTATAAGGTAAAGTTACTGAAAGAGTTTCGTAAGTTTTTGAAAATGGTTGTTATACTCTTAGTCTTCCACCAAAATTGGTCGAACGAACAACGGGTTCCTTCCTTCTACCCTAAGCTATTATAAGTCGCGAAAATATTGTTATTTTTCACCGTAACTTTAACTCCGCGCAACACGGAGGGAAGCAATCGTTCGTCCTTATTTGTTAAACGTTAATTGCTCGAGCCGTGAAGCTAGAAGCAATATTTTAATTAAAGTTCCAGAAAAACAAGGCAATGAAAATTTATGTTCCGATAAAATATCCTTAAAAACAAACAAACACGCTCACGACTGTCTTCCCCATGGTGGACATCCTCAGATACATACTCAGTGAGTAGATCTTTGAGGATAACAAGTAGGGGGTAGACAGAGGTACGTCCAAACATTACATTTGGTACATGCCCGCGTTTTGCAAGTAGTAAGCATTCCACGTGACAGGTTGCAAGCCCATCGCGGCTTATTGGAACACTAAACTGTTGGCACATGCCTTCAAATTTTTGGTTCTAGGGCATGCCGGTTTCCTCACGATGTTTTCCTTCACCGTTTTAAGCACGTGTTAATGCGCACATAATTTTTTCGAGCTGAAAAATCCGTTGAACCCACGACCTCCGGATCAGAAGTCGGGGTATCACCCACTAGGCCAACACGGCACTAAAATATCCTTTGTTCGTTATATTTCGTAGTTCGTAGCATGTTCATTTGTAGCCGTGCCCAACTGAAGTATTTAACGAGTGTTCCCGGGAGATTTGCGTACCTACCTACTTTGTTGGTTGTTTGTTCTACACAGTACATTCGACCTACCTACATAGTACAGGCGAGGTCGAATCTCGGGGTGCTATTGTATTAGGAGCTCTATTTTATTGTGCGACGCCTATACCACTGCTGCAAGAAATTGCCATTAAACCGGGCTGGTTTACGAGCGTCTTTATACACGAGTTTCTCCTACTTTTAAAAGGATTAGATTATATACTTAAACTCTGATACCATAACTCGAGTTCACAATAACAGGTTTTTTATAAATTGAGAAACCACATTAGCCGGTTTCTGATGTGATTCTTCACCAACGCAATGGTTAGCGAAAACTACAAATTGTACTGTACTCGATCGCTTGTATAATCTTTATACTATGTTAGCGCTTTCGAATCACCTATACATTTGTCTAGGAACGCAGGTTTCAATAAGGACCTTGGCATTTTAATTATTCATTTTATTTTCATTTAATAAGGTTTATTGTTGTTTTCATTATACACATACCTACGTTTATAAGTTTTGCGTACTTAGTACCTACCTACCTGACGACCTGCGGGGGAGAAGACGCAATAGGCGCGGGTTCGATTCCCGTTGCAGAATAAATGTTTGCATGTTTTGCTTACTGAAAAGTCTCGAATTTTCCCAACAGGCAAATAGCGAAAGATTTCAAGCAATCAATCAAATCATTTATTGGCAAAAATAGGTTCATAAGTATTGTTTCTGGTATCATTCAACTACTACCATTTTAAGCATTTAATTGAAGGGCTTCTTCTAGAAATATGCCTCTCCTAAAGCGTGCCATGGCGTATGACCTTGGACCTTTAGCTACCTCCATCATGCATCAAAGTATGCCTTGCGATTTGACAATGTGATCCAATGCACCCTCTTAAACTGGTACAAACTTTGTAGCATTTATATTGGCTTGCCAACAAAATATATAATAACATCTAACTATCATCCAATGTCCAACTTCAGCGAAGCGAACTTCGACTGTGCACTGAGTATGAGCAAATTATACTCAGTGCACAGTCTCCTTCAAGAGCAAGACCATGAGGGTTGATAGGACATACTGAGTGAAGGGAATGGTCTTCAGCGTACTTATACATTTAATTTTATTGAAGCTTACCTTTTGCAATCTCCATGCGCATAGTAGACACTTGGTCATAAAGCGCTGCACAGATCCAAGTCAGCATGATGAGCCATAAGATCAGTGTTCCACGCAATGCCCAGCGTATCGCACATCGCACCTCAGATGCTATGTTAGGCTCTGTAGGTTTAGATGGAGGGCCTCGACTGCGATCTCTTCTGTAATTGAAGTTAGGGATGATTTTTGAGCTAAATTGAGGTAAAGTTACATTGTTAAACTACTTCAACACAACTGACAATTATTAATCCCTAGGGTGTATTCATTTCCTGATGACCTTAATGCTGGCTATGACCACACAGGTGTAGGGTCGATTTCCACTATGGTACACCATAACCATGTAGGTCCGGTCCAGCATGTTATACAGAGTATACCAGTGTAGTGAGACTGAGAAAGTCCTGTATGTTTTTTTTAATGCCTTGCCTTACCAACATTATTATTGGTCTGTGTTAGATTAGTTGCCGAGTCATTGACTATCATTATAAGGTTTCACATCCATAATGATGTACCTGGAAATTTTCTTTTTTCGACTGGGAATAAGATCTAGTTGTAAGTCCTCCGATTCTTCGTCACTGGAAAGATCCAAGAGTCTGAAGTTTTCTTTGTTGAGCCTAGATGGTGCTGTCATTTTTTATTTCGTTCATAAACATAATATTCTACGTGAACTGTATGGTGAGAACACTTTCCACAAGGCACTTGTTTATCAATACATCGAGTTGGTGTGAACAGTAGGATCTTATCTAAATTGTAACTTTGTAGCAAGCATTACAATTTAGAGGTTATGTAAATATTTTTAATTTGTATGGATCATAAATGTAAAGTTTTGGGCATATTTCGAAGTTATTGGTACAACTACAAATAGAAGCTGAAAGCCTGGTGATTTTAGATCTTGATTTATTTTACCAAGCTAAATCCAATTAAATTCACAACATTCGAAGCTCGAACGAAAATATGAAAAAATACGAAAAAAAAAACAACAAACCTAACGTCATATGTTACTGTCAGTCAAATGTCTAACAAAAGTACTCTGTGTGTCTAACTGTAATACAAACCAAATTTGAGGCAGGTCATAGTCATAGGACCGTATTGTCTCGTCATTCGTAAGTTTTTAATTCATGAAAATGTTATTTAATGACATAAACAAAGGACAGATGTAAAAAAATGATTTTTTGATTTTTGGATTTGTAGGAACAAAGCCATAATCGATCTTTCAAGAGATCAATTATGAGCTTTTCAACCTCTTTGGTTCAAAACCGTATAGAGAAAAAGAGCTTTTCATTTAACCTCTTTGATATAAATTTGGCATTTTATAGTGGTTATCAATAAATTCTAGTCTGTGATTCTTTCTTTTATAGTTCTACGGTTTCTACATACAAACATTATTACCATCTATATTCTGCCTGTCTACAAAATATAATATGAGAGTTTCACAAAAGAGGTTCGGGAACTACTAAACTCTAACAGTTTCGCATTCCTAAAAATTAAATAACATACCAGAATTACAGCTCTTCCCGCATGATTATGAAGTGATAACCACCGCGCCGCATCGTTTGTGTTTTGTTTTTATTTTGCTATGAAAATAGCATCGGCCTTGCAATCACATCGACAATCTTGCTTGCTCCCAATGTACACATTACTTTATCAATCAGTCACAAATCCGTCAAAAACTTAGATGCTGTCATAGACTCGTATACAGTCAAAAACCACTTAATGAGTTCAAGATTTGCTTCTGCCATGGATTGAGTGTAGCTGTAGCTGTGATTTTTAGTTTTTCCATTAATTAGGGTATAAATAATAGCTGTAAAAATATGTTTAGAATCACCACTGCATCGAAGGAAAAATGGAGCTTCATTTTTTATCTCCTCTGGTTTTCATTCTTAATATTATCGGCGGTCTTGATGTTCGGGCATGGTTTCCTTCTATCCCGCAAAACCCTCAGCGATGTGACAGAGTGTGTGCCTCTGGAGAGGTTCGATTGCAACGGCCATGAGAGGGAAAGCACTGGGACTGATAAGTGCAGCGAGGATGAGAAGATCCGGCGAATATTATCTGTGCCGGGTGGTCCTCTTGCTTGCGCGCCTTCCGGGAACCGGGTGGTGTTCTTGCTAGTAGACGCTCTGCGATATGACTTTACGGAGTACAACGAGCGAATACAACATCCTCTGCCTTACCAGAACCGTCTGCCTGTAATGTGGCAGACTTTGGACAAGTGGCCTGATCGGACGCGCCTGTTTCGGTTCATGGCTGATCCTCCTACAACCACGTTACAGCGTGTGAAAGCCTTAGTTACCGGCTCACTGCCTACCTTCATCGATGTCAGTTCGAATTTTGCTGCTATGGAATTACAAGAGGATAATGCTATAGACCAGGTTCTTATTATTAAGTAGCCTTAATTGATGAAATAACTTATTAGTTCCTTGTGATTTTCCTCTAAAGTATTGAATTAGCAGCTTTCATATGAATTATTATATTTCAGTTGGTCAAAAGTGGTGGCAAAGCAGTGTTACTAGGTGATGATACATGGGGCAGACTGATACCAGGCAAATGGCTGCGTTCACATGCCCTGTACTCGTTCCACACTTGGGATCTTGACACTGTTGATAAAGGTAACAAGGTACCAGATTAAAAAGGTCAAGGTCACAAAATATTTTCTGTGAGGCACACTGAACTTTCCATAATTAAAAGTCACATTCCATTATAGAGTAAGATCTTTTAGAAAAAAATAATATTTTGAGAGCTTGAGCTTTATAGTATAGTAACAAAGTTTAAAACTATGAGGACATGTATGAAGTTTTAAAGTTTTTTGCTTACTTAAAAATATACCTACTATCTTACTTTTATTAACTTTACAGAAATCGACTCAAAAATCTATGATGAGCTGCAGAAAGATGACTGGAATATCCTTGTTGCACACTATCTGGGCGTGGACCATGCTGGCCACAGATATGGCCCGAACCATCCAGAGATGACAAGGAAACTGAATGAAACTAATACCAGACTCGAGAAGATCATTCAAATGCTGCCCCCTGATGTGGTGTTGTATGTAGTTGGTGATCATGGCATGACTGAGAATGGTAAGTCTATAAAACATGACAACCAAACTGGTTGTCCCTAAAAAATTAAGGATGAACAGTTGCATAGCTCCAAGCGAGCTGTGTGGCTGTCCATCTATATGATTTCCTCTAGTCTTGGTTTTCTCAATGTCTTCTCAATCAGATTTCCAGCCCTGGCCTAAGATTATAAGAAAAACAATTAAAGCTCTTGAAATTAACTTTATAATTTAATAAACTCAGCAGTCACTTTAGCACTGTCCTATCCATGCCCTTTGAATATATTATTTTATAATGACAAAATGACCACAATCCACCAAGTATGATGCAGCAACTGTTAAGTAGTAATAAATTTTCACATTGTTTTAGACTCACAAGGAAACCACTCTGGTAGGTGATTGTAGATGCTTGTAAAAGTAGATTTGTTTGTGAATAAGTTTGGTTGATTTCATATTTGATTTTTATGCTGGAATGTGTGTGATTCTAAAGCATAGTGCTTGCTTTTGTTTTCAGCATTTTTTATTTTGTGCAGGTTTTTATATTATTTTGTATTTTCATTAACCGTTTTACTGTTCTTAAAATAACTGACCTGACTTCTTATTTAGAATTATATGTGTTAGTTATTTTAGTAGGTAGGCTTTCTCTAATATAATCTGGACTGCAAAGAATTTAACCACTTTCTCACAGTCCACCTGTAGTGCAGTTTGACCTACTTTTTTCCTATCTCTATACAAAATTAATAAATAAAGCTCAAAACAAAAGAACACACTCACAAATGTTATCCCCATAATAGAGATCCTTAGATCTTTACCTACCTAGTATGCAGATCTGTGAGGATACCCAGTAGGGGGTGGTCAGATACACATTCAAATATTATATTTGGCAGATGTCTGCTTTTTGTAAGTTGCATAGGAGTTAGCATTCTACATGACAAGTTGCAAGCCCATCATCACTTATAAGAACACTTACCAATGTCACATGCCTTAAAATTTTTGATTCTAAGGCATTCTAGTTTCTCACGATGTTTTCCTTCAGCGTTTCGAGCACGTGTTTAGCTGAAAGGAACCTTGACTATAACCAATCAATCAATCTGCGTTATTTAAAAAAAAACACATAGGTTCAAACTTAATAATTTCCAGGTGACCACGGTGGCGAAAGTAAAGCAGAGCGCACAGCCGCACTTTTCGCATACTGCGCTAATGGTCTCGGGGACTCCTCCGATACTCCAGTAGGGACGGAAGTGGGACAGACTGATCTAGCGCCCACTCTGAGCGCGGCCTTAGGACGCCCGCCGCCCGCGCCTTCTCTAGGAAACTTACTGTTCTCTGTACTGCCTAAGATTTCAACCACCCATACACTTCTGCATATAAGCAACAATTTGAAACAGGTGAGTTGATGTGAAAAACAGAGAAGTATCATCGACACAGTTCTAAGAAATAGAATGAGAGTAAGAGTAAGAGTAGAACCAATAGTCGTAAGGTATAAAGGCGACCACGAACCGGACCGGATGACGCAGTATAATTAGATAGGTACCACGGTACTCGTAGTTTCTGATACCCACGATACAGGGAATCCTAGTGTGGGCCCAGGGTCATGTATGTGACTGTTGAGTTTTTATTTATTATAAAAAGATATATAAGATTATCATATAATGCTCTACCGGTTCATATATGAAACGCAACAACTCATCATATCGGTCGTTAAAGTAGTAACCTAGCGGAACAATGCTTAATCTAACGGATCTATTAAGAACAACGAAGCAAATCACGCCTTTGATCCTTGAATATTTTTGGTTCCAAAACTTGTTGCTTTCTTCAAGTTTCGTGTGTATTTTTCTGTGACGAAACAAATTAAATAGAAGTAGCATTCACATTATCACGTTCTAATATGTGACGATGATCTCTAACTAAATACAAGACGTTATCATTTTCAGATAACGCAATACCTAGTGCGGTACGGCGAGGAATCTCAGCAAATATCACTCGATAGGCTGGCGCGCCTAATCAACGCTACACGGGAACAACTAGACAAGGCCTCCGGCGTTCACACCAATGTGGACTTAGATAATTATGCTGCTGATGTTAGGTAAAACACCAGAGGGTCTAGACAAATACCACTTATCGAAACGCGCTGCGGAAATATTGAATTGTATGTTAATGATATTAGCTGTGGAAATGTCATGTGACTACTGCCAAGTTTTACCTTGACAAATTTGTGTTACCGTGAAAGGAAAGCCTAGATACCCAGTAAACTATTATTATGCATCAATTTTGCGACGATAGCGCAATCGTTGCTGTCAAAACGCCATGTTTGTGTTAGGGCTCGGTCAAACTGATGCGGTGGCTGTGGCTATCAATACATACAAGCGTATTTTAACATACCTGTCAATTGGTATGTTAAAATACGCTTGTATGTATTGATTGCCAACGTATGATAATATATTTGCAACACAGACATGTGTCAGGCAACCTTAACACGAAATATTTCAAAGGTCACGACTAATTACTATCATGATCGCGGTTGCTTTTGCTATTTTTGCTGCACATTTACCTAATAGGGCCGCGGGTCTGTGTACTCAGATCACGCGATATGAAATGTACTAGAGTTAACTTTTGTTCCAGGGCCTTAATTGATGACGTCCGGAGCGTTTTTCGCGAAGTCTGGGTCGAGTTCGACTCACTGTCCATGCTCAGAGCTCTCTTACTAATGCTATTAGCCATATTCTTCAACTGGCTCATAACTGAAGGCATACCAATGGAAAGCCTACCTAGCATATTCGCTAGCACTTTCGTCTCAACTGGGATATTGTGCATAGGATCATGTATTGCTTTAAGCTACGCGGCATATTATTTTGAAATACTTGACCATCTCGAACATGCTATTTACCTGAGCATAGGTTTAGTGTCTGGCGCTATGACATCGGTTCTAGTTATCCTACACTGGGATGATATATCCCAGAGATGGTATAGTGGTAGATCGCGGTTCTATGAGCGTTTCTCCCGGGCTTGTATGGTCGCGTCGGCGGCTGTTCTAGTCTCGAACAGCTTCATTATAGAAGAAGGAGCTACTTTATCATTCCTTGCTATGACCGTACTAGGTTTGATGGCATGGAGTGTGGCTACTATGAAAGCAGCGGGGCTATGGGCTGGTTGCGGAGTCGTATTAGCTCTGAGTAGGAACTATAGAGGATGTAGGGAAGAGCAGGGGGACTGTTGGCTCACAGGTGGGGGGGTTTCCTCTGGGCAAGCGAGTAGGGGTGCCTTAGTTCTAGCATTAGGGACGGTGTCTGCTGTGGTCGCGATAGCAAGAAGGCGTGTGGGTTGGAGGGGGCATGGGATCGTTGTGGCTGGATTGCTAGCTTGTTCGCATTGGGCAGTTGGCTGGGGTACGCTTGGCTCGCCCAATCGCTCGCGGCTCATTGCCAGACTTTGCTGGCTCGTAATCGGTACTATGTTCCTGCTGCTATTGAGACGCGATAGTGCGATAACTCTGCCGCTGACAGTCTGTAGTCTGCTTCTCTTCGTTGGGAATACGTTGGTGCTCGGAGCGGCTTACGCGCCGTCCGCTGTACTGGCGCTGCTGGCTGGGTTCTTGGCGCTCAATGTGGTGGCTTTGCTCAAGAACGACGGAACCTCGAAGTTCTGTAAGTGTTTCACTATAGATTCCTCACAAATTTAAATAATAAAGAATGTCTTGAAAGGTAATGAAAAAAACGTGGGTCTAGTCTTCGAATTTTAGTTTCATACCGGTTCCCTCCACCGCAGAGTACGTGTTAATGAGCAAATATATTTTTCAAATTAAAAATCAAAACTTTACCAGCTTAAATTTATAAAAAAGTTGTCTAATAATTTAAGCTGGACATTTTCACACAGCATCATCTAGTCCCAAACTAAGCAGAGCTTGTACTATGGTAACTACATGACTGATATACTACTTATATACACTTTTTACTTTTTCTTGAATACATACATATTATACATATTTTTTTATACATAAAAAAACACCCAGACCCGAGATAAATATTCGCAGATATCATACAAATATTTGTCCCACAGAGGTCATATTGTGACTTTGTTTAGTGTTAGATATGGATAGGGCGTGAATATAATGTTGATCTACTAAAGTTAATCCACGTTTCATTCTCATTATTAACACTTCGAGGGTAAGTGTTAATTAGAATGAAATGTGCCAACAAAATAATGCAGATTCCCAAACAACTACGCTTATTCGCTTTTACTGACCATTGATCGTTTCCAGCATTATCTGCCCGGTGTAACTCGAGCGTTGCCTGCCTATGGGCATTGCTCGCGGCTTATGAGTTCTACGGGACCGGACACCACGCAACTTTAGGCCACGTGAGGTGGGCGCCGGCTTTCCATGCGGGGGACCCCAATTACCTGGGACAGACCGTGGCGCCTCTAGTCACTGCCGCGCTTGTAATATTTGATCAGTTCGGTGAGTGTTAATTGCGTGGACCCAAAATTATATCACAATGAATAAAAATACAAAGGGAAACACGGAATCCTAGTGTGGGGGCTAGTAAACATGATTTATTTGCCAAGTAGGTGATGAAAACGTACCTACCTACTAACTTGGTACTACTTATTAAGTGTTGTTCCTTTTTTTAGTTGTTTTCGTTAACCTTGTAAATAAGTTATCTATGTATTTAAAAGTATTTTTAATTCAAATAAATGAATTTATTATTATAATATACATATAATATAATATAAACAAACACCTTATAAATCTAACAGTAAAATGGGCGGTCTTATCGCTTCCATAGCAGACAAAGTGAGACATTCTGATATAAACGAAACTTATAAATAATTTTAAACAATTAACTAAATACTATTTAGTACCATTCTGTCATTTCCAATTCAACAGTAGAAAGAAAACAATACACCGTTTAGCTAAATAACTGTTCATCATCATCATCATCAGCCCACATTAGTCCACTGCTGAACATAGGCCTCTCCCAATACGCGCCACTGAGCCCGGTCTTCGGCTCTTATCATCCACTTACTGGCCGCTGCCTTTCTTACGTCATCGCTCCACCTAGCCGGAGGGCGCACCACACAACGTTTTCCCAGACGCGGTCTCCACTCAAGAACTCGTTTACCCCAACGGTTGTCGGTTCTTCGGCATATATGACCAGCCCATTGCCACTTCAGCTTACTAATCCTCTGAGCTATGTCGATGACTCTCGTTCTCTGTCGGATAATCTCGTTGCTGATTTTATCTTTCAGAGAAACCCCGAGCATAGCTCGTTCCATAGCTCGCTGTGCAACCTTGAACTGGTAGATTAGCCCTACTGTGAGTGTCCATGTCTCGGCACCGTAGGTCATCACGGGTAGGACGCACTGATTGAAGACTTTAGTCTTCAAGCATTGTGGTATGGGTGACGAGAAGAACTGTTACAAAACTTTAATCTCACTTATGTAAGGCTCTTACTATAGGGCGATTTACTATCTGACTACTCTTTGGTTTCTTCAATGATCTACCCGCTGAGTGTGTTTCTGGGGATGTACATTATAAGGAATAGAGTCGTGAGCGTATTTGTTTGTATCTTTTGCCCTCTTTGGGTAGGCTTGACGACTGTCACTTGCCACCCGATATAGAATTTCAAGTTGTTTATTTCTTTCAGGTATGCCTTTTCTCTTCGGCGCTTCGGTCCCACTGTTAGCCCTATATGGTGACAATGGAGCTACAAGTCCACGCACTCAAATGGTAGCAGTCTTCTCTTTGAGCCTCAAGTTTTCGCTCTGCTTCGCTATCAGGGTAAGTTCGTATTTATATTCTACTAATATTGTAAATGTGAAAGTTCATAGGTTTTTTTTTTTGGAATCCTAATATTCCTTTCTCAGTGCACCCGTACACCGTAAGAGAAATATACTCTCCAAGTTTCATGCTTCTAGGACTTACGGTTTAGGCTATGTGTTGATCGATCAGTCAGTAGCAGAACAGTTTTATATATATATATTCATAGTCTACAATTTATAATGATATTGTGTGATTTGGCCATAATATAAACCTATATGTTACACGGCTAGACCGCTGAGCCGTGTGTGATGAAATTTGATATGGACATAGTTTTTAGCCTGGAGAAGGTCATACACTACTTTTATCAACATACTATGCGGGCGAAGCTAGTAATCTCATAAAATCCATCATCTCCATCCGATGGTTGTCTGGAAGGGATCGCTTCTAAGCGATAAGACTGCCCATTGTACTTTAATTGTTAAGTTGTATTCATTTTTCTTATGGTGTACAATAAAGTATTTTCATTCATTTATTCATCGCTGTAACATCCTTTTGATCCATCATACTCGTGTTAAAGTGTACCATTCATTGTTACTTCAATCTTAGAATGTCTGTCTATTTTATTTCTAGGTATTCGCCAGCGCACTCTCAGCAACCATCCACTGCCGTCACCTAATGATCTGGGGTGTGTTCACACCGAAACTACTGTTCGAAACCGGGGCCTGCGCGTCAGCACTCCTCGGTACCATAATAGGTGCAGTGCTGACGGCTTGGCATCTTCCCACCCAGCATAGATCCAGTTGACAAAAATAGTTGAATAGTTGATACATTTATCTAACTTAATTTTACATGACGGTTGCATCACAACGCTACTGTTCATGCCTGCGCGTCAGCACTTTTCGGTACTATAAATAAACTACATAAATTTATGACTGAGCTTTCAAAAGTGCTTGCGCGTTAGCACTCTTCGGTCCTGGCATCTACTAGTAGACCCAGTTGACGGAGATAGTTGTTATAGTAGGAACAAATTATTATACTAACAACATAACTTTATCGCTGACAGTACAGCCCCTTTGGCTAAGTAAAAAAGGTGTGATTGTGGCCGTGAGTCTATCGATCTATTTGCGTACTAGCAGAACCTTGTTACACATTCTTACACTAGTAAGTAGCTCGCACTTGCCAGCATGGCATACTTTTATGCGAGTTATATGTATCACGTAAGAAACGCATGAGTAGTTGAATTGGATGAGTAATCAGATTAACCTATACAAGTTAACCCTTGCATAAAACTTTACCTATATAATATTAGTATAGACAAACAGAATATTTGAATAATCCCTCATTTTACAGTTAAGACATTTTATTGTAGAAATATTTTATCTTTTTGTAATTATTTTAGAGATTGTTGATTATGATTGTTTATTAATAGGATTTGCAATAAATTATGTGTTTTTGGAATGTTTTATGAAAGTTAAAGTGATATAAGGTTGGGCTTAATCTTTAATCGCGTTTGGTTATTTATCAGTAAGGTGCTGATCTACGGCTATTATTGTGTGCGATGCACAATAAAGTATTATGTTGGTTGTCGTTTTTAAAGATTGATATTTTACCAAAAGCATTTGAATAGTATTATTCGTAGTACAACTGTGGAATAAGGTAGTTTAAGTTTGTACACTTGGATAATATCTACAGTAGTATGATAAATAATTATACCACTGCCATACCGATATAAACAGGACGACGCTGAACTGTTAAAACAATAGAGTTCTAAGCAAAGGAAATATAATTCTACCGGGAGATTATATTATATAACATCTATTTGTAAATAATATTGTATTAAATTAGAATGGTGTACCTAGTTAGTATCTTTAAAAAAAAATGTTATTCATTCAAAATTTACAGTTGAAATATTTTAGAATTAAGTACTTACCTAAGGTATTATTAAAACTAAAATTTCTCTAACATTAAATAGGTAGGTGATGTTATTGTTATGTGGCTTTTGCGTTTGTTTTCACCTACATACAAAACAAATTAAAAAAACTATAGGGAGTGCATATTTTATACTCGGTCTGATAGGCGACCTAACCTAGGTCGACCTTTAACTGGGACCAAAGTTGTAAAGTAGCTATACCGAACATTTTAAGAGTATGATCCCTGTTAAGTGGTTGTATTTGTTTAAAGTGTTGCAGGCGCACTCTGTAGTATTCCTGCTCTAAGTCAACTCTGAAATAGAATAAAATATCTACCTAGTTTGTCTATATATTCGCTTCTATGAAGCAGAACTTTATTTATTGAAGAAAAATTAGTTATGTTATTCACGCAAGCATTGTTTTTTTATGATTTATAATAAAATAGTATAGTGCAATTCAAATTGTTTATTAAAAACTAGAAAAAGTAAAATATAACATTTTATTACTTTGTAATACCAATACCCTAATACATCAAACTTTGTGAAACAAACAACAAAATCTATAAAAATGTTAAGCACGATCTTCCCCTTCGCAGGGGATTGCCACATTGGATTTGTGGACTAAGCCATCTTAAATTACCACTTTGAAAGTTAGCACTATTGCGACGTTTTTATTATTTTAACAATTTAACACAAAATTGCTGCTGAATATCAAAGTAGACTGTCTACTTTGAACCAAATCGTAATAAAGACTTTATTGTGAGGGCCACGAAGAAAAGATATGCTCACTATTATCAATGTCTAGATTGGACAAAAACACCAAAAATACAATATAATATTACCTATAAACAATCCCGCTATATCTCTGTCCTAAATACAAAAGAAGGCAACCTAGCGATCCTGGAGTGGCAAGCTATAAAGTGAAGTTTCTATTTTTAGGTTCCATGCGAGTACTATAAATGCCATTCTATCACACACACAATTTTATGGTAATTAAAGTTGTTTTGCAAAATCTTCAGATACATGGTCTCGTCAACGACAGGTATATTTAAATTGCCTTTTGGAAAACCTCCCATTGTAGAGTTGAGCGGGGCGCCACTAACCCAGCAGCGGACACGTGTTAAAGGTTGTTATGATAACTTCTGACTTTCCTCGCGTCCACATCACACTGCTGCGATCATAACTATCGCAGCAGTGTGTAAGATTACATGCGTCCTAATACGAAATAACGCATTAGAACAATATCGTTCGTTATAACACATTACAATGATATCGATCGTTATAACGCAGCTGTGTGGAGCCTGTACTAACTATACAATGACTCACAGTAACTGGTAAATATTATTAAAGGTTTGCCCCCTCTAGCCATCCTACTTATGGTCAGCTTAATAACTTTATTACCACAGTATAACACCAAGGCTATAACTCAAAATACACTTATTGGAACCCGCATTCATTCAAACAATATCATGCCGAAAGCAGAGCAATGAAAAAACTAATGCAAATCTTTTCAGCAACATTGTTTGTATTTAGCATCTGGAGAATAAATTAAGTACTGGAAGATGCAGGTGGATTGTACGGAGCCAGCAATAGTTCAGAGAAGGAATTTACCGCTGTTGCTCCCCTGACTTCCTTGTCTAGAAGAGGCAGTTTCGTCACATGGAAGTCTTCATATAAGTCAGCGATTTGTTCCAAATACTTCTCTTGAACCTTATGCCTTGCTGCGCAATGGTCGCAAGGCGCAGACGTGCGTAACAGCAACTGATTGACTATTATATTGTGAGTATCGATACCACAACGTGTGAGTTCTTGTACCAAACGCTCCGTCTCATACAATGATAGAAACTCTGCGATACAAACACATACAAAGGTTGTCTGGTTCGGATCTTTGAATTGGGTGTTGACTTGTCTGATTATTGACAGCATTTCATCCATCTTGCTGCTAAGCATGTCAGAGTTGAATTCGGTGAGACCGAATAATGATGCCATTTGGTTGATGAAAGGTGCAACCTGCAACAAACAATTATTATAACAAATATTTCTTATGTTATATTACAATTTATGAAGAACATTGGGCTGATCCATAAGTTCCCCTTGCCTAGTTGGACTAACAGTTATTTTGTTATTGAGAGGAATTATATGATTTGCAACTCCCGGAATATTGTAAATGCAATCTAGACCATTCAATGGTCATTTGTGGATTGTATATGGTAGATTGCCTACATAAGCTCTAGCTAAGTTTCGTACTTCAGTAGTTCTATGCTCTTCGCTCTGAGTTGATATGATGTAACATTGCTCAATCATGTGGGTGTGATGTCAATATTGCTACATCTCTCGCCACAAATGTTGACTTATCATCGTCATCAGACTCAGAAGTATTGCTGGACTCCTTAAAAGAGTGCCATGATACACAATATCTCCATTTACTGACTAGCAGCATCCTTAAAGATGTCATCAGATCAGTCCATCAGATGTGGAGCCTTCTTACACTGATACGGTTTGTTGTCATACAAGAACCTTCTTCCCCAGCGGTTTTTGGTTATGCAAGCCATCAAATATGACCTGCCCATAGTTCTTTCAACTTGCTAATCCTACAAGTTACTTTAGTTTAACTATTTTCTCAATTTGGATTTTACTCCAAGCATAGCTCTTTCCACAGCCCCCTGTATGACCTGGAGCTTACTTAAATTATATTTTAATGTACGTTTTTGCAATTCATGATGCACAGTTTTTGATAAATTATTACCTTTGATTTGAGACGCATTAACTTCCCGAGTCCTTTCTCCACAACCTGTGGAAATGACAGAAGGCGCAGTGTGTGCCCTGTGGGTGCAGTGTCAAATACAACTGCACTAAAGTTCATGCCTTTAACGAGTTTCATCACCTGGAATTATCATAAATACATTCATAAATACTTCTTTAACTACCACCTCTCTAGCTGAAGGTTTGCTTGAAGAAAACTCATTTCAGGGTTAAGCTCTCCTTTGCACACCATATCATTCCATTTTTTGTAATTTTTTATTTGTGTGTAAAAATAACTACTTATATATTCCAAATACACTAATGTAGCAGTTTAGCAATCTAATGACTTGAAAACCATTGACTCAAAAAACAAAATGTTGATAGCTATTACTGGGGGGATTTAGAAAGCTGTCGCATGAATCTGCTGTATATAACAACATAATTACAAGCCAAACGCAGCATATTGATGCACTTGTTGGTGAGTTACAAAACCCTTTTTCTTCTTTATGGAAATTAGGGGCCTCATGAAAAGTTTGATAATTTTTGAATTTTTCAAAACTAAACATACAAAATTTAAAAACATAATTTCTCGAAAACTATTAAATTCCTTACTTTGGGAATGGTACTGTAGGAATGGGGGAATCCTGGGTGGATTCCCCCATTCCTACCTATACTTTTTTTTATCTAAATTCGTGTGAAAGCTTCTAAATCCCAATCCCATTTTTTGATTAAGGTTTGTAGATTCTTTACCGATAAAACTAAGTGGTATATTTTATGTTTTAGTTTATATTTTTATTACTATATTTCACTTGATCTGCTGATATATAGGTTCAAATATGTGGGTTTGTGTATGTATTATGTATATATTTATGATGTATTAATATACATATATTTGGATATAGTATTATATAAAAATAATCAGTGGATGACACAATGCAAATTTTGCAGTGTTCCCTATGAATTTAAACATCTACAAAGTTTGTCTCACCTCAGCATAACTCATAGCCTCATCAATTCCAGGGAAGGCCCCAACTATCTCCTGCATCACACCCTTGCCAAGCCTCATGGCTTCTGTCTCTCCTTCAAAGTACTCCTCAGGCAGCTCATTGAGACCAACATTAGGATCAATCTCCATAGCAAAGAGGTTATCAAAACCTTTCACTTTTGTTGGCACCTGAAAGTCACAGAAATAATAGACTCAGACACTTTGCATCTAAATCTATGTTTTCATGAGGACTAATCTTTATCATGATTGCATTTCAGAGGCATAATTAAGGTATTAAGTTCTTATTCATGCCTGCACAATGCAAAGTTGAAGAAGACTGACTCACCTTGGAAAACTTCTGATCAAAGGCATCTGATATGTTATGAGCTGGATCAGTTGAGATGATCAGCACAGATTCTCGAACTTTGGAGAGCTGGACTGCAAGACTACAGCTGGAAACAGTTAAATAGATTTTTTATTAGATTACCAGCCATGCAATCGCGTGAAAGATTGGCATGGTCAATCTACTCATGTATCTAGGGTAAATAACTATCATTATGCGTACACCGAGACTAGTTTTTAAATATCTAGAGTACATCGCGACACAGGAAATAGTTAAGTATCCACCTGCAGGTTGTTTTCCCAACACCACCCTTGCCTCCGACAAAGATCCATCGCAGGGATGTTTGCTCAATTACGTTTCTTAGCGAAGGTTCCAGTGGTTCGAATTCGAGGTCTTTGTTTTCTTCCATTTTACTGTAATCAGAGTAACCAGCAGAAGCAAAAAACAAAAGTTAGTTATCTAAATAAAAATTACTCAAGAACAAAATAAATTATGTGAGAGTGATTAATTTGTTTTGCCTATGACGCTTTGACATTGACACGTCTGAGTAAACTGACATCTGAGCGATATTTATAGAGAAAAGATCTACACGAGATTTGTTCGTGGCAGAAATATGACAAATAGTTACAAAAGCCAGAATAAATAATGCTTGACATTTTTCACACACCATCATCTAGCCTCAAAGTAAGCAGAGTCGGCGCTGGCAAACTACAAACACTCGCGCTAACGTTGGGGACAGTGTTATTTTCTAGATCCACACCTAGGATGAGAGCCGTTGGTATGAACATACAGTTGTTGGGGCCGACAGATGTGTGGAGTCGAACGAACTAAAGATTTAATTTGTTTTAGAGCATTTTTCTTTTGGCATGGTGCCGAACACTACCTTACTCTTTTAAAAAGTGTCAATGTCAACTGTCAATTTCCAAAAATCTACAAAAGAAAATCGATCGAAGATCGCTGAAATTTGGAAAATGACTGCGAATTTTCATTTGGTTCTTTGATTTCATTCAAAATAGATCGTTCATGAATGAAATGCATAACTTTATGACTAAAAATAATGCTGTATCGCTTCTGCCGTGGTCGTTTATCATTCAAATTGTACTTAGTTCTAGCTATCTTAGTGGTCAGCGGCTATTTGTTGCCTCAGATTAAGTTGTTGTATCCTATCGCCGGTGTGAGTTCTCCTAGCCCACCGCAGCCGAGGGCTACTCGACATTTATCTAAGTTAGTCACTGTCGTTTTCCGCCAGTTCGAGGATTTTGAAAATGACGTCGCCGACAGTGTTCAGTCTTTCGTATCCTGGTACCCTAACATGCCCGTGGTTGTTATCTGCGAGAGGCCACCGTATCCTCCGTTCCCGTTCTCTGCGACGAACGAGACTCTTCGCAATGTGAAGGTGCTATCCTTAGAGTTTAGATTGAATGCGTCGCCGCACGATCTGAACCCTTTGTCGCACATTTTTACTGAGTTTGTTTTATTCGTGCCTGACTCGACGCGAGTTTCCCGTCGGACGCTACAACAGGCAGCCATAGCGGCCACGGCCAGCCCGACTCAAGCGATTGCTATTGGCGTGGGAAACTCTCACATTATATGCCAACAAGTGAAATGGGATTATGCTGAATGGACCCTGCAATACAACAAGGATGCTTCGGGGAAGTTATGTGACGCAGTGCACGGCCAGCATGCTCTACTGATAAGAACTTCACTGCTTCGTCTACTGCCACAACCATTTGCTCTTCCATTCCCTGAGTCTTTGTATTTGCAGACTTTGGCAAAAAATGTTAAAGTGAGTTCATGAAGAAAGTATGAAATCTCTTGTGGTTTATAAATTGTATTTACGTAGGTATCGAGCTGTGTGTGGCTTTGCTTCAAATAAACTCTTACTTTACTGTTCTTTTAAATCTAAATTCATCATTTTATTTTCCAATCAGTACCAAATTAATGGACAAATTGAATTCCTGTTTTACCATCTAAATTATTATTCACTATAGTTTAGTTGTAAAATTTGTAAAATATAAAGAATTATTACACAGTCTGAAACCTAAAACTTGACCATTCTAGATTCAAAAGCAAGGACATAAGTTTGAAGCTGGCAGAGCAGTGCTTAAGAGCCCAGTATCCAAGCAGAAAGCATCTCGGCGACAAAGAGAGTACAAAGTAGCTTTGTACAAACAACTTGGAGTCAAGGCAGTTGTCAGGGAGGATGGGAGGATGCAGTGGTTTGGATGTAAAAAGGAATCTCAGGTAAACTTTAATGAGGAAGTTAAGTCAACATATCTCTAAGAATAAACAAGTTTCAGATACAATTACACTTCAAGAACCTATTGTCTAGACAAACCTAGGTTTTAAGATATGTACTACTAACTTACTATTATACCTACTATGTTTATTAAATACTAGCTGTACCCGCGACTTCGTTTGCGATTGCCATCCCTGCTGACTAATTATTCGCATTTGACCACAGTTTGTCCCATATTATGCCATACTCTAGCTAGACTGCGGTGAAGCACTCTAATCAACAAAGGAGCTTTTTACTTTGGATTTGAAAACTCCCAGGTTGTATTTCTCAGAAGACAACCTAGGATTCATACAAAGAATAATTGAAATCGATTTACAATTGGCGATGATATCGCGTAACATATTTTTATAGTGTACACACACAATAAAAAAAAAATACAGTCGAATCTCCTCGTTTTTTTGATGTCGGTTAAAACCTACAAAAATGATGGAATTGAAATTTTCTAATTAAGTGAAAAAAACGTTCAGGTTTAACAATAGTCCTACTCAGCGTACACTACAAAGTGCACAAATCTTTCGCCAGCTTAAGATGAGACATGTACTCGAAGGTTCCTATACATTCTAGGTTTCAAGTTATTTTGGACGTCCACCACTGTGTATAATGATCGTTTGGCAAAATCTGACTTCTTTGGAGTGGTCTGACTTTGATAATATGCCTTATCCATTAAACCTATACGATAAAGTGCCGTACGTTCAGTTCCTGTACATTCAGGGTTTCAAGTTATTTGGACCTAATACTGAGTGTGGTAAAGTCTGTATTTTCTACAAAACCGAAATATTTACGGGACAATCTGTAAAGTACCTCCTTTCTAACAAAAAAAAGTATAAATGAAATCGGATTAAGAGCCGTGTTGGCCTAGTGAGTTCGAACCCGGTCGTGCACCAAAGGTTTTTTCCACTCCATTGATGTGCGCATTAACACGTGCTCAAATTGGTGAAGAAAAACATCGTGAGGAAACCAGCATGCCTTAGAACCAAAAATTGGAAGGCATGTGCCAAAATAAGCGACCTGTCACGTTGAATGCTAACTTGCAAAACGCGGACATGTACCAAATGTAATTTTTGGACGTGTCTCTGACTCAACCATTAATTCGTGAAGAATTAACACCCCCTACTTGGTATCCTCAAAGATCTTCTCACTGAGTATATATCAGAGGATTTCCACCATTGGGAAGACAGTCGTGAGCGTGTTTGTTTTTTTTATTTACGCATTAATGACAATCTTAAAAGTACCTCCTTTCTAACAAATAAAGAATTAATAAAATCGGACTACGCGTTAATGAATTACAACTAAGTATACATTTTGACTTTCATCCCCTCTCCCAAGGGAACCATGCTGAATTTCGGGATAAAAAGTATTCTATGTCCTGCTCCGTAGTATAAACTGAAATCATGCCAATTTTCATTTGAATTTATTCAGTAGTTTCGGCGTGATGCGCGTTCCAGATACAGCTAGACGACACAGACAAAATTAAAAAAAAAAAACATTTTTTGATTTAGTACTGAATTTGACCTGTTACATTCTTATTATAATATAGATATACATCAACATACGTTGAAGAGTTAAGAATCCCATGAAATTTAAGCTTAAATACTTAGAATAGTTATAATGGACCTTCAGTGTATATTATCCTGTATATTAGCTGTTTAATATCCTGTTAAAATAAATGGGCTTTCGTGGATACCAAATGACGCGCTACACATTTGCTCCTTTCCAGCGCTGCTTTCCTTCTGTGCAAGGCACGCCATCCTACATCCTATCGGGTCGCAACACACCTCCGTGCTGCCGACGCAACATGCGCCGCGTGGCCGCGCACGTACTGCGCGCGCTGCTGCAAGCTGGCGCGAGGTTTTGGCTGGAGACCACGTCACTTCTAGGAGCGGTTGTAAGGTATAAACCAGAAACGTGACCAGGTGACTCGTACGTAAAAAACGTGTCTCGTACGACAAGGTGTTGACTGGAGGGAGGCCACGAGTTGCTGTTTTAAAGTAAAAATCTTTAACGTGACCACAGCCATAATTAACTCCCACATCCAAACTAAAAAACTTTACCTGTTTATAATATTAGTGTAGCTGTAGATGTCGATTTAATTTCTGAACTGTTTTCAGCGGTGACCTGCTCCCCTGGGCTGAATATGCTGAGATAGGCATACACGCGGCCGACGTTTCGCGAGTTTCCTGGCTAAACCGAGGCGGGGCCGACGAGGATGGCTTCGTGTGGGAACGAGCCACTAAAGGTAAAGCAGTGCTAACAATACACATGATCTTGTAACAAACCAAACAAAAATAAACACGCTCACGACTGTATCCCCCAATATGGGCATCCGCAGATACATACTCAGTGCGTTGATCTTTGAGGAGACCAAGTAGGGCACGTCAGAGGCACGTCCAAACATTATATAATACAATAACAATGCTGGACATATTTCACACAGCATCATCTATCCTTAAAGTAAGCAGAGCTGGGGTTATGAGAACTACATCTCTGATATTGTACTTTTTTGTAAATATATACACGTTATATATGGAAATCTGTTTCCACGTTCCAGGGCATTACTACCGCGTGGCGTTCTCCGCGACCAACAACGTGTACATGCTGATATTGCCGTTCGCCCCCCGGAACGGCACCATGCGCCCGGCCGACTGGGTGCTCGCGCACCAGAGGGACTTCCCCGAGAGACACTTGCATCCCCTCGCACAGGTGAGTTCAAAGAGCGGCCGCGGCCGTAGCATTACGCCTGACTTTCACCAATCATTTCTACTTGTCTGATATGTACCCGTTTGTTCTCATATGCTTCCTTAAAGTGCTATGTAAAGTGAACCATTTCTGACAGACAGTGCATTTGAAAGGCTCTCGTTGTAACAAAAACTGTGCGACATACAAAAAGCTAAGGAACCGTTCTAACATGCTAGTTCGAAACTAGAAAAAACTTTATATTGCTGAACAAATTGAAATTGCCACTCCCGCAAGATTGATTTTAAGGTCAATTGGAATAGGAAAATCAAAATGCATTGAAACTAATTTAGCTTTTGATCTAAACACCCTAAACACTAATTTTTCATCTTGCTCTACTCTAAGCCCATTAGCTAAATCTGAAGCTCTGGCCGAGATCACAAATATCTCCGTATCAACCAATAAACCATTCTCTTTTGCTCACGTCAGTCAAGATTTCTTTCACAAGCAGTAGGTAGCGATGACATTGGCCGCATCATGATTTCTTTTATCTTAAACCACGTACTTCCTACGCTTACTAACATAGTTAACTTTTCGCTCCAAACCTCCCTGTTTCCCGACCAATAGCGTCAAGCCCATATTATTCCTTTTCCTAAAATCTCTAATCCTACGAGGATATTCCATTCCATTTTGCCGTTCTTTTCAAGAATCATTGAATCGGTCGTTCATTCTCAACTTACTGAATTTATCTCTGTTAATAATCTGTTCAATCCATTTCAATCCGGGTTTAGAAAAGGGCATAGCATAACAACTGCTCTCTTAAACGTCACCGAAAACATTCGGGCTAACACGGAGAAATCTCACGTCACGGTACTTGTTATAGATTTCAGTAACGCTTTCAATGCTGTAGATCAGATCTCTTACTAGCTATACTCCCCAAACTTAATTTCTCTCCTTCTGTCATTGATTGGTTCTCATCCTATTTAACCATGCGTCGTCAAAGAACCCGAGTTGGTGATGCGTTTTCCGAATGGAAGGAAATTGAGGCCGGTGTACCACTAGGTGGAATTTTGTCTCCACTCCTTTTCTCTTTATTTATTAACCTGTTATCACCTCACCTTCTCAGTCAATACCACATGTATGCTGACGACTTCCAGCTCTATAACTCTGCCCCTGTCGACTTTTTGGATGTTGCCATTCGGGCACTCAATGATGATCTTTTCCGTCTGATGTCTTGGTTAAATCGTTTTGGAATTAAAGTTAATCCTGATAAGTGTCAAGCCATCATTATACGCAGCCCACGCCGCTGAACAAAATTGACTCTCTTGGTATTCTACGCCTATTGTTAAAAACCTTGGTATCCTTTTTGACTCAAAGCTATCTTGGATTCCACATATAAAAGAACTATCTCGTAAATTTTATGCCACTCTGCATTCTATAATCCGTCTGAAACACTTTCCCCAATAACCACTAAAATATGTCTAGTCAACTCTCTTCTTTTACTTATAATTGATTATGCCGACGTAGCTTTACTAGATCTCTCCGTAGAATTTCTTAACAAACTTGATAACCTCCTTAATACCTGCATACGTTTTGTTTTCTGCCTTCACAAATTCGAGCATGTGCCTATAAATATATATTTATATATATTAAGTAAGGATTAGTTAAGTATATCAAATTATATCTATAATATGTATATGTTTACACGCTTTTACCTTTTTCCAAATAAACAAGCAAACAGTTGAAAAATGCGGACATGTGCCAAAATGTTACGATTGGACGTGCCTTTGATTATCCTCTACTTGGTATCCTCAAAGATCTGCGCACTGAGTGTAAATCTGAGGATGTCCATCATGGGGAATAGAGTCGTGAGCGTGTTTTATTTTTGATTTACAGACATACCCACCGGAGACCGAGCAAAAACTGCTGGCTATAAATTTTTGATTCTTGTAATCGTACCGTGAACAAGCTACGTGATGTTGGCAGTAATATTCTTCACAATTAAAAAGGAATCAGTTGACATAGGAATAAAATGAAAGTCCCTGTTTAAGGTCGTGCCGCATTTACTCGGGGATTTGTGACTTCCCAGTAATTTTGTTTTGACTTCGTCCCTTCTTGTTGTGTTTCGAGCATGGATTTTTAATGCTTTTTTTTTCGTTGCGATTTGATAAAGTTCCAGAGCCGTGTTGGCTTGCAAGTTTTCCACTCGAAAAACAATATCAAAATATTTAAAAACACATATTTTTGTTACTAGCTTTCGTTCGTGGGCCTTGAAGCACCAGCACCGAACGACGCGAGTGCTTTCCTCGACCACAAACTCGGCGCCTTTGCTTTGGAGAGAAACAACAAGCTCGGACCGAAGCTGCTGTACCCGTGAAACTCGCCAAACAAGCACAACAAATACTACCGCTCTCACTCTGGTGCATGTGCACCACTATTTCCTATTAAAGATCGCGAAAAAAAAGACGGAGTCATGATGGAAGCATCGGCCGGGCTATGTGTTTGCGTGCATTTCGCCAACATGCCTAGCAATGCCGGATTGGCACACTTTGCTATAAGTATAGGAACTTTGGGAGCATCACTTTCGAAGTTTGTGCCTTGTCGACCTTTTTTTTTCTCGTCCGTGTTTCTACTGTTTTGTTACCAATTATTTTCGTAACGGCTGTGCTGTTTTGGATAAAATTTGATTTAGATATACATAGTGAGTTGGATTAACACTTAGGCAAATTTTTATCGGGGTACCACAAGCGAAACCGTGAGCAGATGCTAGTAATAGATACAGGCATGAAATATGTGATATCAACATTGATGTCACATATTTCATACTTTAGCCGCGACAATTATATTCTATTTGATTAAAGTTTTATGAATTCGGCACATTTCTTGTAGGCAACATTCAACTGAATGTAAAACCAATGCTAACAATAAGATATAGCAACCTATTATACTTTATCTATATTTCATAAGATATGTTTTTTTGTGAGTTCACTTTTGTCACAAAGAAAATTAGAAATTGACTCGATGAATCTATGTTAAACTTTGTTTGTCCCAGAATATGTATAAAAGCCCGAAAGGGGTTTACCCTACACATAATAAGTAGTTAACAACTTTTGTTCTACGACTATTTGAAATTCGCCTGTTTTCATGGATTAATGAAACTGGTGGTGAAAATCATGTGAGAAACCCGCTGTCAAACGTCTTGTTCGTTTATAAATAGTCATAGAAATGACAAAAAGAGCAGCTAAGAAAGGCTGATTCAAGCAAAATCTAAATATTTTCCTGATTTTTTTTTATTTCAAAGCCCAAATCACCCTTTTGGGTTTATACAAGTTCTGGGACATCCTGTCGACTCGAACTATGAGTTAAGAGTATTTTATAGAAGCTTTTTTAAACGCATCAGTTCGTCAGATGTAAATGCGTTACTGTATACTGATATACTGTAAACAATGCCCGTTAGGATTAGCAATTATCTGATACATGTCTCGATTGTACACTTAAGAATATCTCTATACTATTAGTACAAACTGTAATGTATTTGAATTGTAAGTAGTTTTAGATGAAAAAAGTCTAGTCAAGTAATTTTACTAAGCATTTTTATAGAATTGAACTTTTAAATTTGCATTGTCGTATCAAGGCCATACGAATAATATAAAGTTATTTAACGGATCTCTTAATTCAAACAGTGTCTTTCTTTGCTTAGGCATACCAAGGGTAAGTCTAACCTCTAAACTTATTGTTTTGTATTTATAAAGTTTATAGTCTGTCACATTGACAATTTTAAAACTACATTATAATCAATTTTCTTGTAGTCAACAATCAAAAATAAAATATAAAACCAAAATCAAATTTAGTTTTATTCAAATTCACTTCTCACCAAATTAAAAGTCTTATACCTAATTTAATTTTAACGCATCGTCACTATGAATATAATTTGCAATCACTTTGCATTTAAGTCCATAAAACAAATTATAAAAAATACGAGAAAGTGAATTGTTTAATCGTCTTCAAACTTCTCGTCAACGACTCCCGTTTGGAATGGAGGGTCGCGGACCAAAGTCAGTAGCTTATCCAGCTTCATAATCTGAAAAATATACCAATTTAGGGTAGGTACCTATTAATACGACCGTCATAGCCTAAGTGCTACTTGCGTCAGCCACAGTTGTCAAACTGGTGGCGCGGCGTGCGAGTAAGAGGTGCGGGTTCGATTCCCGCTGCGGCACAAATGATGATCTGTAGATATTTGTTTCGAATCATGGTGCTACCCCGGTACTAGTATTTCCTGATTTTCGACTATGCGTGTGTTTGTTGGGTGTTTATTTATTTATACTGCCAATCGACGAGTAAAATCATAACCCAGGTTAAAATGTAAACCAGGCATCACGCAAGTGGGCCTTAGTTACAATATAACAGCCGAAAATCTGCCCAAATAAAGATAAAACAATGCTTAAAGTATGTTTAAGTCACCTTAACCACTGGATAAGATACTTACAAACCTTGAAAAGGACAATTTTTAAATCTAAACAGTGTTTATGAGTAAGGTCGTTAGTGATCCTAAATAATCATAGGAGCGGTACCACAATCTTTCGTCACAAAAACAATTAGACGACTAATTAAAATAACGTTGCGGCAGGTGAATAGTCGGGTCGCAAGGGGTGCGGTTGTGTACGAATGTTTGTGGTCGTAGTTCATATAACCCACGACACAGGGAATCCCAGTAAGTCAGGACTATTTTTCTGAGTCTTTGTTTAAATAAAAAATCGATAGCTATAACCAAGTTGAAGTCATTTTGCTATTCTTTTGGCTATAAAAAGCTTCTATCCAAGCAAGAATTTGCCAATAAGTAGCCTAAAATATCTGGATCCTTCCAAAACAGGCAACGCAACAGCAGTGCCCCAGGTGTTGCATATGTGAATAGGCCCTAACTTAAAAAAAAACAAAGTTTGAATGGATAGATGGATGGAAAATAGCATTATACAATACCTGTAGAGTCCTCTGATCCACTCCTTGTGCTTTTTTGGGCGGTTTACACATAACCCTCAGGTTAGGGGATAGTTTACACACGTGGCAGGTGCCCCTAAAATCACAAAAAGACAAAATGTTATCGACGATTGCCTCCAGAGAGATTTGAACTCTCGACCCCTGGTTTACAAGACCAGTGCTCTAACCCCTGAGCTATGGAGGCGATATGTTAGGAAGTGAATTTATGGCAAGGTTGCAATTGTTTTTTATGAATGGATGTGTCCATTGTATTTTCTTCATATTTTTCATTTAATAATAATAATACTCTATACCTAGTAAATTATTATAATATCTGTGTCTATACTTAAACCAATGTTTGAACAATTGCTAATATTTCAATTAACCTCCATATTGATAGCAGCAAGCTAAATTCGTTTCAGCATGATAACTAATTTAAGCGAAAGAGAACGAGTCACACTAAGAGTTCCGTATCACATAAAAAAAACACGAAATTCTTTGGCAACTATGATATGTACCTCCTTGGTTGCATATTTTTCACGAACATGTTAATTTTATTGTTGCTATGATACCTACATCGGTACACATTACCGGATATACAAATAGACGGATGCGATGGGGACGGCGAGACGTAGGTTAGTAACAGAGACCCGAAGGCACCTTTTGGATACGGAACCCTAAAAATTACCTCCTTACCCAACTACAAACAATGCACGTTAATTTACCGTAGCGTTAAATTGACAAATATTAGATTTTAACCGAAGATAATAATGGTTGAGGTTTTCGCGATTGTTAGACATCTCTATATCTCTATATCGATTGTTAGGTCTCTAAGAAAAGTGGTCTAAACTCGAGTACAACTTGGGTTCTGTTAGAGCCACTGAACCGAAATTACCGAAAAAATAATAAGTATTATGGCAAAGCGGCTAAGGTCTACAATTTTAATATTAACACGTTGACTGTCCGTGCATTACATGTAATGCATTTTTGGTCTGGCTGTGACGTTTGTGCATTACATGTATTGCATTTGCCAAAGACAACTGAATCGCGTTTCCTGGGCTGGACGTGTGAGTTAGAGCTTTGATTTTCTAGGGACGTATGAACAATGAATTGGTGAAAATAAAACTAAAATGTCCCATCGATTTTTTTTATTATTTTATTTTTTATGGACGTCTGAAATAAAAAAAGTCTTTAATGAGCTTCATTGAAACAGTTTAGGCAAAATGCTTTTTTGCAAAGAAGACACTCCGTAATTACTTGTGTGGCCTTTTTTCTTGCATCACTAGTTGTGGAGCCAGTTTCTTTAAGTTTTTTGTAACAACTTGCGCACCGTTTCTGGCAAATCTTCCCATTGGGTTTTCTGGCTATGCGCGTCATTTTGTGGCTGACTTGACTCAGAGAACTAGTTGAACTAGGGTTTGACAACAAGATGTTTTCACTAGTTTCCAGTCTAAGTAACTTCTTTATGACATGTTGATGCCCCTCTAGCATCTTCATTTTTGCTTCTGGATGTAGCTCATTATATATCAAAATATATCAAATTATCAAAATAGATATCAAGTGTAACCACTATCAGTACACAACTTATAAATTTTTATGCCGTACTTGTTGCTTTTTTGTGGATTATACTGGCGAAATCCAAGTCGTCCTCTAAAGCCAACCATTGACTCATCGACGACAATGAGCTCGCCGGGAGTATATACTTTTCGGCAGTTATGTATTATTTTGTCAACTAATGGTTGAATTTTGTACAACCGGTCCTGTGATTCAAGTTCTTCAGCGTTATTTGTGAAGTGCCAACATTTCAAGATTAACGCGAATCTGTTGTAAGACATTTTGATCTCATGGAGAAGTGGATGATATTACAGTTTGTCCTTCTTCCAATAGGTTTCTATTGTTGGAAAATTGAGAATTCCCGTCAGTAAATACACACCCAAAAACTTTTGTATTTCTTCAGCTGTGACAGGCTTCCACCTCTTCAAACGGCTGTTAGGACTTAAAAGATTATTACTTATTTGTAAAGCATACCGGTTCGTTTCAGTTACCATCAATTGAATAACTTCATTATCGATAATCTCGCAGAAAATCGTCCATAGGTCACAGTTTTCTGTAAACACACGATCTTGGCGTTTACCTTCATCATAACCTGTAAAAACTTCTCGTGACAATTCCCTTATAGTATTTTGCCAAGTGGTAGGAAGCTGGACGGGCGGAGCAAGACGCGCAAGAGGCGGAACAGCAGGGGCAATCGGATTATCAGCAAGCGCAACGAGGTTAGAAGCTGACACAGTGGAATTGTCATCAGGCACAAAAGGGGTAGTATCAGGCGAAACAGGGTTAGTGCCAGGATCGAAAGCATGTGCATTTACATCACCTGGATTAGTGTCATCGATGAATTGTTGTATGGGTATCACGTCCTCCTCCATTGTTAGAAAATCGTCATTTGCATAGTAAGTATCTGATTCTAAAAATTCTTCAGCCATGGAGTCCTGAATGGCCAGGTCATCAATTTGATCTATGAAATCATCCTCACCATCACTGTCCTCTAAAATGCGCCGCATTTGTTCATCCGTTATAGGTCGTGCCATTTTTATTCACACTATCCAACAAAAGTAGTCAAAACACAACACAGAAACTACCTACAGACTTTGTGAAACTTTTTGACAGATAAACTTTATGACCGCAAAATCAGCTGATTGAAAGAATGAAACTTTACACACGGTTACCAAAGCAAAAAAACGATTCAATCTTTTAATTTTTATTTCAAATGTCCATGCATTACATGTAATTCACGCTGAAATTCAGGCCTGCTGTATAATAACGCAGTGATCAACGTATCAGGCCTTCTTTTGATCACAAAATAAAGTAGTTTACTTATAAAAAAAAAAACAAATGGACGTACCAGAAAATTTCTTAAAATAGGCGGGACAGTCAACGTGTTAAATAAAACTGCGGGATGTCCAAATGATTTAAAAAACATAAAAAAACACAATATTTTGTTTTTAATTGTGGTCAAAATGTCTTTGTCCTGTTTTTGAAATGTCAAATAGACTGTAGGCTATTTTATTTTACCATGCCGTAATCAAGAAGAGAAATGAACATTAAATTTTAAGCCTTCGTAATGAGACCGAATAGAATTAAACACTTTTAACTCACGATAGCTGCAAAGCCTTTCGAAACGTCAGGAATAACGATAGTAAATAAAATATAACGTTTAATCCGTTCAAAAGTGTTTAATTTCTTTGTGCTCAACCAGAAATTGGAATAATTTAATTGTGATATTGGGATCTTTACGCTACAGTATAAATTTACGCGCGTTTTCATGTCCCAGCCTCCTCTACTAGACGTAGTAGGTTGCGGGTTCGATTCCTGCCACGGGACAAATGTTTGTATGATCTGAAAATGTTTGTCTAGGATCTGGGTGTTCTAATTGTATAATATGTATATATTTACAAAAAATAATATAAGTAGTTTATCAATCATGTAAGTATTCCCAAGACAACAAGTTCAAGATACAAGTAATGCTTAGTGTGGGGCTAGATGATGCTGTGTAAAACTGTCCAGTCCAAAAAAGTAGTATGTATAATAGGTTGGGGAAAAAGTTTCTTCGCATTTTTTAAGAAAATTCAAAACATTTTTTAATATAGTTTATTTACATTTAACTAAAGTATGTAGGTACCATTTTGTTCGATAACTTTTTGCCATTTTGTAGGCAGGGACATGATCCCATTGCTATAAAAACTTTGGGGCTTCTGTTCAAAATACCGCGACAAGTGGTTTTGGCAGTCCTCTCGTGATGTTAACCTGACACTGCCTAAAGAATTCTGAAGAGACCGAAACAGGTGGAAATCTGAAGGTGCAAGGTCAGGACTATACGGCGGATGCATTAACACATCCCAGCCAAACTCTCTTAATTTTTGCTGAGTGGCTAAAGATGTGTGAGGTCTAGCGTTATCATGATGAAAAACCACACCCCTTCTGTTGATTAACTCCGGCCGCTTTCTCTCAACTTCTTGTTTTAATCTCATCAGTTGTTCGCAGTAGAGTTCAGAATCGATGGTCCTGCCTGGTGGTAACAGCTCATAATGAATAATGCCCTTCCAATCCCACCACACACACAGCATCACCTTGTTGCGAGTTAACCCGGGTTTCGCCACAGTCTGTGAAGCCTGACCGGCCTTTGACCACGACCTTTTTCGCACGTTCTTGTCGTACGTGATCCACTTTTCATCACCAGTTATCAGCTTCTTCAAAAATGGTTCGGTTTCATTACGTCGTAATAAAGAATCACAAATGAGAACACGGTTCATTAGGTTTCTTTCAGTGAGCTCGTGAGGTACCCAAATATCGAGCTTTTTTGTGTACCCAGTTTTTTTCAAATGCGCCAAAACTGTTTTGTGGTCAATTCCCAGTTCTTCAGCTACGTCGTAACTACTGATATGCCGATCTTGCTCCACTTTTTCAAAAATGGCATCCATTTTATCCGTAATAGGGCGACCAGAGCGACGTGCATCTTTGACATCAAAATTTCCGGATTGAAAACGCTTAAACCAAATTTGTGCTACTCTCACAGACACTGCACTAGGTCCATAAACATCGCAAATTTTTTTCGCGGCTTGCGTTGCATTTTTACCTTTTTTGTAGTAAAATTTTAAAATGTATCGAATTTCTTCATTAGATTCACTCATCTTGACAGTACGAAAAACAAATAAAAATCACACATTTTCCTAATTTGAATTTGGAATTATCTTCTTTAAAATTTAAACTTTTAATGATACCAAAACCAGCCAGATACAAATAGTATAGCCAAAGAGATTTTATTACAAGTTCATACATACAATAATGCGAAAAGACTTTTTCCCCAACCTAATAGATTGAAAAAAAAAATTTTTGGTCAGTAAGACGTCAACCGAACATTCTCCCGTTGCGGGAATAGAACTCGTGACATCCCAACAGATGATTTACTCAAATCTGATGTCTGATGCTTAATATCTCCAAGTATACTCACTTGGTATCACCGCAGACGATGACAGGTAGTCTCATGTTGAAGTCGATCCTCGTAAGTTTCTTGGTCTTCTTGGAGACGACGGCTTGCACACTGATAGGACGGTACTTGTTCACGCTCAAATCGTAGACGAAAACCTGTACATAAAAATAGGCCTTACTAATGAAGATAAGATATGATAGATAAGATAAGATAAATTTATTATTTTAACAAAATCGGCTACAAAGATATTAGTTAACATAAATTTAAATAATTAAAATTGTAAAAGTAACAATTGGTAATAATATAAAAAAGATGTTTAAACAGTTGATTAACCAAACAGTGCTTTGTCTTTTTCCAAAAAAAAAACACTGTTTAGCTATGTAAATAACTCTTTAAAAATCTTTAATTACAGTTAATTTTAACCTTTTTTAACTCCCTGCCTAAGGGATAACATTTTTTTTAATTTATTTATTCAGTATTACATCTATAACTTTTATAGTATACATACCTACATGGTATTCAGTATATATATATTATTCTTCTCTATATATATAGAGAAGAATAATATTAACATATGTATGTTAACATTATTCTCCTCTCTTAAACATTTATATGAAGACGAATAATTTTTGAATAATAATAATGCGACAGTAAAAAAAAAAGTCAAAATAAACACGTACTCCCGCGCATTATAAACTTTTCTAGTGGAAAAATCTATTGGTGTTCGTTACAAACCCAAATGACCTCCAGACCGGAAGTCGAGGGATCACCCACTAGGCAAACATAGCTCTTTTATTAATTGGAATTTCATTTCATCTCCAAAAAGTTTATGACACAAGCATGAAACGGACATTGGCAGAATTGTGAAAAAAAAACACAAGTCATAATGAAGAAGTTAAGTCAAGTCTAATTTTCCACTAGAAATGAGACAAAATACTCAATAGTGTATGATTCTGAGTATAAACCGTCAAATTACCGTCAAATTACTCAAAGAATCGAAAAGATTCAAATACATCCATAATCCATAAATCCGAATTCGCATGTAGTTGAGATGTAGGATGAAGAAGTGGGATCATACTCACGCATAAAACATGATAAGGTGGTGGTTTCTCATTACCTTCCCATCAGCAGTGCAGGCTGCGAACACGGTGCTGGAGTATGGAGCCCATTTCACGTCTCCCACCGGCGAGCCCAGCTCAAACATGAATAGTGGCTCGCTGAAAACATGGTAGGTATATAATTATTATCAAAAATGAAAATACGTTATGGCCGATTTGCTTCCGTTTACCGGAGTATTCGCCGGTCTACCGGTCTTAAAGCGATAGCAGGCGGTGCTACTCATAATAATGAGCTTCTAAACCAGCTAATTAGAAAAGCCAGCAAATCGACGAGAAACGGTTTCAAAAACTATTTCACCAATAATTGGAATGGACCTTCAGGATGGTCATAGGCTGTATCACGTTAAAATAAAAGGGGGTTTCGTAGAGAACAGTTATGCAACGAAAGTGTCGACGAAATACGGTCGAGCGAACGCGTTTCTTACGAGGGCTGCCTTAAAATAACGGTAACGGTTAACGGTAAGAGCTACTTTTAACGGCCATTTTTTATCCGGGTACCTAAAACGTGGGTAAAGCTGTGGGTAGTAGCTAGTAATTTATAAAGATAGATAGGTTTTAATATAATATCTTTGAGGGAATGCTCAGGAACATAATATCTGCTACACCATATTATGCTACTAAAAACTTTTAGGGGTGGGGGGGCATGCCTAGCAATGAACTTCTACAGGCTGATGATGAAAAACTTACTCTCGTCCGTCCTCCCAGATCTTGACCCTCCAGTCTCCAGCGCAAGACGCGTAGATGCTATTGTTATAAAAGTTATAGCTGATCCTATAGACCGGCATGTGATGTCCCTGGACAGAGCTCACGTAGTTCCGGTTGTATTTGAGCGAGCAGGTGTGGATCATGCCGTCTTCTGTTCCTACCATGAAGATCTCAGACTTCTCTGGGTGGAAGCATATGCAGCTGCCGCAACCTGTATTGAAGGCAGAGCAGATTTAGATTAGATATTAATAATAAACATCATCATCATTGGGCCTTTGACATCTATTACAGATGATTTAGGTGTCGTCATTCAGATTAAACTAGAAAAAAGAGTTGAACACTTTCGTTCGTGACTAATGAGAGCTATATAATACAGCGTTGCTTAATATGAGAGAAACTGTGGTCAAATGCGAATAAATAGTCGGCAGGGGTGGCAATCGCGAACGAAGTCGCGGGTACAGCTAGTAATAAATAAATAATGCTGGACATTTTTCACACAGCATCATCTAGCCCCAAACTAAGCAACTAAGCTTGTAGTATGGGAACTACATAACTGATATACTACTTATATACTTCCTTTTTTGTAAATACATACATATTATACTTAAAAAACACCCAGACCCGAGATTATGTACAATAGTAAGTTAGTTTTATCATAAAAGCTATGTTAGGTTTGTCTAGACACTAGGTTCTCGATGTGAATCTTATTTACAATAAGATTTGAATACTTCTAATACATAATACTAATACTTAATACAGAATACAGAATTCTTCTAATACGAATACAGAATACTACTTACAATAAAATGTGAATCTTATTGTAAGATACAGAAACAGGACTTTTCAGAGCACGTATAAGATTTCCAGGAGTCCTCTATAAGCCCGCTTTTGCGACTATCACGCGTCCGTAATTTTATAAGTTTACTAACCCTAGTTTTATAAGCTTTAGCCGCATAAGAGCGCTTTTTACAAGCTTCTATTTAACTTGCAATGTGTGTATGTTAGTTAAGGTTAAATCTTGCAAGCTGAATTAGAACAACTTCCTCTTATCCTACGGAGTTTAATTTTTACATGTTGGTTCAGTTCTGATGACAATGCATTTTTATGGTAAGCATGACCTGAATCGACATCCAGGATTATCTCCAGATAAAGGAACTCTTCAACGGTCAACCTTTCGGTTTTACCATGACATGGTTACTGCACTCAGAGTTAGGTAAGCTTGTTTTGAAAATGTTTTTTTGCTATTCATTTATATTTATTTTAATAAATTTTAAAAATTGTAATTATAAATTCAAGTTCTTTAGTTAACTAAATGTAACATAAAAGATAATCAAAAATGTTATATCTAAAGATATTAAACATGCTATGTCATTATGTCACACTCTTGATTTTTTCGGGCCTATTCTAGTCTACCTTTACTATGGGGAGTGAACAAGGTGCCGGTCAATGATAAAACGTCCGACTTCGCTTTTTACCTTTCAGTGCCCGATATCGGCGAGTCGCTAAATCTGTCGACGATGTATCGTTTCGTTTTTTTTATAACGAGCAACAAATAAAGGAATAGATCCATTAGAAAGGATCTTCTTACTCGGTATTTATTTACGGACGGTATTTTATACACATGAGAATTGTAAAATAAACATTTACTATCTTGAGTATCTAATTAAATCAAAGGTCATCGACGTTTCCAACCGGAATCCGCTAGTCTAGTGGAGTGGAACAAGTGTCTGAAGTGACCATTATTCACTCAGCAAATATCTGAAGCACTTTGGGGAACCCTTATATCCGGTGCTTGTGTCAACACCTTGTCCTCTTTGTTTGAAAACCGAGTTTGGTTAAGGACTTGTATGTGAATGGAAATGCCCATTGCAAAAACTTTGAGACGGGATCATCTAGGTGCTTTTTTGCACTCAGTTTGGAAGGCTGTGACGTTGTACCTGTGCGAAAACGACGCAGTGAAAATGCTCTTAACGCTGGAATAAGAAAAGGCTTTAGTATCTGTTCAAGATGATGTTAAATAATTAATAAAGAAACAAACTAGTTTATTTAATCACCCATTACAGCACTACCAAATAACTTATGGCAATAATGTACTTATTCCACTTTCAAGAATATTTCTTGAAAGCGGGGTCTACACTTACACAAGAAAGTATATAAGTAGTATATCAGTCTTTTATCGAGCCTCTTTCAACTATAATTTAATATTGCATGTAAGGCCAATACATGCCTCATCAACTCATTCGCCCCGGGTGCACACCATTTTTAATCACGTTGAGTTCACGCCGATAGACTTAATTACCCTCCTATTTAAAATTTTGCTTAATTAATAACATAGTATCGGCGTGCGCTGTTGTCCAAACTAGTTTAGAGGCAAGCGTTTCATTATATTGAATATGGCACTATACGGATTCCTCACGTGAAGAGGCAAAACTATAATGAAAGCACCTAGGTATGGCCATAGCAGTAGGGAGACACTTACTATTGACAGTGATCATGGTGCCATCAGGTCCAGGTATGGGTGGCACATTTGAAGTCAGGGTGATAATGGTGGTAGCCTGCAACTCGCCCGGCATCACCGCCCATTGTACGACCCGCCCGTCTCCGGAGATGGAGAAGAATGACGCTTCACCATCTATGAGACGGGGCCCCCAGCGGACCTGTTTAACCAAATTACATCTGTTAATCGATGAACAAGGGAAACTTCCTATTTGTCTTCAAAATGAACCTTCTTTAGCGGAAAATTTTACCAAGCTATTGTCTCTATATATCCGACATAGAGACAAACGCTTGGTAAAATTTACTAAAATTTTCCGTAGTTCCTCCACAGATATTTTTCCCACTCCCGTGTAAGAATTGCCTTTAGCTCGTCAACACTTCTATGACGCGTAGCACAGGACCTTCCTTCTAAGATAGACCATACCATAACTGACCAGACCATAACTGTAATCCATCAGATTCAGATCAGGCGAGTAGGGTTCCATTCTTTGGAGCTGATGAAATCAGGAAAATTATATTTTCATCTCATCTATTCAAAAAACGAGGTTTTAGATATTTTCGAGAGAAAATATCTAAAACCTCGAAAAAAAAAGAAAATATCTAAAACCCTATGAAAATTTAATAACATGGAAAAAATATCAAATACCAAAGTTATTTATTCATATAAATTTGTAATTTGGATAAGTAAATACAAATATTCGTCACTACTAAAAGCTCTCTTATTTATTTTTCTCATAGAGGGGGACGAAAAGCAGAGTGGTACCAAAATTATTTAATCTCGAGCGACGTACTTTGAATCCCTCGCTATGCTTAGGATTCTACTTTAGAATCCTTCGCTTCGCTCTGGATTCAAACAATCGCTCTCGCCCTCAATACATTATTTTGGTCCATTGTGACACAATCTACTATTGCACCACTGTTGAACACTTGAGGTCATGTGAGCTGGAGCAGAGTTTTGTTAAAATATCCATCTACGGTTACCAAAGTGCTTTTGACGCCACGGAAGAATTAAATTTTTAAGAATGTCTCGACGGTAGTTTTCTTAGTTGATTTTGATACCGTTTTCTACAAAAACTAGGGGAGTTTTGCCAGTATCGCAAATCGTACCCCAAACCATAACTGTTTCAGCGTTTTTTCGATATGGAACAATTGCAGCAGCTCCAGGACGAGTGGAATACCAGATCCTGTCGTTCATGGACTTGTTCCAATTATTTTACCAATTTATCGCTGCGGAGCGTTGTTTAAGCAAACGACATCTCTCAAGCCGATTTTTTTGTCTTTATCCGTAAATAATTGCGCTTTTCTGAGTTTATATGTTACCAATTGTATATCATGTTTTACAATACGCTGTATGCTGGAGCGATTAATCCCCAAGTCCCACGCCAATTTCCTCACCTTCGTCTGTGGATTACGGACTAATCTACAAGTTCTTACAGTTCTCTTGCGTCCTCTCCCAGGAAGGTCTCCGATGTTTCCGAGCTCGTTATAACGTTTAATTGCTGATGAAACTAACACAAAACATATATTTTTTTAAATTTTACTTTTAAATTTTGTCAATTTCATTTTGGGCCACGTTGTAAATACATACATATTATACATAGAAAACACCCAGATCCTGTATGATCTACAGTATTTGTAGATCATACATATATTTGTCCCGCGGCGGAAATCGAACCTGCAACCTTCTGCGTTCAACCACAGAGGTCGCCTGCTATATAGCTCTAAGAATTAGTAAGATCAAATACCAGTTAAAAGTTCTGTTTGACACTACTACGACTTTTTATTTTAGTTTAATCGTAATACTTGTTCCGGTATTGATTTTTATATCTCTATGGATAGTTAAGAAGAAATAAACATTGATTGCCCCGTAATTAAAATACAACACAATACCATTTTGACAAAACGTGACAAAGAACATAGGAATCAATCAGAAAAACAAAACAAATTAGTAAAAATATGTTTACCTCCCAAACAATATTGCTATGTTTGTCCCTCACGGAATCCGATTTGTACTGGTACGATGACTCCAAAGTGAGCTGCGCGTTGTAAACACACACGTTGCCGTCGTAAAGACCTGCATGAAAAAACAAGGTTGCGTTAAAACACAACTAGGGTTTACGAGGCTTCTTAGGATCTCTACGAGATTTCGTAGGCCTTCTACGAAAACTCGTAGGGCAAAAGACATGCCAACAAGTTTTACAGTTTCTTCAAATAGGTTGAGAAGAAAATTAGGTATTAGGCAAGTATTTTTTTTTAAATCGTGCATTACATCATCTATCGCAGTGCCTCCTATTGACGTGTGACGAAAACATTTATGGAAGGAATATAAAAATATTGTAAAAACGGCTGATTACTACAGTTTTACGTAGAATTTGCTGACTGTTTTTCACTGTTACTTAAAATTCAATAAGCCTTATTTTCAGTTTTTAAATATTATCTTTAGACACTATTCAATTCTGCATGGCAATCGGATATGCGATTTCACATTCTAACGTCGACTTGTCTAAACAAAACTTATCTAAAAGATACCCTTGTCCCTAAGTCAAACAAAACGATTGCGATTCAGCCAGTTTTCGAAAACAATTGTAACAAACACCTTACTCCGAACGCATATATGCGTTGCGGTTTAATATATTCTTAGATAAGATCTACGATCTAAAGTTAGGTACTTACAAAACCTAAGCACCTTTTAAGAACTGTAAGACGCAAGCCACATAGAAATGGCGTCAGGCTCATTACTCATTACATACAACACGTAACTCATTCAACCGATCTATAAAATTTTTCAACAAACATATAAATATTTTGCTGTAACCTTTTAAAACACAGTCCGATACACTCCATTTCGGCGCCTGCGTCTGTTTGCCGTCAGTTCGGTGTTTTGTTTATTATCATAATTTTTGTATGAAATTTGAATGACCTTGCAAGGGCAAGGACATTCAAATACGTAAAGTAGCTACGTAAGGTAGTTTTATCTGACAACTCTAAGCTTGTAAAAATAAATATCGAATTATAGAATATTTAAGACAAAAAATAAACGTCATGAAATACAGACCAACGCAAATCAAATAAGGAACTTCCTTGTACACGTCTAGGCAGATGATGGGAGATTCCGTCATCACAGAGTATTCGGGGTAGGCAGGGTTCTTGATACTATAGAGACAGAGGCAGCCTGTTTTCTGCTGGTTCGTAAAGTCCACTGAAAAAGATGATCATTGTATTAAAGTTACGTTGAATTCAAACATCGGAAGAAAACCAAGATGCTCTAAAACCAAAAATTATGCCACATTTAATGCAAACTATTATGCAAATCGTGGGCATGTATCAAATATATGTTTGGATTTGCCTCTGACTATCTTCTTGGTATCTTTACAGATTTGCATACTAATTATAGACCTGATTCTTACTCATGTTGTTTTTTTATGAACTTATTTCCCTACATGCTTATTTTCATCGAACTTGGATTCAATCAAGCAGGAATCAAGGGCATGAACAGGTAACTAATTACTTATTCATTACCTATTTAATTAAATTGGACCTATCTAATTTTGTACTTTCATCTTACCACATCATTCTCCAAGGTGATATTATAGTGAATTCATTGATAGATAATATGTTTTGTAACGTTTGTTGTTTATGAATTACTAGCTTCTGCCAACGGCTACGCCCGCGTGGAACCCGGATAAAAAGTAGCCTTGTGTTATTCTGAGAAATAACTTATATAACTGTAAAGTATCATCAAAATCCTTTCAGTAGTTTTTGCGTGAAAGAGTAACAAACATCCATCCGTACAAAATTTCGCGTTTATAATATTAGAAGGATATTCTTAAGATTATAATCAATCAATGATTTATACATTCGTAGAAATCGTTCGAGAGCCTATTTATTTCCAACTAGTACTTGAAAATCAAAGGTCGTAATTTCGTGGTTCATGGGCCTTCGTGGGCGAGCCATTTTTTTTAATGAGATTTCGCATGATTTCATAGAAGTTTTAAAGCCCTACCTATATCTTTTTAGTGACCTCTTACGTCTCTCAGAATGTTTTTCTATATAACAAAATACTCTTGATATAATTTTCAGCTAGGTAGATACTCTTCTCATTACAAAACGGGTAGGTATTATACAGTTTCGGGCCTTTACGGTAGGATCCCTAAAGGTCCGAAAGCGTATCCTTTAGTTTTTCGGTCAAGGCCGAACTCCCAAGCAAGGAGTAGATACTATAAAAGCCAAATGACTCTCCCATTAGGAGGTTAAGGTCCGTTCTTAGAACTTCAACCTATTGTCATGTGATATAGGTACTTAGCTAAGATTGCTAGGATTCTATTCAAACTATACTGAGTAGTAGATACGTAGTTATGTAATACGAAGCGCATGAATTGTCACGAGTGTTGTAGGGTAATCCTGTTCGAAATTCTGGAGGCCCAATCATGAATGGTTCACAAACGGCAAGTATCTTATTTTAGACAGTGAAATAGAGGTTGCTTTCAATGAACGTCAATATAATTTTATTTCAAATTGATCGTTTGCCAATTTCAGTGTTGTATTTTAAAACTAAACTTGATTTAACTGTACCATACCGTTTCAAAGTACTCTACACTGAGTGGTACCTACTATTTTAATAAAGGAAAGCGTATTGTGCTTCACAATATCGTACATCTGACCAAGATAAGAAAACCTTGCATGAATCGGACGAGGCTCTAGAGATAGTAGGATGACAGTTGGCCTTGTTAGAATCTTTATCAGGCTATAGAAAACAATTGCATAGTGGAACTCTGAGAAAAATTCTGAGCACGTTGCCGCTCCCACGCTGGTTGCCTCTACACCATGTTTGACGCAACTTACGATGTATGTACTTTCTCAAAACCGGGTTTTTGTAAGGCACTGTGACTTTAAGTATTTTTTGCAATAAAGAAACCCTAGCTGTGCCAAGGCCGCCTTCTGCCTCGAGCCACCGCGTCGCATCGCCCGCCCGCACTATTACTACTTTTGCTCGGCTGATACGGGTCGTAGCGTCATGTTAAACCTTCCTCAAGAATCAATTAGGTCTTATCGGTCTTATCGCTTAAAAGCGATTGTACTTTTAGTTATATTAAGTTTTTGTTTATTTTGTTATCTTGTGGTGTACAAGAAAGTATTTTCATTCATTCTAAAACCTTTGTCAAGATTTTTTCAAATCCGACTGGTAGTTCCAGAGATTAGCGCGTTCAAACAAAAAAACAAACTATTTATTATTAGTATAGAAGATAGAAAAAGTACTTTAGCATATTTGATCGACTTTCGCAGTGGAATTTGAATTAACCTGTAACCTGTCTATTGGTAACAGTTCTGTGATTCTATTATAATTATATAATGAGTTCGACTTCTTACATGATCCATAGGCCACAGCGAAGAGGTCCTGATAATGCGGGTTCCACTGAACATCGCAGACCGCGTGGTTCTTCATCGGTTCAAACTGGAACTTCCACAGTGGGAGTAGAGATCCCATACCCTCACGGAACTCGTCTGAAGGATCGTCCCAGTAGCGGTAGTCTTGAGCTGCCAGGGAAACAAGATATATTTATAGGATAAAATAAATACCGACTTCAAATAATTGGGAGTTGGTAAAAAGTCGAATATGAAATATCATCCCTTATTTTAGGGACTGCGAAGAAAATGGACTGCGGTGCCCTAGAGACATTTTAAAATTTAATATTATTTTCATTCCTAGGAGGGACCGCCCACACCCACTGCTGTTATGGTTCAAATTATCCCCTTTGTGAGTTATCACGAAAAAAGTATATATGTATATCGGTCCTATAGTTCCCATAATCCAAGCTTTGCTTAGTTTGGGGCTAGATGATGCTGTGTGATAAAAAACACCAAGATTATTTTCTATCGTTTAGCTAGATTGGAACTCGTTGCAACTGCATCCGCATTGAGTTTTCAATCAACACATTTCATCCTGCTGCACAATTCGTAAATCATTTCTAAGTGCGCCCGCGCCGTGAGCTCTCATTTCGGAACTGTACTATCGTGACGCATGTCTCGAAGCCGCGTTCATTGATTTGATAGAAATCCCGGGCGTGTGGTCCGCGTCGTGCACTATTTTTGCAAAAACAGACCCGTGACACGAGGCAACTGCTAACAAAACCTTAGTCCACCTGTAAATATCCTGAAGATAGATAGCCTATAGGCACCTATTGAATCAAAATCTTACCAATATCATCGTAAATGTTCTGGTTGACGAGTCTCTCGAGGATGGCCCAGGCCTCTCGTATCCTCTGCGCCAGCTGCTCATCGTGGATCTGCTGCGCTGATTTCGCGTGCTTTGCCGCTTTTTTGCGCAACTGTATCAGACAAATCCTAGATGATGCATGGTTCAAAATCTATACCAGTAACAAGACTTTGCTCGAAATACGGCTTTGGGTACGAAAAAGTAGACAAAATTACCTCCATCTGACGGAAAGGAGAAACAGAAGTTATTTTTGTCTTCTCTTTCGTAGAAGAAACCGGTGCTCATGCTTGCAGATATAACAAATACAATAAACAGAACTAGAAACTAAAAAAAAACACGCGTCGTGAGACTGTATTCCCCATGGTGGACATACTCAGTGCGTAGATTTTTGAGGAAACCAAGTAGACGGCAATCACAGATACGTCTAAACATAAAATTTGGCACGTGCCCTCGTTTCGCAGTTATCATACACATGACAGGTTGCAAGCCCATCGCTACTTATTGGAACACTAACTGGCCTCTTATTTGAACATATGCCTTCGAATAGAACTCAAACTTTAGATACTGAAACTGATTAAAAAAACTACATGTGTGTACCCTTTTTGGTTTCTCATCTTCCTTTTCTTTTAACTTCCTCGCATAGTCCTCCTGGTAGTAGTCGAATATGATGCACTGGAGAGCGGTGGCTCCGTAGTTAGCCCGCGGTGGTGGGACCGTTTGGGTGTCCACAGACTATGGAAAAATATATATAAAAATAGGCATGCAAAAGGTTGTTATAATTTAGATTATAATTTATATTTATAATTTATAATTAATTTATAAACCCACTGCTGTGATTCAAATAATTTAGCTGCAGTTCTAGAAATAGACAATACAATCACTCCAATGAAACTGGCAATCTAAAGACTACGCATTTCGTGCAGAACATATTATTTTCCTGAAAGTGGTCTTGAAAGTAACACAAACCTAAATGTGGATCTGGCACGTGTCCAAAACTCACAGGTAAGTAAATAATTTAGATATGGTGTTTATATTGGAGGCAAGTCATATAGATAACGTTGCTGAATTATTAGACACGCGTGAGTAGGTATAAACATAGAATAAAGGTTTATTTATATATGCTCCTTGTGATTTCAATGAAAAAACACTATTCAATTGGTCTTTTTTTGAATTAGATATAGAGGTAAAAACCTACTTGCTAGAGTTCGAACTGAAGTTGAAAAACGAATAAATTTTAGCAGAGATTTCTTTAAGGACAATTTACCTATGGATGTTAGGTTGGTTTTCAATTACTTTTCGTTTTTATTTCGTAGCTACGGAATATAAGTAATAAATATTTATGTCTTTAGAGACAAAAGTGCGTATTCCTGTGACAAAAGAGATTTGTCTGACAGAGAAAATAAATAACATTTGTCTTCTCTTACGCCGACAAAACTGTGATATTCGTGCACCCGCTAATCCGGCGGCATGCTCGAGCTATGAGAGAGATTTCCGGAATCTGTTTTCCTGAAATTCCCCACGAGACGGCTCGATTTAATTTGGGGGAAATCAGAAAAAACATATTTCTGGAATAATCCGCCGTGCTGGAAAAGCGAAAAACTGTTTCTTATAATTATAAGTATTAGACGGGTATTTAACGCTTATTACCGACGTTTTGGCTGTGCTGTAACACTGTGGTCACTGGTCTCAAAACAAATATACTGCCACGGGTTAACTGGAGTAGATAGAGATACCTTCGAGGAAATAACAGTTGCAACTACCTCATTAATTCATATACTGGTCTGTGTTTTACGACACACTACACTACGTACAACCGCGTGTAAATCATATACTTTCATGCTAACCTAGAGATTTATAAACAGTTGTTTAGCTAAACAGTGTTTTATGTTCTACAGTTTTTTATTTGAAAAATCTTATGGCAGGCTCATAATTATGTTTACTGTTTGCGAAAGTTAAGGAAAACTGACCCTTCTCGGAAAGTTGTAGGTGAGAGCCGCGCGCTCGCAGAAGTTGAACTGATTGGCCAGTTTCTTCACTCGAGGCTTTATTTCCAGTACTTCTTCCCCAGCCGGTTCAGGAGCTGACTCCTCTGTTGATGAGAAAAAAAATGTAGAATTATCATGGTGACTGACAACGCAAGAAATATTTAGCTAGAATATGTTTTTATCAAGATCAAGTTCAGTTTTATAAAATATTTTTCTACGTTTAACAACTGACGACACAGTTGCGGTGCGTCAGCTATAGAAAAAGATGAATAACGTACTGATTAGTATTTAAACAGGGAATAGCCTGAATTTATAATATCCCAAAAATTCACCCTCGGCGGTACTCGAATCGCGACGTCCCAGTTACAGTATATTGCCTGTTAAGGATGTGCCATTACAAAATCAAGGAAATTATATATTATTGGCCTCCGCCCACGGTTTCGCCCGCGTGGGACCCGGGTAAAAAGTAGCCAATGTGTTAATCTGATGTATAAGCTATATTACTGTAAAGTTTCATCAAAATCCGTTCAGTAGTTTTTGCGTAAAAGAGTAACGAACATCCATCCTCACAAACTTTCGAGTTTATAATAGTAGTAGGATCTGCAAATTGCTACGCATGGATTTACAACGGCTGTTTCACAATAAGGTGGTGCTTATACCCACAAAACAATACACCGATATGTGGAGTATTTCGATTTACTACGTACTGCTCGACACAAGGTGCGACTGCAAAAGCTAATGCTGTAAAGAAAGTCTCTAAACAAAACATAAAGCAATAATAACTATTGCAGGTTCACAGACGGTGTTGTTGTTCCATTTGCCAATCTAATTTTAAGTTCATTCGCAATAATAAAGACTCAGGCGCCAAATGAATTGGTAAACCGACATAACAAATATCCTCTGGTTTTTTAGTAGCTGGTTTTTATATTGTGCATATGAGAACCTTGTTCTTCTACATATCTTAAGGTTTTGTTTGGGAGCAAGTGCGGGCAAACGAGATGTAAACCCACACAATTTATCAAGTTTGATTTATAAATCATCTGTCAGCAATTCACATTTATTACAAAGTATTAAAGCCAACAGAGATTCTAAGAAATTTTTTACCTCTACTTTGAACAAACTCTTGAGAAAAGTTTTCTTGGTTTAAATTTTTGCCTACAGGTAGATTATTTTTATTACTCGATGGGACTAGCATGTGGGACAGATGACTGCAAAACCTGAAGTATACGCAGTAAAAGTCGATCTTTTTTTATAAATTTTAATGACTTCAGTGGGGTTTCAATGCTCATAAGAATTGTGTCTGAGATAGCAAAGTAAGTACTTAAGTAAACTAGTGTCCAAAAAGTAGGTTTATAACCTGATATTATATAATTTAGCCCAGACAATGATACAATAAGCAAATAAAATTAAAATAAATAAAAAAAAAAGCGTCACTTTTACATCTTTGGAACAGCGAGAACCAAGCTAGATCCGATATAACTATAAACATTAACTTTTTAATCGTTGTGCTCGTGGGTAAGACATGGTGTGGCAAACTGGTACCTACCAGTAGGAATACTCTACTAGTATTATAATATCTGTAACTCTACCTAGGTTGGCAGAGTATTTATCCATACCAACTAAAACATTGTGATACTAAGACACCGACAAAACTGGTGACCCTCGACGGATTGCGATCTCTAGTTTAATTCTGAAAACTAGAGGGGGCGATCCTCTACTGTGGGGAATAGAATTACAGAGAGGAAGAGTGATAACTTACTTTCTTCTGGTTCTGCCTCTTCCCCGCCTTCACCAGCGACGGCCTCACCCCCCTCTGCTCCAACCTCAGTTGGCTCCTCTGCCCCTTCTGCTGCTGCTGCTTCTACTGGTTTTTCTTCTTCTACTACATCCTCTGTCAAGTGAAGATTGATTAAAGGTCACTGTGCCAAATGCACTTTGACACTTAATATTTACCTTATTAAATGTAGTTTAGTCGTTTTTTTATGTTAAACTAGCTGTTGCTACAACAGAGGCGTAGCAAGGGTGGAGTCGTGTTTTTAAAAAAAAACCGATACTCTTATATTAACTCTCACTCACCATTATCTTATTTTAAAGGGAGCCTTAAAATATGAAAATCCAAAAACAAAAATATATAATGATGTGAATCATTATTTATTTATGATGATTAGATATACTCCCATACAAATCAGAAAACCCTAAAAACCCTTATTATTTATTTATGTTCAGTAGCTGTAATTGAATTTTCTTACTTTCTTACCTCACCTCATTTCTCCCCTGATAAAAAAAACAAAAATGATTTCTTAGTTTATGCTTACGTTATAAAATAAACCTACTCGTATGTTCCAAATTTAAGCTTTCTAGAACTACTAAGAGTTTTGGCTGTGCGTTAATAGATCAGTTTAGTTTGTTTCTAGCTGGACTATTTAACGATAACACAACAAAGTGATACGATAAATAGTTAGGTACTTTATAAGTTAAAATATATAAATAATAATACATACATAAATAATGCTGGTCATTTTTCACATAGCATCATCTAGCTCCAAAGTAAGTAAGTAAGTCATGGACATAGCCCATAGATTAGAAAGTTGAAGTGGCAATGGGCAGGCCATATAACTCGCAAGAGTAGCTCCTGCTCCATAAATCTCATGGGTCATGTCACAGTGTAGAAAGGCCCTCCACCCTATGGACCGTTGACATCTTAAAGGTTGCGAAAAGTCGGTGGATGGAGGTGGCTCAAGATAGTTCGTCATAGCATTCTTGGGGTAGGCCTTTGTCCAAACAATGGATTTCCACAGGATGATGATGATAATGATGAGTAATTAAATAATTTAATGATAATGATCTGATAAAAATCACAATATAAAGGTTCTTCGAAATAAATTCTTAATTTTACGTAGGAAATTATCCGAATATTTCAAATATTCACCTTCGGCTTTAGCCTCTTCTGCAGCTGGTGGTTCTGGTTCCGGTTCTTCTTCCTCTTCTTCTTCAGCAGCGGATTTCTTCACTTTAGCACGCTTAGGTCCAGCATCATCGAACCCGACCATACCTTATCACGATAACAAGAGTTTATCATCAGTGTGTGAAAATCTTATTATTGGCGATAAAAACTGGTAAAGAAATTGAACTGGTTGGCAAACATCGTGAATTGCGTTATTTATGCCTGTCAACAAAGGCGAACGATCAGAAATATCAAAGCTGTCAAAACCAGATGCATCTTGCTGAGGCGTTAATTAGTAAAAGTGTTGAGCAAAATGTTATTATCCCCGACTAAGAATTGACAGTTCCAAAAAACTATTTGTCAAGTTAAGTTTGTTGCTCACCGTATCCAGCAGCGATCTGAGCCTTAGCTTCATCAGAGTCTTTACGTATGGCCGTGCCCTGATATATAAATAGCGGGTACGCTTTCCCAAACGTGGGCTTCGGCTTAACCTCAAACTTATGCCGTCCATAATGGTAGGCTACTTCATCGGCCACCCATTGAGGGTTGATTGTGGTTAGCACACGTCCCACCTCTTCTTCCAGGTCCTAAAAGTTTTAAACTATATTTATCCTATATCTTAGAGGTGTTTACTCCTTTAAAAATATCTGGTATCACAGTTATTTTACTACTATTAAGTCAATAATTGCATATCATTCAATTTTTGAAATAAATTAAGAGCTTCTATTTGAGTTGTTGCCTCTGAACCGAACAAGACTTCGTTAAAATAATGTTGAGCCCTTCCAGGGCAGTCAACGCAAAAGCAAAACCCCTGGTATCCCACCTATCAAGGTGATGGTAACCGTTTTCCACCAGGTGGGCTATGTGTCTGTTTGCATCCAAATAGAATGGAAATCGGGTTTGGGAGTATTTGAAAGAGTATAGAGTTTTGAACTACACAATCTATGATAGTGGTTCGAATCGCCTCAGTACTAAATCATTTTACACAACAACTTACAGCATCTGGAACTTCCTCCTGGTCATCAGGCTTGAGCAGAGCCCGCGGCTTCAGCCAGTCCAGACCCTCATCCTCCACCAAATTCCCGCGGGATTTATTCGCTGCTTCCTTCTGCTAAGAGTACCATATAAATACCATTTCACTGATGAATCGAATGGTATACGTTTTAGAAGATGTGAGAAATATAAATTGAAAAAATATTTTTAGTGCATGATGACAAAAATTCAAAGCAGAGAAAATTTTAAGGTTACATAATTATGAAGTTTATACGAGTTTTTATGGGTGGACATTGTGAAGTTTGAAGTCACAATAATTATGTTAGCTGATCGGGAAAGTATACAGTTAAAGTTACGATATCCTTAGGTATTTTAATTACAAAAATACTATCACATCTACTGAAACGTCCTATACGCACATCCAAGCACTGCAAAGTTTTCGAAATAAGCGTATTCTCCTCAGTTATGTTCAAAGCACGTTTAACCATCGCCTTCAACATGGCCCATAAACTAATTTTCTTCGAAAATTAAAAATACGCAGGCACAAAAGCTTTGGCTGACAGCAAATGAAACACTGCTTGGTTCCCAAACGCTTTGGAACCACAAAGGGTTTTACGATTTATTCTAGAGACATTTGCATATTGTTTGATGGCTCTTTATTGAACATGATCATGTAACTCGACTATAAATAATCGAAGCACTTTCGCTATAAGCAAGCGTAAATAAACGATTAGACGATTGCGTGCCCGAATCATGCTGTATCCTTTTATCAATTTGAATCTACTCTGTGGGTACGCAAAATTTAGAGTTCAGTACCTTTGTACTTACGCCAGAATCATCAGTTATGCTGGTATCCGAATACTCTTCTATGTCTGATAGCTGTTCAACTATAATTTCTGATTGTGACATCATTTTGAAATTTACAATACCTACATCACATATTTAACAGTTCAGCAAAATAAACTAAGGTGCTAAAACCACCCCGTTTGGCTGTTTCTGGTGTACTGAATAAGTATATTAGATCAAAGTGTGAATTGTACTGCAAAGCGCAGTATTTACCTCGCTATTGTCTGCACTAACGACTAGACACAGAATACTAATAGTAACCATAGTTATTAAAGGTTTGAAGGCAAAGAAATCACTCTTATAACCGCAGTCCAAAATGCAGATATTGCAGGCTTTATTCTTTTTCTTCGTCTTCGTTTTTAGTTTTCGGTAATGAGTTACTTCTATGGGTACTTCTACTTTGGCACCTACGATAATAAAACAAAAAGTAGTACCTACTACAGATTTTTGATTCAAAGCATGTGATCTAACATCTTTAAAAACGATTTTCACTTAGCCACTCTTTCATACTTAGTTGTAGGATTTGAAAAATATAACTAGGTTGACAATAAAGCCAAACAGATTTATATTGAGATTATTTAAATGAGTTTCTAATTAAAATTCACATTTAAATAGGTAACTAGGATTTGTTTTGATAGCCTAACGTTAAACAGTTGATTAGTACCAACTTGTAGATTGTATATGTAGATCATAAAACAATATAAATAATAATAATAATAATAATAATTTCTAAAATGATACCAAACCACGATAATTTTAATTCAATGGTTAAGCTGCCCTTTTCTGAAACTTACTTTTCAAAGACGATTTTGTCTTCCTAAAGCGTAGGTTTTTACTAATAACTACGTTGGCTCTATCATTATAATAATATTATCATTATTATTAAAATAAGTTTTAAATTATAAATTTATTTCAAACATAATTAGGTACTATTTGCGGACCGTACCTACAAAGCTTGTAATTTACTTACTAAAGCGGGGCGTGTCACCAAATTCTAATTAGTATCCGTGTCTGGCATAAGGTAGCACAGAGCGGTGTAATCACGAACCAGCGCGACAATAAGATACTACCAGACAGTCCCCAGGGTTGCTCTAAGGTCTTGGGGGCAACCAATCAAAATAAATATGATGTTTAAACATAAAAAAACACACTTTTTAAAACGAATTCAAAGAAATAAATATTCATAAATTCCCTTGTCAATACATCTATGAAAATCTGATGTATGTTCACAAAAATATTAATTTGTTTAAGAAAAATGGCGATAATAAAAATGTTAATACGTTTTTATATAAAAAAATAACAAACTCCCAAAAGATATACGGAAATTGTCAATTAACAAATTAAAAAAAGTAATTAAATAAAAACTTAAAAAAAAGGCATAAGTACTACAAAATAGCTGATTATTTAGATGATAAAAACTCTTAAGATTGAGAATGCTCCAACTCGATAAAAATCTAGGTACCTTTTGTTCTGTAAAAGGATAATTAAAAAGAATAACCTTGTTTTCTTGCCTTTCTTTCCTAGCTTGGTCGCGGAGGAACAGGCAGTAGATAAAATCGACGTTTCGAAGTGATCTTTGTGATTTTCATAATTGAATTTTGAGTTTGAGTCATATGATCCCAAACTCGAGGGGTTTATTAGCAGCCACAGAAGAGGTGGATAATGGAACTCTCCCAGATATCAAATTATTGTTAACATACAAAGTTTCATTTCGATATAACTATTTGTTAATGCACCCCTATAACCAAAACGGATTACCACTTACGGTTTGAGCTGTACGTTAATCGTCTGTCAGTGAGTCACGTAACTATTTTAGAAGATAATACAAATATTAGAGGCGTAAAAAGCTTCAGCAGAAGAAATATAACATATCTTCTTGCTACGCCACTCACTTGTGTGTGACAGAACTACTGGTTACCCACATATTTTACAGCTATACAGTCACACTTACGGATACACTACTAGAAACACTAACTAATTTTGATGCTCTACCTACACAAACCATTCTGAGACCTTTTTTATTTGAACTTATATGTTTCATGTTCCTCAATAAATATATTTAGATTTTAACTCTGTTTTCTAACTGTACTGAATACAACAAGTAATATTACAAAAAAACATTTATACTCAAGTACCTAATTTAAATGAACCAAGTTTCAATCTAGGATTCCAGAATCCTATTATTGTCCGATTTTAGGATGAAACTCTGTGATTTCTGATTTATTATGTTTTTTACAAATAAATTAAATCTGAACAATGCGGTTCCCAATTCTCACAGAGCCTGCTGAAGATTTCTATTTCACCTGAATCCCTCCCTGGCGGTTTACATTAGCTCGTCTTTGTAAGCACACAACTATTTGCCTTTTGACCCGTGCTCGCTACAACCGCGTAGCGTTTCTCCGATTTGCATCACAATCTGCTAAAAATAATATTTCACACGATCGCCCCACAAAATTTGTGAATGCGTATGAGTGGACTGCTAAAATGTTGAGTTTTATTATGTTTTGTTTAAAATGGAAATGATTTCGGTAAGTTTTCATCAAATCTATTTAATGTTATTTAGAGAATATTTGTTTATATTTCCTCAGACCAAGATGAACTTCGTGTTTTCTGGAAGTAGATTTTCAAATTTATTATTTGTTATTAGAATTAAGAATTTGGCCTTGAAACAGTATACACAAGTTATTTTTCAGTTTACATTAGGTACATTTATATCTCACTTGATGAGAAGATAATTTAATCAAACATTTAGACATGTTTGTTTTGTAGAGCTGCGAAATCCAATTTTGCATTATACTGTTACAAAAGTCTTGATACCTTGTACCTATTTCATGAAGGTTTTTATGTATGAATAGGTACTTCCTACCGATTGACATCGGTAGGTAGATTATTGTGTCTCCTTTGTGTTTTAAAGTGGAGATACTTATGTTTACAAATACTGTTCTGAATCCTACTGATTGTGCTCAAATCGTGTAAAAAGATGTTGTTTTTTATTCAGTTCTTATTATCTTTCCAGCTTACGATTGTTCATCGTGATTAGTCGTGTTGTGACGTTAGAAGAACTAAGCTCTCTGCAAAATGCTGGAAAATTCTATTGGTTATAAGATAAAACTGAATTATTAATGCATAATAATTGAGACTCAACTTGCAAAAGTTGGAAAAAAATATCAACTAAGCGTGAACAATATTTTTATCTCTAGGTACAATTTTTTTGACATGATTATTTACTGATTTACCATCGCCGTTCCAACTATAACTATATAATGTAGCTTACCTACTAATATTTAAGATCTGAAATTCCAAAATTGCCCTCATTGGCAGCGATGTTATGCTTCAAGATTATTTTTAATTGTATTATATCAAAAAAGGTGTACCCATGGTATGACCTACACATACCTAGTACATAACTAGATAGGTAAACTCTTTGTATTGTTTGTATTTTTCTTTGGTGTGTACCAAAGAAAAATACAAAACATAGGAATTTATAAACATGCAAGGTGCAATGGGCGGTCGGTAATGGGTTTATAACATATAAGATAATTTAAATTAAACAGTTTACATCATTTCTAATAAACTAAGTTGACGGCCTTATCGCTAAGAACGATAAGATCTCTGTCAAGCAACCTTTGGTTGGACTTGATAAGAAAATGTGAAGAGGGGTGGTATAATTGCAATAAGATTCAATTATAATATAACAAAAATATAAATAGGAGACGAGCTCCACGATGCAAAAGCTTCATCAAACATTTAACTAGATCAAATATATTCATAGTTTTTCATTAATTTATAATATTATTAAAAAAACAAGCCGTGTTGGCCTAGTGGGTGATACCCCGACTTCTGATCTGGAGGTCGTGGGTTCGAACCCGGTAGTGCGCCAATGGATTTTTCCACTCGAAAAATTTATGCGCGCATTAACACGTGCTCAAAAAACGAAGGAAAACATCGCGAGGAAACCGGCACGACCCCTAGATCCAAAAATTTTAAGGCATGTGCCAATAGTTAGTGTTCCAATAAGCTATGGGCTTGCAACCTGTCACGTGGAATGCTTACTACTTGCAGAACGCGGGCATGTACCAAATGAAATTTTTAGACGTGCCTCTGAGTACCCCCTACTTGGTATCCTCAAAGATCTACTCACTGAGTATGTATCTGAGGATGTCCACCATGGGGAAGACAGTCGTGAGCATGTTTATTTTTGTTTATTAAAAGAACTAAAAAAATTATCTCAGCAAATATTTTCATTGGATACCCATATCATGTGGGTGCTTATAAGATAATAGTCCGCCGTCTTTCGGAGTCCGCCATATTGGATATAAAATTATGTCACATGCATTGTCATCCAAACCAAACGTGTATGCAAAATGTCAGCTCAATCGGTTGGGGATAACTAGTTTGAAATTCAGTTGCAAGATTTGACCAAAACATACTAACTAAAACGGCAAGTTAAATAAAAGCTTGTTAAAAAAAAGTGCCTACACAGGTGCTAGCCTACGCATTGCTCGTTTATGTGAGAGTTTTTATTCTACTTTCTTCTGCACTAAAACAATGACAGACTTTGATCTATTACGCACATAGAGCGTAAGTCGTAGGTGCTAATAACACGAACAATTTGCAATCAAACATAAAAGTTTTACGATTAGTATTTCCTTGCGTCATCGTTGCGTGTTTTGTAAAATGGTTGTCGATCGATGGGCCGTTCTATCGTTTACTGATAAAATGTATTATTGTGATAATAAACAGTTTAATAGCCGTCTCCGTATCCTAATTCCCCTTTGCGGTTTTCATTATGTGTATCAAATTTGTGGGAATACATCGCATTTCTTAGACGGGTTATAGGTAAGAGTCCAAATCATTATCTCTAATCACGTAAAGCGAAAGTTATAGTAAATCAAAAAGTTTTACGTAGTTTATTTAGTTTTGGTACAAAATGTTGCAAGTTATTGCAATCTACTATATTATATTAATTAGACTAGATACCATATTATATATTACTAGATACCATATTATATTAATTATATATTTTTACGGGTCTTTATCACGTTTACCTCATCTAATATTTTCCCGTGGCGCGATCAAGACCCGTAAAAAACTTATAACAATATTGGATATTGGGATACCGTAGCTGCTTAATTTTAGTGAGGCTTTAATACATTTTATTATGGCAACTTTGTATCTATACAAAATAGGTGTTAAGCCCAAGTTTTTAAGGTGAAACCACTTGAAGTGATAATGAAGATTATCGTTATGAACATTATAATATTATATATACATTAAATAATATTAAATGCTTATAATTATTATTTACTATGCTGTGTTTGCTTACGTATCCATTAGTTTTAACAATTAAAAATCCTATTTATCTAATACCTACCATGAGTAAAGCTAAAGATCAAACAGACAGGGTCACAGGGCGTGCATTGACTCACACTGGGTTATTTTGACGAACACAAATCTATGGATAAGTTGGTAAAATGGTAAAAGTGATTTGACATAAAATATGTACAGATTCCCCAATTTGGACTATTGGCTCCAACGTTTACCGGTTCAAGGCATCCTTAAATCTGAATGAAGTATTCTAGAAATGTTGGAACTAACAGCCAATAATGGGAAAAGGCTTAGACGGACACAAACGGCAGCCAGCTGGCAAGACAGTCACAAACACAAATCGAGCTATTTACAAAATGGCTCGCATAACGCCAGTCCTATGGACTTTTTACTCACTCGAAGACGCTTGATGAGAATTCCTATGGATTTCTCGGTTGATTTTTTGCGCCAGATATCTGGCAATCTAACTGGGTAACTCATGCCTGGTAGATTTGCCATGCTAGGGATCTGAACCATGTGGTAAAATCATATTAGAATGACGAGCTGATGATTTGTATTTTGTGAATTTTTGTAATTGTGTCAATAATAGTGATTGCATTAGGTGGCAGAGATACATTGCTAGCAGGGAACTTACGTTAAACAGTAACTTACTCGTAGTTATAAACACTATAATCAAAGTAGAGCGAATGCACTATATTCCCAAATTAACAAGTAGATTATTATAAAGTTACATGTTGTGCTCAGAGTTAACAATACGCAGATTTGATGTCAAACAACAAGTAACCCTCAAAGTTTTTATTATTTAATTATTTTTTCGGTTACTTATAAACCTACAATACCGTGTATACGTGTGCACAGCTGACTGTTTCCAGTTAAAAATCCAGATCCAAAGCAGTGTTTGGTTGTTTTTAATAAATATGAAAGGAATTTCCTTTCATATTTGATCTGAATTTTTAAAGTCTACCAATTTATCGAACTGGGTGTGGATTTTATAAATATAACTGGTCAAAAGATACCTTAAGAGGTCTTAAAATACCAATCGGTTCGATATGATTTGTTTAATAAAAGCGGAAATAACTTTGTCAGTGAGATGTGTTTGATCGATGCCCGGACAGATGATATCGGTAGGTATCTACATTATTTTAAGCAATAGGTAGGTATGTAGGTATTCAGATTTTGCTTACTTATTAAATAACATATTAAATTTAATTTTGAGTCAGAATAACGTTCAGAAGCTTTGTAGTGTGGTTCTAGGAGTGAATTGGCTATTCTAATGCAGTCCAAAACATCTTTGAAAGTATGTCTATATTTTGTTCTAGTGAATAGTAATTTTAAATGAGAAACACTTAAATTTCTTACCTTCTTTGGTGCCATACCGTCTTCTCATAAAACAATTACCAAAAAAAATAACATTTTACAAAATTTGACTCCTGAAACAAGTAGACAAATTCGTAAATAATACGAATATACAGAATGCCTAAGGAGAGACCTGCGCGCGCATCTCTCCCGTTGTCATAGCAACACAGGGAGGCCAACCAGCCAACCCAGCAAAAAGGTTCTATAATTGTGCCAGTGGCTGAAATCAGTGTATACGTGTGCACAGCTGACGTTTCCAGATAACCTACCCTGGAAATAGGCAGGTAATTTTGTTTATTATTAGGTATTCATATAGTTTTGACTTTCAAGTAAGGTTAAGATTGCGCTACAAAGTTCAGTGTATCGACTTAATATTAAATGTTCAGAATCAATATGCTTCGGGTAACCACGTATGGTAGGCATCTATTTCGATAACTGGAATATCAGAATTAACAACAGGTGACACATGTACATCTATGCGGTGTTGCAATTATAGGTACCTAAAGGTTTTGGAACGACTAGCGTGGAATAGTCGAACACTACCTAATTACCAAGAGTTACGTTTTTTTTTCTTTTATTTAAGAACTTTTAAACATTGTTTATGTCAGACCCATAGGGTAACACAGTTATGTAGACAAAAAAGATAACCTCTTATACAGATATAGGCAGGTAGGTAGGTATACATTCTAGAACATATCTTTGTTTCTACAAAGTGTGTTGTGATTGTAACCCTAAACTTAGCACCTTTGTAGTTTTTTGTAGCATTTTATGAACATATGTGTAATATAGCTTATACATCAGAATGACACAAGCTAATTTTTATCCGGGTACCACGCGGGCGAAGCCGTGGACAGAAGCTAGTATTTATGCATTTAGATTTAATATAAATGGGTATTAATAAAGATTTCTTACATACATAACGACCTCTGTGGCCCAGTGGACAAAGGCCTGCCTGAGACGCAGAAGGTTGCGGGTTCGATTCCTGCTGCGGGGCAAATGTTTTTATGTGCAAATATTTGTCTTAGGTGAGTGTATTTTCCATGAATAGTAATGATGTATACATATGTATAAAAACATACATTACAAACGGGTTGGAACATCTGTACCTACCGAATGGTAGGTTCCATTTCACGAAGTGATCACCGAAAAGGCTTAACGGATTGTTATGCGGTTTAAGCAATCAATGTATGTCTTTTTATGGCCACAAATCACTAGGGGGTGCTGAAATCGGTGATAAAAATATACGTGGGGTTTTCAAAGTTTTGTACAAAATTACTTGTGTTAGTTATATAACATCCAAAACAAGCGGTCGGTTCTTCAAATGTTACATAGCACCAAAGACCAGTTTTACTTCATCTGGTTTGTCGTAGCACTAACATAACTGCGCAATTGGCTCCCCACACTATATTTGTTGGATATTTGTTCCAGGTCTGGGTGTTGTGGTACTATGATACTCGTAGTTCCTACCCCTATGATACTCGTAGATACCCATGATACAGAGAATCCTAGTGTGGGGTCACGACTATGTTTGTAACTGTTGGGTTTTTATATATTTATATATAACTATCATTATCAGCCGGTAGATGCCTAAAGCTGGACGTCCAACAATGATCTCTCACAACATAAAACGAGTTCTTCCTTAATTGCGTCTTCTTGTTTCAATACCAGGAGGATCCAAGCTTGAGCGGCATACAGAAGTTTGTAAAGCTGGCGGCGGCGGTAGCGAACGTCAATGATGCACTGCTGGGGCCCTACCCTGAGCCGGATGATAGCGGCATTGACAGCGACGACCCAAGCCCGGCTGCACTGCAGGCAAGTGCTTACACCTCGGCCACACTGCAGGCTTAGGCAACTGTAGGCTTCTAGATGACAAGGCAGTTAGACGGCTTACTACGATACTGGTCGCTTTGCTAGACGGACGGTGGCGAGAGGCTGTAGGTCGAACATGTATTCAATCTCGAAAGGGGCTTATTTTCAGGTACCTAACAACTTAAGTTCTACTAACTTTCGAAATTACAGACTATTTTTACGCGCAATGTAAAGAGTCTGTAGTATGCGTTTGCCATAAGAGGTTTGTTAACGGTCTGTCTGTTACCTAGCTCCGGAATTGGATCTCCATTTCAATTGAATAAACAACTTATACAATTGAAATAAGAAACCAATTCAATCAGTTTTTTTTTTCGATTTGTATGAAGGATGGTTCTTAGATAGGTTTGATCGTCACAAGTCGGGAGCTTTGCATTCGAAGACGGTAAAAAAATTTGCATAAACAAACACAAGTCATTGAAGAAAATAGTCCAGTTCACCAGAAGTGGCGCTTTTTAGAATCTTTGAGTTGAAGATGTTAAGTAAGAATCCTTTTGATGGTATGTTTCCTTATTCCAGCAGAGGGCAGACTGCAGCACTTGCAGTGATGATGAGTGTTCAGACACACCTTGTCCGGTACACGACATGAATAAAGCTACCGTGGCTCGTGTGAGTATAATTAAATATTTTTTATCCGCGGAAATTGGAGCCTGTACATAGCGTTTTTCATAGTCTAGTTAGCTGGCAACTAAGTACTATGAAAAACATGTTGCTAATAATGTTTGAACTATTCCTTACTAGGTATTCTCATGGATTTAGAATAGAATAGAATATTGATTTATTTTCTCTACAAAATAGGTTGATAACTATGCACACCTGTTTTGTAAGAGACTGGTGCCCGTGAAAGTTTTTAAAAATCTGTATTACAGGTCACCAGTGCCCCACTCCACGGATCGTATGGATATTACATGGGTACATGCTTAAATTAGCAGTAGCATAATTATAGTAAAATTTGTAAAGAACAAAAAACAAAATGCCTACCAGGTAGTAAACAAAAAAATAAAAGATAATCCAAAAATAACATATGTTGATAACAGTCCACTAGATATCTATGTTTGTGTATGTATGTAAGTGCGTGTAAGTGTGGTGTATGTGGGTAAGAATCACACGTTCGTTAGTGAGAGGGTGAGTGTGTGTGTGTTATTAATGTGAGTTTGCGGGTATTGTTTTCTGGGTAGGTGAGATCAAATTTTAGTTTATGAAGACATGTACCAAGTCGGTAGAATATTATTTATTAATAATTTTAGAGTAGATTTACGGACTGAGTAAGGTTCTGACTGTATGAAGGCTGTATTCCCCGTGGCCCTGTGTTTTGAGTATGGTAGAATCCGTGTTGTTGAAAATAAATAACAACTTGCCTCTTTCAACTGTCATGCATTGTTGAATGATCTAGGCCATACATTGCGCCGGCGTACGCCAAATTGATTTTTTATTCCACATATATGTTCTTATAACTTTGACAAATATATAACACCAATTATACCAATAAATGACAACCTCATTTTAGAGGTTCAGCCATATCAAAAACTTCTAAAACTGGAAAAGGGTCAATTTCTAATCATTCCGTGAGCTGTCCAACTAGTTTGAGGTCCAACAAGTTGAAAACAATTATGTTCTGATGAACCAATAGTTTTTCTAAATATTTCAGCAGGACGCGAATCCTGCGCACCGCGACTCTCTCGACATCTTCGCTGCATGGCCGCCAGGGCACGGTTCCGACGGCGCTGAATCTCCCGACCTGTCCTCGCTACTCTACGAGGTCGAACTCACAGCGTCAGATGAAGACGATGACGCTTCAGTCCTCGAGCTGGTGATCCCAATGCAGTCGCGGTATCAGAGAGTCCCGACGTCGTCGCCTAAGAAAAATAAAAAGAAGCAGTCAATCTGGCCTAAGTTGTTCTGTTGTGTACGCTAGTGGATCATCTTAGATGAAAACGAAATAGCTTAATACCGAAAGTTGTTTTATATAATTAAGCCCTTATTCTCTGAATATCGTATTTGTAGGAAGCGTAGGGTCCTAGAAATGCCAAAAACGAACATTTAATTTTGTTCGGTTTTTCGTTGTAAATCGTTTAAGCGTTTTTGTTTTTTTTGGGTCTTTGTTATGCCAGTTTCCTCACGACGTAATTCTTCACCGTTTTGAGCACGTGCTGATACGCACATAGATTTTCGAGAAATACTTTTATCCCTCGAAAATTTTCAAATGGTAAATTCCTTTACTGCACGACCGGGTTCACACCGACCTCTAGATCGGAAGTCTAGGTACCGCCCACTAGGCCAACACGGCTCTTGGTAACTGTATTTTTTGGTAAAGTGTAACATGCTTGTAGCATCGCTTTTGTTTTCCCACGAAAAACTATGCCGATGTAAATGCCAATGGTTTAAATGTTGTTTTTCAACCCCGTTGGCGCAATGAACGAGTAGCCAGTTGCGATCCGAGAGGTGCGGGTTCGATTCCTGCTGTGGGACAAATGGTTGTATGTTCTGCAGATATTTGTTCTAGGTCTGATTGTTAGTGATACCACGGTAGCCATAGTTCCTGATACTCACGACACAGGGAACCAGTGTGGGGTAAGGACTACGTATGTGTCCGTTCGTCTTAAAAAAATATATTTAATATCAATTTCTTATTATTATCATATTAGTTATAACCTAATATTGTAAATTTTAGAATTTGGTGAAAGTCAATTATGCATTTGGATTAAATCAATTCGATTTTGGCGATTCAATTGCCATTGGTTTAGTACCTAACCTACAATTTATTTTATATTATGAAAGCCCCTTTTGAGCATTTAATGTAAGTTATTTTCCTTAAAATAAGTATGTAAGTGTAATAAAACTTATCTCGTTCTCACAATAAATCTACTTTATTAGAAACAAGATCTTTCTACCACGTGGTTCTATTTAACAATCAGCAATCGTTGCAGAGTGCTCAGCATGCGACCAACACTGACGGTGGTTCGTCACAAAAGCCCCGCTTGTTCGTTTCTCTCCCAATTGCCACGTCACTTGTCAGTGTTGCCAACACATCGAGCTTACAAAATCAAATCCATTGAGAGTTTTCTTTTACATTGAAGTTTTTGAATTATTTTTTAAAATATCTTATTTATTGAGTAATTAATAATTATTTTTAAAACAACCCATAATATTAATTAAACCTAACACTCGTCCATCCTCACGACGTGTATGTCCTCACATATAATAACACGTATCAAGTGAACACTAATACCTAACACAGGCCAGTTGCCATTAAGTAAACTCTTCAAAAACAAAGTACCTCGTAAACCAATCCTTTCTTACGGGTTTCTTTGTTACCATTGTGAGCCTATCCATTCTTGCTAGATCAACAGGAAGATTGTTTTGCAATGGAGCTTGAGCCCATCCATTCACATGCCCTAATTGCAAACCAATCCACCCCTTACTTTGTGGCGTGAACCCATCTATTCTCATGTAATGTTAGTCAATGTTTATAATAGTTAATTACTATCTATCACCTGTGACCAAACGAACCGATCCATTCTCGCAAGGTCACAGGAAGATGGATTGTTGTGCAATGAATCATGAACCAATCCATTCTCATGTTCAGTCGCAGACCAATCCACTCCTTTGGTTGTGGCATGAATCCTTCTATTCTTACGCATCATATTCTTAATTTGAACATCAAAGCCATCGTGACTTGAACCCATCCATTCTCACAATAATGACTTTGAAATCTTTAATATTATCTACATCATTATCGTTTCTTTTGTTCTTTTATTATGTTTCTGTGTTTTGTACTGTAAATTGGTGTTATGCACAATAAAGAGTGTATCTATCTATCTACATTAAAAGTTTGCTTTAGGCCTTGTTAATCTAGAGAAGGAAATACATAGATTAAAAAAAATGCAAGGTATTTATCAAATTTATCTGGGTATTCAGAAACCTCAGCCATACAAATTATTCTTTCAATGTCCCTCTAAGCTATGATTCACATATATTTTTTCTTATAATAGTACAATAAAAATTAAATGTTCCTTATAATAATTATTATTATCTTTCCATGAAATCAGTTTCGATTTAATTCGATCATTGTTTCATAATTAAGTAATTTCTTAGGTATACAATAAACATTTAACTGATTGAGAAGACCTAGCTTATCATAAAAATATACTTCCATGGGTTCATTGAATTTGCTTTTCCTTTTTAACATATCCTCCAAGGATTGGCCATAATTCTAGTCATACGAAAATGCACTCAGCATTTTTTCTTGCCATTCGAACCATCTAAACAATATAGAGTTTAAACTCTCGTACCAGGTTTTGGCTAAACCATAAACGAACGCGCACTCATTAACTTTTTTTTAAGCAAATATCGATTTGTTGATTTTTTGTAGAGGAGTTGAATTCGGGTAAGATGTTTTTAGCGTCCCTGTTTCGATATGTCGATACAGTAGTGGTTTCTGGCTGAGATATCAAGTTTTTAATAGAACCTAGCAAATTCTAGTAGAAAACTCTAAATCACTAGATCTTAGGGGTTGTGCCCTAGCAGTTTCATCGGCAACGTCGCCACTGCGGCCCCTCTTCTGACTTGGTGAAACAGGAGAACCCCGCTGCAGCGATGCGTCGTGATTATGACTATAAAGACGTCGTCGTCTGTTTGATGATAACAGGCTACGAGCCTGGCGTACCTCATTTTCCAGCGTTCGTAGCGCACGCTATCGTTCAAGCTTCCTCTCTTGTGCCTGTATGCTTCGTTCCCGAGTTCAGCCGCAGTCACCATGGGCTCGGCTGCGGCTGCGGCTGCGGAGGCGGCTGCGGAGGCGGCTGCGGCTTAGACGGCGGCTGGGCGGGCGACTGCGCTGGCGACTGCCCTGGCGGCTTCGCAAACAAACATAAATAAGACCATCATTCACCACTAAATCAATAATCGGCAATCCAATGGGTTTTCCTAGGACTTAAGATTAAGAGTTTTCAAGAAATACTCTGAGTAAAGTATAAAAGTCGTACCAACACGACTGGAACAGTAGTCCAGTCGTGTTGATACGACTACGGTGGGATTTGAGCTTAAATGTATATAACCTACAGTATTTTTAAACCCTGAAGTTATTGAATTTACCTTGAACTTTACTTTTCCCAGACTAGTCACACTGATCAATGAATAGCTTCAAACACTTTCTCTGTACCAGCCAAGATACGAAAACACTAAGTTTTGTTACACAAATAATTGTGTAACAAAACTTATATACAACATTTATCTATTATTTTTGTCCCAAACTATTGATCGAAGTCAACAGTTCAGCGCCCTCTGTTTATATATATCTACTTTATAAGGTAGTAACCTAGCAACCTGTGATCGAATGAGCCCTCTGTCAATTTGTACCAAAACTACTTCATAAGACAGCGAACATTATATTTTATATTTACTCGCTGATTCGATCTGTTGCAATTTATCTATACTAGATATCGTTTTTTTATCTAATTATTATAATAATGTAGCGACAACTATTTAATTTAGTCATAATATGTAAAGTTATGTAGCTATTCTGAACCGTTACACGGTCGACCATCCCGATGTTTTTTAAGACACATCCTAATTTATCATGTGACCTTGCTATGGCTACATGGGGTTGCCACACAGCGAAAAACATATTTTTTGTTATGCTACTTGACAATAGATGGCGCTAAAGCCCGATTTCCTTCAGCATAGAAACGCAATGGATTTTAATGCAAATATGTTTGAAACTTTAAATGACTTAAACGGGCAAGTTAAAACTAAGCTATTTGTTTTACTATAAAATAGTTTTCAAAATGTTTTGAGCAATGATACCCCAGCGCCCTTGGAGGATACGCCGGGAACTAAAAAATAGTCTAACTCTGGAGTAGGTACTTCGAATGTTCGTGGATCTACCAAACTAATCTAGAGGCAAAAAAATCTAAGACGACCACTAGGTCATAAGGACCAAGAAAAAAATATAGAGTTAAGTAAATATGCATAAATTATATTAAAGCCCGTGCCACCAATATATCGAAGGCTATTGAAGAACATAATAATATGAATTTGGTAAAAATAAAATATATACTAAACACAGTTACAGTTTTGATTATTGAAAGTCCTACTATGTTTCTAACGCTCCGGTTTGTTTGTGTGACGCGATCACAGGTATTATATAGTACCCAAAACGAGGTGAGCAAAAAAAATGTTCTTAAAAAAATGCTCAAATGTTCAAAATGCTTCGTAAATGGGCCAATCCAAGTCGGATTGGCCTTGGTGGAATAAATAATGGTATGGTACAAAACGGTTTCTTGTGATAGCGTGTGGGTTTGTGTGCATTTTGTCTGTTACTCAAAAACAAACATAAAATAAAATAAATTACTCATTCCAAAATTAAGATTAGAAAAGTCCAATGGGTCTTTTATGCGAAACTCTGTACGCTTCTTTAATAAACTTCCGGTAAATGTAACTGAGCTGCCTATTCGAAGATTTAAATCTTATATAAAGAACAATCTAATAAAGAAGGCGTATTACACCTAAAATGCTTATATTGACGATAAAACTGCAAGTAGTCGCCCCGCTCCCTCGTTAGCGTAATTGTCAAATTGCATATCTGTGGTAACATATTTTTTTAAGAATATGTTAAGAATTGTTATTATTATAAGCGTATCGTGTGTTTTGTTAAGATACAAAGATACTTTTGATACTTTTTAGACTTTATTTAATTCTTTGACCTGTAATTTTTTTCTATAGAGTTCATCATGTTCGATTGGCACCACACTAAAGCTGAATGAAGGATCATCAAAAAATAACCAAGCAGAGTTTGTTGTCTGATTCTTCTAGGCACGGTCGAGCGCGAGGAATCGGCACTTAAAAAAAAAATTCACATAGTTTTGAAGTTGACGTTTCTATATGATCCATGTGATTTCTATGAATAAAAACCTATTGACTTTGATTTTGACTGTTTAGGAAGATAACACAAATTAGGAAGTAATGGTATAGAGTACATACTTAAGTAAAAATATTAGACTAGAAATATAATAAGGTAACATTAAGTAAAAGTAAATAGGGGAAAAACCTAAATCATGCATCGTATTCCTTTATTTATCTACTAACATTTGCCTGCAGTTCGTCTTTGACAAAGTCAATGCCAATAAGCTTTTTCGCTTATCTATAAATAGACCTAAGGTCATGAGATTCCACGAGCTGTAGAACTAACTGGCTGGAGATGGAAACGATTTGTTTTGCACCGATTGATACAGGGTGGAAAATTATTAAATGTTTGGCAGAGTTTAATTTAATCCTAATATAACCGACAAAATTTGCAAAAAAAAAACTACAAATAAACAAAAGAGTTAAATCTTGAATTTCACGTTGATCTTAAATCAACGTGAAATATTTTTTTTAAAGACTTTTGTAAAGGTTTTACATAATATAGACATAGACATAGACATATCATTTATTTGCCACCACAATTCACACAATATAAATTAACAATTTTGAAATGAACATGTAAAAGGTACATAATCATAGGTTACACAATAAAAAAACATAGGGACAATACGTTGAAAAAGGAATTAACATTACGTAAAAAAATATAAGTAGGATATATAAATAGGTATGAATAATGTGTGCTGCAGTAGCAAATTGGCCTAGACTCAGCATATCAATCACAGGACCCTGCGATTACAATCTGTTAAAAAATAGAAGAAAATATATATATATATATACTCGCTCAGTAATAAAAGTATACATTATACATTTTAAAGGCAAATAATATTATGTGCATAAATAATAACACAAATGACATAAATAAATAAATATTTAAATACACACTTGTCCTACCTAGCCGTTTTGCTTATGGTACACCCAGTACAATCAGTGCTTGTGCTTGTAAAGTGATAACAGCTGTTTTGGTGTTAGTATTTACTGCCTAGTCTTAGCTGGAACGCCTAGCTTCTTGGCAGCTAAATTTGGCAACTATCTTGGTCTCAATGACATGCTTTCTAGCCTAGACGAAGTTGCCTATATATGTATATACCAACTACGAGTATTAGTATTGTAATATATGTATACTCGTAGCACAGATATTATAATACTCATACTCATAGTTAGTACCTATGTTAAATATTATAGCAAAGTATGAATTCAAATCCTTTATTATTATAGTTAATAGTTTCTAGAGTCATAATATATAATAATATATGAATATAATATTTCAGAACTTCTCGAAGAAATATTGTCACGGTAAAGCGAGATCTCCTAGCACAGGTATCTACTTGTAAGGTTTTTTTTAACCCTAAAGCGATGATATATGTAATACCTTATTGTTCACCTTAACCAAATAACATAATAAACAAAATCTTTCAAAGTGCAATGAGCGGTCTTATCCCTTAGAAGCGATTTATTACAGATAACTTTTGGATGGAGATAATAAGAGAATGTGAGAGTGGCGGGGGTGTAGAAACATTAAATAATTATAAAATAATATTAAATCCAAAAAACATATAATTAAAAAAAAAAGGAAGAAGTTGGTAGTTCCCTATAGCACGATACAGTAATAACCCGTTTACGGTTTTCTCAGTAGACCCCTAAGCTGGTAATACCCAACCTTTACAGCCATTAGAGCTTAGTTGGAGGATGATATTATCGAAGAACAAGCCAAGTAGGTACATACGTTTGTAGGAAAATATAAAACTATTTTAAAGAAATGTACCTAATGAGTTTACGGCGGAAGCGAGGAGGTACCTAGCTGTTTTTGTCAACTAGCCATCAGAATACCTACTCCTTAGTTTGTTAGTTATGATCTAGGTATTTGAATTTGTTCGGTTAATTATTGAACGAGCGAAACGAGTAAGATCTATTTTTTTTTCCCAAAATAACGGAATATTTACCGTGATTTGTGAGTTCAAATGTTTCCCGATATTTTGGCACAGTTGCATGTAACATGATCACGGGAGCAACCGTTTTTTAGTAAACATTTTGCTTATAACCATGATGGTCAAAAGAGTAAAATCTCGTAATAATCGGTAATATGTGTATGTCGATAACTTTCAAATAGTTAATCCGATTTACGTATAAGAAGTTTAAAATTATTACCAAAAGATAACCCAAATATAATTTGATCGTCGCTGGGGTTTTAAATCTTTGTATAGTTATACCGAAGATACTGAATAAGGTAACTGCTTTTGGTTTTCCCTGTGAATTATTCATTTCTAATTTACCTCGAAAAAATAACGAATGTTTAGATAATTCATAGCCTTATTTCCGCCTGATTTTTCGTCAAACAAAATTGGATGGTGTTATGAAATAGGTATTTTGGGTTAGATGAGCAACGCGTAAACTATAAAATTGAGTGTAGAGACGAGGTTTATTAGCCTCGCGCTTTTAAAGCCGAGTCACACACGTGAAGGCTGTTTAATCGCGTCTGGGTGGTAGGAGGGAGGCACCTCCGGCACCCCGCGGCGGGCTCAATGAGCGCGGGGCGGCGCCCGACCTCACTCAGTCGCGCCTAGAGCCCCACAGGGGCCGCACGTGTCCTCGCCTCCGCCTCGCAACTTATATAACCATCCGCACGGTGAGTCCGCAGCTTCTGTACCCATCCTCCCGATCGACCCCACGAGGCGAACGAACGCGAGCGCTCCGCTCTGTAACGCTCCGCTCTTATATCGACTCATAACCTCTCGAGCGTCGAGCCGTCAGCTGAGAGGTGACATAATTGATACAGTAAGTACCGGTGTCGAGTGCGAATATTTGTGGAATGCAGGTGCGTTATGTAACGGTATCGGGAGCCGGCTGGAGCCGAGCGAAAAGCACCGTTTACGCGGCAGGAAGGCTTCTTGTGAAAGAATCTCGCGTGTTCCACTACCATTAAATAATCGACGGTAACACGACCTTTTCACTGGGCTATGTATCTCTCAAATGTATACCTATTCAGTTAAAGCACGTGCCGTAAAAAGATTATCAGCGATCCGAAATTTTTAGGTTTATTTATGTATATGATCAAGATAGGGGAATATTTCAATAGTTTTGTTGCCTAATTGGACGTTCGGAAACACGTAAAACCCTATTCAGTAGTGGAAAGAAAAAATCGCGGCAAGGGAAATTAAGGCTAGACCTTTTCGGAGCACACTATTGTGGCATAACTTTATGATACATTATTTTTTTACTTGCTAAGTGTCCGTTATTATTTTCTTGTTTGCCTTAATATCAATTTTAGCCATGCTTGTACGAGTGAGAAAAAAAAAATTGTACCTACATAATTGTATTCAAGAATAGAATAAAAAAACACGAAAAACTAAAGATTGGACAACGTTCTCATATAAGAGGATGCCGTTTGAAAAAACTAAGTCTAGTAGGTGACCATTTTTCATGATTCTCCTTTTTGCTTCGATTAGGGACTTGGCCTTTTACTTAGATATCGTCTTTTTGTCGCTCTATATTACGTGTGATCAGGATTATAAAAGTTAATTTGGTCTAGCGAGCCATATCAGGGCTCAAGCTAAGAAGTAAATTAAGTTTAAGATTATTTTCAAATTAAGTAGGGGTCATCCCTCCGCCCCGTCATCACAATCAATGAAGAAACAAAATTGGATGGTGTTATGAAATAGGTATTTTGGGTTACCCAAATCAATGAAGAGGACTATACTTACTTAAGTAAAGGTATTGTTTTCAATTGAAATAAAGTTTAACTTTGAGCGATAAAGTGAGGAACAGCGTGTTAAGAGAGCAGTGTGGAGTGAATGAAGATGTAGTAACGAGAGTTGAGAAAGGTATGTTCTGATGGTTTGGGCATATAGAAAGGCTGGATGAAAGAAGATTTACAAAACAAGTATACAAGGCGAACGTGAATGAGATAGTTGGTATAGGAAGGCCTCAGCGAACGTACTCTGACCAAATTGGAGACATTCTAGAGAAAGTCCAGGTCAGAAGTACACTTAATCGCCGAGCTTATATTGAATTTGATGAGGATGGACAAAGCGAAAGAAGTATGCCAGGATCGTAGCAAGTGGAAATCCGTGGTCTCCGCCTACCCCTCCGGGAAACAGGCGTGACTGTATGTACGTATGCATATATGAAATAAAGTTTCAACGATTTTCACCATCGAATTGCTTCAGAGCCTTGTAAATTTGGTATACTTTAGAGATGCTTCAGCCTCCCGTATTACGGTTAATTTTATTCCTATATAATCTCCGTCGTTATTACGTAATCTTAACATTTAATTACTCCAACGTGGTGAAGCTTCAGAGATTATCCTCTACTTCGGGGATTTCAAATTAGTTAGATAGGCATAGGTAATTGGTAAAACAATAGCATTGAGGCCATTTGTAAATATGGTACGATACAGATATCTAGTAAATTATTATGAGCTATCTATAGATCGTTTGCAACGGTCTTTAGATAGCTAGCTGTTTCATCTGTATTTTTTGTATATACCTACTTGTACATAGTTGTATGAATAAATGTTTAATTTGTAAATTATTTAGTTGTATCACAATTTTTCAGCACAACTCTTTCGAGTGTACAATAACGTTCTTATGTAGTATATCATGCTAGTTAAAATAATAACTTCAAAACTATTGAATTAAATATAACAAACGAAATAAAAAACAAACACGCTCACGACTGTCTAACCCATGGTGGTCATCCTCAGATACATTCTCAGTGAGTAGATCTTTGAGTATACCAAGTAGGGGGTAGTCAGAGGCACGTCCAAATATTACATTTGGTACATGCCCGCGTTTTGCAAGTTTGCAAGCATTCCACGTGACAGCCATCGCCGCTTATTGGAACACTAAGACATGGCACATGTCTTCGAATTTGTGGTTCTAGGGCATGCCGGTTTCCTCACGATGTTTTCCTTCGCGGTTTTGATCACGTTAATAAATTTCACAAAGTTAATAAATTATTATCAAGCGAGAAGTCTTCGCAAAGCAGCTGATCTAATTTTCTAAAATTGAAGAGGCTGATGTTTGTTGTGAAAAAAAAAACGAAACCAAAAATAAATTAAGGTACAGACAAATATTAATATTTCAGTTAACGCAGGTTGCTTATTTTTACATGGAGTGAAACTTTTAAACGCAGAAGGTATTTAAAGCGGACAAACAGCCACGAAACACAATTTTTAGTGAAAGGCTTTTATAAAAGCAATGAGTTCGTATTTCGACTTCAAATGAGGAGCAGTTTCTTAATTCGAAGGCTATGTATACGTTGATTTGGTACTACGTGGTGTTTGGTCCTACTTATATAGGATATTTTTGCACGGTATGAACCTGATTATGGTACCTTGAGTGTGTCATCTGAATCCAATAGGACAAGTACCTACTTAGTTTTCTCATAAATGTTATAAAACTACTTGCCAATTTAATTTGTCGATAATGTTTTTTTTGTTTAAATAATTCTTTAAATTATTAAAATTACGGAAAGCAAAACAACAAAATAACCACAGCTAAACGAAACAAATAAATTAATCATAGTTGCGAGGCAAATTAATTGTACCATCCATTTGCAAAATATTTTACTTTAAAACAGAGTACCCAGTGACAAAATTATATGCTTTACAAATCTATATTTAGCCAAGCAGGTAAGCGCCTATTTCTACCTTCTGTTAGCGGTCAATGCTCATTGTCATGGTCACGGACGAAGCCGTCTTCAAATTACATACTAAGAGATTTAACATTTACATTAACATTAATTAATAAATTTAACATTAACGTACTTTTATTAAAGTCTCAAATTATTTTTTTTATTGTAATCTCATCGTTAGCATATTCATCTAGGTGATTTTATCTGATAAAGAGATAATAGATTAAGCTATTAAAAAAAAAATTATATAATTAGTTATAAATAATCATTTTAAATTCACGTACTGGGGTATAATGGGTATACAGGGTGTAATCGTTAAGTGTGCACAGGCGATTATTCCGTAACTATTACAGATATCAAAAAACTTTAAACTGATACCGAAAGTACTTTACCTAATGAGTAAAATGACATTAATAACTTTTTAAAAATAAAACGAGATATATCCAAAAAAAATACATTAATCACTCCCATACATTTAGTATGAGATAGTAGAAAGGTTTTAGTTTCCTTATTTTAAGTGGAATAGTACCTACTCATTTTACCCTTGTCATTTTATAATTATGTACGATATGAAGGTATTAATGAATTTCAAGTAGATACACGTGTAGATTAATTATCTTACCACTTTAAATTTATAATAAACCTTGTTTCAATATTGTATTGATTTGAACTAGCTGAAAAGCAACATACTAAATAAAAACAAAAAGAAAGATACTCTTTGGTGTTCGTTCTAAATTCAAATTCTTTATCGCGGGTTCTCGTTCCCGCCAATTTATTGTATTTTTCAATTTGCGTTAATAATCGTGATTGTTGCATTTATTGATTGAAAAATGGCATATTCCAATACAGAAAAGAGGGACATGTTAAAAATGTACTACAAACATGATTGTAACAATAGGGCGGCCATTATCGCCTACAGAAGAGAGTACCCAGATAGAGAAGTTCCTTCTGGTACGTATTTACGTAAGTTGGATAACAATTTGATAAATTATGGATCTTTTAACAGAAAAAAAGGTTCGAGAACAAGAGCTCCGGAATTTGATAATGACTTAGATAACAATATTATTAACTACGTAGTAGATAATCCACAAGAATCAACGCGTTCAGTGGCCCGATAATTTCCAGTGTCCCACAATTATGTACACAAGTTATTAAAAAAACACAACTTCAAAGCATTTAAGATAAAACCTACTCAAACGCTGCACAATGATGATCCTGCTCGTCGGCTGGTCTATTGCAATTGGCTAGTCAATAATTATGTCAATGTAAGGTCAATTTTATGGACCGATGAAAGTAATGTTTCAAACTGCGGCATTTACAATAGAAAAAACTCGCATTATTGGTCAATTGACAATCCTCGCTTAACTACTGAAGTTAGAGCTCAGGTGCGATTCTCAATTAATGTGTGGTGTGGTATTCTTGGAGATCGGATCATTGGGCCATATTTTTACAGTGGAACCTTAAATGGACAGAGATATTTCTCCTTTGTACAAAACGATATGCCAAGTCTCTTAGAACCAATTCCAGACGATGAAAGAAGGTCGATAATTTTTCAACAAGATGGAGCACCTGCACATAATACAAATGTTGTAATGAATTTCTTACGAAACAATTATAATGGCTTAATAGCCAATAATAGTGCAACCCCTTGGTCTGCCAGATCCCCGGATCTCACGCCTTGTGATTTCTTCCTATGGGGATTTGTCAAAGACCACGTGTACGCTGAGAGAGTACACAGCCTAGAAGAGTTACAGAATCGTGTACGTCGTGCAATTGCTTTAATTACTCCGCAAATGTTAAGGAAAGTTCATTTAGAAACTGTAAATAGAGCTCGTCATTGTATTGCATAAGGAGGACGTCACTTCGAACATATGCTTTGAACACAAAATTTTGTACTTACTAAGAAATAAAATGTATGGGAGTGATTAATGTAATTTTTTTGGATATTTCTCGTTTTATTTTTAAAAAGTTATTAATGTCATTTTACTCATTAGGTAAAGTACTTTCGATATCAGTTTAAAGTTTTTTGATATCTGCAATAGTTACGGAATAATCGCCTGTGCACACTTAACGATTACACCCTGTATATAATTAATAACGACAACAAAGTGGTAAAATTATAATTTAGATTATTTTTTTTTAGGTGAACTCCTTCTCTGCACGTAAAGTTGTGATGTTTTTTTTCTATACCACGGTGTGTCGATGTGGGTGTCGTTGGATAGGTCGTTATCTATTTTTAAAGTAATACTTTTTTAAAATTCTGAACCCGTTAGTGCTTATAATTAGCACTTTAAAGTGCAAATTTTTGTTAGTGTCAAGTTTCCCCTGGCAACAACACTGTGCGTGTCCCGACATGCACTTGCCCTTAAAATACGAAATGTCTTGACTTATAAAAGGGCAAAGTTATACGAAGATACCTATATCAAAGGTTGACATCTTCCGAACGTAATAAATCATCCCAAGTCTAAACATGTCATTGCTTCACACAGGGAGCATTCGACACAAAAGCCTTTACAAAGTCTACTCATTCGAAATATTACAGCCATTCAATCCTGATAGCTGAGGCAAATATTCAAAACGGGTTGACTGATGAGTGTATTAAAATTGAAATAGCGGGCAATGCAGCCAAGAAGTATCCCGAAAATCTGGTAATGACCTGGATCAGTTGACCTATCTATAGATCGTTGTCGTATTGTATAGGTACTTGTAGAATTTTTACATAGTTGTAAAATAATATTAATACACAACATATACATGTTATGCCACCTTCTAGCGAAGAAATTTTCTATAAAACTCGGAAAAAAATTGATAGTAAAACCGATTTAGTTAAGAATACTATTCACTGTATCTATCAGAAAGAAACATCCCAAAAATATAGCTGTTTTGCTCAACTGAATAGTAATGCGTATTCGTTGGTTAGCCCAATAACCAGCTCTGGATTCACGCGTAGAATGATTGGAAACATGTTATAGCATTTCAGCAAGTAATAGTATTAGCTAAAATACTGATTCACGCTATTGCACGTTTTGCTACTTAGGCGTATCGATCGTAAAGCAATTTTTCCAACTAGTATATAGATATAGATATTGATAATTAGTTTTTTTATAAAGGTAAGTGTTGAGGAATATCATTTTCATATTGTTGGTATTGGTAGATTTTCCCTCAAACTTAGATTCTTCCCAATAATGGATAATTGCTGAACCACATGTTCTGACGCAAAACAGAGAGTCCATGTTTTGCTCCTCCGTTCACCTATTAAATGTCGAGTAACTAGTATTTACAAAGGCGAACATATTTCACATGCATTTTTTTCTTTAGTTTTTATTCAAAGAGGTCTTTTAGAATCTGTAGGTATGTGCATAAAATAATGCATGCAAAAATGCGCGATAAAGTGGCTTCTGTCACTTCTAGGTAGTTATGTCACTGCGGCTCAAAAATTTATATCAATTTCACATCATAAAAATAATAAAGTGAAAAGTGATCATTTCACTATTCACAACAAGTGAAAAGTAACTTCATGAAACAACAAAATAATTAACCCACAGGCTTCTTTACCTAATTTAATATTAAGTATAATAATTTAATAAAAAAGTCCCACAGAGCGATATTACTTAAAATTTGTAATATCGCAGATTGATTTAGTTTCTATGTAGGACCCGGTTACTGTATAAATTCATGGTCTTCTTTCTGGTCTGGTTTTCTTTAACAGCCAAATTGAGAAGTCAGTAGAACGGTCAACATGACTCTGTATACTCGTAGTAGACGTACTGTTGTAAAATTTGTCAAAAAACCGTTCCCTCATTATTCCACTGGAGATCATTTTGTGCCTAATTTACATCATTCGGGCAAAAAAGGTTGTTTGGCCGGCTGAGAGAAAGTAAGGCACTTAGTGGCCAGGCCGCTCACGACATGGATTGATTCTGCGCATTTTCCATTACCTAAACAGGCACAATATAGTAATCTACATTTTTAGGACCCTTATTGTCTGATTGCATAGCGAAACGAGATTATCATTTAGTTATTTCTATAAATTATTCGGACCTCGTCATTTCAGCAACAGAGACGCAGCCCGTTTCTGTAACACCATAATTTGAAAAAGAAAATACTATAGTGGATAGACCATATATTTATCTTAAACAATATAAGATACGATTTCTTAGAACATTTAGCTGTTTGATTTCATTCAAACTTGTGAATTCGGTACCATATTAACCAGTTCTAAACCTCATCAATAGCGTTCGACTTGAAATGGATATGTATTTATATTATAATTACCTGTTACCTTCGGTTACCTTATTTAATAAAAAAATACTTTCATTTTAAGGGGGTTAAAATGTAAAAATCCAAAAACCCTGAAAACAAAATTATTTATTTTTGCTCAGTAGCTGTTATTGAAATTGTAATGTTTCTATCTTCAAAGAATAAACACTTTCATACAAAGTTCTAGACCTCATTTACCCCGCCCCCCCATAGTTTAGTCAGTCAGTCAGTCAGGACAGACGATTTTATAAGTTTAGATAAACACAACACTTTTACTTCGGCGTAACATGATACTTAACACTGTTAATGTCACAAGTTTTTAGTTCAAAATATATAAATATGTCACCTTTCTCTCTGTAGGTGAAGTTTTTTGAATAATTGTATACATATTCCTAATCATAAAGTTTGCGTTGAAATTTTGCTGCTTCCTATTTTTCATTGATTTGATTACTACCACTTTAGTAGTAAAGTGAACAACACTCCAAAGATTTTCCGACTTCTTTCTTCCTACTAACTTTGATCATGAAGTTTCCTCATACATAATTCACGTTGTCCTTTTCAAGGACTTGTTATACCTTGTCTTTCACTTCAAGTCTTGAAGTTTCACTTATAATAAAACAATAATTCCATGATTCAATGATGAAAATCACCGCCTCTAAGCGTTGCTATCGAGTCTAATTTAAAATGGCTTTGAATTTAACCAGCTTCGTTTTGTCAGTCTTAGAACAAAATCGTTTTAGAATTATGCTATTAATTTTAAAGGAAGGAAGAGCAATTGCCCTCAAATCTTTCCTTTAAAATTATCATTGGTTCAACTGACTTAAGACTATAAAATTTAATTCTCTACAAAACGGCTATTATTAACCAATCTACTACTATAATTGTAGCTTCTGATACAGATGCCAGCCAAGTGGCACAATGTGAACACCGCTGCAACACTGAGTTGCAAATCTAGCTTCGCTGTAGCTCAGTAAACGCTATCTAATAAAACTAAAACTATCTACGCCACATGCGTAGATAGACCCTTGCGCCATATCATCTGTTGGGGACACCAGTTAAAGCCAGTGCGGCTGATTCGGTCGGAAATATCAAGAGACGCAATTATGGAAGTCTCGACTGAGCTTATTTTTTTGAGCAATTCGGGGGTGAGACTCTGGGTTGTGGGGTACCGCGGGCCACCTTCGCGTATTTAAAATTATTTCAACTAGTCGAAGCAACGCGTGACCAAAGAGCTGGCTCTTATCTGGGTCAACTTGTGCCATTCAGCGTGGCAATGCAGATAGAATTTACGGATAGCTTCCGTCTGTTAGTGATCTGGATCAGTTGACATATCTATAGACCGTTTGCAACGGTCTCTAGATATTTTGTTTTTTCATCTGTATTTTATTATATACTCTTTATTCAAAGGCGAGCTAAGCCCTATATATAGATATTCCACTCATGGACATAATTAGAGGAACATAACAAAAAAGAGACAGATCGGAACTGAAATAATTTTATTTTAGTATGTAAGATTACGCACACGCAGCAAAATTATTCCAATAGACTAGTGAAAATAACCAATAAAACTAAAAAATAAAATAACACCCTGAAACAAAAGACTATTGAACTAATTATTTTTTCAAATTAACTATTAAGGTATATGTGGCCAGTTTGTACTAAGAACTTTTTGTACATATTTCAGTCTTTTTTTCGATCAATGAAGCTTTAAATAATAAATAAGTGTATATACCTATGTAAATCTATGAAAAAAATAACTAAAAATAACGATAAGTGGTGGTCTACAAATTTCTCGAGTGACAGTATCGTCGTGTGTTTAGCTTTAACCTGCAAGAAGTGACAGGGGCAGGAATGTATTAGGAACAAATTCGTATGTAGGTAACATCCTAAATAATTTGCAAAATTTACAGTTTTAACGACAGAACCCCTAATATATTTTGTTATACGTTACGCGCGTAACGTGGTCTCTTCCAGTCAAATCACACCCTTGGCGCAGGTATGCATACCTTCCCTACCAATTTACTGCCTCGTAACACGAGAGTTCTGTTATTGCCAGTTAGGGTTCCGTGTGTTAATTGAAAATCCAGCATTGTGGTTACTTTGGGTTGCAATGACAAAGATCAAGAGTCAAGGAAATCACACTAAAGTGACTGTTCCTCGATTGATACTTTGTCTACAGAACGTTCTTGAAGTATCTAAGTTATGACTTAATTACTTACTTATACAAACTTTAATCAATAGTAACGTGTATATATCAGACTGGACAGGCTGTCTGGTAATTGTCTAGGTTGTCTTATTTTAATAAAGTAGAGAAAAAGTAGGTACTTAGGAACACGTCACCATCAGTAGGCGAGGAGAGAGTGAGATATTTGTACGGCATTCTACCATTTGCGCCGTTTCTCCTCACTAATATTGCCATTTAGATTGCTCGTTTCGTATCCCGCGAGACCGGGGTCCGAGACAAAAAGTAACTGATTAGTCCACATTTATTCGTAACTGCGATACGTTATAATTAAACAATCATTTCAGTCACAGACATCCTTGAAAAGGATTAATGACCTGCGGGCATTAATTTGCAATTCAAATGTACGATGACAAAAAACGCACGACTTTAAACGGTAATCGACCATCTTGTTGATGACCTTCGTAAAGAACCGCTAAAACTGACGCGATTGCGGTGGCGTTGAGTACATTTACGGGAACTTTGACAACCATTTCCCTTTGCCATTTTCGCCACCGCGTCAGTGTGACCGGGTCCTTACTCGCTGCGACGCAAGTACTTAGGTACCCACTGGTTTTTTTTTCACTATAACCCTATCGATGGTGCGGCGGGCGAGTAGCTGCCTGCGACGTAAGAGGTGCAAGTTCGATTCCCGAACAAATGTTTGCATGTTCTGCAGATATTTGTTCCGGGTCTGGGTGTTGTGATACCACGGTACTCGTACTTCTTAATTCCCACGATACAAGGAATCCTAGGTGGTGTCAGGACTGTGGAGGTGTCTGTTGGGTGCTTATTTATTTGTCTATGGATGCAAAACATTAACCTACACTACCATAGCTGAGTGTTTTCTGTAAAATCGACAATGGATGGATCGTCCAGACACGCATACAACTTTTTGTTTTGTTTTTAATCTGTCCTTACTCCAGAATCGAGTTACAGAAACCTTACATGGCAAGACATACTCTTATGTCTTTTGGACCATAATTTGCAAAACTTTTGTGCCACATCCTATTAACAGAAAACTACAGACTAAAGCAAACATCCAGTAATTCTCTCTTGAGGAACGAGTTTATTCCTACAAGTTTTCGTAACAGAAATAGTTGAGCTCTATCATAAGGCGAGCGCGATTTGTTACGTTTATGAGGCAGGCGAACATTAAAGGCAATTACTCCACCCAGCTGTAGACTACCATGTACCGGAGAAATGTAAGATATTAATTAATAGTGGAGGGAACTTATAAATATTTATAGTTTTTAAAACACAAAAATATACGTTACTATTTACGCCGATGAAAAGAAGCTTTCGTTTTATCATCGACTTACGTTGCAAAATAGGTCTCAGTGAAAAACCTTTTTATTTCAACGGTATAAAAAGTTATGTTTTAGGTATAGATGTGTATAGCCTAAGTTCACCCTGAAAGTACATTCTAAATATTGGTGAAAGATTTTTTGCAATCGATTATGTAGTTTCGGTAATTACCCATACATACAAACTTTACCTCTTTTTAATATTAGTATAGATAGTATAGACAACGACTAGTAGCATAAAACCTGCTCGTCTACTTACAACAGGGATAGATAATGCTTGCCTATTACATGTCCTTTACAAAAGTTAAACGCTCTACAACATATCTAAAAATACGAAAATATACTCCTATCTCAGCTGCAGATTCCAAAGGCTTTTGTTGTGAGCCGGAGAAACAAGACGACAATTACCTCAACAATGGGAACGCATTTACACCGAGCAACAATCATTTTGTATTTGATAATGCGGCAATAAATTATCCTTATGGTAGCGTTAAGTGTCTGGTGTGAGGGTGGCCGGAAGATATCAGCATTAAAAGGTCATCAGTGGATAGATATAATTATAATGTATATGGTGAATCCGTTTGAGTGAAAACTAAAGGAGTTTCGAACGTTTTAGTTTTCACTCTTGTTGTTCTACAGCTGTCTCGTAAATAGGCAAAAAAATATGTCGTTGCGAGTTCCTTCTACGGGTAAAGTTCGGGCGTGGGATATTATGCAAAATAGTTTTGTAACTGGTACTTAGACGTTTTGTTTAATTAATAATATTGTAGTATCTATTAGTTTGGATAGGCAACTTTTCGTTTTAAGTTTTGCACCTAATGTATTTTAAGAGCCGTCCAGGGGGTCTAGACAAATACCACTTTCTGTTGGCGTTAACGCCTGCGGAAAGATTGAATTATATGGGAATGACATTATAACTGTGAAAATGTCACGTGACAGCTGCCAACTTTTACCTTGACAAATTTGCGCTAACGTGAAAGGTATTTGTTTAGTCCCCTTGATACGATTTGTGTTACGATATAAATATTCTGTGGTAGGTAATATTGGTCCCATTGGTAAAAAGTCTTATTCAAGGTCAAAGTTCATTGTCTTCTTATTGTTTTCTTCTGTTTACTAATATATACACAGTTAATATATATTTTATGGGCTCTCATGCAAAGATTGTGTTCCAGGTTGAATGTCGCCTTTGTTCCTACTCCGAGGGCTCGTCGAGTCTTCGGTAATGATTGCTCAAATGACCCTCGGATTTTCTTTCTTTCTATTTGTGACTTGAAAAGATGTTTTAGAGAATTCATCTCCCTTTCAAATTTAAATTATGATGGAAACGACTCTTGTTTTCGGGTAGAAATGAAGACGCAGAAAATATTTATTTTCATTTTATTTATTTATTTGTATTTTGGCACAAACAGTCATTTACGATTTACCTTGCTTATTTACTAATAAGCAAGGTAAATCGTAAAATAAATAGTTATATTCACAATAAACAAGAAGTACCCAAAAGAAGTAGCCTAATGCTGTAAATAAAATTTGAGCGTTAGCGAAGGACCTGCATTGAACAAAATCTGTAAATATTTGTCTCGGGATCTGGGTGTTTTCTATGTATAATATGTATGTATTTACAAAAAAAAGTTTATAAGTAGTATATCAGTCATGTAGTTCCCATAACACAAGCTCTTCTTACTTTGGGGCTAGATGCTGTGTGAAAAATGACCAGCATTAAAAAAAACGTAAGATATTGCTGTGAACTTACCAATGGGATTCCATTAAATACTTACATAAAGACAACATTGGTTTAGTTAGTTCATGTGACGACCACTACTAGTAATACTTGTGAGCTCAACATATTAAATATGTGCTATATGGCGTATACATTAGCTAAAATACGTGTTTTCCTAAATAGATTTGCAATTTTTTCCCTGTATAACCTTGAAATCTGAACAATGTCATGGTTTATGAACGTGCTTGCAATTACCTCGGTAAAAACAAGTAACACGCAACGTAGATTACCTACCTAAAGAAGGTACGAAACTAAATGCGTCTTGACTTCATTTTGCAATAATTCTTGGTCAGTATTTATAAGCCACATCAGACAGAGGAAATAAAACGAACTTTAGTAGGTACTCTTTTTAGGCGTAGTGGAACTATAAAACAGTGTCTCACCGTCCTAGCGATTGTCGTATCGTTTTTGCACTAGACTCGACACGACACGATAATATGATAATATATTTTGATGTATGAATCAACTAAATCGGGAAACTCGTTCGGGGAACTTCCCCGATTTAGATGCTTCATACATCAAAAGTTCCCCGAGTTATATGGCAAAATTGCAAAAGCGGCAAAGTTTAAAAATACTGCTGATCAAAAGGTCTTTTAATCAATTCATTACATATTAGCCTGTAAATAAATCTTTGAAAATTCGACAAATTTTTCAGGAAAACTTGTTATTTTTTAATGGAAAAATCATTCCATTAAAAAATCCTTTTCGGGTAATACATATTCTAGGACATCCTGTATAATCAGCGATGGATGCAACCAGCTGTCATGCGGAAAGCTTATCCAAAACTTAGCTATGTGCTAGATTTACATTTTGGACGTGCCTTTAACTACTCCCAACTTGGCTTTACGTACTGAGTATAGACATGAGGAAGTCCGTCTATGTCTATCATGGAGATGAGACCGTTGTGAGCGTGTTTGTTTATTTATTTTATTTTGGGGCGAGTCGTATTCCGTAGGCTAGAATTAGAATTACAATTATTTATTTCAGAAAATAGTAAGCTTACAGTATACACCAAAATGCTGACTATCTTAGGTAAAAACTTAAATATAATCTTAGGGAATTAAATTTTGATGACAGGCTGTCATAAAAAATGTCGACATGCTGAAACTCGTCTGTACATTTAGTTAGCGCCCTTAATGTCGGCGCATTGTTGGCATGTAGAGTACGTGCCGTGGGACAGGCGAACAACTGGTGACGACGGCGGCCAGAGCGGAGGTAATTGTCAGGGACATATAATGGCAGATTGCTCAATATGGTTGTTCACTTTATTACGCAGTACTAGGCAGTAGTAAAAAGCTAGCAGAAGCTTACGTCTCAGCTCAAGCGTATCCAAGCCGACCATACCGGCTACCAATAGGGAGGGGAAAATATACGGGTAATAGCCGTACATTCACCTGTAGATAGACCTAGCAAATTTACGTTGGAGCCTCTCTACCATCATCCAAATATACGATATATTTGGCATCACGCGGATTCCAGCCTATTGAACAAAAACTCCAATTTGCTACAAACGAAAGCGTTGTAGAGCATGATTGCAACTATGACGTCATCAAACTGAAAAGCCGTTCACATAATGAAACCTAATACCCTGTTAGCTTTTTTACACATTTAGATGATGTGCGCGTGGAAATCAAGTCGTGAGTCCTCAATAAGTCCCAGAGCTGTCCAGGGTTTATGCTATTTGGGGCACTCGCAATCTGGTCAAAGTAATAACTTAGCACTTCTCGACATTGAATGCGAGTCTGTTCGACTGGCTTCATTTCTCTACTGAATCGAGATCCTGTTGCAAAGCAACACAGTCCGAGGTTTCGCTCACAGAATTATAGACTTTTAAGCCATCGGCAAACACTATTCAATACAACACTATTCTCGGCATCATTCATCGCGTCTATAAACATTACCATGTATAGGTAATTTATATAAATTGCTCTCTTGTTTTAAAAATTCGTAGTAAAATTGTATCGTTTTCGAACGGCAAGGATACACCTTGCCGTTCGAAAACAAGGATACATCAAAAGGCCCAATACCAGTGGTTACAATATTGTATGGTGATTTAGTTGAGAAATTTACTTATTTACTAGCTTCTGCCCACGGCTTCGCCCGCTTGGTACCCGGATAAAAAGAAGCCTATGTTTTATTCTGATTTCTGATGTAAAAGCTTCATTCAGTCGTGACAAACAAACACCCATCCTCACAAACTTTCACATTCATATTAGTAGAAAGGATAGGATTTGTTGTGAACAACGAATAAGGTTGTCAAATCGCAGAGTCAAAATAAATAGATATTTGTTAATTGAAATCACAAGAAACATTTAGAATCGTCGATTTCGCCTGTAAGTAAGCACCTCACGGGTATTACTCGTATTACTCGATAAGTGAATTTACATCAATCCCTCACGACCAACCTTACGCAAGCTCAAGGGAACAAACATCAAAGACTAGCGAAAAAATATTTAGATATCTCACGCGATCATGTAATTTATTTCTTAACATAAAATAACTATTAAATTATCAGTGTTTTCATTAATATCTGCCTGAAGGATTCATAGATGAATAAAATTAATTAAGTATGTTTTTATCCGGTAGGCCATGCAACAACTATTTAAGTACACGTTTTGTTGTTTCGTAGTATAGAAATGAAAATATTTTTTAGAAGGGAAATTTATATCTATACTAATAATTATCAGCCAAATTCATTACACAAAGGTTAGCTGGAAGAAAATGCTAATTAACATTAAGTTCGCCTATGTACTTGTTTTATCTTGTGCAATAAAGCATTTTCTATCTATCTATTTATAAATTTGAAGAGTTTGTTTGTTTGAACGCGCTAATCTCTGGAACTACCAGTCAGAATGAAAAATGCAATTGATAGCACAATTTTTGAGGAAGGTTGTAGGATCACGCTACAACCCTGAGGAGCCAAGCAAAATAAGTGATAGTGCGGGCGATCGATGCAACGCGTTCGGTCGGGGCCGAGGGCGTTTCGAGTTGCATCTGTCAAGGATAGAGCACGGCTACAAATGGTCCTACCAATAAAATAAGGGCATAATTAGTATGGTTGATAAAATCAGTTAAAAAAATAAAAATGACATACATACATACATAAATTCACGCCTGTTTCCCGGAAGGGTAGGCAGAGACTACGGATTTCCATTTGCTACGATCCTGACATACCTCTTTTGTTTCATTCACTCTCATTATATTTTTCATACATGCTCGCCGGTTTAGGGTACTCTTGACCTGACCTTTTTCCAGAACGTCTCCGATCTGGTCAGAATACGTTCGCCGGGGTCTACCCAATCCCATTATTCCATTCACGCTTCCCTTATATACATGTTTTGTCAATCTCCTTTCGTCCATCCTTTCTACATGCCCAAACCACCTTAGCATACCTTTCTCTATTCTTGTCACTACATCTTCTTTCACTCCGCAACGCTCCCTTATCACATATCTCTCAAAGTCTAACCACTCATACTTCTCAAAGCTCTCATTTATACTCTATCCATCAAGAAGTACACCCAACATCATACCTCATAATAAAATTAAAACGTTTAAATTAAACGTTACCTACTAATAAAATTGTGCACTCTTCGGGTGAAAATGCATTAAAATTAATATTCTGAGAAGTTTGCTACGTTATACGAAATTGCACTCTAACATATCGAGTTTAGGTATAATTTTTTGACAACCTTTTGAAAATTATCCGTTTTTAGCTTACAGTCATCCGTACTAGTTCTATTCGTCCATGTGAGAATTAATAAAAACACGTTTTGAAATGTGGGTTTTATGTTCGGATAAGTGTGTGCTCAATTTAATGCTTTTTACTATTAAGTTCGAGTATGCTCCGACTACTTTTATTTTTAAGGGGTTCGTTACCTAAAAGGTGAAAAACCCTTCAGTAAGACTTAGCTGTTTGTCTGTCTGTCCGCAGTGTGCTAAGCGACGTTCAATTTATACATTCTGGCTCTTATCTGGGTCAACGCATTAGCATTGCCATTCAGCGTGGCAATGCGGCCAGTATTTTGGGAACGCTTCCGCCTGGTAGTGATCTGGATCACTTACTTGTACATAGTTGTATGAATAAATGTATTGAATTGTCTTAATGCTTGCAAAGTAAAAAAAAAAATTTATACATTATACAGACATATAGCGGATTGGAAAAAGAAACTCTTTGATTTATAAGCACGGGGTCGAATTTGGATTTAAATTTTTAATGTAAAAAAAGACAAATTCACTATGTAAAATTTACATATAAGCCCGTAGGTAAGCGAGTTTTCAAGAAGAGATATCTTAACATTATATTTGGCACAGCGGCACAGAACAACGATGCCCACGATTTATAGTAGGAAGCATTCCACGTGACATAATTTCATGATCAAATTTGATTACTCTAGATTTAAAAAAAAAGTAATGTACTAAAATACTTAAAATTTAAGGAGAGTATTGTGACGTATAAGAAGAAGAAGTTTCTTGTTAACTATGTAAGAATAACCTAGTTAATTAATTACACTGAAAAAAAGAAATAACCGAACTATTTCGGTTATTTTAGAAATAGCCGAATTTTGTTTAGCCATAACCAAGGTTTATTTGAAATGACAAAACTGGTTTCCTTAATAGGCACCAAACTGGTTTTGATATTTTTAGTTCGGTTTATTGCAATCAAACTTTTTGTTGTACTATACCGAACTTTTTCAAACAAACCGATTCGATTACCTGTTACCTACCATTTTTACGCAACGTAACAAAACCTTCCGACAATGTGAAGCCAAATTGTCTTTGACTATATGTTGCAAAAGTAATATTTACCGTTAGACTTTTACCATTGTCTAAGTGTTACTTAACAAAACTAGCTATTTTAAACATTCGTTCTGTAAAAATAGCTTAATTTGTTTTATTTTACATGGTCAATGTAGACAATGTACAACTTTACAAAACTTTTGTTATGATTAGCTATGCAAACTACTATCAGTTACAAAAACAAAATACCATGTAATGAAACGTATTTGTTTACATGTAGCCGGACGAGAGCTGAATCATAGGTGAATTAGTAGTACTAAACCCCTAACCCGTTCAAACCTGTCTTCTCGTTTTTTCTGTTCGAGTGGTCGGTCGCGAAATCTATTTGTGCTTTTCTTTTTTGTAATTTCTGATTTTGATAAGTAGGGAATTGTTTGCGGACTCGGGACTAACTGTTATTTTATTGTGACTCTAGTGTCTTATGTATGTAAAACTATTGAAAGACGTTCGAAAAGTGATGGATGATCAACCGCTCCAACCAGATCGGCCAGATCCTCTGGAAAATTACCTAAAGCAATGACGACTAGAAATCTACATTTCTACGTTCAAAGGTAAGTTCATTACTGGCTCCGTTATAATATAGTTGTATTATATTGCGTACTAGACTGCATGCATGGTGTAGTTGGATGCAGCTCGAGTATTGGAAACGTTAAGTGCAAGCTGCTGGTTGCATACAGGTGATTTTGAACTTGAGACAAAAATAGGAAGTTTTTTATGCAAGTTACATGCGAGCACGTCATGTCAGTTACATGTCTCCCGCTCATGTCCAGCAGTGGACTTCTATAGGCTGATGATGATAATGATATTCGCGCGCACTTAGCGGCCAGTGGTAAAACTTTTAATTATGAAACTAAACTAAAGTTTGATTGGTTTCTTTTTTAAGGGTTCCGCAACCACCATAATTTACCACTAGTTTCAATATTTTGAAAAAACTTACTTGTGCGCTAAGTTATTTAAAGTGCCTTTTAAGATACAATAGGGATGATTTTTAATTTTGTATGTTTTTCAGATGTCTGAGGGCCTGCATCCAATGCTGACGGATAGTGTTTTTAGTTTTATATTTGACCCCGCACAACCAGATGAAGCATTAATATCTCTTGATGATACAGCACCCATCGTGCAGGACACTCCCAATCCATATGTCGATCATAGCGATCACCAAAATCATTACATACATTGAAAAATAGCTGTAGTTTTGTAAATAAACATGGTAAATTAAAGAAATATAATTGAAAGTTTATTGTAGATGCCAATTAAGATAATCAATAATTATGTTGGGTTATTAAATATTAAGTTAAGGTCGGATTAAGCAGCAAACATGAAGATCAGACATATTTTGTATCCATTATTCATAATACCTTCTTAATAAATGTGTTATTATCAGTATAAATACATGTATTATTATAGTTACCACCTAATACTGTCTCCACCACATTACTTACCTTAAACAGTATTTTTTTCTTTAAATTGCAATTACATTTCTTAAATTGTAATGTAGCATTAATATGTTACTGTTTATCTGTTTAAAATTAGTAATCAATTTGTTAGCTAGGTACTCAGATATGTTAGATATTAATTAATAGTTTAGCTATAAGTAATTAGATTTTTTGTTTGTGTTATTTGTAGCAAAAATGGGGTGAAAATGTCAAGGTAAACGCGCACTACCCGCTGGAGCCGTAAGAGGCGCAGGAGTTTTCGTTATAGATTTGACAGCTGAATAGCGTTTCTCAAAATGCTAACGGCTCAAAATCTTTAAAGAAATTCCTTCGTTTACTGCGGCTTCGGGAAGTAAGCGTTTATCTTGAATGACGTTTTCACCCCATTTTATGCAACATATAACAAAAAAAAATTACTAATTATAGCTTAACTATTAATTTATATCTAACACAACTGATAGGTACTATAAAGTAAACTAAAATAGTTGAAAATAACAAATTAGTTTTGCAACAAATAACAAAAGTAATTATCTGATTATAGAATAACTGTTAATCAATATCTGACTTAACTATTAGGCTATACACAGTAAAAGAGACTAGTAAAAAATAACACGATGTATTTGTTAGTATTAGTCAAAGCGTAAGGGAAGGTCAGCAAAATAAATCAACTAAATCAACTGAGAAGTTTGACAACACAAAACGAAATCGTTGAGTTACGTTTAACAACTATTTGGTTATAATTTACAAACTTGGTTCAGCTAGCAGAGAGAATTTAAGCTACGGAAATTAGCAAAACATAACCAAAATGGATTGATTATACACTACATTAATCCTGTAACTAAACTGTGTTTTGTTATGCATTACCTTAGTTCGGCTGTCACTTTTTTTGTGTAACTGGTAGACAAAGTTTTGGTTACATTTAACGAAACATTTTTTTCAGTGTAGCTGAAACGAAACCGTACCGTCCTAGACTCTTGAACCTCATAAATCAGACGACACCTAATCCGAAAACTGATGCGAATCGCTAAAGATTACCCAACTTATTTATTAATCCTAATACACTAGTGCAGAGTTTGAGAGACGACTGAGATAACGCCTGATAGAGCAGAAGAAAACATGTTGTGCCAAACTCGTATTATGTGAAATAGGGCAAGAAGTTGATGGCATAAGTGCAGAGTTTGCGGTAGAATGTTCGCTTTTACAAACGATACCTACGACTGCGTCTTGTCATCCATCGGATTCATACAAAGTCTTAAAATCGTGTCGTTGTCGTTTAAAAACCCTTCGAATCCGAGAAACTAAGGAGTCTCTTAGAATCGATTCACTAATTGGTATCGACATCGACTTCTCGTTGCGGGTGCCATTATTTGAGTAATGTTCAGCTCTGACCCGGATGTCTTCGGTATAACTCGGTTAGGGACGAAAAGTTACACTAGGTCCTCTGAACTAAAAGGCAAAGCCTTTGACTTTTTTCCTATTCTAATTTAATCATACTGCTACGGATCGTTTTTTTTTTCTATTGTTGCCTAGCTTTTCGTTATCATATCAACTAGTTTTTCTATTCCTCGCGACCAATCACACAACAAACACGACTTCGTTTTTTTTCTAACAGTAATTCAGCTTTAATGTGGTAGTGAGTCATTGGCACAGAACCACGAGTTACTTAATGAATCATCACTTAGATTGTCAAATTACAGTGTAAAATCATTAATTAATAGCTTATTATTATTTGATTGTTGTAATCAAATAATAATTTGGTAATAACTTAATTACGTAATCAAGTTGTTATTTTGACCATGTTTACCTTCAAAACCATTTGTAAACTTAAATGATTAATGCTTGAAGGTAGTTTTAACTTGTTCGCACAAGTTGCTTTTTCGAGTCTGTGTTTTTGCATAAATACGGGCGACGGACCGAGTACGGTTGATTCCCGCTCGAGCCGTCGGATCGTGCAGACTTCGAAAGCCTCTGTTCAACCAAGAATAAATTAGAAAAACACCTCCTTGACTTTACTTTCGACCAGAATTCTGGTGATGATAGTGACGTTAGCATCGCTGACCTCACACGTTTTAAAGACCAACTTCTCCGTCATATATTTTTGTAAGCTTCTTCGTTTTTTTTCTCTCAGGTCCGTTGCCTACATAAACTGTAGTTTTAGCATATCATTTTTTTTTACCTATAAATGGAAACTTTTAATTCGCCCTCAGCTTATCTACATGCACTTTGCATTTAAGTATTTAGTTAAGTAATTACTTGTGTACCTAGCTGTAAGTTTTCTTAAAATTCCAAAATAAATAAATTTTACAGGCGAGTCCCCAAATCCCCTTTTGCTTTTTCTCGGGCTTAATCCCCTTACCAAAGTGAACGTGAACAACGTAGATGAGTAAGTTCACATATACAAGTAAAACTGTGTTATTCGTAGACGGTTTGTTCTTGCCTCATATCTGCAAACCTAATTACAAGATACGCTGTTTCTAACTAAATTGTAATCTCATTAATTTAGTAACGATACTGGCTGAAGTGTGCTCGATATTTACTTAAACACCACTGTATATTATGTAGTGGGTAAGTAAGATAATGTAATGTAGGTTAAGTACATACTAGCATAAGTGGTACAAATCACTTAGCTACTTACAAGCTAAGTTCTCTACCTAATAGCATACTTGTCAAATTGCATAATCTGTATTAACATATTTTCTTCAAAAAGGAGGAGGAGGTTCTCAATTCGGCTGTATGCTATTTTTAAGTGTGTGTTATGTTACTTGATATTTTTGCCAATTGTAAACCTATTTTAATGGTTTTTTTTGTTGTACATAGAGAATGATCCCGAGGTGGCCCCATAAAGGTTTTATTAAATTAAAAAAAACATCATCATCTTATGGAATCACGACTAGCCGAAACATTTTTGTGGGTAAATTTTCTTTGGTTTTTATTCGATAGGTTGGCATCCCGAGAGCAAAATAACGTAAGCACGTGAAGATCTGATGATAGAGTACCTGCAGTAGTTTACGGTTTCTATAAACCGTAAACTTCGGACTGCAAGCGTATCGCGAATATCGCGATTTAATTATTATCAACCGATTTAAAAAAAGGAGGAGGTTATCAACTCGTATGTATGTTTTTGTGTATATGTCACGCGATATCTTTGCCAATTGTGAATGTGAACTTAATGATTCTTTTATATCGGTAGGGTAAACCGAAAAACTTTCAAACAATTTTCAGCAGCCGCCTCTTAAATTTTTCAAATTTACGTAGTTTAAAGTTTTTATAATGATCCTTGTTATTTCAATGAATAAAAGCCTATTGACTTTGACTTTGACCTAGAACAATTTAGACAATTTAGAATTCAAACAAACAATGTTTGATAAAAATGCACTCGAAATAGCTAAGTTACATCTATTTAAAACTCGCTTAGGTATATTAGCTTCACTTCTAACTATCTTGAAAGTCAATTGAGCCTACATCTAATTGTCGGATCGAAATGAAACTTTTTATGTATTATGTAGTTGGAATGAAAATACTATAATTTGTTATATTGGAGATCATTTGATTATGGAGACAAGAGGTGGATAGTGGAAGTGGAACTCTTCAGTGGATACTAGTAAACCCCTCGAGTTTGGGCTCATATGATTCGTTTTGATGAGTCCAATAGATTGGGCTTGATAACGAGGCGGAGGTCTGATTGAGTTAGGAGGTGGACGGTGGAATTATTTTTTATAATTTTTAGTGCGACAAAAGCGTATTTTTTTAACTACACATTTTATTTTACATACTGTGTTGGTTGTCTGAAGTTCGGTATCCTCTGTGATTGCGATCTCTATAAACAATGAAACATAAATAATATGGAAATGAATGAAGCTATTATTTCATTGTAATGACAATTAATGGCTGGTTAGGATACACGGACAATGCCAGTAGGTTTATTATTAGTCACATCTTTTTTTTTTGCTATGTTAATTTTGTAAGCAGTAATGATATCCCTGATAGATATAAATAAATAATACTAGACATATTTCACACAGCATCATCTAGCTTCAAAGTAAGCAGAGCTTGTGTTATGGGAACTAAATGACTGATATACTACTTATATACTTTTTTTTTAAATACATAGGTACATATTATACGTAGAAAACACCCAGATCCCGAGACAAATATTTGCATATGTAAACATTTGTCCCGAGGCGGGAATCGAACCCGCAACCTTCTGCGTCTCAGGCGGACCTTCGCCCACTGCGCCACAGACGTCGCAGCATTATATTTATAAAAATAAAATATATAAACACACAACAGATATACACATAGTCGCTTCTACATCGTCTGCTTGTCCCCGGATCAGTATAATACCATTACACTATAGAAGTAGATAAAGTAGACGTGACGTGCAGTGCGGATATTTGTTAATTGGGTTTTTTCCACAAATCCCCTGCGCAGGAGATTTTCCCCTTCCGGTACTCAAAGGGGAAGCAAAGGAGATTTCTGGACAAGAGCTCTAGAAATCCCCTGATCCATTTACTTACATCATATTTTTTAAAATAAAATACAGTTAACTAAAAAGGTAATCACGAACTGTTGCCCGCACTGTAGCCAGAAAACTTATCATTAACCCTAAGCGATAATTTAATACATTAACTTTATTTAATACATAACATACTAAACCTCAAAAAACAAAATAAATTCACAATGAGCGGTCTTATCGCTGAAATAGATTCCTTCCAGAGGACCTTAGAATAGAGAGAACTAGGTAAGTTAAATTATAACTACTGAGTTAAAAAAATTGTTAACTTTTGAGTCGGGAGGAGTACCTACATATATAACGACACAGCATATAGGTCAGTGAATACATTGTTGCTTCAAATATGTACCTTAGAATCGGTTAAGCAAGCTTGCTTTGGCATTTGCCTAAGATCTCTTGATAAATTCAATATGATTGGTTCAGTTTGCGATTGACTCCATTGAACTGACTTTAGTAATCCGATCAGAGCTGAGTAGATCTGAAATGCTTTGTGCTAACTGTAATACCTATTATAGTACAGTTACTGTAATACCTTTTACCTACCAACTTAACAACTCAGTGAAAATGGTCAATGTAGAATTGCATTTTAGGTTTTTAAACGGGTTTTGAGTAAAATGAAAATTATGTCAATTAAATATTATTTACTTGCTATTGCCCACGGCTTCGCCCGGATAAATAGTAGCTCTTACCGTTAAGTAAGCGTTCGTTTTTCGTCGATTAACGTTGCAAAATTGGTCTCTACGAAAAGCCTTTTTTATTTTAAAGGGATAATATACAGCCTATATCCACCTGAAATTCTGGTGATGTAATTTTAAAACTGGATGAGTAGTTTTGGAGATTACCTACTCCCTACATCCAAACCTACAAACTTTACCTAATAATAATATTTTGATAGGTTCATGTAAAAAAATGCAAAGCCAATAGCGTTACAAATAGCGTTGTTATTATTATGTTATCAAAGTGAATTTACGCCGACTCCTCGCACCATGCCTAGATCATGTTTTAACAAACTTAGCTTTGTAAATTAATCCTTATCTCTAAGCTCGCTTACCTCCAATTACTCAAACTCATAAACCAAATACGGCGAGAAAGTAATAAAACTTGACACAATTTTAAAGAGAGCTCAAATACAAACTCAGCACCACTATATCGATTTTCTCGTAGGTCTATTTTGCGGTGCTCCTCGGCCCGAATACTTGGCAGTGTGGAGGATTCGTAGAGACTCTTTGTTAATCTAGATCTTGTGCGTAGTGACTGCTCGTTATTCTGTGGTAGATCATTGTGTCCCGTCTCATCTCGCTTGCTTGGAGAAATAGATTTGGTTGGGTCGACTTCGGCTATTTCGTTTGGAGGTGATACGGAAATGTGTTTCTGAGGTTAATTCCTGCTAGATCCCGTCAATTTGTCAGAATAGTAAGACTTGTGGTTTATAAAAGCTGTAAATCATGGTCTCTGACCAGACCTAATCAATGGTCTATATATGCTACTATTTAGACTCCATGAAAGAGGATGAACCTACAATAGCAGAATCAGTTGATTTTTAGGCAAACTCGAGCGGAAGGAGGTACGCCATCAATCTTGTATAAATTTAGTCGTCTAATTAAACACGCTTGATAAATTAACCTACATACCAAAATATGCCAACGGGAACTTATTACATACCACAGATGTTATAATACTATATTAGTTAATTTATCTGTTACATTTTCCCTAAGAATATCGTTGACAAAATCACACCCCAACAGGATTGCTGGTATCGGTTTTTTTACATTTATGTCTTATACATTATTTAGCAATAAGTAAAGCATTATTTAAAAAAAGCGTATTAAAATTTAATCTCACATTATTATATGGAACTACCCTTGAAGTATTCCTCACCCATTAACTATACCTCTCTTTTAAATATTAAGACATACATGATGCAGTCCTGGGCCTCTACTCCGTAAAACGATATCGACATCATCGTTACGATACGACAGTGCTCCGAATTTTCGGCCCTACCCTACTCTAACAAAATGTTCGCAATCTTTGTCGTCTATCGAAAGCATAGACAATTTTTATCTTCGGAACGAATGATATGAAAATATAAAGGCTTGGATAATATACGTCTAGCCTAAATCCTTTTGCTTGACTGTTTATGTCACTTTTTCAGGCAAAGTGACAACGTCAAACGTCAAATCAACCGCCTGTTGTTTGAAAACTTTACAAGCAAAATTTCGTCTGGGTGAATATTTTTTATCTATCTATCTAAAACTCTGGTAGCTAATTGGCTAATTGGAGTTCACTGAATTTCTGCTGTACAATTTTCCAAAACAGTGATACAGAAAAAAATGACAGACGAAAACAAAAAGAAATGGAATAGATTTATTTGTGAGACATAATGATGTTATAGTAATCCATAGTATCGATATACTCGTAATATTACTTATGTCAGTCAACTTTCAGTCCAATTTATATATATATATTTTTTAATGCATTATTTTTGAATAGAATATAAATTTTCGAAGTAGATGAAACATCGACTTTACTTTGACTGTTTTTAAATACGAGAATTGGGCTTCTGTTCTGAGAGTTTACTAACTAACGACAGCTCTAGACAGACGTACAGATTGACACCTATCAAAAACAACATAGCTCCGTCGTGTTTGTTTGCTGAATAACTGAAAAAAAAAAACAGTTTAGCTCGCTTGCTATTTTTTTTTTGGGCATCGTAATTTGGTTTAATATTTATTTACCATTTCATTTTTATTTCATATTATTGAATAGTATTCGGTAGAAAAACAAAGATACATAGCTTGGTGGTTAGCCGGTTATCCCATTACTATCTGCAGGCTTAGCATGATCACCAATATAAAAACCGGCCAAGTACGTGTCGGGCCACGCGCAGTGTACGATTCCGTAGTTGCTCATAAATTCATCTTTAGTAATTTTCAATGGAAGTTTTACGACATTTTACTTACTTCTCCAAGTACATTTTATAAGTTGGTCGACAATTATCCGTTAACTTGTAAAGCCTACTTTGCTCTGATAGTTTTCCTTTTAGCATTGATATATACAGGTGAGTTTTTTTTTCAGGGCTACTTAGGCGAAGTCTGTACTGTTACGGGCTTGATTTTGATAAAAATATTTTCTGCATTAAAGTAGAAATTAATTAATCGTTTTTAGAAAAAGTATGTTACTGGATATATTTTTTTGAATTTTTGAGTCTTTGTTTTATATTAAATAAATGTATGATAACTAAAAAACAAACGTTTATCTGGCAGGGGGCACACTTAACTCTCATCTCGAAATTCATCTCTACTTTACGAGAAGGGGTAACCCTAAAAAAAATCTCAAGATATTTATTTTACCACCCAAGCCAAATTACAGCAGTTTTCTCTGATCTAAGTCAGACAGACAAATAGACAGACGGACATGGCGAATCTTTATGGGTTCCTTGTTGACTACGGAAACCAAAACCCATTCTGGTACGGAAAAGAAGACAACAATTTGTTTCTCTTTCTCCTTTTTGTCAGACAAAAGAGAAAGACAGCAATAGGTATGTTTTGTTTCCGATTGTTGAAATAACAAGCTATACGTCCTGGGAGATCCAAAAGCAAAAACTCGTAAAACAATCTAAAATAATAAAAGGCTACACTCTTAAAATATTATATTTTATAATGGACTCGGTAAAATTATGAATACTCCATGATAACTTCGCACGAAGGTTCAAAATTGGCGAAAGTAAAAGAAACTTGGCCGGGTCAAGTTTTAATGAAAAAACGGCCTTAATCGCTAATCTTGCCAGCTGTCTCGAACACTTGTTAGAATTTTACCAAAATATTTATTTTTGTCTCCAACTTTCAGCTCGCCGACTGGTAAAAGATCATTCGAAATTTAACCATTTAGAACAGAACGAACCATATCATTTTGTCACCATTGAGTTGGATTAAAAAATACAAAGATTTCCTTACTTTACTGTAGGTACATTCTCTGGCATTCTGCTTACAAATTTTGTACTATGAACAGAGTACGAATAAAAAAAAATACATGATGTTCCTTATATTTTTTTCATTTTTTATATATTCAAATGAACCTCTATATTATTAATAATAATACATTTATTCATACAGGTACAAGTTGGTCGAAATCGACCTATCGTATCGAAATATATTTAAATTTATAAAATCGTTTGTCCTGACTGACTGGCTGATCTATCAACGCACAGCCAAAACTACTAAGTCTAGAAAGCTGAAATTTAGAACTTATAACGTAAGCATGTACTAAGAAAGGATTGTTGAAATCATCACTTTAAGGGGGGAATGGGGGGAGGATCTTTGTATGAAAGTCAAAGTTGTTGTTCTTTAAAGTAAGAAACATGAAAACTTTAATTACATCTACTGAGCATGTATTTATCTTTTTCGATAAAAAATAGGTGTTTATGATTCACCAATATTTATTTATCGATAAATATGGGGTGTATAAAATTATATGGCAGTATCGGTTATTTTTAAATACAAGTCCTCGCGTGCAATGCCGGTGACAACCAGCTAGTCTATCTATATATTTAACTTTTTATAAATATTGCTTGCAACACATGTTTTGTTTTAAACAAATCCGAAGTTAAATTGAAACATATAAAACCCTTATTATAGATTTATCAATTTATTCTTATTGTAGCGTTTTTGAAACCCAGCATAATAGTCAGACCATATCGCGTAGATAAGTGACAGTGACAGTAAGTCTGCGCCAATCGCGTGGTTGAATGAACCATCGCCTAGCGCCCTCACACGAAAGAGAAGTGCGGCGTTCCGAACCGCACGATACAACGATTGATTTTCGCAATTTATCTCGCTTGTGAACTTTTTACTGCGTGGCTAAGTTGTAAACGTTTGTAATAACGATAATATAATGTATGCTTACCTATGTCTATCTCTAAATATGAACGTCTGCCAGTCACGGAATAAACAACAATGCTAGATTCATTGTCTGTTTTCTGCGATATGACTCAGGCATTCGATTATGTAGACCATGCTATTTAAATTTAAAAAAAACTGGAGGCCTACGGGATCAGAGGAAATATCTCGGACCTGCTCTCGTCATATCTCAAAGATCGACGATAACTAACAGAAATAACGAGCTTGGAACGGAAAACCAAGTGCGAAATATGTTATAAATCTACAGTTAGAAAAATTAATTATGGAGTACCCCAGGGAAACGTATTAAAACCCTTACTCTTTATCATATATATAAATGACCTTCCGAACACCATTAATCAACCCATGACATTATTTGCTGATGATAGCACTGTGACAATTAAGTACATTAACTCTTATAAATATGACATAAATAGTTCTCTGAATTCAATAATTACTTGGCTTGATATCAAAAATTTAAAAATAAATATTTCTTAAACAAATATAATTCATTTAGTCAAACAGCTCAAATTCCAATTGATATAAATATGGAATTCCAAAGTTATAATGTTAATAAAGTTGACTCTACACGATTTTTAGGTATACAAATTAATCAATTACTTAATTGGAAATGCCACACAGACATACTGAGTTGACGAATCAGTATTTCAGCATATGCTCTATACAAACTATCCACAACTGTTAATATACAATCATTGCTCACGGCTTATTACGGGACAGTAGAATCTATACTCAGATTTGGGATAATATTTTGGGGTAACTCTACCTATAAGGATATTATATGATATTTAAAGCGCAAAAATGAACTATTAGATCCATGTTCGGCTTACCTATGACCGACAGTTGCAAATCATTATTTATTAAGCATAAAATTATTTCACTTCCGTCACTGTACATTTTCGAAGTTGCATTATTTGTAGGAATGGCTACAAATAATGCAACTTCGTTGCGGTACTTAACAGACGAGATAACAACAGACTCTGTATGCCTAGTTGCAAAACTTTACTGTTACAAAAAAGCATAATCTGTATGGCACCTAAAATTTGTAATAAGATACCGAAGTCATTTTTAAACCTTAGTGATATTATGTTTAAAGCTAAATTAAACAATTATTAGTGAGTGCTATTATAATATTAATGACTTTTTAGTTGACAATCTGAAACTTGAACTGTTTAATTTTATGAACAATTAACTTAATACAAATATAATTTTAAATTCTTGCATGCCTAATTTTAAGGTAGAACATAATTTAAATATTTAATTTTTTAAAGACCTACAACTGTTACTTACATTATGTTGAAGCAAATAAATGAATCTTTATCTTTATCAGACATCGTTGAATACAATAGGAAAAACCGATTTCTTTAGTTGAAAAGTTCATATTCGTCACGTGGTCTAGTAGCGCAAGTTTCCAAGATAAGTACAATGTGGAGCATTTTATGCGGCCGTTCTGTGCCTCGAAGTGTGGATTAGAAGCTTTCAAAGGATTAACTGGGGCAGACCTCCGCATGACCGTTTCATTAAAACTTTCTCCGAGTTTTAACGGCTTTAATTACATTCCAAACGAAAATCATTCCGTGACTTTATAATATATATGTGTATTTTGTATCTGAAATTCAAACCGTATTTTCAACCCTGATTAGGATTTCGAGAAGCAATTGAAATTAGCCGCATCGCCGTCACAAGTGATACCCATTCCGTTTACGTTACAAATTAATTTTCGACACGCCGATTCAATTACCGCGGGTCGATCAAACCCAATTGCCTTTCAATTCATTGAACCGTCCAACTCATTACGAATTTTAATTTGTTTCAGATCGAACGGAGACACGAGCCGAATACACAATTTCTAGCAAAATAACAAATAACGAAGCGCCTTCAATCGATACAATTACCGATAGTTAGCTTAGTTTTCTATAGTAAGTTTAGTGGAACGCAGCTTTATACAAGGTGTTTTCACTGGCTGCAGTTCCGTGCGTTGCATAGTGTGCGTTAGATGCGTGCGAGCGTTGCGCGAGATAGGGTCGCGGGCGCGTAGTGTACGGGACAGAGGTATCGTATCGCGCAGCAGCGCGCCGGGCCAGCAAGATTGAGGTGGTGGGGGGGTGCGGGTGGGGAAGGCGCGCGCGCGTGCGTCCGCTGCACGCGTTGGGCCGCGCGGCCGGCATGTTGGCCTCGCAGCGGTCGCAGTCGTGCAACGAGGAGGGCGCGTTCTTCGGCGCGCGCGCGCTGCGCCGGCCTCGCGGCAAGGGAAGCGGAAGTCCGCCCTGCTAGGGGTACGCCATGTCGCTGCGCAGCCTGCACCGGAGGCTATCCTCCGCCAATCACACGTGAGTTACTTTTTATATCATTTTCAGTCTTTCCAGGTTGACTCAGGTCGTCCCGGAAAATGCGTGATGCTCTAAAGAGTGTATTCCACAAAATGTGGAAAGTTCATAGTATTTTAGTACACTCTTTAGGGTGTTGAATGTTTGAGTTGTTACTGTTTTTAACAATAACTTTACGTATAAAGAGTTTTTTACATTTGTCTAAAACAGGTCTTTATTGTGCAGAGTTTGTTGTCAATCTATCTATCTATAAACACTAGAGAATCATCCAATCTTTTATCAGCCGACAATCCCGAGCAAATCGTTAAGTACCATTTTAATGTTTTGCTTCTTGTTGCGATTTCTTCCTCTAGATAAGAGATTCATGGTCTACCTAATCTCCATGACTATTGACTATGCATTTGTGACATGGTTTACACCACTTTAATGACTTTAATATTATTGCTTGTCACCTTTTTCTTTTATTATTTGTTAATGGTTATATTTTTTTACGCAACTGTTTTGAAGAAATGGGACTAAATTCAGCTTCCCATTGAAATTCGAAAGACGATCGAACCCACTTCAACAGTCATCAAAACGTGGGATGGCGATCGGCGGGATGTGAATATTCAATTACCGAACCTAAATCCAGAACTCAGTCCCGTCTGGTCTAGGCGAAAATATACCTTACGACTAGCAGTTTCGATACATTTCGATCTAAACCTACGATTATGCCCGTGGGTACAATTAGAGGTAGTTAATCGATGTTCAATGCATGTAAATTGGCATCAGCATAGACTTTTGGCGAATATCAATGCAACTACCACTTTGGTAAACACAGTTGGAACTCACCAAAAAGTTGACCTTTCGCCATTATCGCTGTGAATTAATCATGTTGAGTGACAAACTTGTCACTTGGAAACTCCATGGAACTTCATGGTGATGTTTTGGCCTTAAATAATGACAGCCAGTAGACCAATGTTCTTTGTGCATAATGAGTTAAGATAGATGGGAAAGAAATATTTGCAAAATATTTTTTTTTAATATAATCCTACCTGTGGGTTACCTGTTACCGTAACCTATGGGCGCTAGTGACACCAGAGAAACGGGTGTAAAGACTCCCGTTTCTCTGGTGTCAAAATACTTTTATGTAAAAAGTATTTTGAGTTTTCTCGAATACTTACAATATCACTAGGCAAATAATTATAATGGATTTGAAATACACGTCGAGTTGAGCCGCGCCTATTTTTTTTTTAGAAATTATAGGCTGCTATACAAAGCAATATATTATATTTTAATAAAATTTTACCAACTACTTTTTCTTGTTTTCTTTTTAACTATAAAAGAAAATGTAATTTCCTTGCGAGTCATTTTATCTCACCACACCTGTATATAAACATAATAAGGAGACGAGCAGTCTTCATCCTCGTCTGTAATTCGTGGTCGTCACTTAAGAAACTTTATATAATAGTTGAATGAATATATTTCCCGTTCTTCTTAATTTCCCAGTGGTTGTCGGGTTTGCGTATTCGATAGACTGAAAACAATGCATTGATAGCAAACTATCACAAACGCAAACTAATATTCTGCTCCATATATGCACCTGTATACCCTTTGGCGCATGGCATGAATCCATTTGTCGGTAAACACTATCAGCTCTGTTATTTATAAACGTGATTTAGAAGTGGTATAGTTTATCTTCGTTTTAGTTTGTTTTTTCCTTGTCTGTCATGTGAGAAACAAAAGAAAGAAAGACAACAGGTAAAACAAACAAATACGCTGACAATTTTATTACTCATAAGAGACTTCTTCAGATACATATTCAGTGCCTATCTTGATTGAGATCTTCGAGGATACCAAGCATATGCCAAACATATTTGGCATATGCCAGAGTTTTGCAAGTAGGTAGTTAGTATTCCAACAATAAACAACAGTTAGGTTTTGCAAATCCAAGTTCTTTGACGTTAGTTTATGTAGGACACTAGTAGCGTCTAGACATGGCTTCGCTTGTGCAGCAACTAAAATATAGTAAATTCAAGATCGGATATTGTTAGTTTAGCTGTTATGGAAAACAATTGGATTCAAAACATTTGTAATTTCATGTTCATTATTATTATTAAACAATGACAGATGTCAGTAAATCTGAACAATCACCGATGATGGTAGTTAACACGATGTTCCTTCATGAACGCAAAGTTTCATAGCAATGGGTTGAAATCAACGCATTCTTCGTGTCCAGTGGACTGCAAATCGCATTAATATGCATCGAGTTGCTCGAATGTGGAAGTTATCGTATGCAAATCTCCGATGTATGTGCACATCAATTAAGTACCTATGACATAGGCCAAAAAATAAGAGAAAGTCAGTTGTACATTTTTTCATCCGTCATAAAGCTCAATTGAAATTAAACTTTTAAAGGAATATTTAATCCTACTTTCAACTTTTTATGAATCTTATCATAATCTACTAATATAAACCAGAGAAAATCTGATTTTCTGTCTTAGAAAAAAAAGAGTCTATGAAAAAAATACAGTAAAACATGTCTAAGCATTAGTCCCAGTGCAGATTGGTATTAGTTTACTTAAGTGCTACTGCTGAGATCCAAATCGCCGTACATCAGCAAATCAGAGCATGTGCCTTCTTAAGCTCGTAGCATACCGTAGCAACAGCTACGGCTTCCAGTCTCGTAGGCATTTCACGTAGCTCGTTACAATATTCAATTCCCATCCTTATCGCTATGAATAAACGGTACATTGCAGCGTAAGAGGATGCATGAAAGCTTAGGTCTTTGAACAACTCTGAGGTGGCTGGTAAAGTGGATTTGAAACCGCATAGAATGTATTTCCGGTCTCTCATACTCTACCTACATTCATAAGCGGGTAGGAAAGTATGTGTTTAACCTAGTTAGCGTTAAATACGAACCCGGATCGGGTTTACGACTTTGTCTTTGTTTGTGTACATAATTAGTTTGAAGTGCTGAAAATCTGGACTCGAAATAATACGCGATACTATGTTTAGCATTTGAAGCGAAACCCCGCACTTTAAAAAAAACCCTTTATATTTATAAAATGAGTGTTCTTTATATTTGGTTAAAGTCCCAAAACATTTCTTGGCCACATTTATTCCACTCAGTGAAACGCACCCAACAACGTCAAACCAATAGGTAGAGACGTGAGAAGAATGAGGCCAAAAAGACAAACCTTTTTGATCCGAAGCTTTACCGACGTCGAATCGACGTGTAACAGAATCAAAGTTAAATGGGGTAAGAGAAATGTGTTGATGGTACAAATGGGCTCAGGTGTTCATAACCCCAATTTGAAATGGCGTTAAACGTGGGAAATTATGTACCTATTTGAAACTCGAGCCAAATCTGCGCTGAGATGTTTGGCTTTTAAAATAACAAAAGATATTTTATAAATTTATGTTAAATGTTCTCAGAAAGAAAAATAGATCTTTGGCGTAGAATTTTCTCTGAACATTCTAAAGCTTTGAACCAATATTTATCTCATTCGAATAGCGAGTACATATATAGGAGGCCCGGTTCAAGTTACTCTTTTTCCTACTGCGTCTCTTCGCCATAAGAACCTTGCACGATATAGTTCCTAATAAATACTTTTCGAACGTGATTTTAGAACAGGCATATTTATTACTTTTATAGCATAAAAATACAATTATACGTATAATTACGGGTCTTTATCGGATTTTAACAGGGCTTATGTTTTGTTACTGATAACAAAAGTTTGAAATATACCAATAAAAATACTTTGCAAGTATTTATTATTCTGCCATAATCCCGTGGTGTTCCCTCGGGCCGTGTCCCGGATTTCTTCGATCCGAAGTTACATTGGTGACGGAGCTCTATAGATTTTCACTGATTAAAGATATTTTACTTTTACTGTATTCATTATGCTTGCAAACCTAAACAGACTTCTCCCAATCTAAAAAGATTCAGGCTTCCATTATAAAGTGAAACGGCTAACCTTTTCAAATAAACCAGCCTTGTGACGTCATTTAAGGCGACTCTTCAAAATAGTCTGCACTAGAGGCATAGTTATAAAGAGACGTTTCTGACGTCATTCGAAGTGACATCATATGCCCTTGACTTTAGTAAGTTTGAAGTGTTATTTAATCTATGCTTCAGCGCAGCTACATTGAAGATCGGCGAATGAAGGTTTGTAAATTATTCATGAAATGGATATTGTTTCAGAAAATAAAGTGATTTTGGATTGGGTTTAGGAGTTCACTGTTTATTGTTTCATGTAACTTACGATCATTCTAAGCAATCGGGCTAAGTTAGTTCAGAACTTTTTATTTACTTATGGTTAGTGAAAATACAGGTTTGGCGTTTACTTGGCAAGTTAAAATCTCTTCGTTGAAAGGTCTGGGTGAAGAGCTTTGGTCATAAACTTGCACTTTACGCTAGTATTCACTTGAAAATGTATCACTTAATTCCTTACCGCGTGCGTAGAGTAGTTTTATCGTTGGAACTAGAGTACTTAGAGAGGTCACCCGACAAGCAAATATTGGGATGCTTCCGATGCAGATGTAAAGGCTGTGGCGAAAAACATTAATTCCTTATCTACAACCCCCCTACAAATACTAGGCAAAACTTATATGTCCTTTGAAATTAGAGTTTTTTTTTTTGAGTAGACAGAGAGTGAAATAGTGGTAGAGTTGGCAGTGAAACAGTTTTCAGTTTTCAGAAACTAAGACGTCTCTATATATATTTTTCTATCATAAATATGAGACTAAAATACACGATGGGGAACATGTGATTTTAGAAATTGAAGACTTAAAACATAGAAAAGTAAACATCTAACAGACATATACATAGTCCTGACTCCACACAAGTATTCCCTGTGTCGTAGCGTAGGTATTAGAAACTACAAGTTTCGAGGTATCACATTACGATCTCTGTGGCTCAGTGGGCGAAGGCCCGCTAGAGACGCAGAAGGTTGCGGGTTCGATCTGTAAATCTGTGACAGGGGGTGTCATCTGTAAATATTTGTCTCGGTCTGGGTGTTTCTATGTATAATATGTATTTATAAAAATGCTTAGTTTGGGGATGATGCTGTCTGAAAAATTTCTAGCTTTATTTATTATTTATTACCCAGACCCGAAACAAATATTATGTATTATGAAATGTATTATACATTTCATAATACATGATACCAACATAGCTACAAAAGTGGTATTTTTCAACCATTGTAGATATCATTGCCAATATGTACCTACCTCTATCAAGAATAAAATCAGTAGAAAATATAGTTAAATAATTTTCTGTAAATATGTTATCTTTTGAACGGATTTTAAATGTGAACTGGAATCAATTGAAGCTCAAACAAACAACATACATAAAAGTTAATTGGACTAATATTAACAACGTGAAAATTTTATTTCATTTTGCCACGTGTAACCAAAACCCCTCGCATTGTATCAACAAGATTACCACGGCTTCGCTCGCGTGGGACTAAGATAAAAAGTATATGTTTTAATTCGTGTTATTCTGATGTATACGCTATACTACTGTAAAGTTTCATCAAAATACTTTCAGTAGTTTTTGCTTGAAAGAGTAATAAACATCCATCCTCACAAACTTTTATAATAGTAGTAGGGTAGGATAGGATGAGTTTCAGCAGAAAGAAGTAAATATTACTTTTCGTGTGTCAGAAAGAGACGTAGGATGTTATTGCTTAGAAGGCATCGCACATTAACCCTGTTATCATTGATGTAGACTCAGGAAGCCGTCCGCAAAATAAATTATAAAGCAAATATATATCTTTAAAGAAAACTCGTTTTCGTCGATTTCATGATAAAATGTGAGTACATTGCAATAGGAGCGCTTATTTGGAAGCATAATCCGTTTAACGTAATGACACCAAAAGTAAAAATAAAATGAATTTATTTTGTAAAAGCCAGTGGTTTTTTCTTTAATAGAAAAGTATAAAATTGTTTTGTGTTTCTGCTATGCAATTTTAGTTTAATTATTCGACTTATCGTGCAACCGAAACCGAATCGTCATTTTGTTTTTTGCTAGTGACGTAAAGAATCGTTTTTTTTTTGCTAGTGACGTAAAGACTGGTTGTTTGTCAGTTACCATTTACCTCCGAAATAGCTTATACTATTGAATCCTATTTTTGCAATCAATTTTTATGACTTCTAGTATGGTTATTAAATAAGTTTTATCGGAACAAGTCACTAGGGGGTGCTGAAATGAACAATATAAATTACGAAAGTAATTTAAAAAAAATGCATAAATCAAAACGATCGACCATGTGCGATAGAAGTTGCAGACTGAGACCTTTGGTAGTCAATAAGCGATTTTAACTCCAAAGAGCTTTAACCTAAAATCGGCCAATAAGTCAATGCTTGTTATTGATAAAAAATATTTAGTTTTGGTGTAACTTTCTTCTCCCTGTTTATTTACAGAAAAAGACACCTAAACTGAATTCCGTTTCATCTGCAATATACCAGACTAATCAGCTGAAGGTTTAATATTCACACCATTTTTTTGTGAATGAATTAAATGAGGCTGTCCACATACGCTGCCTAAATATTCATGGATCCGACTAGAGTCGACATGCGTGAGTTTTATAAGGACAATTTTGTATAAATCTTCATCCGGCCCAAATTCCGATTATTCACCGATTAGGATTTCTGTGTAAACGCGTTTGTAATAATTTCTTGCAAAACCAAAAAAGACCTTCTGACGTAAGCTTTAAGCTTGAGGCCTAATTTTTCAAGCATTACTTAGACAAGCATCATATATTTATGTGCGCATAAAAACGGTTAAAAAAAACAGCGAAGAAAAATATAGTGTGGAAACCGCCAACTATTTGAAGGCATGTGCCATCAATTAGTCTTCCAATAAGCGGCAACATGTCACGTGTAATGCTTACGAAACACTATCCCCTACTTGGTACGAGTATCTTCATTAATCTACGCGCTGAGTATGTATATGAAGATGTTTATCATGGGAAATAAAATCGTGCGCGTATTCGTTTTTTTTTTGCATCATAATACCTAGGTTTGAATGCAGTTATTCCGGTCTTTTACAAGGGCTTTCTAATCCGCATCAGGAATCTCTAGTTGAAACGTACTCGCGTATGAAACGATCAATTTACGCACGATGACCAATGTTGCTCGCAAAAGTTAACTGCCACCTTTACGTCCGTTAATGGGTTTTCCAAAATGGTGATTATAAAAACCGATATGACGCTGTCACCTATATTTTTAACTCTTTAAATTATCTTGTTTGTCCGTTTCTTGTAACTCCTGTAACATAAATATGAAGTAGATAATTTCAGTACCTTCAGTGAAGAAAATATAACTGGGTGATGCCCAAAAAGCCCTGCTTCCATCACGTTCAAACGAGCGAATTTATCCTGAGCGAAATTAAAGCAAGGTAAAGTCTCTAGCATTCGAAATGTAAAATACATGTATATTTTAGAAACCTTGAAGATTTTCTCATAACCTCCTCATTAAAAATAAATACAGTAAAAACGACGACACCTCGTTACCAAGATAAATTTGTTTGAAGTAGATACATATAAGGAACACACAAGACAGGGCGGTTTTCACTGACTGTTAAAGGGGGTATAAAATTAAAATGGAATGTCATTCCGGATAATGTGTATAAACAAGTCTCTTTATTACATTTTACACGCAGTTATATTATTTACCCACGTATGAGTTATGTGTTACAATAATTTAGCTTGCTCATATATTACTCTCTTTTCATACAAACGCGAGTTTGTTTGATAGTTTTAATAGATTACGCATGATTTAAACGTTCAAAAGTTACGCTGCTCTACTTACGAGTACGTATGTTTATAAAAGTGTCTTGGATAATAAATAATTAAATTATTCATTATCAACCACCTTTATTCAACCGGCTTTAAAAAAATGAAGAGCTTTTCAATTCATCTGTATATTGTTTTTAATTTTGATTTTAATGCTACGTGTTATCTCCGCCAATTGTGAACCAATTATAATAATTATTTTCTGAAATAATGATTATAATTGGTCCACAGATATTTTAATAATATACTAGGTAAATTCTCTTGAAGTATTCTTCACATTGGATTTCATTGGAAGTCTGTTTTTATTTATTCCTGAAAAAAAAATCATACAGACAGCTCGACTATGAAGCCCATAATTGATCATAACTATCAAGGACGACACTTTTACCTCACTAAATTTATTATTGGCTGAACACCAGCCTTCATGCTGTAGTCACATACCTATTAACATCGTTGTGAATGTAACATGATGCAAGATGAAGAATTATATGTAGTGATTCCAAAGTCTCTGTGTTATACACTACTACTAACACAAGTTATACTACATTTCATTTTATTTCACTGACCGATCACATGAAAGAGGCTTGAAGCTAAATATAGGCAAACTGCAAATCTTCTGACACTGCGACGGAAACTAAGCAAATTAAGCATTGTTTGAAGAAACCTTTTAAAATGCGGGTGACCTACCACTACGGAATGACCTAAATGCTGGCCTGGCTTCTAGCCAAACATGTTATCTTCCAACTATGAAGTGAAATACCCGTCCCCAATTTTCACTTTTTAATTATCGAGCACTTCAGTTTGATGTTTGACAACGCTGCATCGTTTTTATTAAAAATTTTATCTGTGGCCCCCTGCCCACTTGACCTACTTGTCTGAACAACTTTTTCAATCGTGGCTTTGTTAAAAAAGTTCCGCACTATGATGTCATATCCACATTATATTTCATAACTAGTTCAGGGGATGTCAGGGAGTGCTTTCATTTTAAAAACTCGTGTCCATTATTATTACTCGTATTTTGGCGATTAATTGTTTCCCCGTTTTATAGGTTGGTGATTCCAGTGATTTCTAACTATTGTTTAATATAAAAGCGCAGTTTGAAGCAGTGGGAGGTATTTGTCGATGGATACCTAGCTAATAGCGTAAGCTAAAAATAAACTGTTTAACAATATAATTAGTATGATAGGAATATCCAGCATTTCTTTGTAGTTCAATCTACAACAACACAAAATTTCACAAAATTCAATATTTGCGCTTACCTACTGTAAAACAATCAGTAGTTAAAGATTCAGATCAGTGTCTGTAGAATTTCTTGACTTTAACTTCGGTCATATAAAATTAAACTCCGTGTCCAAAGTCTCAAGCAGTCTATTACAAACTAAACCAAGACTGTCCCTATTTCGGTTGACATAATTGTTTTCCACTTCAAGTTTCCCGCTTCAAGTTGGCAGTTCTAAGTTGCAACTAGTTCGTGTGACTCGAAACAACACGGCTGGCAACTGAATATCGATTTGTGCTTATGCAACGGGCACACGTCGGGTCCTGCAACCAGATATTATCGCAAACTGCACACATAGCGGACAAATACAGCTTTAGCGGTTAAAAGGTAGGAACTTTTTTGCTTTGAATGTAGGTACTACCCAATTTAATGCACTTGAACCTGAGCACGTATTGCAGTATAGAATTTCACGTGGTCTTTTTGATGGCAATCCAATCCATGACATTTGCCAGTCAGGGACCGCTATTTCATATTATTCCTTCGATCGTTTTTATTGATAAACGTCGTTTAACCACATAATTCTGCTTAAGTGTATCTATTCTGCTCTTATTTATTTATCAAATGATTTTCTTATTTGATATGACCCGTTTACTCATAACTTTGACAGTCCTAATGACAAGTTTCCATACTATAACTATTAGTAGTATCATAGTAAGACATATTTTATGACTTTAGAGTACTAACATAAACCAAAAATACTGTTTAAAAATTATAATGATGAATTATTATGGCTGGAGCGACTGAGTGTGTACAGTCTGCTTAGAATGAGGACCCAACTTCCAAGACAACGGTTATGTCAACCAATAAGAAAACAAAAAGTATTTTGTCACTCTCTTTTGTCCAACAAATAGAAGAAATAAATAGTTTTTTCTTCACTTTCGTAAATAAAACGTTGTTTTGTTACTCATGCTAACCGGGCTGACAGGCATATTTAACTCTGTTAAGCAGAATAAGTTACTAATGAGGTATTAGTAAATTTACTAATCTACGAATAAGTTACTTTAAAATACGTAATACATTAAAGAGTCCGTTTAAAATTGTCATTTTGTCTTTTCTTCTCCAGTATAGGCTAATAATAGCAAAAAATGGATTACGTTTTAACGCCGTGGTTTGCCCGCTAACTGTGCAAAGACAAAACTGGCTATTTCCGACGCTTTGCGGGACAAACTTTGTTCAAATATTGGAGCATGCCCTTGTTACGTGGGGTACCAGTGAATAGTTCACAGTTCAACTTTACTGAATAAACATATCCGATATTACAATAGGTAGGTATGTTATTGTTTACTTTGATGATATAGTTGAATCCATTTTAGTTAAGTTGATTGATTTTTTTATGTATTTATCTCATTTTGATGTTTATACAAGTATTTTTGAATGAATTTGAAAGATAAGTAAAAATCAAAGAAAATATTAAAAGGCATGCAGTAAATTTACTATGGCATTTCCGAAACTGTATTTTGGGCAAAAGTCTTACGTTTTTTAGAAAAAAAGCCTTCTGAGCAAATCATAATTATTTTTTACCACATTGGTTTTTACAGAAAAATCAACCAGCCTATCAGTGCAATTGATATGGTGAGTTTTCCAATGCAGAGTCTTGCAACGATTATCAAGGAAAGATATACTTCTCTGAAACTGGAACATTGGAATCTTTTTCTAGCAAGATTAAAAACGTCACTCAACGTATCCATGGCAGTGGAAAGTCAGAGCAAGTAAACACGTTTTGCAACGCGCCATGCACCAGTTAAATCACAGAATATAAATAGCTTTCACAAGTGGCATTAGAAATCCTGTCTCACTCGTGGCACAATACGAGGATCTAGCCCATAGTCTTGCCAACAGAGCAGAGGAGTCTTCACAATAATTCTAAATATAACGATGTCAAATGCTTGGATAAAACGCTTTATTTAAGTTAGGCGTTAGTCCTTTTTGACGACCTCTGTGGCGCAGTGGGCGAAGGCTCGCCTGAGACGCAGAAGGTTGCGGGTTCGATTCTCGCCGCGGGACAAATGTTTGTATCTGCGAATATTTGTCTCGGGTCTGGGTGTTTTCTATGTGTAATATGTATGTATTAAAAAAAATAAAAAATATATAAGTAGTATATCAGTCATCCAGTTCCCATAACACAAGCTCTGCTTACTTTGGGGCTAGATGATGCTGTGTGAAAAATGACCAGCATTATTATTATTATTTTATATTATTTCCAGCTGATAGTCTGGTGAGCGCTTCAAATGAGCGAGCGAAATAAATTAATAATAACAATATCATTTATTATTTATTAAACACAGTACATATGATTTTATTATGTGGTCTAAAATCATGTGTTATTTTTTATGGCTTGTGATTTTTTTTGTATGGTGTGGTTGAGTCGTCCTAGTTTAAAGTTTTAAAAGCGGAGCTAGACTTTTCTTTGTATATAAGATTGGATTGGAAAGATGTATTTTGTGGACGCTCGTCTTGTAACTTATCTGATGAGCTAGATCTAAAATGAAATGGATGTGACTGAGTTTCTAGCATCGTCTGGAACATTGAGCAAGATTTATTCGAGTTTTATTTGATTTTCCACTAATTTACTATACATGCAACCAACCGATCGACGTGGACACAAAGCGAAGCGATCACTCACCCTGATGAAGACTCTCGGAATGAGTTGAAACTTAGTTGGTGCCTTCAGCGAAGGTACGGTACGTGAAAATTCCCGTTTTTACAATAAGATTGATCAAATTCAAGATAGTTTTTGGAATAAAACTTTCAACCAAACTAAATGTTATACAGTATGAACCAATATGACACACAATGTAGGAATAAAATCATGCTAATATCTTAATAAATCATGTAATTAAGGCAAAGAGGAGTGGGACGTAAATAAGTATAGTTTATTTACAGCGATACGATAAGTTGAAACGCTTTCCTTGTAAATGGATCGCCGTTGAGCGTTTTCTTAATTGCTTTAATTATGTTTCTTGTGACCCTTTGTGGCATGTTCAATAGTATATACTACAATATAAAGTAGACTAAGCATTATCACAAAACAAAACCAATGTAACTTCGTCATCCAGTCATGTACGCGGCAGGAGTACCATGCACGTGAGTATTGTTTTACTTTGTGTCAATGTGCAGGAGGGACGCAGAGATACACACGAATGCATAGCGCGCCACATAATTGAAAATCTATGTATTTGCTCAGGATTCTACGAAACCGCACAAATTTAAAAAAATAATTATGAAAAAACTCACGACTGTCGGTCCCATGGTGGACGACAGTCGTGAGATAGCAAAATAAAAGAATATTACGGAAAGTACACCGTATATAAAATAAGTAAAATAAACTCCAATGGATTTTAGAAATGAGTTGTTAAGAAATTCTAACGAAAGTTGCAGGTACTTAAAAACTCAACATGTAATAATTTATCAACAATTTTAAAAAAATTCTTGTTTTCTGAAATTCTTAGTTTATCAGGAAAAATATTATTACCGGAGGGAAAATTTAATCTACAAGTTATGGAATATTTTCGAATTCCACAGATTTATCCGGTAAACTTGCTAACTGTGTTTTGTTTTGTTATCAAAAAGCCATTTCAAATCCTATCATTTGAAATGGCTTGATTTGAAAGTTGAAAAAGTTTCGTTTAAACTTATTGTGAATATATTATTATTAAAAATTATACCCCCACCCCGATTTAGCGAAGTTTGTATGAAAACTTCAAATCGAACGAAGCTGCAAGCGCTCCCATTAGATAAAATATATTGTTGGAATATGTTTATTTTCTTGTCCCCAACGTGTCTCAAACTCACATACATACTAATGACCAATAGACCGTAACGATACCTTTTTTCAAATCCATGAATAAAAATAGTCTTTTTGAAAATATTGTATTACATTGCTGTAGAATGGAAGCGAACACTCTTAGCGATAAGCTCACCAATTGTATATTTTTTGTGTATTTTCATGTTATTTTGTACATATAAGAGTCATTTTCGCTTCATTGATACGAGTATTATGAGTCAAAAAGGGTACAAATATCAATCATAAATAATACATGTCAAAAAGTTATTTTGAAAATCGTATGGTATCTTGCAGCTTTCATATTTTTGCTTCGTATTTTTAGCTACCTTTGCCCATACAAATGTTTGCCACAAAGCAAGCACTGCCCTAAAGATGGATGAGAGTATCTATCACCAATGCCGACATAGGTTACATTCATTTGAGTTGCAGCGGTTGCAACCCTGACATATTTGATTCAACCTTGCTGCCATTAACTTCATCATCCTAATTCACTGCATGTTTGGAACGTCAAATAGTCCGCTATTCTGCTTTTGACTTAGCATTACAGACTATAAATAATAATGTATAGCGTAAGCTCTCACTGTGTTTGTTCTATGTTATTCAGTGATGAGTACATTTCCGACATGATTTCAACATTCAATGGTTCAACATTTTTGCTATCCAAATCATCAGCATCTCCGTTGTTCATGTAGCCAGTTTTTTTTCTGTTAAATTAAGCTTGGTATAGAGCAGCTAAAATAACAACCTTGTTTTTCCACTGTTCGACGGTAGTTAAGTAAATACGCTGAAATTTTAGCTATGGGAACTCAATTCAGCTCTAAAAAAACCCTGATGTCTTGACTTTATGTTATCAAATCATCGTGTACTTTCCTGGTTGATACCTCTAGTTAATGTTATTGAGTGAGTACTATAAATATGTGACTAGCAACGAGCGAGCAACTACTCTGTATTATTCCGTGATGAATAGAGCCTCCCTCCATTCATGACGCGTCATAACAGGCGTTAGTCGTTATTAGTCAGGGACCCAGAGGCTGACAAGCAATTAATCAATTATTTCACTTCATTAGATGGATTCCGTCCCGTATCGTGGCTTTTAAATTATGGCATTTGGGCTTTTCCGATTTGAACGTGTATTTTTAAGGGAATTGAACGTTATTTTAGTTAAGAGGCATTTATTCAGAATACAGATTATGTAATTGAGCTTTTGGGATATTTGGCTAATTTTGTTTAGATTAGTTGCTACTATACTATACAGTATTATCGAAAACTCCGTCCGTTCTGGAAGGATTATAATTGATATGCGATCACGTAAGTAACGTCCTTTTACGAAAATGTTTTCTTTAGTTATTTTATTTAGATAGAAATTATACATTATACATGATTTCGCACAACTTCCACGTATCAGCAAATCGGTGAAAAACCTGGGTATTATTATGGATTTATTTGGAGTGCAATAAAGTCTTTACTCTAAAGCAAGATACAAAAACACAAGAATTATTAAACTAAAAGGTACAATGGGGCGGTCTTATCGCTAAAAGCGATATCTTTCAGACAACCCTTGAATGGACAGGATACAATGGAATAGCCACCTCTTTTGCCTGAATTGACTAGTATCTATCACGAGGATGTTGGGCAATTAAGTTCCATTGTAAAACGTAACTTGGTTTTAGGCATTCCAGCGATTTTCACAAAACCTCTTACGGAATGTAAACGATTCCTAGCGATAACATAAAACTTTAAAACTCGCAAGTACTTTATCCTGAGCCACGCACAGACGCGATCCATACATTGCCTCAACTTCCAAGGACGGTATTCTCTAAGAAGGAATCCTAAATGTCTCAGAAAGTTATTATACAGTTTTAAAACCATAAAAATTCATTGAATCCATATACGCGTCATCTAACGTCAAAATTGTTGTTCATAGTGGTTCGTAGTGATCCAGAGGTTCTTTTGTAACCTGCTGTTCCCAGCTGTCCCGTAAAAACCTGAGTCTGAAACAGGAATAACTTGTACCTATTGCAAACGAAACGCTGTTATTGTTAGTGTTTCGAATCTAAGTTTATCTGCTAGTTGAAGTGCAAGTATAATTCTGTGTGTTCTTCAAGATTTGAAAACACACATATTATATGCAACGCATATTTAGATGTAACACTATATTTTAGTATTTAAGCTACCTACGAGATTTACGAGCTATAACATCCTGTTATATCTTTTGTTAATATTATTATTAGTATCGCACAAATTCTACTAGACCATTTAGAAAAGTAACTGCTTAGCTTTAAAATAGTGTCAAACTAATGCATTATACAGTTCTGCACCATATTCTGTCATGTATTATTCTGGAATAATCGATTTTGTATTTGTATTTTGTATTGATTATATTACGTTTGTAGAGTTCCTCGCTCATATAAACTTATGCTTCGTCTTCATATAAGACTTGTAAACATTATAAGGGCATGACCTTGTTTCTGATCCCTTCAAATTCCTCCCAACCGCAGGCTAAGTCATAATATTGTGGGAATCCAATCGCTAAACGCAATTACTTGATGTCCCGAGTGGCCAGAAGTTATAATTGTGTGGCCATTATCTGTACGATTTACTCACAAGAAACTTTAGGCCGTAGCTTATGTTAAGGAATCGTGAAATGAGGATAAATTTTGTGTGTGACATAAGTTATAGTTGGATTGTCAAAAATACGAAAAATCAACGCTATTTTAAATGATGTGGGGTGCCACATGACTTTATATTTTTTGATAAACCAAAAAAAAAAATACAAGCAATGTTTAGTAGTAATCTGGATCAGTTGCACTATGTATATATCGTTCAATAGTATTTTCGTCTGTATTTTTTGTATGTACTTACTTGTAGATAGTCGTATAAGAAAAAAAAAATTGTTTGTATCAGAAGCATAAGTAAAATATATTGTCTACTTCTTGAATAAGGCATTAGAAGACATATAACACTCAGTTAATGGAATTATTATCAGCTCGGTATAAAGAAGAGATAGGTATGAGCAGAAACAAACATATTCATTTCTTGAACAAACAAACCGCAGAGGGCCAACTTGTCTGACATCTAGTATAACTTTATTAAAGGCAGTGAGGTCTCACAATATAACTAGAAATATAATAAAATAAGTATCAAACTACTTAATTCAATCTTCAGTTTAGTCTTTATATCAATAATCGTCAATTCGTAAATAATAAAAAATAACATAAAAATTGACTTTATTTCCCCTAACAGTATTCATTGACATTGTATTAAAGCACAACAAAACTATGTCTATGATAAAAGTAAGAATAATTTTAGAACAATAATAATAATAAAGTAATATTAATAATTAAGAATAAAAATATAATAATAATATTGCATGTCATTAATTTTATCTAGATTGTTTTTTTTTTATTTACTTATCTGATTTCATATTCATAGTTATATACAATTTTGATAATTTCATGTCATATCTATCATATTTATATTCACGTAGTTTTTGTCAGTCGTATAAATAATTGTTTTCTTAATAATTAGGGGCTATCCATTGCTGGATGAAGGCCTCCTCCATCTCTTGCCAGTTTATCCAATTCGTAAATAATCATTGTAAATGAATACGCTTAGCCCGTTATTTAAAAACGCGACTAGGCCACAATGTAGATTAGATTCTGTTTTGCGAATCTTTTAAAAGAAGGAGCACTTTCCAGGTTTATAACCAACGATGTTTGTGCGAATAGACGCTAAAATACCGTCCATGTTAGAACCATTTATGTCAGTTATGATACCATCTTTAAAATAGTGACATTTCTTTCTGAAAACTATACAAAGTCAAATTCATTTATTCATTAAAATCACAAGGATCGGTTTATCATAACGTCGGTTTTATCTACTGCCTGTTCTTCCGCGACCAAGCCAGGAAAAAAAGGCAAGAAAACAAGGCTGGTTCATCTTTTTATGATCCTTTTACAAAACGAGTTGGAGCATTTTCAATCCCAAGAATTTTTATCATCTACATAATCAGATATTTTATTGTTTGCCTTTTTATAAAGTTATTTTATAATTACATTCTTAAATTTGTTAATTGTCAATGTTTGCCTTGGAAATGTCCTGATTAAAAAATAAGCCAAAGAGACCTTTTCCGTTTGATATGTTTATCCGCGACTGGACTGATGTTATCAATGTGAAAGTTTGGATGTATGGATTTTTGTTGCTAAGAATCTCCGTAATGGCTGATTTAGAATAACACATGGGTTACTTTGTATCCTTGGTACGTGGCCTCATGACCGTCGTGGTCGCGGTGGTCGGATAAGGAATGACCTCTAAACAGGTATATATAACGGGTAATAATGACACCAACCCACGATCATTTCGAGGGTTTTAGGTTGTTTTGTGTCCGTTATCATTTATTTTCCAAAACGGCTGACAAACGGCGATTGTACTGTAATTTTTTTGTTGACAGTCGATCGTTTTGTATGACTAAGAGAATACACTTGGAGGTTTTTTAATTATGTCCTTACCTACCTATGCCACATCATGCAACAGTGAAACAAACACACTATGTGTGAAACGATCACGTTGTTTCGCGGTTGTATAACTATAGGTACTCAAAGTCTTTCTGTGTGACCGCACTAATATTACATAAACATAATAACCGTAGAGTACCCGTAGCCGGTGGGTGTCCATTTAACTTAACGGTATAATGGAACAGTAAAAGGACAGTTATTATTTTGTAAGCGAAACAGTTTCGAGAGGAAACACTCATGATTAAGTGCCTCTCGAGTCATTGTTTATGTACAAAAATTTAATTCTGCATAAAGTTATTAATATACTCCAGGAAGTTTACAGTTGCAACACATAAAATGTACAAAATAGCTGGACATGTTCACACATCATCATCTAGCCCCAAACTAAGCATAGCTTGTATCATAATACAAGCTATGCTTAGTTTGGGTATGGTAGTTCCCATAGGAACTACCATAATACAAGACCTTAGTTCCTCCACTTAGAATTAAAACATGATTGATATACTACTTAGACACTTTTTTTTTGTAAATACATACTTAAAAAAAACACAGACCAGAGACTAATATTTGAAGGTCATACAAACATTAGTCCCGCGGCGGGAATCGAACCGCAACCTTATACCAATAAAGCTTTAAAAAAACATAATCAAATTAAATAACCTTCATATAAATTAATGTTCACAATAGTCGGTCAATAAAATGTCGAATCAATTAATAATTAGGTATAACTAGAAAAAATCAAATTGTATTGACATAAAATAAATTTCGAAAATAGCATCAATAATAGTAGTCTAATTTGTACCCTACCCTACCTATAGATTATCAGTCTGCGTCTCAGGCGGGCTTTCGCCCACTGCGCCACAGAGGTCGTCATAATTTGTCGTCAAAATAATTTGAAATGTTGCCTAAATTATGATATATGATACAAACCTAGCTATGTAGGTATATGTAAAATACTTGCTAGTTTAGCACCCCTTCAAATACATAAATTGAGTCTGTTGTATTATAATAATTTATATTCGTATGAAATTTTATCGACGTAACCAAGTATAATTTAAGTTTTTTTTGTTTAAAATAAATGATGTGTTTTAAGTATCTCCATAGATAATTTATGTGAATAAAACTCTACTTTGTCGTGTCACCGTTTTTTCTTAACTAACTAAAAGACGGGACTGCAAGAGCTCATCAATTCATACCCTCCGTCATCAATAACGGTCAGGTCAGGGATACTGGAACACTGCTGTCCTCAACCTCGAGTCCTTTTCCGCTATATTGAGGAGTTGGGCTAGTTGGGGTCAGGTTAGAAGGGGTATAATGCACAATACATCCCGATGCGGGATGTCTGTGCAGACCTTAGTTCCTCCACTTAGAATTAAAACCACCTAAAAAATAAGGGTTCTGTTATCCCGTTCGGGCGTTTGGCACTTAATTTAAGGACGCCGTTTAGAGAAAAAATCCGTCCTTGCCTCTTGCCCTTTCAGTCATTTTACCGGCACAGTTTCAGTTTTTCGAACCTGAAGGTGTAAGGGCCCGGTTAAACAGACGCGGTTGGGGCGGCGGTGGCGGTAACGTACAAGGGTTGTCAAGTGATTGTCAAAGTTATAGTTAGTGCGTTACAGTTTTTAAGCTAACGTTTCTTTAAGATCCTTGTGATTTCTATAAATTAGAAAATAAAATCTAATCTAATCTAAATGTTTTGATCGCCACCGCCATCGGGGCAGTTTAACCGGACCCTTACTCTTAAAATTACCCCACTAAGAAATGCTTCCCCCATTTCTTCCGCTTCAACTGGAAATACTAAAACTTGAGGGCTAGCGAGACGCCATCTATTTCTTTGACCCGGCTGCGGTAATTAAGCCCTCTTGTTGGTGACTGGGACATGCCTATTAGCGCAGCCACGCAGAGCTTCGTTAGCGGGGCACAGGGTATGTTATAGTTACTATGTTGAAGAAAAGTATTGTGTTATGATATGAACCTTGCAACAAATGGGACTGAAGGCATGATTTGATTATTTTTGAAGGTAGCTAATAATTCGCTTAAGCCTTTTTTTTTTTGAGGGGGGGAAATGCCCACGCATTTCCCTGATGATATGGGGATGAGATGGGGTCGCGTTAGCATCAATTCGCTTAAGCCTAACCTAACCTAACGCTATAGCGCATACAATCAGCTTTTTTTATTTCCCGACATCAAATAAAATTAAATGCCATCCGGCGCCAGCGGCGTTCGCCGCAGCAAATGGGTTTGTGAGACATTAAACAATGCATGCCCTATAATGAAAGATAGATATATGCGCCCAGTTGTGGGTATAACTTATAAAGTAGGTATCAGTGTTATTCGTAGTTACTGTCAGTGCAAATCCGAGGAAAGAGGATGAAGTACCAGACTTCATTTATAAAGAAATGGCTCAAAGCTTTTAGAGTGGATACGTATATTACGAAATTTAACTCAACAGTTTCATTTACTGAAATGAGGTTATTCTACAACTGTTTTTGTGTGAGGAACATGACATGGGAGTTACAAATTAGGGTCTACTACTGGTAATGTTTCTGACATGTTAAAGGCCCATGTCACTCCAGCTACCCTGACGCTTATGAAAGGAGTTACGAAATTATTAGTGTAAATTGAATGAAAATTGTATTTGTTTAGACCTTATTTTTATCTTGGAGTACTTTGTCACTTTTTGACAGCAATAAAATTACCAGATACCACTAGGTACCTTAAAATCTAAGGTTGGAAATCAGTGGTCCCCATTTATTATTGCCGTTTTATTATGTTTGTTTGTGTGTTTGTCTGTTACCTCCTAAACAACTCATCCAATTGAAATGTAGTTTTTTACATCGATTTTTATGACTTCCAGCGTAGTTTTTTTGCCGAAGTTTAATAAGGTGCGCTGCAATAGACTTTGGAAAACACGTCAGTTTCATTACGGCCTTAATATAAAGCAAACTACTGCATGCAATTTATCGGTAATACATTTTTGGCATCTGCCTGTACTTTACACTATGCAATTTGTCGCAAGCAATCTACCATTGCAAGATTGCTTCTGTATATTGCATAATGTAAAGCGCTCCTACTGTTATCTGAATAAGGTCGCTTCTATATAAATAAATCAAAATCCGCCCAAAATGTATTTTTGTTAACTATGTTATTTGCGTAATGTGTATATACAATAAAGTATTCATTGAAATAGTAAAGTGTGATCGGATCGTTCCGCTTGCGAGAAAACAGTTTTTTCGTATAATATTCTTAAAGCTCTGCAAGTTGGATAAATGTCCCCTTACTCATAATCACAGGCTATTTATCTAATCTCCAAATGGCTGAACACGGCCGTTGCCAGTTAAATTATACTACCATACAATCTTATTATCCTTCTCTATCTCGTGCTTAAGCTAAGTCTAGTATAACCAACAAATATGTAAATAAGAGGAAATCACTTGAAAAGGCAATAACCTCGACCGTGAATTGTATACAAATGCTCATTACCAGCATTAGGCAACAAACTCATAAAAATTAAGTTTACGATGTTGGCAATACGGTGTCGATGTGGCAGGATCATAAACTGGGCGAGCGCGTCCGATGTCACAGAATAAAAATAATATTCCGAACAGATGTGTCACTCTAACGCGAAATGCATTAGTGATAATCAGAGCCGAATCAGAGAAGTATAACGGGAATCACCCAAATCTTAGGGTGCATAAATATTGAAGGGAGTATAGTACCTACTTTGGATCTTCAGAATAAATGATGAATGTCTAAGGAGTAAATCGTGCGCACAATACTTAGACTACTCTCAAAAGCTGAAAAATGACGTTCATACCGTGGTTCTATAGATTCGATCCGAAAAATTTAGATTTTATTAATTTCCGATTTTGCCTTGAAAGTAGGTACCTACCAACAATCTTCTACACTGTCGAGGGAAGGCGGTGCTCTCCTTCCCTTAGTTCCCTATTTTATCAAGAACTTATCGATATTTTTCGTCATGCTCGTATATCACTTCACCTTGGTGGCATGAATGGGAATTTATATAATATAAATATGATTATCCACGAACGGGAGTATGCGTAATTAATCGATACATTGTTGTTTCCATCACTATTGAATGTGCTTGCAACTCAAAAAAGCAAGTGTTTGAATCCACTGATGGCTATTTTATATTAAAGTCTGACTTGAAGTGATACGCTTGTCGATTGTTTAATCACTCGCGCAATAATGAAGCTGACATATTGCTGACAGGAGGGGTGCAATAATATGCCTCGGAGTGGCTCGATTTGTCAACGGGCTTAGCTGATGGGGTGGACATTTTATAGTTGTTCTAAAATTGGAGTTGTGATTAAACTTTCCTGATATTTAACATTTCACTACATTGCGAACTTTATGTTAACGATTATTTAATACGTAATGTACTTTCTTACGTAATGCAATTCGCAAGCAATCCACCATAGCAAGATTGCTATGGTGGATTGCTGTATATTGCATAACGTAAAGCGCTCCTACTGTTGTCTGAAGAAGCTTCTAAGATATAAATCCGCCCAAAATGTATTTTTGTAACTATGTTTTTGCGTAACGTGTATCTATATACCACGTATTCCTTCACAGAATTAACGAACACATACATGGTTCAAATAATGTGGACATACTTATTTTATGCCTTAAATAATTGTAGTTAAATTATAAAAGTACTATCCTTAACTTTAAGATCATAATTTTCTGTAGAACAACATCTAATTTGATAAAGTGCTTACGTCACGACAATACCTGGCTTGCCGTCGGGCGTCGCCATTTTGTTGTTTACCGGCTACCGGGTATACCTACATAGGCTTTCATTCGTTATTTGGAAGTCAGCCTGACTACATCATTGATACGGGTAATCAATATAAATATTCCCTAAACTATGTAGTTTCTTTAACATTTATGAAATTAATTGGCTACGATGCATTCGTTTGGTTAGCATTATAAGATTTTAGGTACGATGTTAATTAGTTTTTACTTTAATAAATTCCTTAATATAAAAGTAAATTTAACAAAGTTTGAAAACCCGGATGTTTATTTCCATCATTGATTGCAGCGCCCTCTTGTGGTTTGAGGGGATAAAACTGTCTAAGACTCATCCTTAATGACGTACCTACAAATCGATTGCTAAAAACCGCATCATCGAGCCTTTTCGGAGTTAAATCGTAGCAGACAAACAAACAAACCTCCTGGGACGATCGTATATACGGGCTTCTTACGTAACGTCTAATAAAAGGACAATAGATAAAAAACTCGTACATTTTGTATATAATATTTTTTTATTTATAAATATAATTGCTACATGACCTCATTACCTACTGAATGTGACGAGTATAAAACGACTCAATGCGACTGTGTGGATGATTGTGTATGTAAGAAAAGAGGAAAAACAATTTTACGTATTAAAAACTTGACAACGTTATTCAATTTTCGTGAGAGATCTCTTCCCGCTCGGCTAAGTAGACAAAACGGGGTCTACATAAATGATGCGGCCCGTGCCATGCCGTCGGGAAATAAACGAATAATTAATTAATTGGGTGAATAGCCAGACATTAGAAATTACATCATTTTAATATTGCTTAAGACATTTTGCTTTTAAAATTGTTGAGAATATAAAACTGGCAGGTACCCAGAAAAAAATTGATACCTGCAATAGACTGATTCAAATATAGAAGCGGAACACTGGGCCTTGTCTAACTTAAGGCATAGTGTGAGGCATAATGCGACTCCACACATTTTATTCTAAGCACTAAAGAACTAGTATATTTTTTTAAAACTGACTTCATTTAACGGGATATTGATAAAAGTCCAATACGAAATTTTATCTCCCATTTTTTCACGTATATAGGCGAAGATATCACATATAAAAAAACATTCGGACGAATTGAGAACCTTCTTTTTTGAAGTCGGTTGGAAAGCTAAAGGGCAAATGGACCTCATTTTGATAATTATGTAGTCAAAAAAGAACCCAATTTACAAATGTTTTAACATACTCGTACATTCGTGTTCGCCATCTTTGATTCCAAACTTCATGGTAAAACTGTGAACCGGGGGACAACGATAAAAAGTTCTCGTTAAGAAAAAAAAGATCAAGCAAAAAACAATAATAACCCAAAAAACTATAAATAAAAAAGATAACTTTCACTTTGCTTTCGTTTATTAATATTCATTTCACCGAGAGTCATTTTAAATAGAATCATTTAAAATAATGCAAATAGCTGTGGACTGTAAATGGTTTTATCCCTAGAAAATGCGGGGTAAAATATTTTGCCACAAGATGAAACGTGTCCATCTAATCTCAGTGAACTTCCACGAAACATTAATTTGGAAAAAGGTGTAACTTTCTTCACAATTTCGCCATTTCCAAGATCGTAGCGAATGCGATAGAAATATTGAGCTAAAAAGTAATTAAAAAAGGTACTTAGGTGGATGGGACGGTATAAAATAAGTTGGGTGGAACCAGTGAATATTAAAAAATTACGTCGGTAGGCTGTGTTTCAGAGCATGGCATAGTTACAAGGTGGCTTTGTCAGGGCCAAGGGGGCAAGATGGCGCATGGAAAGGTATTTATGTTATGCCATTATGTTACGATATTGAAATAAATTTGGATAATTTTAATGTAATTGAACTTTTGTTGTTGACGTTCATTACATATGCATCACAATAAATAGTTAATTGGGTTACCATATTCAAATAGACTGTATTATCTATTAGACTTGTAACTTGGTGTTATAAATAATGATATATAGTCTCAGATCAGACTAAATTCAGAAACAAACAACGCGATCAAATTGAATGAAAAATTCTAAGTGTGAAATAAATATTTTTAATAATGCATCAAAAAAATCCCTGAACACCTAACACATACGCTACCTGATAAAGGTAGCCTATGTGTTATTCTGATGTATAAGCTATAGTACTGTAAAGTTTCATTAAAATCCGTTCAGTAGTTTTTGCGTGAAAGAGTAACAAACATCCATCCTCACAAACTTTCGCGTTTATAAAGTAGGAAAGGATAGGATAAGAGCCAATTTGTAAGCGAATATTTATTCCCTTGAGTAATTCAAAACACAGTTTACTTTTTATACAATTTCCCTATTTAGAATAGGTTTTTTAGTAGTGTATAGAAACGCGAAGTGGAAACATTGCATACGAATTCATACTCAGTAATCGTTTATGTGTAAATCGTCGCCCAATTCAGCGTTTTGATTGTAAAATATTGTGAAAATATTTTAACAAATCTAGTAGGATTTGTTAAAATATTTTTACTTCTATCTCCTATCCTACTTCCTACGTTTACGTAAGTTTTGATGAAATTTGGAATGCAGATAGTTGAGGTTCTGGAATAACACATAGGCTAAATGTCTTATTTTCTAAAATCAACCCCTAATATGGTTAAAAAGGGTAGTAAATTTTCTATGGAAAATTTTATTCCTTTGTTAGATTCGCTCAAAACTCGGTACAAATAAACTGAAATAATAAAACATGTAATTTTTTTATTTATTCAAACTAACTACCCCTAGGAGTTGTGCAATAAAGTTCTGAAATTTGTATGGAAAAAAATATTCATTGGTTTGATACACTCAAAAGTTGGTGGTTTATCAACATAACACGCAGCCGCGGGCAGAAGCTTGTTAATAATAATAATGCTGGACATTTTTTACAGAGCATCATCTAGCCCCAAACTAAGCAGAGCTTGTATTATGGGAACTACATGACTGATATACTACTTATTTACTTTTTTTGTAAATACATAGAAATTACCCAGACTCGAAATAAATATTTGCAGGTCATACAAACATTTGTCGTCAATACAATACAAGTTTGTGGAACTTTACTAAAAGTAGGCCAACGTGGCCGCTAAGGCATCACGCGTCCCATTATTCTTCACGATTCTTGAGGCACTTCCTGAATCTGTATCCCCGCGTGGCATCAGGTATTCAGCGCACGTCGACATTGATTGATGGTCCTCATGAAACACACTGTAATATGCACTTTAACACAGGATATTGCAATTTATACAGAATGAAGTAACCAGTGGCCTGTGAAATATCAATAAAGAATAATAATAAAAAACTACATTAGATACCTATCTATAAGATAATTGCTGGGGAAGAATCGATCTTAAATAGCTACCTCGTACCAGACAATACAGGGTAAGGCCCGATGGTCAGATGTTTCTTAAATTTTGAGACTTTTTTATTGAGAAGGAATTTATCCTTGTGATCGGTATCATGAAAATACAGAATTATTTTTTTTTTTTTTTTTTTTACGTAAATTGACCTAGTTATCAAACTTAGTATTACACGAATTCTCTTTCTTGTCGACTAAACACCGTACGGCCTTTGGCAATCTAATTAAAGACATGGGTATGCACAATGCTCTCTAAATACCAGACAAAGGTCAGTACCTCTGGGAGCTACAGCTGACGCCAGCCTTTTTATATGCATTGTAATAGTTTTATTCTGGGCTATTTTTACTAGAACACTTTGCATTAAATTTTAACGGAACATTAAACTTACTTTTTAAATTAGCTATCTACATATTGAACTGTCTCCAAGTTATTAGTACATTATGAAAATGATTGTAAGGAAAAGGCTATCTACCCGCAACTCAGATTATCCTAGAATAGAATAATAGTTTATTGTCTTACTGTGTGTACAAAGATGGAATACATAGGTAACATTTAATAACAACAGTTGCCTTTCCTAGGCGTACAATAATTTAAAAAATCTACAAAAACAAACAGGAAACATTTTATACATTAGAAATCATCATCAAAATATTCATTTACGTTATAGAAAACTTTTGAAATCAGCCATTTCTCTATATGGCTATGTTACGAAACATTGGACCATTTAAATTTTTATAACAAGTGGATTATTAAAAATTTTAATCGCAGAGTAGAATGAACTGTTTTGATAGTAGCTATTATTAGTTTGAGGAATACATAATAGGTTGGGGAAAAAGTTTCTTCGCATTTTTTAAGAAAATTCAAAACATTTTTTAATATAGTTTATTTACATTTAACTAAAGTATGTAGGTACCATTTTGTTCGATAACTTTTTGCCATTTTGTAGGCAGGGACATGATCCCATTGCTATAAAAACTTTGGGGCTTCTGTTCAAAATACCGCGACAAGTGGTTTTGGCAGTCCTCTCGTGATGTTAACCTGACACTGCCTAAAGAATTCTGAAGAGACCGAAACAGGTGGAAATCTGAAGGTGCAAGGTCAGGACTATACGGCGGATGCATTAACACATCCCAGCCAAACTCTCTTAATTTTTGCTGAGTGGCTAAAGATGTGTGAGGTCTAGCGTTATCATGATGAAAAACCACACCCCTTCTGTTGATTAACTCCGGCCGCTTTCTCTCAACTTCTTGTTTTAATCTCATCAGTTGTTCGCAGTAGAGTTCAGAATCGATGGTCCTGCCTGGTGGTAACAGCTCATAATGAATAATGCCCTTCCAATCCCACCACACACACAGCATCACCTTGTTGCGAGTTAACCCGGGTTTCGCCACAGTCTGTGAAGCCTGACCGGCCTTTGACCACGACCTTTTTCGCACGTTCTTGTCGTACGTGATCCACTTTTCATCACCAGTTATCAGCTTCTTCAAAAATGGTTCGGTTTCATTACGTCGTAATAAAGAATCACAAATGAGAACACGGTTCATTAGGTTTCTTTCAGTGAGCTCGTGAGGTACCCAAATATCGAGCTTTTTTGTGTACCCAGTTTTTTTCAAATGCGCCAAAACTGTTTTGTGGTCAATTCCCAGTTCTTCAGCTACGTCGTAACTACTGATATGCCGATCTTGCTCCACTTTTTCAAAAATGGCATCCATTTTATCCGTAATAGGGCGACCAGAGCGACGTGCATCTTTGACATCAAAATTTCCGGATTGAAAACGCTTAAACCAAATTTGTGCTACTCTCACAGACACTGCACTAGGTCCATAAACATCGCAAATTTTTTTCGCGGCTTGCGTTGCATTTTTACCTTTTTTGTAGTAAAATTTTAAAATGTATCGAATTTCTTCATTAGATTCACTCATCTTAACAGTACGAAAAACAAATAAAAATCACACATTTTCCTAATTTGAATTTGGAATTATCTTCTTTAAAATTTAAACTTTTAATGATACCAAAACCAGCCAGATACAAATAGTATAGCCAAAGATATTTTATTACAAGTTCATACATACAATAATGCGAAAAGACTTTTTCCCCAACCTAATATATTAAATTAATGTTTATTTCTTAAACTATTGTAATTTAAAAAATTAAATTTGATGTTTTTATTTTACAAATAAACAGATCTCAAAAGTATAAATTGTTTTTTAATAGGGTGAGAATTATCGTATTTATAAATTGATAAGACAATTTTTGTATGTTTTACAATATTAACAAAATTTACAACATACCACCAATACTACTTAATTTATGAATCCAACCGCAATTTGTAATACCGTTTTACCATACGGTTGTAACAAACGAATAAACTTTATACTATTACTATTAACTACGAGACACGCGGAGGCCAGGCACGGTGGTGTCAACACATGTGGCGAGGGCGTACCAATACTGAAAAACATTTAGCTTTTAAAATAATCACGTTGTTATGCCAGAATAAGGTGAAAACCAGCTTATTGTATGAAGCCATACCAAATTGTATGAAGTGGTTAAAAGTGGCACGATACATTTTATATACTTATGAACAAAACAGGTTGTAAAACCCGTCTAGCTTGATAATACAATTTTGTAGACGCATCTGGAAAGTTTTAAAACTTATTACGACAGGGTGCAAGTTTGTCCCTGAAAGATTTAAATTTGATCTTGCAGGCGAACTTCAGAGCATTAAGTCAGTAGACAATTATATTTGCATACATCGTTTTTTAGGGAAAATACATTGATATATAGCAAACGTTACTACTAGGTTACTAGGTTTTTTTAGGTATGGAGTGTATCCGGCTGGCGGAAGAGGTCCAGGAGTGGCGTTATAGAGAAGAGGTTTACTCAGCTGAATAGATAGATAAATATATGTTGGATGGAAAAAGCTCAAAACAGAGCAACCTAGTAAAACTTGAATGAGGCATTTCGGGTATAGAAGGGAGCCTTTATTAAATCTAGCCATGTCAAAAAAATACCTTGTACTTTCTTGTCATTTAAAATAAAAGGTTTACTGTTATTATTATTATAATTTGTTAAAGTTATGATGCGTTCTAAAGAGGTTGTTGCAAATCTATTCAGATTTGAATTTTTTTTTTTAATATCAAATATTTTTAGTAAAATCTACCGCAAAACATAGATTGATGAAAAAGCCCCTTTATTGTTCTCAAAGTAGTTAATAAATAATGTTTACAAGAATCTCGTAGTAGTTCCTTGTGGTTATCTTCCGCGCATTTTATGCCCAACTTCCTACTGAAGGCAATAAAATGAATGACCTTATCACTGTGTTATCCGCCAAGCATTGCTTACAACTAACAAAACAAATTGATTAGTTTAAAGCAAACCGATCGTTACTCACTATCGTGTATTTGTTCAACAGCGTTTGATCAGTCCCGTAGCACCGCTACGCGGCTACAGTGCTACGGCGGGCGGCGTAGGCAATTATCCCGTATTTGCTCACACTGACTGTTGGTTTGCGACACCTGCTTCATGTAGGAATTTATTTGAAAGGGCACCCATCAAAATACTGTATTTTAAACTGCGTACAAATTGCAGTAGCATTGAATAAATGAAAGAGAATTGTCACGAAAAGTTCCTCTGAAACTATAATAAAAGCTCGAGCCACCTGTGACGCAAGAGGCGCGGGTTCGATTGTCGCTTCGGGAAAAAAACATATTCTCAGATATTTTTTCTGGATCTAGGTGTTGTGATACCATGGTACTCGTAGTTCCTGTTACCCACGATACAGGGAATGTAATCCTAATGTGGGGTCAGAATTATGTAGGTATGCGCCTGCTGTGTATTTATTTTTTATTTTTAATACAACTTTTTCAGGGTTTTTAGAAACATAAAATATTATTGTCTATCATAAAATCTGGTTCATTCATATTGTTGGGAATTAATATACAAACGTATTTTAAATATTGTATTTTTATTTTGTTTGGTTCACCAACATAATTAATTTAAGATATGCTTGCGCCACGTTCGATGATTATAAGTGAAGAGCGAGTGAAAGTACATACATTCATATCTGTCAAAACCTGTTCGTTTTAACCAATATAATTATATTATTGAAAAAAAAAAATTACATTATTTTTAATATAACATTTATTTTAGGGCAAAAAACATCTATGAGGCTTGAAACTCGGAACTGTCAATAGTCTGCTGGTCTTGAAGCTATTTATTTTAATTTGATTAATATATTTGAAACGGTCAAGATGCTGGTTTTGCTCGTTTTATTCTGAGTTTGTATCAGGTTTGTTTACGCAAGTAACGGGTCATTGGCATTTTTACAAGCTTTTATGGCTCTAGCACACCAGTTGTGGGAGTAGCAGGGTTGTAGCTGCAGTTGTGTTCTAAATATAAATGTGGACGAGTTTCTATTACCTTTTCATACAATACACATTTCCTTTTTGGTTGGCTCTTTCACATAGAAAATGTTCTCTTCTCAAACAACGACCACGAACCGGATGAAGCAGTAAAGGAGATATACATTTATTTCGTGCAACAACGTGAACAACATTTAAAATAATGGAAATAGGCCCATAACATACCTAAGAGACTAACAAACATAATTATTATAATACTATAACTTATCATTACTTGTTAACACGTTGAAACTTTAGTCAGTTGTCTCCCGCGAAAATGACGAAACAACACATTTTTCGGACAAAATTCCTTACTCATGAGGGTTGAAAGATGAAAGTCAAGACACGGCACATAAAAGATTTAAATCTTTGTGGCGTAATTCCAACTCTTCGACTCTTATTTGGGAGTTGGTTTTCACCTTAATATATTCCACTATCTGATCGACCTTTGTGGCATAGTGTAGTCGGGACACATATAGCAGCGTCACGGGTAAAGCCGCTATGAACTAATGATGTTGATGATATAAAAGAAACTTTGTTAAAAAGGTTCTATTCAAGTACAACACTGTTCAAGTATTTTCATAATCCAAAGTGGTAACTAGATAGCTTCGGTAAAAATACAACGAGAAAACCCACAGGTTTCTTTACAATATTTATTACACCTACGTGAATTTCATTTCTCTCAAAGCAAAAGTTATTACATAGTTTGTTACTGGAAGTTTGGATAAAATCCATTTTACAATAAAGCACTCAAGCCGCGAATAAAACGCGATCGAGCCACAGATGAAATAAAATAGGGTGGGTAGTAATGCAAGGAAATTTCACTTGTAATTCTGAGCCAGCTTCTTCGTAGGTATTTTTCTTTGTTCTGTGATTTGGTCATCATGTCGTATTGTGATGTTCAGAAGCTTTTGTTAACTTTCCCGCAAAAAAAAAGTTGGAAGAAATAATCATGAGAGAAGCAAAAAAAAAAGTATGACTTGCCTTTAAGGACCCAATACTTGGTATCCTAACATACCAAGTATTGGGTCGTCAGAGGTCTACGTATCGAAACGCAAGCGTGTTTGGTTTTTTATATCGTAGAATTAATTGTTTCTTTTGCATGCTATAAAGAATATGGCTGTACTTCTGTTTTTTTTATTTTATGGCATCTTATAAACTCACGTGTCGCAGAATAAATAATTATGACAAAGATAATAAAAAAAAATCGATGCAGTTCCTGTTATCCATAGAGTTGCAACCATGGAGTCCATAGAGTAAAAATACAACATTATGTCGAACGACGATGACGTCGGAACGTGCGTTTGGCCTCATCTATTCAACGAACGGTTATGATTCCTTAACAAAGCCTTCTTTTGAAGTTATTCTTTAGAAAAACAAACACTCTTATTTTTGTTTGGTTCTCTGATCCATACTCGTTTGTTGACTCGTAAGACAGAGCAGTATAAAGCTCAATTTCCATCGAAAGCCGATTGGAAGTAACAAATGCCTACCCGATCCAAATAAGCTGCAAATCTGTGCGTATCAAAGTTTTATAACTTTTATGGAACATTTTCTTTATCGATTGAGACAAATCCACGATAGGAGAATATTTGTGACAAGTCTCAAGAGCGCATGACGCTTTTTCGAAACGAGTGTGATCAGTCACTCCATGCTAAAGGCACAAAATACTGCTGGATATTAATAGAAATACTTTTTTTTTACCCAAAATACACATTTCTTGCATCATTGTGTTCCATGATACCACAATACCCAGTCTCGGAAGAAAATATCTGCAAAACATGCAAACATTTGTCCCGCAACGGGAATCGAACTCGGACCCGTTGCGTCGCAGCTAGCCACTCGCCCTATTAATTACTCTTAATCATACGGAACACACAAAAGTTGCTAAGCAACTACAAAACTTAAGAACTTGACGACCCCTGTGGTGCAGTGGGCGAAGGCAAAATAAAAGTACCTATATAAGTAGTATACCAGTCATGTAGTTCCCATAATACAAGCTCTGCTTTGTTTGGGGCTAGATGACGCTGTGTGAAAAATGACCAGCATTATTATTATTATTAACTTTCTTCAATAGTTAGGTAAGGAATTTCAGTCGAATTTTTGAGCAATCGAAAAACGGATCCATCTACATTCTACACCAATATTATAAGGAGTTAAAGTTTGTAAGTTTGGTTGTAGGAGGTAATCTCCGAAGCTAATCATCCGATTATACTATCCCGTTAAAATAAAATGGCTTTTCGTGGAGATCAATTATGCAAAGTAAGTCGCCGCTGTCTTGATGGCAAGAGCTACTTTTTTAATTGGCTACTTTTTATCCAGGCACCTCGTAAGCGACACTGCGGGGCAGTCAGTATACACTTGCAGTTTTGCAAATGCCATATACGAAGCATTTCCATTGATAGTCAGCCGCATTGTTTTTGTGTATATAGTGTGTGATTATACGGCTTGGAACGCATCGTATAGAACATTCGCGAAGTAACTCCTTCATTAGCAGCCACAGACCCCGTTTTGTAGAAATTGTTGGTTGATATCCAAAAAGTACCGTTGTGACGATCTATGTATCTGGCTTTGTTGATTTGGTTTTACTATTTGGATGAGGATCGTACCGAAATAACAAGCTATTTATGAATACTCAACGCAAAAAGCGCTTAGATATAATATACAGCTGTTTTGGAACTGTCAGATCAGAAAACTGCCAAGTCGAAACGAAATAATGAGCTGCGAGATATCAGTCTTTATGAAATATTATCTGCAGTGCGCTTGCATTGCCTTTTTAATGAGGGCGTAGGTAACCTAACCTATCGTTAGCTTAGACTGTTCATATTCTCCGATACGACGCAGTTATTTTTTTTGGCTTTGTCAAGAAGTGTGTCATATCAACTCACTAGTATGTTCCTTTGAAAGCATCTACACCGATTTCAGTTTCTTGTATACCTACAACGGAACATCCACGCACTTCCATCCGTATTATATTTTTTTTTCTGAAAGTCCATTATTAAATGTAAGTAGGTACTCAATTGCGCGCAAAAATGTATCCATACTTAGCCTGGTTTGGTTAAGCACAAATCTGGAGACAATGGATTTTATTTTGTATCCCAAGGAATCCCAACAATCCTTGCCTCTGTGAGGGACAACTCTTTTTAAGTTTGACAAACAATGTATACGTGTATAACTTCTACGTGCGGTTGGTTGACAACTTAAATTGTTACAACAGTAGTATTGTCGTATCGGCTTATAAAACAGGCTTCTGTTTGTATATATACTAAGTATCGATGACGCTATAGCCTCGTTTCTGCGCTCATTATTATTTTTTCGAGAGCTCTCTGAGGAAATAGCTACGGAAAATCTGATACTGATCTATGCATATTAATCTGATTATGTTTATTTGTTTCTAGAATTGTTTTGAATGTTGTATTAATGTGGTTTGTTGTTTTTTTTCAGGTAAGTCCTTTTGCTGTCCGGATTCTGTAAGCGATAATCAATTTACCGCGGTATTAATTAGTTTGTTTGTTTATTTATTTCACGCAAAGATTTTATAAGGGATTTTAAAACACAGAATCATCAAAGTGCATAAAAAAACGTGTTTTAATTTTAATACAAAATGTAGCAACCCGGCTGACTCGCTATAAAACTGCGCTGGAAAAATAACCACTCGATTTAAATAAACTGAAAGTGAAAACTTGTTTAACTTGCCGGTTTACCGAGAACAGCTAACTTTAATGAAAATTAAATCAAAAGCAATTATCTCAAGGAGCCCGTTAGTATACGTTTAGGGTAAATGGTTGATTGTTTTTAATTTTTCTTCTTATTAGTCGTGTTGGCCTAGTGGGCCGTATCCCGACTTCCGATCCGGATGTTGTGGGTAAAAGTCGTGCACCAATGGATTTATCCTTTGGTGTAAAACAATGTAGTTTTTTTTATATGTAACATATGCTAAAAACGGTGAAGGAAAACATCGTGAAGAAACCGACATGTCTTAGGACCAGAAATTCGAAGGCATGTGAATCAGTTATTGATCCAATAAGCGTCGACAGGCTTGCAACCTGTTACGTAAATGGCATTCCAATTACAAGTCAAATTTAATTGATGTTTCCTCAAACATCCAAAATCATACTCAGTGAATACTGAGTATGATTTTGGGTATGTACAATAGGAGGAAGACAGTCGTGCGCGTGTTTGTTTTGTTTGCGGTATATTGCAATCAAATTGTATGACTTTAGCGGTGGTTCTTAAATAGTTGTTAACGCCACACGTTACTTAAGGGCGCTGTAATACGTGATGAAAAACTAAAGATACAAGACTACAAGATTTTAATGATTTATAAAAATTAGCTTGCTTGATTTGAAGTGATACAACCCACTCATGTAGCCGCCGCACTCTTATATGCAGCGTTGGCCAATTTGGCGCCAGGCCAATGGGAACACGCTCTCGATAACTGAATATGCAAGTGGACACAGTTCTAGGGCTGTGCGCACGTGGACGGACCGCGAGATGGAAATGCATTTTTTAACCCCAATCCTTTTAAAAGTTGTATATAGCAGTGGAAGTGTGAACGTAACTCCCGTTACGGATAAGTTGAAAAGTAATAGGTAGCGTGATATAGACATATCTTGAAGAGGGAAGAAATTCATATTACGAGAATAGTGTTAAATATGAATTAATGAATATCAGGGCAGAGATAAGATAGAAAGAAGCGAATATTGAAATTACGAATAATAAAGAAAAGTAGATGTAAACATGTTGTGCTGGCCCCAAGCAGCGTGGGGCAAGTTTCATCCATGTTATCTGCGCCCTACTATTATAATCCATACTCTTCTCATAATATGACTTTCTTCCCTGATGAAGACCATACTACTTCTTGGTAAATACTAAACATAGAATAATCTTCTTGCCTCTGTTAAAAACTAAAATGACTGGTACATAGGTAGGTTATATCTAGATATTGCATAGAGCATATGAAACAATCAAGAGGGGTTAAAAAATCAGAGGGGGGCAAAACTAAACAAAGTAACTAATACTCTAAATTCTCATCAAATGATTATTAGGTAGTTTTCAAAACTTAAACAGGTTTCAATTGTTGGCACTTTAAAAAGTATTGGTCCCAAAGTTCATACATACATAAACTCACGCCTGTTTTCCAGAGGGGTTGGCAGAGGCTACGGATTTCCATTCGCTACGATCCTGACATACCTCTTTTGCTTCATTCACTCTCATTACAATCTCCGTACATACTCGCCAGTTTAGGGTACTGTTGACCTGACCTTTATCCTGACCTGGGACCAAGTTCATATGGCGATATAAATGCCATTTGCATGCTCTAGTACATGCAAGGGTCATGCTAATTACAATTGAATGCTTTAGTTCCTGCAGGTAATAAATTAGTGATAAGACCGCCCATTATCCTACTTCGTACTATATGCAGGATATCTTACTCTTATTATAAATGCGAAAGTTTGTGAGGATGGATGTTTGTTACTCTGTCACACAAAAACTACTGAACGGATTTTGATGAAACTTTACAGTAATAAAGCTTATACGTCAGAATAACACATAGACTACATTTTATCAGGGTACCACGTGGGCAGAAGCTAGTACTATTATAAACGCGAAAGTTTGTGAGGATGGATGTTTGTTACTCTGTCACACAAAAACTACTGAACGGATTTTGATGAAACTTTACAGTAATAAAGCTTATACGTCAGAATAACACATAGACTACATTTTATCAGGGTACCACGTGGGCAGAAGCTAGTACTATTATAAACGCGAAAGTTTGTGAGGATGAATGTTTGTAACTCTGTCACACAAATACTACTGAACGGATTTTTATGAAATTTTACAGTAATTTAGCTTATACATCAGAATAACACACTTTTATCCGGGCACTACGCGGGCGAAGCCGTGGGCAGAAGCAACATCAAAAGTTTATAAGTAGGTACTTAGTTGAAATATTAAATATATTTCATTAAAATATGAAATATTTTTAAGGACCGAAACTATTAACTTCAGAATCTGTTGCGAACATTTCTGGTTTATAACCGAAACTATCAACTTCAGAATATGATGCGGTCATTTCTGGTTCATAGCCACAGCATAGCGACATCCTCAGGGAAGCCTCAAACTAGTTTACTATCCAATATTCAGGCCGCACTACATACCTACCTATGTTTCTCGGGTCTTATTTCGCAGTAGTCAAATTAGATGACTCTAATGCATTTAACATTAGCCTAGTTTATAAACTGCATTTGAATTGTGTTGTTCTATCTGAACTTATAAAATCCTTTGTCATGACTAACTGGCTGACTGGCTGATCTATCAACGCACAGCCAAAACTACTAAGTCTTGAAAGCTGAAATTTGGAAGATAGGTTTATTTTATATAATAAGCTTAAGCTAAGAAAGGATTTTTGGAAGGGGGGGAAGTGTGGGGTTCCATTTATAGGTTACTAATCAGATGAAAAACAACCTCATCACTAGACCCTACATTGTCATTGGTGCGCAACGAGGAATAAAAACTTAATACTTATACCTACTGAATGAAGCGCACCAAAACGGGTGCGCTATGTATGGAAGTACTTTGGTGCGCTTCATCTGGGTGCGCTACGAGGAATGCCTCGTTTGTTTTAATGATATAAACTTGAAAATTGGAATTGTAGCTACTCATCCCAAATAAATAATGACACGTTTGATTTTCACATTTAAACGGGGAAAATAGGGGGCGAAAGATTGGTAGTTTTTTTTTTAAACACGTCTCCACGCATGCTCAGACGCTCCTATCAGCTAGTGTAACATAATAGGATTATTATTAATAGGATTTATAAGGGGGACGTATTCTTATACTATTTACGGCTTCTAGTGTTGTCGAAGCAACGGATGACCAGAGAGCTGACTCTTATTAGAATTGCTAGCACGGCCTCTCAGCGTGGCAATGCAGACAGCATCTGAATGATCAGTTGTGCTTCATATGCAACTATATATAAGTGACTCAACTGTTTCATATATATTTTATTATTATTTTGGCAAATTGGTGCTGATAAGAAAAATCGTATTCTTTTGTTTTGGAATTTCTAATGGGAATTACACAAATGAGTTATGACCGAAATTTTGATGTGAAATTTTAATAATGTGCCCACGAAACAGCAATAAATGCTACCACGATTATATTATAGCTATATAGCTTGCTTATACATGTTATATCTATTGGACCTACTCTGCCTTGGCAAGAGGAAATAAAGCATTCAATATCCGTTTCGTTGTTTATTAAATGGAAGGCAATAAAGAGAGAGCGTTTTCACAGCAGATTTATAACATAAGCTGAGCTCAGTCCCTTAACTGAGTCCGTCTAAGTACTTCCGGCCAATTCAACGCTGGCAGACGTTTTGATCTAAGCCATGCATTACTTTCATAATACGTTTCATCATGGTACATGATGATGTCAATGCCCTATGAACAACTATTGTTTTTTTAGTCCGACCAATTCGGAGGTGTTTCACTTACTGATCGATGACGTAGATTGGAGCGCCCCCTGCCATACCTACTATTAGCTAGTGAATTTTTGGATTAATTATTTGACAATTAGTTAAGTATGGTTTCGTTGAATTGGAATGTATTGCCTTTTTGAATTATTATCGTAGGTATATGCAGACATGAAAGAATATTATAACTAATATAATGTTTTTTTCATACAACTATGTGAAAGTAGGTAAATACAAAAAATACAAATGAAATAGTTAGCTATCAAAGGATCTAAAGATAGCTGAACTGCTCCAAATCACTACCAGACAGAAGCGTTTCCAATATACTGACCGCATTGCCACGCTGAATGGTAATGCTAATGCGTTGACTCGGATAAGCGCCAGTTTTCAGGAAACGCTTCGAACAGTCTCACAGAAAAAAAAAAAAGTTGGTCTCAATTATATGTTGTATGTAGAACCAGGTGCAATACCCTGTGTTTCACTGATTTAATTACCTCGTTCCGAGCACAATCGGCACTTTACGTTAATTCCCGTTCATGTACTCAGGCAAAACCAAAAAACAACTCAGCTGTTAGCTGTTCCTTTAATTATATATTCAAACTAAGTAGGTATCAACATTTTAAACGAGCAGCATCAAACAAAGCATTATCCTCTGAATTACACAATCAACAAACACTTGGTAGACAATGGTCCGTGCGCTTTACAAAGCATTCTCACTGAAGAATAATGCAAGTGTAGCGAAATAATAAAGCGAGAATAATGCGAGTGTTAGGTAAATATTTTGTCGCAATCCTGGCATCCTAAAAGGCATCCAGATGTACACTGCCAACTTAAGTGTAAGATTTTCCCGATAAGATGCCAGTCCCAGCCAGCCCACAACTGGTATGGCGGAATTTATTGCAACCCTACTTTTTGGCCTGATCATATAAATCAGTAAAACTATCTATTGACGACCTCGGTGGTATGGCAGATGAGTAGTCAGCTGCAATGTAAGAAGTTCCCGCTGCGGTATAAATGTTTGCATATCCTGCAGATATTTGTTCCGTCTTTGTGTTGTAGTACCACAGTACTCGTAGTTCCTGATGCCCACGACACAGGGAATCCTAGTGTGTGATCGGCAATATGTATGTGTGTATTGGCTGTTAATGTTGATCTAAATAATTACTCACACAAAAAATACAATCCTAATTACCAACTACAGTGTAGCGCTTTGTATTATTATCTGTCATGTTAACGACCTCTGTGGCGCAGTGGGCGAAGGCCTGCCTGAGACGCAGAAGGTTGCGGGTTCAATTCCCGCCGCGGGACAAATGTTTGCATCTGCAAATATTTGTATCGGGATCTGGGTATTTTCTATGTATAATATGTATATATTTACAAAAATAAGTATACAAGTAGTATATCATGTAGTTCCCATAATACAAGCTCTGCTTACTTTGGGACTAGATGATGTGTGAAAAATGTCCAGCATTATTTATTTATTTATTTATGTTACATTTTAACTGAAAAAAGAATAAGGAAAAAAAGCCTTGTTAAATCTCACTTCAAATGAACGACCGATTCCCTCACAATTTTTGCAAAATAATGGCATATTGACGGTGAATAAATAAGTCAAACGTTGCACCCGTGGCGAATGACGAATTGTGGTTGCATAATAAAACCACCAAGCTGAAAAGCACACGAAATTTTGTTCCATATTTTTCGCAAATAAATGAGGGAAAGAGACGGCTACACCACAGAATATGAAAAAATAGTCTACAACAGTTTATTTTTGCGTTACCCTTACCGTGTCCAGAAATTTTGGTTACTCAGTAGTGTGGGTAAAAAGAGCCTTTAATTAATACAGAAAACGTTTGTCAGAGAGTTAGTGCAAGTTTTTTCATGAATTCTTCTGAGGCACCGGCCTTAGTCGCGATTAGTCAATCAAAGACGAAGTCAATAGGGTCAATTGAAATTACAAGCTAACTTATAGTAGAATATTCACCTTAATAAATGTACGTCAATTTCTTGCGACCTAGCAACACGGCTTAGTTACTTTTTGAGCTTTAGTGTGAAGGCAGTGAAAAATAATCCAAGCAATCGGGCAGCAGATTATAGAAATCACCGTAGCAATTCGTAAAAGCTCCAGCAAAGACACCAAAACCAGGAAATAATCTATAATTTCGCCTCTATCTGTGCGCTGCGCTCAGCTTGGAGGCTTCCCTGAATACAATTGATGCAAAATAATGGACCGCTCGTGGTGAATAAGCGGTTGTCGCTCAGAGCGATCTGTCGCGGCAGTGTGGTCTGTGGTATCATGATATAAACTTTATACTGGTAGTATGTAGTACACCGTGGCCTTTTAATATATTATAGCGAAAATGGTATTATGGGTCGATGTTACAGATTTCCGGTATGATCTATATTTGTTTATAAAAATTTAATCGATGTATATTTTCAGAGCCACTTAAGATCTCGAACAGAGTGACCAAGAAATCTGTGGCACTAAAATGTCTATGTCCTTTGTATATGGATTTATTTAAGGTCACAATAACATCACTTGGTAGACCAATTCCATGAAATGCAACTCGAAAGGTAAATGCTCTTATGAGGATTCCAATCTCGTAATCCAGTGGGGATTAGCTAAGAAATGGCGCGGTAACGTAAACGCTTCCCGTAGCAACCGCGAGAATATCACAGCATTAGTGTCTCTTACACACTGCTGGTTTTCCAATTTATAGTCTGTTAGCTAGTTTCAAATAAAGCGCTTTTGAGAAATTTCTATTTCTGAGCCAACTGGATTAGATGGATTACTTACTTACTAGGTAACCAGTCTGAAAATAATGCTTTAAGTTTAACAGTTAACAGGTTTATGTACCTGCTGCATTTTTTAACTCGTTTATTCGATTACCGCTGCGAGACACCCACACCCGGGACAAATATGCGAGGATCTGCAAATAACAACCAGTAATAGGAAGAGCCATTTTGGTGCAGTGGGCGGTAATCCGACTTCCGATCCAAAGGTCGTGGGTTCCTGAAACCAATGAAATAGGAAATCCAGTGGAGTCTGAACTATTTATATGTCTGAAGCTACTCTAGAATCTCGATAAAACTATTCTTAAAAATACATATTTATATAAGTATGATCGCGTGAGGTTATTCACCGATTCTGGGAATCGATTCGCCGATTGTAACACAAATTGTATGGCAATCGCATAAATTTGTAAAGAGGATTCCTTGTTAATAATAACCAATTTCGATGAATATGAATTCGGTTTTGTGGCGCTTCCAGCTCAAACCAATATTTTTATGGTGGCAGAAATGGAGCGAATCAAACTTTTTTGCATTTAAAAAGAGGAGATTTGGTATTTGTCATGTGGCTGTGGTATTTTTGACGTCGCAATAATCAACCATGCAGGTACATGACTAGGATCGAAATATATTTAGTCGAAACCCATTTGTTAGATGCGATGTGCAGTGACATTTTCAAGATGAAGGCGTATCACAGGCTTTTCAACAAACTATGGTCCGAGCAGAAAACGAGGAACTTTTAGGTAGATTCCCATTATAAATAGTATACACTATAGACTATAATCTGCTATAAGCCCCTAAAGGAAGGTCTAAAAAAATTTGAATTCCTCACAAAAAAAAAATACATTTATAATTTGCTTTACGTTTATGTGATATGCCCTTAGGTGCACTTTGCTATGAACAGTTTTGTAAATAATAGAGCTGCTGTTGGCATTTATCTGAATTTTTTTAAATTGTACGTATAAATATCCCAAACATAATGTATTGATATTATGCAGACAGCATAGGACGAGTATTTTATTTGCCAAATATTAATCAATGATCTTCACATTACAAGTTAAAAAAAGTCAAGAACGCAATCACCTTTAGAATTAACGCGTAACATTTCTCACGTTTATCTGCACATCGATTCCTGTCGCCCTAAAAGTCTGAGGGAATAGATTCCAGTTTATTTTTCTCTGTCAGCCACACATCGCTAAGCACTTATCAACCTCATCAAGGGTTCGCTTGCGTAACAACAGCAGTTTCACTGACTATTTGCAAAAGGTCTTTGAATTTTTCTAGATAAGCTTTGCTACATTCGAAATTGCTGGGAATTTTGTATTTACCGTAAGTCAGTTCAAATGCGAATGGATGAGGCCTTTTTGAAAACTAAACAAACACGTTCACGACTGTATTCCCCACTATAGACATCATTACATATAAACTCAGTGCGTAGATCTTTGAAGATACCAAGAAAGGAGTAGTCAGAGACACGTCCAAATATTAAATTTGGCACATTCCCAAGTTAAGTTTTGTACAGAATCTTTCGATTCTTTCTATTATAGTGACGACCGTAATAATGTGAAGGTCGCAATATTGAGCTCGGTACAATAAACATACCGAGTTTTTCGATAGAAAAAATATTTAAGATTTTTACAGAAATAACTCATATTCGTTTTTAAAAACACTAAAATTATAAACATGCCGTCTCGAATTCGAATAGGTAGTTCTTTCCTTAGTAAATTATGTGTTCAATGATTTGACCTAAATATAACATCCGTATAATGCCCCCTTATGAAAAACAGGGTTGTTACGTTCTCAAAGCTCACTTTGAAACAGTTCAACTTCAGTGGCGTTTTTCGAGATTTTTCAAGCCTTAGCTCTGAAGGTGAGGGCACTTATGCTCCCTCCCACTTTTTAATAATAGACCTCTTGTTTAAAAAAATACATGGAGAGAAAGCTTATGTTAAAAATATAAGTCACGTCTGTCTAGATGTGATTGCGGTTATGCGTGGGTTTGAATATTGTTTTTTCGACCCATATTATCCCTTCGATTGGAAATACTGATTGGAAAATGAAGGTTCCAAAAATAGGTATTATTTTTATAGAATCGGAATTGTTCAGGATTGGTATAATTATAGAAAAGATGAGAATTCCCGTCTCACGACCGTCGAGCGTAGTTGCGGACGGTTGCTCATGAGGAAGGATCACAAAACGGTCAACGAAACCTCAGCAGGAGAATAGTAAAGTACCACGTACAAAGACGGTATAGTCTTGGTACGTGTTATAGTCGCAATAATATTATAAAATATATCCTTACCCAAACAATATTCACACCGCAAGCTATAGGTAGATAGATAGAAAATTCTTTATTGCACAAAACATATGAGTAGGTACATAGGCGAACTTAATGCTAAAAAGCATTCTCTACCAGATTACCTTTGTGTATTGTGGAAAAATATGTGGTGGTAGTGCGCAGAAAGGATTAAAACAAAAAAAATAACATATAGTAAATATGTAATGCAAATGTTTAAATACACCTAGATTATTGATATTAATATTTAAATACTTTATTGTATTTACTTTATTATGAAAGAAAACTTTACTAACAAAAGGGGTTCGCAAATAGTGACGAATAGTATAAGGGACATACTTTGTCTCACCGCGAATGCCCACCGGCTGATAATGAATCCTTGAAGAAAACGTCGCATTGCTATTGCTGAATTTTCTCGAAAATGTATGTAATCTTTCGAAGCGTTCCCAACAACAACAGTCCGCAGAGTCCAGCAAACGAGCTATTAGAAAACAAAACAAATAACCCCCCTAGCATCCATAACGCCATTTCCCGGAGGTGTGTACCGGATTATTGTTGCGCTCGGTATACCTATAAAACGAACTTGTCGAGCTTCTCTGTTAAAGTTCCTAACGTGGGTTGGATATCTACTTGATTCTCAGAAAGCGGTTTTATGATACCTACCTATTGGATGTAGGTTAATTTTAGCAGTTTTTAACGAACATTTCACGCAGAAAAGTTGCCTGTATTTCTTACAAATTGTGCCCGTTCGTCTAACTTACAGTGTCTTCATACGCACCATAGGGAAATAAAACAAAACGGCCCCCGTAGTGCAATAATGCTGAAAACTGTTGATATTCCACTCCCAAGTGAACGTGAAAGTGCTGAACAAACGCAATGAAACCCAACATTGGTATAACGCGCATAAACCGTGTTAACAACGTTCTACCACCAACACGCAAAGTGACGTGACGACCACTACAGAATAATATAGCTTTAAGTTCCTTCATTATTCATAAACATCGAAAGGGAGCCACGTAAGATGAGAGGTGCGATAAATTAATAACTGTATTTTTTTGCATAAAACATTACATATTATTATTATTTTTGCAACCATTATGTGCACTACCGACAAATCTTTTTACGCCAAGGTAATCTGGAGGAGAATGCTTTTTAGCATAAAGTTCACCTTTGTACTACTATAATGTGCATTAAAGATTTTCTATCTCTCTATCTATAAACTATTTTAAGATTTATAATACGACTAGTTACCACCAAGTTACCAAATGATATCAGATGAGATGTGATGAAATGAAATGAAATGAAATTCCCATGTCCAGCGTACATTTGCACGTGACGATCAGATACTGCAGTAGTATAGAGGTGTGTACCTCTAACCTCTACTGACGACTGAACTGATTTGATCGTCACAGCCACCCCCGCCACGGCCACCGCCGCCGTGCTAATTTACTCGTGTCTTCAGACTACCGCTTCCGCCCCACTCTGTGCTCAGCCTAGCGTATAGTATTATAATATATGTGGCCTTGCAATTAATCCCGGAACAAATTGGGTGCAGTGAGAGTATCAAAACCAAGAAAGGTATGTTTCAGTCATTTATTTTAACGCATCGCGGACGGAGCAGGATCGATATTTAACCGTACGGTATTTGAGTTTTTACAACAATGGTTAGCAGGTCCTGCCTTCACACGTAGGTTATAAAATGCGTTTTTGTGGTTGGTGTTTATGAAATAACGTACTAGTATAGTAAATATTATAATATAATTTGTGACTTACATATTGTTGTGACTTGTGTAGGTAACTTCAAACTATTTCATATTTAATAGAAATGATTTTACTTCGTGTTTTTGATAATTTTGGGCAAGAATTTTACGTACCTAAGTGTTTTAAATAGTGGTTCGGCGCTAGGATTTTTCTGTTTTGTTTCAGAGATATTAGTCCAAAACTGGTAATTTGAACTTAATTACTTTAGTTAGTAAAGCGATTATTTAAGAAACTCTTGATGAGTTTCTTGAATAATCACTCCTAAGGTTTTCTTATAAAATGTTCTGATTTCAATAAGACTTCTCGAAATTAAGCTATAAATTAGCAGTTTCTGCAAATAATCCCGTTTCACAGCAAAGAATAAACCGTGAATACCGTACTACTAAAACTTGTATATGAACCAAACAGCTAAATCTTTCAGCATTTAGGACAAGGTTATTGAAATCAGCTCGGATTGGCTGAAGTGAAACGAGGGTACCGTGTCACCTGTAGGAGAAAGGTACAGTCGCAATCATAACTCAACCATTCGGGATTAAATAACAAAATTATAGTTAATTCTCTTATACTCTGCGTCCTGGAATTCCGTGATAAACAGGTTTCGCGTCGTGATCCGATAGTGCGGTGCGGTGTTACGTGAACATGGACTTTTCTGATTCCGAAGATGAAATGAGGGTAGTTGCGGGTACTGCCTTTATTTACGACAGCTCTGTATACTCCAGTCATCCCGTGAACACGGCTGTTGCAATACAGTCGAAACGTCGGGAAAATAATAAAAAGGTAAACGCTGTAAAGACCCGTTATACTTATAATTATAATTCATCCTATTATTTACTTTTTAAACTCAAGCTTTTTTTGTTTTTACAGACTCTAGGATTCCAAGTGCGTGGTGGGTATTAAGAACTACAAGAACGGTGGTACGTCAACCAGACCCAAACCCGGGACAGATTTCTGCAGGACAAGCAAATATTTGTCCACGGAATTGAACTCGTACCTCATGCGTTGCAGCTGGCTACTCGTCCGCCACACCATTGACGTCTTCAGAAAAAGTGTAAAAAAAATACGCAGACCACGGTGATGTCACCGCGACGGGAATAGTAGTCGCGGGTTCGCATCCCACTGCGAGACAAATGTTTGCATGTTCTGCAGATATTTGTTCCGAGTCTGGGTTGGTGCCATGTTATAGATAGTTTTTGACATCCACGACACAGAGCATTCTAGTATTAAGTCAAGACTGGTACCTATATGACTGTTGGGTATTTGTTTATTAGTTTTTTTATCATCTAAATTTACAGCTTGTATTCCACTGGACATCCTTCAGCATTTTTATTTAGTGAGCTAACCTAACAGATTAGGTTGGGTAAGTTATTTGTCTTAAATAAATAATTATTAAGCCTACGATATTCTGAGTTTAATTAGAGACAACATATAGACACCTAGACAAATAATTAACCTACATACAATTTTATTGTACCCTACATAATAATAATACAAGCTTTGCTTAGTTTGGGGCTAGATGATGCTGTGTAAAAATGTCCAGCATTATTTATTTTAATTAACATAGATGTAATTACAAAAATGGCATTTTGCATTCTGCGACCACAAGGAAGATAAAAGAAGATTGCTTGAGGTAAAGAATTCATACGATTACGATTTTAACAATATGTAGACGGTGTAGTAAGTAGGTAAGTAGGTAGGCAGCCTAAATAGTTGTTAAGTCACTTAAGTGCTTGGTGCTTGGTGAAAAATAGTTAAAAGTACCCCACTTTGGCGCACGTCTACGAGGACATCATATTACTCAATGCTGTACAATGGTGTTGTGTACCTATTTCACGATAAGTAGGTATATGTTTATATTTTTTTTTTCATAAAAAATATAATAATCCACTTCATGTAACGAGAAGTTGATAAAAGGTGCGATTTAAAATTTCATCCGTTATTTGTTTTATCCCCCCTACCACCCCTACGGTGGTATTTTTTCATAAAATTAATATGGAACCCTTGAAGTATAACCTACCAATTAAAAAACGATCATTAAAATCGGTTTACAATTAGCGAAGATATCAAGTAACATACACACAAAAATAACAACATACAAAGGATATAGGACTATTTAAATATAGACGCATCGTTCTGGGACTAGGCGGCAAGAAAACTCGTTACTAAACAAGAAGACATCATGGTTTCGAGAGAGTTGAAATTTTGTGCACTCGAGGAGACGACGACGCTCAGTGATAAAGACTCCGACCCCGAGCGTCGTCGTCTCTGCTTTCGAGTGTTAGTTATAATTCTGCTTTCGAGTGTCCCTGTAGTCAAAAGGAATCTGTAGAAAGGTTGAATGAATAGGGTCCTGTTCTATCTCTATTTGTTTGGCCGTTGATTTGTTTGGGATTTATTCGGTTTCCCGTTTGCGGATTTGTTACAACTATTTACTATTTCGAATGGTCAATTTTATTACAAAAGCCTCCGTGGCTTTTCTAATAATCACTATTTATTTTTGGATAAGGTAACTAGATAGAAAGTATAGATGAAAGTAGATAGGTGAACCCTAAATAAAGCGAGTTAGGAGTACCTGGAGGGTTGAAATTGGGAAATAATTGGCGTGGCCATATCTGTTGTGGAAAAAGGTCACGTCAAGAGTTAATCCCTAATCTCACAAGATTATCAAGGATATGATGAGATAAAAAAGCAAATAAGGGGTGTAGACAATACCACTTAGTGTTGGCGTTAACGCGTGCGGAAAGATTGAATTATTTGGAAACAACATTAGCTGTGGAAATGTCACGTGAGTGCTGCTTGAAAGTTTTACCTTGACAAATTTGTTGTTAGCGAGAAAGGAAAACTAAGCGTGAGGTATTTGTCTAGACCCCAAGGTATATAAACCGTAGCATGCGAAAAAAAATTGATCTCTGCTTACAGCTCCCGGTAACATGCGTGCATTTACAAGTAGGTTTGACAGAATTTTAAGTTTTATACGGGTCTTTATCTGGGTTACCGTTTTTATTATTATTATTTTCCAGACGCGATCCGTTTTGCAGTGCGGTGATACGGTTAGTGTTGAGTATCGTTATGTGAACATAAACTTCGACCGCAGTGTCCCACTGAATTTCGACGCGTCGCTAACTTCGAAAAAACATAGTTCGACAAGTCATTGTTTCGACTGAACATACTTCAACAACACACACCTTCGAAAGACCACTACTTCGATAGACACGACTGCGACATGCACTTGTTCGGCAGATAATTATTTCGACAGAAACATACCTTCGACATAATACTGCTCTAAAATGTAACAAAACTAATTGAATTACGTGTTATAATAAAATTTTAGGTCAAAATGATCAGTCGGCGGCGTCGAACGGCGGCGACGAGCGAAGTAAATAGCATTTTCAGATCCAACTCGAATAGGTCATTAGGTTTTTTTTGTCTTTGTCGAAACAATGACTTGTCGAATGTATTTTAGTTAACTAAATTAGCGACGTGTCGAAATAACGTACTGTCGAAATTCAGTGGGACACTCCTTACTAATAGTAACTTATATAATTAATGCGAATATGAAATTCAATAGCTTTTTGATGGAATTTGCATATAAATTATTATGGCTTGATTAATGAAGAAACTCACCAGTAGATTCCACAGCCAGAGTACCAGACTCTAACTGTGGAATCTACCACATCCAGTGGACGGAACGGAATAACAGTTCTTGAGGTTTCACTGTCACTGACTGAAATCTCTATTGGTTTCTAAGCTCTAAAGGTTGTAACACTCGAATACTGCAACCTACTGGACGATTCCACCAAGGTACGAAGCATGTTAATTTCGTTCGGCCATAGCGCAGACTAGATGAAGCAGAAACATCGAAAGGCGTATATCCCCGTAGCAACCTACCCTATCCAATTTACGAACCTCTGATCCGACGAGAAACCGTTTCTGGGAAAATAATATGGTTATCGAGTTTGTGATAAAGGTTTGATATTTTCTTGATTCTTTTCTTCCTTCATCGGTTATTACTTTATCATCCTATACGTCAGCATAAAATGGTATTTTTTTTAAAGGATTAATTTCTATACCCTCCTCTGACTACCCTTTATTGGTAATTCTCATTTTACGTACTGAGTATAGATTTAAGGATGTTAATCATAAGAATTACAGTCTTGAGCGTGTTTGTTTGTTTATTTCAAAAATTGTCTAACATATATTTGTAAATTGGAACATTTCATTCAAACTCTTGAATGTAGCCTACACTATAGTTGTATCAAAAACGCAGTCACCCCTTTTAACATAAACGCTACTTAACCATCACGCTGTTTCCAAAATCATAAAGCAGAGTATCTGCATTGTGAAGCAGATAGCAAGATGCATGCAAATTAAGTTGAAAGGGGACTGCAGTTGCAAAGACTCACTTGGCTACAGGGCTCTCGAGTCAAGAGCTCGTCTAATTAGTGGCCCGGCGAGCTGCAAAAATAACATTTAGCAATTTTTGTGGAGTTTCTGTCACATACTTTGTGGGATTGTGCCCCTAGTACGCTATTGATGAGGGTGAGGATGAACAGTCCCATTAGAGACTATAGTTTCATAAGAAAATATGATTAATTACATAGTTCTCTCTATCCTAAGTTTATCTGGAAGAAATTGCTTTAAGCGAATACACCACCCATTATACATTTATTTTTATGTTTAGTACTGCACTGTAAGATGGTCTTATGCAAAATAAAGAGTTTTTCTTCAAAGTTATAGAATCTAATAATTTTCGTAACAGCTTTCTAAAATATAATAAAATGAGTGAGTCACACTCAATTGACTCCTTTCGCGTCGTTGCTTCTTCCTTTGTCATGCAGTTTGCTATATATTTTATTATATATACCTATTTCCACCCGTGGCCTTAAACGATGATCAAAATAGTATCCGATGGTGATAGAACTAATGCTGTGAAAATATTCAGTAAGGCAGAGCATCTTTCAAGCACATAGACGTCCTTCATACACATAGTCGCGACCTCTGTGGCGCAGTGGGCGAAAGCCTGAGACCCAGTAGATAGCGGATTCGATACCCGCCGCGGGACAAATGTTTGTATGATATGCAAATATTTGTCTCGAGTCTGGGTGTTTCCTATGCATAATATGTATGTATTTAAAATAGTATCTACGTATTATATCAATCATGTAGTTCCCATAATACAAGTTCTGCTTAGTTTGGGGCTAGATGATGCTGTGTGAAAAATGTCCAGCATTATTAATTTATTTAGGGCATGCCGATTTCCTCACGACGTTTTTTTTCACCTAGTTCCACTAGTTTATCTAGTGTAAAAAATCATTCGAGCATGTCAGGATTTAAACCCACAATCGAAAATCACTAGCCATAACACCACCAGTGCTTTCAAAGGTAATTATTATATGGTAACGGTCTCCGAACACATTTACCGTGTTTTTTATCAGAATTCTGCTGTAAACTGTTATAAAGCCTTATAACATTTCCAATCTTTCCGTTCATATTGAGAAATGGTAATACGCGTTACCGGGGCACGTCGGATATAAGATGGTTTCATGCCATAAACCCAGGTTTAATAAAAATGCCACCGTATAAACTACACTGCGTGGGAAACACATTTCGTTGTAGTCATCGAAATGTGATTCCCACGCAATTTCTTGGATTGCAATAACACGCAATTTCTTGGTTCACATATTGAATTAACAATTGGATTCAGCTGATTAATAAAATCATCGTCATCATTATCATCAGCCCACATTAGTCCACTGCTGGACATAGGCCTCTCCCAATACGCGCCACTGAGCCCGGTCTTCGGCTCTTATCATCCACTTACTGCCCGCTGCCTTTCTTACGTCATCGCTCCACCTAGCCGGAGGGCGCCCCACACTACGTTTGCCCAGACGCGGTCTCCACTCAAGAACTCGTTTACCCCAACGGTTGTCGGTTCTTCGGCATATATGACCAGCCCATTGCCACTTCAGCTTACTAATCCTCTTATCTATGTCGATGACTCTCGTTCTATGTCGGTTAACAGTCTCTGTCGATTAATAAAATGTGGGTCCATATTTGTAACATTTCAATGCACAATGAGCGTCACTAACTAGTTCCCTGTGGTTTCTGTGATTCTATTCGCTATCAGGTTTTAAACGATTGGTAGAGGCATTAGATTTCGATAGAGTCAACAGCGTGGATGTCTCTAGTTATCAATCTAACATTCACAAATGGAGCTTAGTGATAGACTATTGAAAATCCATCGTACTTTTTATCTTATAAATCTGATATAGTTTGTGATGAGTTTCTATCTTAATTTATTTCCGCAGCCTTATTGCCTTTCAAACAGAATAAGTCAGAGCGCAGACAGAATTCTGCTAAGCTGCAAAGAAATCGGTGACGAATTCATTTCTATAATCTGTATATAAATTTAATAACCTATAAATCCTATCTTACTATCCTAAATACAAATATAAAAATCCAAATTAAAAATCGTTTTTTCATAAGTTTAATAAGTCTCAGTTTGCTTCGTCGCAGAAGTGTAATTTATTATATAAAATGATATGACACATTACATTATGATATCAGCAAAAGGATCTATCTACTTATACGACCCCTACTACTCCTCTACCCCGATCTCGTCAATCATTTCATCACAAAGCCGTATTTTTTTTTCCGCCATTGTTTTTCCGAAAAGAGTAAATGGATAGCGTTTACCCGAGCTTAGGAAAGGGTAATCCATTTTTATTTTTTCGTCTATTATTGTGTTAAAACATAAAGTAGGTATTTGTGAATTTATCTAATATTTAGCTTATTGAACGTCAAATAGAAGTGAATGAAATCATTTATCCCCTAAGTCATAAAAAAAGTTAAATCTAAATTAAACGTCAAAAAGTAATTTAAAATAAACCCACAATTATTATCTTAAACAAAGTCAGTCTGAGGTAATCGTTATAATAACTACTAGGACAGCATGCGCTTAGGTGATGAAGACGCGCTTCAATTTGCCGATATAAGCACCACAGCCTAAAAAATAATTCTGGTTTCAATAACAGGCTTCCTTTGTTTTATTTTTACTCAATAGCTCAACTCTGGTTTTGCGTAATTTATCAAAAGTGTAGTACTGTAATAACTGCAATAAAAATAATAAAGAATGTTTATTTCAATAATACATATTTTGTTATACAAAAATAACTTATAAAACTATGTTATCACGGGCTTTTTGTTAGTTACGAAACTAACAAATACATACATTTGATCCTTTTTTTTTGCTTTGTCGTGGCTCCAAAAACGACACCGCGTGGAGTTACATCTTTACACTTGATAAAAGATAAAAAAAAAAAAAAAAAAACCTACAAACAAACACGCTCACGACTGTCTTCCCCATGGTGGACATCCTCAGATACATAGTCAGTGAGTAGATCTTTGAGGATACCGAGTAGGGGGTAGTCAGAGGCACGTCCAAACATTACATTTGGTACATGCCCGGGTTTGCAAGTGATAACTGATATTAGGAATAATTTAAAGGTAAAGGGTACCTTTAAATTTTGCTATTTTGCAATGTCGTCAAATAGGTAGCTTAACCATACGTAGATTCATGTTCTAAAATTCCACCAGCTCCATCTTATTTCTTAACTAGGTAAAATCAGTGATAAATGTATCGATTTTTAATGGTAGCAATCTTCTGTTATCGAGCATTCGTGCGTATCGTAGGCACAGCCAACTGCTCATATTCTCAAAGCGTGTTTTTATCGTGTCATGATGATCGATGCAACCTACTTTATCGTGTTTCTATCGAATACATCACTTCACTAGATCGAGTCAGAACGCACAAAAACGCAACGATTATCGAAATCCGCAAATCAGTTACACCAATACAATAGTGGGCTAGGTTCTAATCAAAGCTTTTTGAAACATGTTTTCATAGGAATCTGACATCACAATGAATGGTTAGAGTTGACCGCAGTTTATTTTGTTTGTGAACTCGAGTCATTGTCGGGCATTATTGGCAGAGTGGCCGTGGTTATGCAGGTCTTGCTTAAGTAGCCTTTACGATGCTTGTCCGAATGGACAAGCACTAGAGTTGAATAACTCTAGTGTTGCATTACGAGAGTATTCGGTCATGGTGGATTGTGTGACGCACTTGATAAGGTCTGACGTTAGCGTAGGATAGCGGCCACGTAATATTTTGCCATTGCGTTTGGTAGTACAAGGCAGGATGCCTTGCACTACCAAACGTTTCATTGAGTCTTTATGGCGGATAATGTCCAAAGAATTTAAGAACTTAAGTACCGTAAAAATGTACCGATAAAATAGGGTCTTATTGCTACACAGACTTAAAAAGGATGCTGTCGCATTATTGCAATAAAGCTATTTTAAAGTAAAAGAGTAAAAAAAAGGAATTCTTTCCCCCACACACGTGTGATCAATGTTAGACAAAGACTCAACAAATACTGCACACACGAACATCCAAACACCAACTGGTGGGCCGTGTCCTTGTTTGCCACATTAGTGATACTAAATAATAAATTATAAAAAAAACACACTAACGTATAGTCAAGTGTCGTTGAATTAATAATGAATCGGCAGTCTTGCTTGTAGTCATATTACTACAGATAGCAAACATACTTCTTTTTCTAGTTTAATATTTTTAGATGATTTTAACTGTTTATAAAGTGGTTGTAGCGGCTTAGCTCTTGCACATAATAATTACGCCGACAAAGTTAAAAACAAAAATATTTGAATTTTTTTTTTTTTTTTAAGAATGCGTAATTATTACCATTTATCTTGATATTGTAAAAAGTTTGTGCATTAATAAATAAAATTAAAATAAAAAGTTTTGTGCATTTACAATCTACATATAATGATCATTAGCTTTTACACCACGCAAGTTTAATTGTAAGCAGAAGTACCTTAGTAGCTTTTTACAGTACCTACATATCTTGAGTAAGATAACGTAATCAGGTAAGTAAACTTGTAAACGAGAGTCTTGTTATACATGCGATCCATTTACATAGGTACCTACATACCAAATGCTCCTGCTGCCGCTTTGTTAAAATCATTTGGTACCTACTTTGGTTGTGGAAAGTATCTTACCTCTTAAGCAAATATTACTTGCAGTACACGCCGTTACAGAGACTCTTCAGTCCTATTATTATTACTCTGAGGGTAAAACTGTCAAAGCAATCAATTATTTTGATGGTTTTCTAAATATAAAGGAGCGATAAATTATTCTCCGTTATAAATTTTATGCGGTTTGAGAATAGGCCCTCCACAGAGTTATTTTTAGAAGTTTATCTGCCGATGTAATTTTTTGTGGTGAGAACATTTTTATTAAAAAGATACCGTAGATACAGGTTATTAGGTATCTTGAAGTGTTATTTACGATCACGCCTACCGTTGTCCATGTATTTGTTCGAATGCGCTGTACTTCGATTTTAGGTAAGTTCAGCGCCATCTATCGACGAGTAGCTTTGAGAAGTTGAAAAAGCTTCCCGCTAGGCAGCTCATCTTCGTTTTACATTAAAATTTTGTTGAATATAGCGTAATATAAACATTACACATAACGGTTTACTGGTTTTGTAATGGGGATACAAAAAAAGTCAAACGTACCAAACATATTTAAGCGTTTTAAAAATACTTTTTCAACTTGTTATCTGGTCTTCTAACTTAGGTTTAAAATATTATTTTTAGTTTTGACATATATTTTAAAAACCTATAAGTATATCTACCGATCTACATTATATTGATTAAAAATAATATTCACGCTATTTTACTGCGTTAAGTACTTAGATATAAAGCTTTACAAATAACCTCAGTGTTCGTTATTTTCTTCAAAGCGCGTCCTTGCCATTTTTAGAGGCCTCCAAACGTCCTTATTGACACACCTACTTACCTCCATTGTTTAAATATGTATGAGTATAGGTAGGTAGAGTATTGCTACTACAAAAACACTTTCTTTTGTCTCCTTCACAAAGGGCAGTGGCCAAGGTCAGGCCGAAGGCTGGCGGGCGTCCGATATTGCAGATTAGCCTGTTTGTCTGATACAATGGCAAAAACTTTAAAAGCTACCCTTAGTTGAGGTTCGTCTAGTCACCGGCAGGTGGCGCTGTTTAAAAGCTCAAAGTAGCTCGAGCGAGCCCACAACCTGAAGTTCAGTTTTCGCAATCAAAACAAGCGCTACTTATATTTTTATAATATTTTAAAAGAATACATTTATTTAATAACAAGACGCGGCACACACTCTTTTGGAATAGGATACAGAAATGGCAATAGCGCAGGTGCCTTTTTTTATATGATTTTTGGCTTATTGTAATTGGCATTTATTTTGCTATCGATATGCAAACAAACGTATATTATGGGAACGATCCGGGGTCATCCCCTACACAATTATTTGTTTTTTTTTCTGTCTCATTATCTTATTTCCCGATATGATCCGGGTAGACAGTAAATTTTGTTAGGTATTTTCTGTTTTCATTTTGTATTAAACAAGCAATAATTTTCAAGCTGTAATCAGAATTCGTGTATGACCTATTTCAAACAATAAAATTATAGTCGATAAGTCCTGGTATTATGTATAACATTAATTATCACAGGCCTGTCACACCCTTGTCATTTATTATACGTAACAGTTCCAAAAGTTAACTCATCAGAAACCCATAACACTTTTGGGTCAAAGATAAGCTAAATAATGCTCAACCGAGTCGTGTAACGATTGAATATCGACAAGTAAACCCCCCGTCATAGATATCATGACAAAACAAAACAAAACCGCAATAAAATCTGTTTAACTTAGAGCTTACAAAAGGTGATAAGTATAAGCCGCTAGACAAATCACACTCTGACTACAAAATGAATGATAATTAATTTAAATGTTGTTTTACTAGCGTAGCTCTGATTAAATTTAGTTTGATTATCCCCTTAAGCAGACTCCTTATACGCAGTAGTTATAATTATCAGCCGTAGAAAGCCCTGCAGCAATGCCCTGACGAAAGGTGACCCAATCAATAGGGTTGTCAGCTTCTCTATTTGGAGCTGCGAGTAAGGGCCTCTAGCTGGCGATATTTACCCTGCCTACGGAAATTGCGCTGGAAATACCTTCCAGAGTACAGGTGATTCATCCGAGTATGGCTCTGTATTGGACTCTCAGTGGCGTTTCCTTGTACATAGCTACGAGGTGCGCCTTGGACTTCACGAGAATCCATAAGGGGCGAAAAATAAGCTTTACTTTTATTTTATAGTAAATTTAGTTTAATTTGCGAAAGTTGGTAAAACATAACTTAATTCGATACATTCTTGGTAATATTCCCAAGAATCTTGTTTATTCAAAACACGATTCTACTTTATGTCGATTAACAAAATACCAAAGCAACCTCCTAAAAAAAGGATCTTTGGATAGGTCATCCATCGGTACATCGGGCGGGTCACCATAGGCTGTCTTCTGGTTCGTGTTCGTCACTCGAGAATCAACAATCCTTAGCGTTTGTCAGTTCACAAACATATATTTATGGTTCGGGGTTAAAAATATGTAAGTAGGTAACCTTACTGAAACGAAAGTAGGGTAGTGAAAGGTTTTGGTAGGCGTACCAAATCCGCAACGAATGAGTAGGAGAGTTATTTTGGCTTAACTTACCTACCTACCAAGTACAACTGAACACGCTAAACTATTTTACAACCCCAAGATTTGTCTTAGCATTTTTTGCACTTTTTTGTTATTTTTTTGGTAGGTAGGTAGGTAGGTACATAGGTACCTACCTACCTACCTACCATGTTGGCATTGGCATTAACTATAGTTTTGGAATGAACTGCCGAATAAAAATGCAATAGGCCCAAAAAGATAGCGCTGATCGATTTAATGAACGTCCTTTACCGTTTAAAAACATAGATACGTATCTTTTCTTTTGGAATTCGGGTTAAAAGTACCTTTTGAAGAACTCATTTTCCATGAGCTGATAATCTAATCAACGACATGACAAGATTTTGATAAGTTTCAGATCAACCTTTAAATGAAAGTTTTGTAGGTAGGTACTCACAATAACTTTATAAATTTTCCAATACGCGCAAGTGTGTAGCCGTTATTAGGGAAAGTTCCATATTTATCGTTCCATAGCCTCCTAGAAGACTCCAGGGATTAGTCTAACTTTAGCTTGACCGGACGCTAATGCACAAAATGTCAAGTAAGTCGCGGCGGGGTCACATGCGAGCTGAGGCGTGGGGAAGGGGTGAGTCGGCGCGGAGTCCCGGCGCGACAGTGCTCGGTCGGCCCCTCTTCCGCGCGCATGTCCTTTCGAAAACCCTACCACACAAAACGCGGCTCCGTTACATAATTACTAAAACCCAACGGGCATAATAAACGTAGTGATTGATTCTATATCAGATAATAAGGCTTATTTCTGTGATCGATACAATTTTTGCACGTTTACAATCATTAGTTAGGTTATTACGTAAGCCGTCGCCGTCCACGAAGCTTGCCTGCCACCGCTTTATTGTGATATTCGGTTGTGATATTCGTTTAGGCTAAGCTTTTGCAATTAGAGTAGATAGTTACTATCGTTTTAAAATTAACGTCGTAAGCAGTTAAATTATCAAGTAACGGAGTCCGCGACGTCCGAGCCGCCGTCGACGTCAGTGGTTCCTTCCATTCACTTGTTGATCCCCCCTGTTCTTTGTTCCTTTCCTGGTTTCCCTTATCTCCTGGCCACCGGCGTGTTTCGCGAGACTTGTTGAGCGAAGAAGATGCGCGCGTAGCGCACCCGAGTGTGGCTCGTCACGGATTCGCGCGGCTGGTGGCGGCGCGCCACGCCATCTGGCGGCTGCGGCGCTCTGGCTCGCAGCCCGCGCAAGACACCAATGAACATGAACACACGAATCATCTGTACGTCTTCCTCTATTCTCTATCACTGTTTATCTTGCGCTTCTGTCTGCCTTGTTTCACCCGAAGCTGGTGTCTATAATCCAGCTCGTTTCAGCCGAAAACCGTTCTCTACTTTGATATTGTGTTTCAGTTTGCATTTATTGGAAAGTACCTACTTTGTTGGCGGCAATGTGCTTGGATACGACCATAAATATTTCCCTTTTAATTCCGAGCTTTATGTATGTGTATTCATTACGCCCATTTCATTTACACTTTCTCAAATATAAAATAAAAAAATATAAGCAAATTTATAAGTCTGTGGTTACGAAACAGAAAGCGGATGACTTAACTAAGTGGCGCAAATAAGCTGAGCTTCTGCGCAGAGTCTAGTCTAATCTATTTTTAGCGTCGCCCATTTTAGGGCCCACTGACCACTGAAGCGTATCTACATAGAACGCAGTTATTCTAAATTTTGCATCTGGTATGAGCTAATGTTCGTACATGTCGTCCGATTTGCAAGCTTCATAAATACATTACTGCAGTGTCAGTTAAAGCAGATTTAAGCAAACAGGCGCATATCAACAGCGTAATATCACTCGTATGTGTGCCTACTCAGTGGAAAGTGGACGTTAGTTTATTTCCCAGCGTCTGCCAGCTGCTTACCGCTTTTCATTTTCAGTTTTCATTTTCCCTTTCATGTTCGAGCTGGCTGTTTGCTTCGTCGACCATAATGCTTGCAATAAATGTTACCCTCACGATAACTGTTGTTTTATTCCACATTTAAAGCCATCCTGCAAATGAATGTATATAAACGTGTGCTTTTAGTTACAATACATGTTCGCCGATCGATAAATGTTGTTTTATTAAATGTCTCCCTGTATAATGCTTGTAGTTATTATAGCAGATCGATATGATAGATAACCAACGCATATACATACATATCTGACATTAATTCACTAAAGATAAAATTGATGATTGAACTATAAACGCGTTCATTACTTTGAATTCAAAATAAGTTTGAAAACATAGAACCCGTTACCTATTGATTACGTAATACTGCCTAACGTTTGGTGGTATTATTGGGTTGTAGGAATGTACCTACCTGGCTAGTCTGAGAAATAGAGAAGGCCAACTTTAATTATTGATGTGTTTACCTACGAGTAAGCAGCATAAAACGCATCTTCAATATGTTCAGCTTTACATCATATATTAAATAAATAAATACTATACATGAAAACACCCAGAGCCGAGACAAATATTTGCAGAGCATACAAACATTTGTCCCGCGGCGGAAATTGATCCCATTAATGTATTCATTATTAAAGTATATAATTGTATTTCTATCACCAGATGGCGTGTTCGAAACTTTAGTCTAATATTTTGGAAAGTACCCAATTTGATTCCTATATTTTTATGTCCCTTTAAGTACACCGCGTATCTTAGCTACCATCTATGTATAGAAACTGCGTGTAGACATGCAATATGCATCGCAATTTCGACTCGCCTGCGTCCTTGCCGCGTCCTTGGGCCAGTTTGTTATCGGATGTTTGGCTCGAGAAATCCACTCACTTTGATAAATTGCAAATAGTTGGGTTTGATGAATAGCGAATGATAAAAGGCGTTGTAAATCAGTTTTATTACTAACATTAAATAGCTATGGTATATTGTTCGTATAGGTAAGCCGGTGTAAACCCAGTCATTGAAACATTCTACGAAGCAAGGTAAGGACAAGGGAACACCTATCGTGCTTCGTAGAATGTTCTTCATATTACTCTATAATCTGTATATGAAGAATATGCAATTGCTATGACTTCGTAGAATAGGTCAGTATGTATGCTGTCGAAGTTGATATAATAGAATCTAGGTATTGATTTTGCACACGTCTCCTAGTTACTATTATTATAAATGTTTATTAAACAGTTCTTTAACATATTTTCTCTTTATTTTATGTATAACAAATTCAACAGAAGATAGCAAGACAATGTTTAGCTAAACATCTGTTTATAAATCTTTATAAGAACCTAGATGTTTGGATGTTTATTACTAATAATCTCCATAGAGGCTGGATCGATTAATGTAAAATTTGGAACAGGTATAAGTTCGTGACCTAGAATAACACGTTGTCTATTTTTTATCTGGGATGCATGCGGGCCAAGGCGTGGGCAGGGTCACTAGCCTAGAAAGTTTTATATTTATGTTAACGAAAGTTTTATAGATTATTGATTTAACAATAATCTATAAAACTGTCATCGGTTCGTGGTGTCGTTTATGTTGCACCGTTTAACAGCACTTTATTGCAGTATTTTACCTCTTGCAGAACATTCATTTACTAAATTGAAACTTAAGCAGTTTGGTGAGATTACATTAAAATGGAAAAAACGGCTAATCATCACACAATATTCGTCTACTGTCCAACGCAGTCGCGGCTACAAAACGCTAGAAAATCAACGAAAAACGTTGTTTTTTTTTTTGTTCGACATGTGTTTTAGTTCCGAGTACTTACAATATAAGTAACGTACCTACATCACGCTAAATCCAGGGATGAGTCATTCACTTCATCATTATTATGTTGTCGTAAGCTCCCCTAGAAGCGTGGAGATATTTGTTGTGAGATATTACTCATGACCAGGGTATAATAAGGCTGTATAAATGCGTCAAATGCGTGTCAGAATGTAGCGACAGTTGCCTAGGTTCTGTAGGTACAAATAGAGAATTGTAGACAAAAATGTTCGATGTGATTTTTGATTGTCTTATTTTTTTTATTTTATAACATTACCAATGTTAGGCGACGACGTGTAAAGCCCAGGATGCTCGACCATACTCATCAATCTTAAGTACACTTTGTATTTGGAAGGTTGCTAGATGTTATGTTACACCTATGTTACACCATAAGATTACAAATAGTGGAAGAAAAACGTTTACCCTGCAGTGTGACAGCAATGGATAAATAATAATAAATAATTAATAACAATGAAAATAGTTATATATTTTTTTTTGCAAAAGAAATACAATCTGTATTTCTTTTACAAAAATGTACCCCCCCTGGGTACATTTTACCTAGAAAAATACCTCATGCTTAGTTTTCCTTTCACGCTTGACAAATTGCTTTCCTTCAATTTGTCAAGGAAAGCGAATGTCATTCCCATACATTTCTATCTTGACGCAGGCGTTAACGCCAACAGAAAGTGGTATTTGTACCCCCTGGAGCATTTATTAAGAGGTAGCGAGGTATAAGAATACCTTATATATTGCAATAGTAAACTTTATCCAAGTACCAGTACCAGTAAAGTTATATTATTATTTTATAGGAACCGAAATAATCATAATCATACACTCGTAAAGTTTGTTCAAAGAAACAATATTTTCCTCATAAAAGTATTTAGATATTCATAATTCAGGAGGTGCGGTGCCTACATAATTCTGCTCCTGACGAGGGAACAATCCATTTCGACTGAGACTCGTATGAATTTATTACTGTCTTTAGTATTTACGTGCTGAACCCTAAAATTATATTAGGCGGAGGCGTAGCAATTGCGAAGGCGAAGGCGGGGAAAGGGGGCTTAGGGATATAGAATGGAGGGTTGGGGGGGGAGGGCGATTCACAACCAGCTCACGTAGACAGCATGGGCCTGACTTTCTAGACATCGACTCTCAGTTAAACTCTGGAAAACTTATATTTTTCTCTTGAAGTTACGTAATAAAGAAGTTTTTGCAATACTGTTATTGTTCCGTAATAAACGCAGGAGCTCTGCGTTATTGTACCTACTTTATGTTCCTATTAGTTAGATGCTCAAAGCAAATCACTTGAAAAGTTATAATATATATTATTATTAACGTGGCCGTCAAATATTATATCTTGAAAAACAAAAAAAAACGCCGGGGATAGGTACTTCTATCTTTGATACCGTTTTCAGGATCCAATATTCTACGTGCTTCCTGGAACTGGAGTGAAAATATATTGCTTTCACCTCTTTTTTTAACTTTCTTATAACGACATAAAGTCGTTAAAAAGCTTTATTTAATACCTTTTCTCTATTTATATGAATGGGTGCTTTTTAGTGATTATTTTTCCAATATCCAGGCAATTTCGGGATGTTTTAAAAGCTGAATAAACATTATACAGAAAAAATATCAGAGTAGTTCTGAAGTCCAAAGGAAAAATTAAAATAATTTGATACGCTACGGCATTTTGTAGACAGCTACGTGATCGGCCTACGCGCTATGTTTCCGTAGCACGCTCGTCCCATATAACGTTTCAGCCACTAGACCAGAATTTTATGAATACAACCTTGATATTTATCATGGATTTAATAAAATACAGGATTACTGAACGCGAAAATTTACGTGTATTTACATTAAATTAAAAATATTGCAACAATAAAATCAATATAGGCACCTTTTTTTTCTTGCCCTAATTTTTTGCTAGGCATCAACATAAATCTAACCTTCGTGAACCTACAACAACAACCATTTTGCACTGTTTTAAAATTATACCTTATTCATAGTAATCTGTTGATAATTTAAGCAGTCGTAATATACTTCCACAAGATACGAGTAGTATTAGAATAGTATATATTACACATTTTTTTTATTCTTAAAATGTTTGCTCTATATCTAATAGAATTTTTAATGAGTGAGCTGGGTTTGGAACATTAACTCTAGGACCAATCACTATTGGTTTGGTTCATAGACTAGCAGAGCATGTGAATTACAAGTTCCGTGTCTGAGCAGTCCTTTGTCGCATAGCATTTCAATTTGCTGCTGGAACTCGCGTGAGCTCTTTATTAAGCTTTTTCTCGCAAATATGTTTGCAGAGCTTTTCAATGGAGGCCTCTGCACATTTCTGAACCTCGTTATGGCTGGTATTATAGTGGAGCGGCTGGTATATCTATGAAGGCTTCCTATAGTGGAGCGAATTTAATAAGAAGGTTGTTTTGAGAATGTTATCGGTATTACACTTCGAATCATTTTCTTTTTTATTAGGAAAATTACAATCGTAGTTTAACTAGAACTAAGATCAAATGTCCGAAACGGGAAAGCTGTTGAATTTTTTAGCTTTATTTAACTTGCAATGTTTGTATGTTAGTTTGTTTGATTCGGTAAAATATTGCAAGCTAAATTAGAACTACTTCCTCTAATCCTACGGAGTTGAATTTGTTGGTTCAGTTCCGATGGCAATACATTTTTATGGTTAGCATAACCTGAATCGACATCCAGGATTAGCTCCAGATAAAGGAAATCTTCAAAGGTCAACAGCACAGACACGAAATGTTGTGTACGCATTTTATATGATAGCTGGTTTTGTGTTTTACCATGACATGGTTGATGCACTCAGGGTAAAAGCTTGTTTTTAAAAATGTTTTTTTTACCATTCATTTAATTAAATACACCTTTTAGCAATAAATATTTAGTTTATTTTACAAATAAGTATCTACTCTTATAGATTACTTTTCTTCGAGAGATATCAGTACTCATAGAGCATCATTCAATACTTTTAGGGTCCCAAGGATCACAAGGAAGGAAACCTTATAGTTTCGCCATGTCCGTCTTTCCGTCTGTCCGTCTGTCCATCTGTCCAGCTGCTTGTCTTAATGATTTTTAATAATAAATAAAATATCTACATATATATCTATCTAATAATTTTGAATGGTATTTTATTTAGAAGAAAATTATTGTATGTATGTAAGTAAAAAGGTCGACGACTCAAACACGCTGTTTTTCAGCCTCGCTTAATGTAGCTGCTGACGTCACAGCTACTACTCTCGGATACTTAAAGCTTAATAGCTCCTATAAATGCTATTATGCTTAAAATATTGACATACATTTTAAAATATGGGTGACACGCGCAAAGCAATTTAATAAAAATATTGGAAACAACGATTTTTTTTAGTTTTTTTTAAATTGATGTGGAATGTGAGTTTTTTACAAAATTGCAGAAGATGATTTAAAAAAAACTGCGCCCCTGTTTGAAAACTTGGTTTAATTAGTTAGGTAGTTACTTAGGTAAACACATGGAAGTAGGTGGGATATATATATATATATCTCTAAAATAATGTCTAAAATAAAACTAAGTCCAAAAAAGTTAGTGTAACAGATTATAAATAAATAATTCTGGATATTTTTACACAGCATCATCTAGACCTGACCTAAGCAGAGCTTGTGTTATGGGAACTGCATGACTGATATACTATTTATATGCATTTGTTTTTTTAAATGCATACATATTATACATAGAAAACACCCAGACCCGAGACAAATATTTGTATTAATTCCAATCATTCCAATTCATCGTTCTAATCCCGTGCTAATGCACAAAAAATGTTTTGAGTGAAAATCCATTGATGCACTACCGGGCTCGAACCCACGACCTTCCTATCAGAAATCTGAGTATGGAAAGACTAGGCCAATATGGCTAAAGTTAACTGATATAATTTACTAGCTTCTGCCCACGGCTTCGCCCGCGTGGCAAACATCTTTCCTCACAAACTTCCGCGTTTATAATAGTAGTAGGATTTTCAGACAAGGAGCTTGTGTTTATGGAGGGCGACGCCAGACTTTGCGGCGGATCGCCCACAATATTGACCCGTCTATATTTAGCCTATCGCCGTACTATTTTGTGAAGTCTCGGTCACAAAAAAAGAGGTAGTAACTACCTACAAACCAATAGAAGGCGGGTAATATATTTGATTTGACAAAACTAGATGCTTATCACCAACTGCTTCCAATTATTGGCTTATAATTGAGTTCTTATACGTATAAAAACTCAATTATATTCTATAGAAAGTTGAGTAAGCCTAACACAGGCCAGGTATAAAGTGGATTCCTACATTCTCCGACTTATAACGGTCGGTATAAAGCGTTGGATCAGTAACGTCATCATTGGAATTATGACTATCCTTTACAAGGCTTGATAGGTATTCTTAGAGTCGTTACACAATACCTAAGCAAAAAACGATTTGAATCCAATTTGAAACTTTCCTCCGAACACTATATTAAAGTAACAAAATTTAAAGTAGGTAGTAAAATTTAAAACCGCTGACGTGTTTTTCATCGTCTATTGCAGTGTTCCTTGGTGATCTGAGACGGTAAAACTATCCTTAAAGTCATAAAAACTATTGCAAAGTCCTGCATTTTTCGAGAAGCCGTTTCTGGGTGGTAACACATAAACACATAAAACATAAACAAAAACGCATATACTCCTTACGTTGCGGGTAAAAAAGTTTATTTGAATCTGAACCCAGTTTAAAATCTAGTTCCAGACATATTTTGTAGGCCCAAACAGAAACAGCTGATTATGTATCTTATCTTTATCGTTTAGGCCTTGACGGTGCCTGCCTACTTTCAGTTTCAGATTGTTTAGACCCAGTTTTAGGTCGTTCTACGTAACGGACACAGTTGTGGGCCATTACGAAGGCAGGGCCGTAATTGGGCAGCTTTGTTACCTCTTAGATAGTTTATTATACGTTTTATGTGAATCCTGGTCATTTGCTTAAAATACGGAGGTATTGCTTTAACGAAATTCGTGCTTATCTAAACTTAATTTTTAAAGAAATAGCCGTTGAACAAAATATGAATGAATACATTTTCGGATACAAAAATACCGAATAGGTTGGTAACTGAAGATATACCTACCTACCAAATAAGATAAGTAAATAACCAAAATCATTAACCATTACTTATTCAAGATAAGATAAGATAAGTTAGTTCTGCTTTGCACTCATTTTTGGATTTTTTATTAATATTGATTCAAAGTTCAATCATTTGAATGCTCTTTTGAAATATTAAATTTAACTACTTTTTGACTGGCTGCAGTGTAGGTGTAGAATAAATATTTTGAACTGTTACATTAGCTTGGTAACGTCCGCAATCTACTTCCGAGTTACGACAAATAATGGTACCTGCTATTTTTCATCCAAAATTTTAAAGCAAAAAAAAAAACAATGCAACGTCTAAGTTAGAACTTTCATATAATTTGATAAAGTTCGCTACAGTTTGCGCCGTGAAATTCAGTATTTTTTAGTGTTTGCTTAACCGCATAGATGGCGCGCTAGGCCCTGATTCCGCTACTCGTTGATAGATGGCAGCAGCAAAAGTTACAATGGAATTCCAACACATTGTTGTCACATTTTAGAGTACCTTTAAATGATTACACAAAGCGCTCCAGAAAAAAGCTTTCATCCTATTAATTTTAACTTGAGATCAGTAACATAGAAAGTGTACTTTGCTTTACCTTATAAAGCCATTCCAAAAGCCTTGACGTAACACAGGTTGTTTGCAAAAACTCATCGAAGCAAGATAGGTGCTACAGGCCTTGACCCCACCACGCGAGGTCGCGTGCCTGAACATCAAGGGTTGACCTAATAGATACCTACTGTATACAAGGTGTTTCTTTCTAACACTTAAGTACCTCCTTAGAAATAAATGTACCTACCGAAACATCGCGTCGAGAAGGCGACATTTTTTTTAAAGCTTGAGTGTTGGGTTTTGATCTTGTCTTTTCATATTATTCAAGAAAAGTCGCGTCGCACGAGTTATTTTCTCCATAAAACAGCTTTTGGTGAAAATGGTAACTCAATCTATCTCCACAACGAACTAATTAAAACTGCCTTTGTTTTTGAAGCTTTTTCGCTATGCGCATTTTATATCGCTCGATAGTACCAAAGTGCTAACTAACTAAAAATATACTTCGCAAATAAAAGTTACATATAGATACTTACATACTCATACAGATACCTACATACTCCTACATAAACCTATAAATGATTTGAATGAGGATGATGACAAATTAATTACTTATGCCAATGGTTCTATTCGGTCAAATAGGTCAGCGTTTTAGTATAATTCGATTATTTTGTTTTGCACCCCTGGATCAGATCCCCTGGTCGCAAATGTAGGGTTATGTTTGTTCTTTAGCCTACTCTCGCGGGTATCTAAGATCGGCCCACCAATAAGCGAGGCTGTATCGTTGTTTTATTATACATATCTAACGATCACCTGTAGTTTATTTGATAAGAAACAGGCTTCAAGGTGTCTATGAATGGAGGGCCACCAAATAGATTTTATCGCACGGTAGCAACTTTTGCTAGACCTTGAATATAAGCTATATTTCTGCTGACTAGGTAAGTATTTATGGAAATATGGCCCAAGCAATGATAAATGATCGTACAACTCGTAAACTTCCTCTATTGACTTTATGTCACGTGTTGTGACTAACACATTGGTAATTAATTCCACATGTCATATGTAAATGTGATCACTGTTTCCTATTTAATATTGACCTACCGTTGCTATTATTAATAGATAATAATAGCAACTTTCAATAACACGTTAGGTATGTAGAATTTGATTGAAGTTTATTAGTTTTGTGAAGAAATTAAATTCATATCACGGCCCCTTTTTCATACAAGGGTGGCAATAAACTAGAGCCTAATCAATTCTTAGAAGAGACAGGCAGCTCCCGAATTAATGGGAGTAATGCTACTAATCGATATGCCACGGTGTCAATTTGCGCGGGCTTTTAGACATCTCACTGCTGGCAGACCGACTGCGTTTTGGACACCATTCGTAACTATGTAATAGGTTGGGGAAAAAGTTTCTTCGCATTTTTTAAGAAAATTCAAAACATTTTTTAATATAGTTTATTTACATTTAACTAAAGTATGTAGGTACCATTTTGTTCGATAACTTTTTGCCATTTTGTAGGCAGGGACATGATCCCATTGCTATAAAAACTTTGGGGCTTCTGTTCAAAATACCGCGACAAGTGGTTTTGGCAGTCCTCTCGTGATGTTAACCTGACACTGCCTAAAGAATTCTGAAGAGACCGAAACAGGTGGAAATCTGAAGGTGCAAGGTCAGGACTATACGGCGGATGCATTAACACATCCCAGCCAAACTCTCTTAATTTTTGCTGAGTGGCTAAAGATGTGTGAGGTCAAAAATGGTCAAAAATTTCTTCAAAAATGGTTCGGTTTCATTACGTCGTAATAAAGAATCACAAATGAGAACACGGTTCATTAGGTTTCTTTCAGTGAGCTCGTGAGGTACCCAAATATCGAGCTTTTTTGTGTACCCAGTTTTTTTCAAATGCGCCAAAACTGTTTTGTGGTCAATTCCCAGTTCTTCAGCTACGTCGTAACTACTGATATGCCGATCTTGCTCCACTTTTTCAAAAATGGCATCCATTTTATCCGTAATAGGGCGACCAGAGCGACGTGCATCTTTGACATCAAAATTTCCGGATTGAAAACGCTTAAACCAAATTTGTGCTACTCTCACAGATACTGCACTAGGTCCATAAACATCGCAAATTTTTTTCGCGGCTTGCGTTGCATTTTTACCTTTTTTGTAGTAAAATTTTAAAATGTATCGAATTTCTTCATTAGATTCACTCATCTTAACAGTACGAAAAACAAATAAAAATCACACATTTTCCTAATTTGAATTTGGAATTATCTTCTTTAAAATTTAAACTTTTAATGATACCAAAACCAGCTAGATACAAATAGTATAGCCAAAGATATTTTATTACAAGTTCATACATACAATAATGCGAAAAGACTTTTTCCCCAACCTAATATATATCTGCTTACCACCCTCTATAATATTATACACCGAATTTACAATAAAACTACTCAAAACGTGTTGAAACTAGCATGGTTTTTACACGTCTTGAGTAATTTTATTATGGTCGCAAAATTGCCTCCTAAAGTTAGGTAGGTACGCATCCTACCATTGGAAATCTAAAATTTCATTAATTATTCCGGTACTTCTAGGACTTAAATGTTTAATTCCTGAATGGGAACTCAAATAAAATTATCAATGATAGATAAACGCTTCTTTTTTCGCACACTATGTTTTAGTGTAAGGTACTTAATGTGATTTTCCGTTCTCATTTTTTAGTAAACAAAAGATAATTACTTACTGACTAAATGTGTACTTTAAAAAGTTACGTCATCAAACAACCCTGTATTTGAACGTGCACATTTTCAATTAAAACAAAACAATACAAAACCAACGATAAAAACAATGTCGGAGCCGCAGTTTCACTCGGCAAACATATTATACAATTTATGATAACGTCCATTTCGGCCTAGCCAAAGGAAATTGGCCTGCGGTAGTCGATTAGATCCGTGTGTTTGTTCGGGAAATGAGTCGGTTGCGGGGCCAGGGTATTCTGGATGGAAATGTTCTCTGTATCAACCCTCTCTCGTGGATTCATATTACACGGGATGAGTTCGACTCGTAGCAGAAAGGTCAATATGAATCCATGCCAGTAGAAAATAGAGGATATTGTAAACAAAATCACGGCTTTTGTTTGTATTGCAATTTTTTTTTAATGTTCGCTTTTTCAAAATTAATCACTATAATGATTATTACGAAACGCACCTACCATATAATGTGACGAATTGTATTTGTGTCGTATAGTATATGTGACGTAGGTGCAGCGTTTTATTTCATTTCTTGGACTCTATGCATTTTAGAGTGGAAAATCAATTTTCTCGTTTTTTTTTTCAAGCTGTTATGGATAAGTATTACCAAATGAAATCATAGAACATACAACGAAAATCTGGTAAAAATTGAAGTAGAATTTTTTTAAATATATGCAGAGAGATCCTGCATCTATGTATATTTAGTGTTAATACATAGATGCAGCCACATGGAACTGGTAATACGTAGTGTTTGGGGTAGAGGTTGTTTGTTCAGTTTTTTGTTCATGTGGTCTGTTACGATTTTTCTGCGAAATGGCTGAACCGGCGGTAATGCGGATTTTCCAATATTTTGATTCATTCTTCACACATTGATACACAAATTGAATGGTACACTTGTGGTTTCTAATTGTATATAAAACGTACCAGCTTCTGGGAAAATAAAATAGATAGGTACCTAAATAGGTGTTTATGATATTTTGGGGTAGGTAATAGAAATCAAAAATAGGAACGCCTATATCGCTAGGAGATATGTATATATAAAAAACCGGACAAGTGTGAGTCAGACTCGCATACCGAGGGTTCCGTACAAGTTTGTTCACCAAAATAATTTACATTTCTCAATTTCATAAACTTTTAAATCAACGAACTTTGCTCTAACGAAAATATTATTGTATGTGATAAAACTACAAATTTAAGATTTTGCTTTTATGCTGCTTGCTTCTTGCCAAAATTCATAATTCTAGGTCAACTGGAAGTAGGTAACCTATAGGTTTTGATTTATTTGCGAGTATCAAAATATGTCGCATAAATGGCCCTTTTTTTATTGCATTGCCATAGATTTTAGAGCTTCAAAGGACCTACGTATTTCATATTAATTTCAACTTAATACCTCCACGCGTTCTTGATAAAAATATCTTGACAGACAGACAGACAGACGGAAGGACGGTCGGACAACGAAGTGTCCGTCCGTCTATTAAGGGTTATATTTTTCCCTTTGAAGTACGGAACCCAAAAACTACCGTTTTAGAAACCCTGGAGCCCAATTTGACTCTCTTTGAATTTACTGCTGGCCGCGCCAAAAAACGCGACGCGCAACGTGCCGCGTCTCCATAAATGAGCCCTTACTATTTCGTTTAATACTGTTTTGTAAATGAATAGAGCAGCAAGTGGATACTGGATACGATACGTCATGTTCACTGACACGGCAGCGCGGCGCCGCGGCGGGTCATCCCCGAGGAATGCAGTGGAAACATCAGCTAATCTCACTGCCCTTGAAATGAGCTCAAGGCTTTGTGCTCCTTCGGGGATATACCTAATTCTGAATTGAGAAGTTTAGTTTTATTTATGTTTGTTAATGTATGTCGGTTTTTTTGTGTGCAGTCGCGTCATTATAAGTAATTACCTACAGTAAAGTTTATAATGTTAACTTCAATGTCTACCTGCTTTATATTCATGTTTGTATTGTGCACTTTTGTTTCAAATACAGTAACACTTCGAGAATCTAGTGTCTAGACAGACCGTACATAGGTTTAAGATACTACTAACTAACTATACCTAATCAGTTTGTTAAATAAATAAAATTTGCGAAATCTGTATTTTAAGATCACCTACAACATTTCGGAACGCTTCCGTCTTTTAGTGATCGGGCTATCTATAGATAGTTAGCAACGGTCTTTAGACATCTAGCTGTTTTTCTGTATTTTTATATAATTATGTATATGTTGTAAAGTTGTATGAATAAATGTATTTTTGATGTTAGAATATCTTAGGTACTTACCTTTAAATATTACGAAATCTAAAATTTAACATACATCGGCATATTTCGATGACCTTTGATATAGAATAGGTATATATCTTTCGCTTCATTCGATAATACAAAACACTTGGACTTAACTAAGGTAACAATTGGTAGCGCTTCCTAACTTTGAGCTACCAATTATAACTTAGCATTCACGATAACTCCCACACAAAATCGTTCTTTTCCATTGCCCCGAAAGCGATTACGAACTTTCGAATGGCATTGAACTAAATTATAACTGGTGAAAAGTTTAGGTAGCAATAACTACCTAGGTAGGTAAGTTCCGCTAGATCGCACACAGATAAATGAGAATCAGCTAATTCTCTCTAAACATAGCGCTTCACTCGGCTCCACGTAAATATGCCACACTGTGTCTTCAAATCGTTTCTATTTATCAAAACAAGTATGGAATAAAAATACGAAAGAGATATTAATATAACTAATGATATCTAGTAGGCTCTTTAAAAAAATTAAGTACGTCTATCTAACCTCCCAACATCCATTTGCATCCTAAGCTAGTACGAGTAGGTTCAAATCATACCATAATCATAACACTGGAAATATTAGTTTGACATGGTTGTCATGAAAAAAAAAAGAAAACGGCCCGAATCGGGAGAGCCGCAGGGGTCTGCCGGATTCGACGCTGACTAAAGCCAGCATGATACAGACTATACAACCCATGTGATGTTCCTTCCCTAATCTTATAGTGCCAATGCATCATCAAACCATTCACATCCAGACTTATAGTTAGATATTGCATCACTAGACCGAGTCTAGTTCCAAGACTTATCACAACACAGACGTTTTATGTAATATTATTTTCAATCCCTTTGCTCATCCAGGTGGCTTACTATACAGACTATTATAATGATCTCAAATTTCAAATAATTTACGTTGATGACACCAATACGCGAGGCTACTGCCTTTCTCATGTACCTAAACCTCCGTTGGGAACATAGAGTCATGTGATACTTAGAACTTTCAGTGACATTGCGTATTCGTCGCTCATTTAGTGATTCAGCTATCTTGGATTTAGCTGTATAAAGCTAAAGTTCTCCTGAGAATTTTTAGTGTCCGTCACGTAAGCTAGGTTTTAGCATGAATATTGCTCGCTACGAGCCCGCGAATATATGCTTTATGTCTTAGCAGAGTGTCTTAACACGAAAGTATTTCCTTGGGTGAATGTTTTAAAATGTATGTGTATTTGGGTCAGAAGAGTTCGGAAGAAAATGAACTCTAATAAATATCTCTGTGTTAGGTAGGTATATAAATAAATAAATAATTCTGGACATTTTCACACACGATTTTGTATTCTATGAATTGTCTTTATCTACGTACCTATACCTATGTAAAGTAACTTAAAATTCCAGTTTGATTCTTTTCAAAACCTGTCGCCTATTTAACATTTATTTCAAATTAATTAACGAGATGATTTGTTTGGTATGAAACCAAATGGACTTGCGGAAAATAGGTTGATCGAGGTAGCCCAAGTTCGTTCGTCGTGACACTATTTACGAGAGGCCTTTGATAGGCTGTTGATGATGTAAACGTGGGCATGTGCCGAGTAGGTAGGTAAGTATGGAAGATGTATATTATGGGGAAAAAGCGTTGTCGTGTATTTTTTTATAAGCATATAAGTATATTTCCACTCTAAACTGCTCCCCAGTAAAACAGAGATCCTCCTATACAAAACGTTAATACGGCCAGTCTTGACATACGGCTAAGAGCAAAAAATACGAACACAGCTTGCTCGTGTTTGAAAGAATATTGAGGCGCATCTTCGGTTCCGTATTGAATGGTGGATATTGAAGTCTGGAGGTTATAACCACAAACTTTACAACATGTTCCAAGAACTAGATATTTTATAGTTCGATAAATTTGGTCGTTTTTGATGGGCTGGTTACGTAGAACGAATGGAGGACGCAACAGCACCGGATCGTCTTCTGAGATGCAAACCTGATGGCCAGAGAACCCTGCTCTACGGCGTAGAGGCGGGATAATAATTTAATTGGAATTGGAGGCTGAAGACTAAAAAAACAGACACGGCTAGAGAATTTTACTGCATCAGGCCAAGGCCCATCCGCGGCTGTAGCGCCTCAAATGATGATTATATGAGTTATAGTCATACAATAGTAACCAAAGCCTATTATTTTAGCCTAGTGAGTAACCCGTGGGTTTGACGATGTCTGTGGCGCAGAGGACGAAGTTCCGCCTCTTTCTGCCGCGGGACACATGTTTTCATCTGCAAATATTTGTATGTTGTCTACTTGCAAAACTCTGGTATGTGTCAAATACAATGTTTGGACGTATCTCTGATTAGCCCTTAATTGCTATCTTCAAAGATCTTCACATATGTCAAAGTCAAGGTCAAATTCACTTATTCATTAAAATCACAAGGATGCCTTTGAATCGTATTCAAAGTAGGTACAATAATTGTATCTGGATGTCTATCATGGGGACGTGTTTGTTTTTTGTTTTACAAATGTAATACAAAAAACAAACATGTAGTGTCTAGTGTTCATTAAGATAATTTAAAAATAACTCGATCAATATCTAATGCTGACTGAGAGACAAACAAGAATGTTCAGTTTACTATATTGAGTTCGACTATACATTGGTAGAGTCGTTTACACTTTTATTATTTTTATGACGTCAATAATTCATTAATTTTGTACACAAACACTAATGAAGTGTTTTACGACTCCAAGCTCAAAATCTGTTTGCATTTATAAGACATTTCCAGAATTACAAAGCTTTATTTTAACGAGCTGAAACGGAAAAGCAAAGAGAAATGATTTGTTTTTTACCGCTGGTCATATAAATTTGATTTTCATAGTTATCTTCGTTTCATATTTTGCGATCTCGTTATTAGGAACTTAAGAGGATTTAGGATTAGGCATAATTCCTTTTTCTGGAAAGGCTTCCTATCACTGAGCTCAAATGTTAAAACCATTAAGAAATGGTGTTAAAAAAGAAATCTGTAGATAACAAACAAAAAGTGTGTAAATTCTAACGTAACCGACCTGTGTAGGTACCTGTTTCATGATTGATTTGTCACACTGGTCTTTGTTCGTAAACACAAAAGACAAATCTACGTTGCAACTTCAGAAAACCCAACTTGAACTAAGTTGGCCTGTATCTCAGGTGCAACCTTGCTCTAGCTAGAGTACTTTCGAGTAAAAACAGCCGACCGCTCACTGTCTACCGGTAACGCATACCGGCACAAAATTTCTTCACTACGATATAATGCGCAAGGTAGTACCAGTAATCACTGGTGAATAGCCGGTGGGAACCTGCTTTCTAAGTAAATGAAGCTATGCAGTACCAATTTATTATGAGCTCAGCACAGTTGGAATACTAACGACAAGACAAAACGGAATAGTGGTATATCTCACATAATCTCTAATTTTTAGAGAGTAAGTGCCATAATTTCAATATTTTTTTATAATTTATTGTGTCCAACTGTTGGGCTAAGGTCTCCCCCAATTCCTTCCATCGACAATTTGATTGACAAAGACGTCTTCTTCCATCCTCAGGCATACAAGGTGTTACTGCGTTTGCCCACTTTTTAGTTTGCATGCGGTTCACGTGGCGCGCCCTTTACTACTGTTTTGCTCTCGACATCATAAATTCCAGTTATCGAACGCAGCGTGGTGTTCCGTACTCGGTCAATGCGTTTTAAGCCGAGAATATTGCGTTTCGATACATAATTTTATAACACTCTCCATTTTTGGCAGTTTTAGATAGATAGATAGATAGAAAATTCTTTATTGCACATAAAAATATAAGTACATAGGCGAACTTAATGCTAAAAAGCATTCTCTTCCAGATAACCTTTGTGTTTTGTGGAAAAAGATGTGTCGGTAGTTTTCGAGTATCTGTCTAAGATACTCTTTTAGTCTGAAGTCTTCTGAAGTCTTTATTTTTTCAAGTGGAAAATGTTGCTTTCTCCATTATTTCTCCCAAGGTCTCATTCACTGAATTGTATGTTTTGAAACAGAGTAGTCAAGGTGAGTAGAAAAATTCCCTTCTGTCTAGCTGCCTACTAACTTTCTCATACAACCGTATCAATCAGTGTACGAAACGTGTAGGTTCCCATCAATTTCAATGAAAGTACAAACAAACTGCGATCGATTCACCGACTAACCATCGTGATTACCTAAATGGACTACAGGATCCTGAAGCTGAATCACGCTTTGACATTTTGATTTGATTCCCGGATCACGATCGCAAATCTCGATTTTGAGACATCCATCTTTCCTGCCCCCAACTTCTCCATATAACTCAACTTCTGAGTATATTTACAGACAATGTTGCAATACTTTAGAGGTTCCCACGCTGCTCCCTCTGGATAAACGCTTGAACTAACAGTTGATTATCTTTTCAGATGCGAAGATGGTGGAGGCGGCGCGGCGACAGGTACCGGGGGCCGGACGGCGTCGCTGCGGCTCGCCAACGGGCGGGTGGCGACGCAGTCGGCGGAGCAGCTGCCCCACTCGCCGGCGGATTGCGCATCCGTGCGCATATCCATCGACAACACCAATACGTGCTGCACCGACTCGCTCGTCACTGCCTTGGACGACGAGACGCTGCTGCTCGGTGAGTGGCGTGAGTAACTTTTTATTTTATAACTCAAATTACCTTTTTTTTATAAATAATTCTAGACAGTTTCACACAGCATCATCTAGTGCCAAACTAAACAGAGCTTGTATCATGGGAACTACATGACTGATAAACTACTTATATACTTTTTTTAATACATACATATTATACCCGAGACAAATATTTGCAGATCATACAAATATTTGTCCCGTGGCGGGATTCGAACCCGCAACCTACACACAGTCGTCATTGTAATCCGCCAATCCGTACGTATATGTCCAGTGCGAGTCATTGGTGTAGCGTTCTAAGTCTTCTGATTTAGGGTAGAGTATTCAAATATTCCAGTTTTGGTAAGGGAAGGTAATAAAGTAGCTTTCTTGGATAGATGGATTTTGTACCGTCACTGCCTTGGACGTCGAGATGCTACCGCTGAGTGAATAGCATAAGTGACTTTATACTGTTTACTGAAGTAGGCATTTTAGCCCACCAGTTAGTCCACATTTGGCCTACTCATCACTAATCCAAATAAGTTCAGACGTTCGTAGAGCAGCTTTACCTACGCTTATCTACCGGTAAACACGAACCAAGCGTATGAGGTTTCATAATTTAATTTGAAGTCTTTTATTATTACAAGTTAAATTCCTGTAAATTCCTACAGACGAGCCCTCCCTGGGCGCTTTAATATTGTTGTATTTAGTTGTTGGTACAACGAAAGCATTCATAATAGGTATTTTATTAGAATAGGTATCATCATGTTAAATATTTTTTTTGTAACGATAAGTGACTAACAGGTAAACATATTTTTTTAGTCAACACGATTCTGAGAACTCCTCTAGACACAATTTCTTTAGAATTCGTTTAAAAGAAATACCCAGCGGTCGGTCTTGGGTTCTTACCCAAGAGCTACCGCTGGTTACGGCAATGAGCTGACAGTGACTATTTTGTAGCGGTTTGATTAGAGCACATGTAGGTACTTTTATTGGAATCGAAATAGTCATACATGCCAACTGAGTTTTTACTGAACTAAAGATTAACTGTGTCTATAAAACCGTATTTCTAGAAAAAATCTGAATCTCATTGCGTACTAAAAAGACTAATGTTAGTAATATTTTCTGAATAAATTTTAAATTTAAATACATAATAATATTCATATAATAATAATTAATGGTACTCGTAGTTCCTGGTACACACTATACCGGATATCCTAATGCGAGGTCAGAACTACATATGTATGTGACCAGCCGGGTGTTATTTATTTATATCATTACCTAATAACATTTGGTACTTTTTGAAGATGCACAATCTTTAGAAGACTTGCTAGAAAGTTGTATTGACGTACAGTATATAAGAATGTAGATGTAAATACTGTCATTCCAACTTTAGACTATAGTTCAAAAGTCTCAGAATCGTATTCGTACAAGTACAAGAGGTGTTTCCTGATGCAATATAGCTCCTCAGATTAAACTTGCACGCTACTCCGTTCAGATGCTTAAATATTAAATTAGACTATCTACTTATTTTTTTCTCAAGGTTATAAAAAAGGAAACCAATTTCAACAACCTATAAAGGTTTTAAAGGCTGTCAGGAAATCTGGCGAGGAGAGTTATCAAATTTGAATGCTAATAATATATGTGAACCGACAAGAAAATAGTTTTGTAATTACTCCCTTCCATGAAAACATGCTTTTAGGAGTATGTTAAATTCATATCTAGGTACCAAGATTGTCTCTTCTGCGATCTATTTACGATAAACTAATTGGTCTTCCTTATCGCTTCCGTAGCACCGGATATCTAAACTTGGACTTGACTGACTATTTCAAATCAACTTATGATTGAATTTAAATGTTCTGCGATTCATGTTTTTTTCACATATGTAACGTTGAACCACCAAAATCCATCATTGGATCTATCATTAATTTATAAATTTTTGACACATACATATCTACCGTACATTGTTTTCATTAGCTTTTTAGAGAACATATATGTATATCCTGTAGTCGAGCTTGAGCCTCAACAAATAATTTGATTTAATGATTTTAATACATTCAAACACGCGTATTCACGACTGTATTCCCATGATGGACATACTCAGTGCGTAGATCTTTGAGGATACCAAGTAGAGGGTAGTCGGAGGCACGTCCAAACATTCAATTTGGCACACGCTTTTTGCAAGTAATTAGTATGTCACGTGAAAGGTTGCAAGTTTAACGCCGCTTAATGGAACACCAACTGATAGCACATGCCTTCCAGATTTGATTCGAGGGCATTTTCAATTAGTTTGAAAAAAATTATATCTATTTATGAATAGGTATAATTTTTATGGTGATAATCAAACGAGACAAAACAAATGAATTAAAAGTTTAATGTACAATTGAATGGTTACCTAAAATCTTGGAGAATCATGAATTCTCTACATTCACCTAAACCAAAGACGCCTTTAAAAAACCTAAACACCATAACAAACGATCGTTGACCCAATGGCCTACAGTCTGTATTTGTAAGTAGGCATGGTACTCTACTACAACAGATTGGTCTCATAAAAACGCACTATAAAAACTACAGACAAGTTCATCGTCAGTGACTAAAAAAAGCAGTCAGATTTTTCTAAAAATAAAAAACAAGTTTCCACAGCCAGTAAATATTTGGGTACTATTACGTTTGGTTGTTCTAATTAAAACTAAAAAAAACGACGAATTGAAATAAAAACGAATGGTTTAATGGAGATGACTTCCTCAATACACTAATTTTGTGCAATTCCACCGAGACCTTGCCTATTTTCGAATTTAAAACTATTCACTGAGAAATTTGCTGATGTAAACTCGAATTTTCAGAACGGTTCAAATGAATGGCCGACCTTGTTAAGTAACTTAGTTAGGCAGATAGGTACTAAGGAATAAAATTTACTTGTACCTACCTGAAATCCACATAAATGCCAAACGTTAAAAAATACGTTTTGACTAACGTGCCAGTAAATGATAGAATTAAAAAAATCGTGGTATTGTATTGTTTTTAGGATACGACTATACGTAAAGTACGTGGTATAATTAGAAGTCACTAAATAGTATTTCAACGATGACGAATGTTTCATTCAAAAAACTTCAAAATGCTCAGTCATTGTAATGCAACGATAATTTTAGACTGCACTGCGCTACAAGATCGGAAGCAAAGAAACGATATATCAATAATGAAAACTTGGTAATAATTTAGATGTAAAACGTGTTATTACTACAATCCAATTGACCATGTAGATGATAGATAAGCTAAGGTGAAGATGTAGCGATCCGCGCATGGCTAGCTTCCGCCGTCTTGGGCCAAGCCGCCTCCATGCAGTCAGAAACAGCGCGCCCGCGCGATGTCACGTACCGCGCCACCCTTCACATAAGCTCAAACCGAAGCTCACGACTCGAAATAAATTAAAAAAAAACTCGCGAGTGCAGTGAAAAAAACAGCGAGTGAATACTAGTTAAACATAACATTTTTTTTTCATCGTGTTTTTTGACGGCCTCAAAATGACAAGACAAGGATTCTGTCACGTTCGTAAATTTCAGTGTCAAAGCTTATAAATGTTGTAAATGTTTGTATGCTGGTTGCGACGTCTAGCTTCGGGTCTAACAATGCATTGTTTTTGAAAATTCAAGGAAATTCATTAGGTAATTTATTTTTATTCGTATTAAAAAAAATCTGTTCAATCTAAAATCCGGAAAGTCAATGAATACAAAATGTTTGCATTTGCTCGACACCGAATATTAAAAGAGGCAATCTGGATTTTAACGATGGATTTAAAAGTTTTATACTCCATTAAAAATATATTGGTATGACGTTATATTGCACGCAACGTTTTCAGATATCTATTTTGAAATGTAAGACTTCTAAATATTACTAACAAAATGTTTAACAATAGCTTCATGTATAGAATAGTCAATGTTTCATACTAACCAGGAACCTACCGTTACATGGTATTATTACCTTTAGAAAAACTACGATGTTAATCATAACTTCTTGTAGTAGGTAAGTTTGCATGAATTCTCAAAGTCAAAGTCAAAATTCATTTATTCATTAAAATCTCAGGGATCACTTTGAAACGTTGGCTTTATCTACTGCCTGTTCTTCCGCGACCAAGCCAGGAAAGAAATGCAAGAAAACAAGGCTTGTTATTATTTTTAATGATCCTTTAACGCTTCTGTTTTACAGGGCTTTCTACTTCTACCTAAGTGCCTATTGTTACTTATAATTACAAATAACAAACTATAAGACTGTGCTCGATGGAATATAGTTTAAAAAAATGCTGGACATTTGTTTCAATATTAATTGTTCGCAAATTTTGATTTCTAGTTAAATTCCACTAGCCAGTGCTAAATGGCTATGAAAGATACGAAATACAGATTTTTTTATGTTCGTAACATCAATATATTTCACTATTTCCAGTCATCAAAATATCTCAATAGTAGTGTTTAACCATTGTATGTTATGTAACGCGCATCGCCAATCATTCTTACAAATACATAGATTCAGCTCCATCCCAAGGTTGTCTGGAAGAGAACGCTGTAATGCTATAAAGCCGCCCATTATACTTTTAGTTATAATTAAGTTTTCGTTTCTTTGTTATCTTATGATGTACAATAAAGTATTTTCAATAATTCATTCATCTTGACTGAACCGTCATGGTTGCTGCTAGTTTTTTCTGCATATCTTTACGGATTCATATTGAAATGCAATAAGTATAATATTGAAATATAATATCAATATTTCTATATTGATATCGTTCGCATATCTTAATGTTTTCATTGTTATTAAACATTAACCTAGTTATGACTACATACGATAAATGTTCGCACAACCTCATTATTTTCCTGTAACTTACCGTGAATTATTGACATCAAATTTTGTTTATGACATTATATTTTGTGCATATTTGTGCATAACTGTGGTAAGATAAGTAATCACAGATTTATTTCAATAAAATGAGTTAAATATGAAGATTTGAATATTTTACTAATTATTTGAACTTTAAAGTACATTACGTAAGTGCGTCACGTACTAATCGGAACACTTAAAGATGTTTTCATTGTGATAAAAGTATTGCGAAATATAACCATCGGAGTTCAGTGGACAATGGGCAACCCCAGAGTCTAGGCCAATGTGTTCCAAGGAAAAAAGAGCCAAAAGTCTACAATATTAAAAGCTAAGACTTTTTGCAAAAAATAACTTGATATTAATATGGTAGTACCGAGCATTTAATATCGAGCAATATAAAGATTGTTACTGATCCATATTGTGCGTGGAGCGCACGGACCAGGTGCGAGCGCCCCTCTCTCCCACCCAATTGGCATAATCCACGATTTTACTGCCCATATAAGTATATTGCTTGAATATGCTTGATTCAAAGCGATGTTACGAAGAAGATATTTAACACTTTTCTTACATATATAAGATACATTTGGATAGGTGCCTTACCTCAATTAACGCAAAATATTCTATATCCTTCCAATTTTCCATTTTTTTTTCGTACATACGAAAAAAAATATATTTTGAAGTCGGTTAATAACTACTTAGCTGTGTTTGTCACAGTTTTTCATTTATGACATAGTCGTCTATCATGTGTTAAAGGGCCATATGCGTCTCTTTTTAGACTTGAAAATAAATTCTAATTATTTATCTAAGTTCCAGTTAACATAAACCAGAATGCAATATTAATATTAAATTATCTTAGCAAGAACACGATAAGTTTAACAGAAACTCAATCAAAATATAATACTTACGAGCTGATAAGTACTACACTTTATGATAAATGATGTGTCTCCAATGGCCGTGATTTCGATATTATGATGACATCACGAGATCAAAACCTAAGGTATACCGACTATCGTCGTGGAGATGCTTTTGATCAATCTTTATAAAGCCTTGAACATTTTAGTAAATGCTCTAAGGTACAGGAATAGACAGATAGATAAACTCTTTATCGTGCATGACACCATTTTTAGGACCAAACACAGAAACATAATTAATGAACAAAAAACAAAAGAAATACACAATGGGTGGCCTTATTGCTTAGGGATATTAACTTCTTTGTTGATTTTGTGAGACTGTTTGTAATAAAATACAACTTTTCTAAACGTAATTTGTAGAAACTATAGATAAAAAGCAATCTAAATACAATATAATTGTTTGTAACATATAGAAACTTATCAGCTAGATTTAATGTTATGGGTCACATAATAAATAAATAAATAATGCTGGTCATTTTTCGCACATCATCATCTAGCCGCAAACTAAACAGAGCTTGTATTATAGGAACTACATGACCGATTTACTACTTATATACTTTTTTTAATACATACATATTATACATAGAAAACACCCAGACCCAAAAAACATTAAATAATCGTGCAAACATTTGTCCCGCTACGGGAATCGAACCCATATAATACCCCAATATGAAACATATTATTGAACCATTAAAATATGTTGATAGCCATTAATTATAAACAAAATCAAACATGCTTAGTGTATCTCTAACCCATGTTGGACTCCTCAGATTCATACTTAGTACTCAGATCCGTTAATACCTATACCAAGTAGAGGGTAGTCAGAAGCAAGAACATATATACAGGGTGTAATCGTTAAGTGTGCACAGGCGATTATTCCGTAACTATTGCAGATATCAAAAAACTTTAAACTGATATCGAAAGTACTTTACCTAATGAGTAAAATGACATTAATAACTTTTTAAAAATAAAACGAGAAATATCCAAAAAAATTACATTAATCACTCCCATACATTTTATTTCTTAGTAAGTACAAAATTTTGTGTTCAAAGCATATGTTCGAAGTGACGTCCTCCTTGTGCAATACAATGACGAGCTCTATTTACAGTTTCTAAATGAACTTTCTTTAACATTTGCGGAGTAATTAAAGCAATTGCACGACGTACACGATTCTGTAACTCTTCTAGGCTGTGTACTCTCTCAGCGTACACGTGGTCTTTGACAAATCCCCATAGGAAGAAATCACAAGGCGTGAGATCCGGGGATCTGGCAGGCCAAGGGGTTGCACTATTATTGGCTATTAAGCCATTATAATTGTTTCGTAAGAAATTCATTACAACATTTGTATTATGTGCAGGTGCTCCATCTTGTTGAAAAATTATCGACCTTCTTTCATCGTCTGGAATTGGTTCTAAGAGACTTGGCATATCGTTTTGTACAAAGGAGAAATATCTCTGTCCATTTAAGGTTCCACTGTAAAAATATGGCCCAATGATCCGATCTCCAAGAATACCACACCACACATTAATTGAGAATCGCACCTGAGCTCTAACTTCAGTAGTTAAGCGAGGATTGTCAATTGACCAATAATGCGAGTTTTTTCTATAGTAAATGCCGCAGTTTGAAACATTACTTTCATCGGTCCATAAAATTGACCTTACATTGACATAATTATTGACTAGCCAATTGCAATAGACCAGCCGACGAGCAGGATCATCATTGTGCAGCGTTTGAGTAGGTTTTATCTTAAATGCTTTGAAGTTGTGTTTTTTTAATAACTTGTGTACATAATTGTGGGACACTGGAAATGATCGGGCCACTGAACGCGTTGATTCTTGTGGATTATCTACTACGTAGTTAATAATATTGTTATCTAAGTCATTATCAAATTCCGGAGCTCTTGTTCTCGAACCTTTGTTTCTGTTAAAAGATCCATAATTTATCAAATTGTTATCCAACTTACGTAAATACGTACCAGAAGGAACTTCTCTATCTGGGTACTCTCTTCTGTAGGCGATAATGGCCGCCCTATTGTTACAATCATGTTTGTAGTACATTTTTAACATGTCCCTCTTTTCTGTATTGGAATATGCCATTTTTCAATCAATAAATGCAACAATCACGATTATTAACGCAAATTGAAAAATACAATAAATTGGCGGGAACGAGAACCCGCGATAAAGAATTTGAATTTAGAACGAACACCAAAGAGTATCTTTCTTTTTGTTTTTATTTAGTATGTTGCTTTTCAGCTAGTTCAAATCAATACAATATTGAAACAAGGTTTATTATAAATTTGAAGTGGTAAGATAATTAATCTACACGTGTATCTACTTGAAATTCATTAATACCTTCATATCGTACATAATTATAAAATGACAAGGGTAAAATGAGTAGGTACTATTCCACTTAAAATAAGGAAACTAAAACCTTTCTACTATCTCATACTAAATGTATGGGAGTGATTAATGTATTTTTTTTGGATATTTCTCGTTTTATTTTTAAAAAGTTATTAATGTCATTTTACTCATTAGGTAAAGTACTTTCGATATCAGTTTAAAGTTTTTTGATATCTGCAATAGTTACGGAATAATCGCCTGTGCACACTTAACGATTACACCCTGTATATTATATTGTATAAATATAGCACATTACTGTCCACATGTTTGCATAGGTAGATAGCAGTTCTACGTGATATGGTTCAAGTCCATAGCCGGTTATTGGAACACTAACAATACCAAAACCGAACTTTGGTGTTTGGTTATAGTTTTCCCAAACCGAACCTTACTTTAATCTACGCTGACATAATCCTTACCACACGCATAATGTTTATATCCACTTGAGTTTTGACATGGCAATATTATTCATCATTCCACAATCACGTGGTGAGTCGTACTATTAATTCGAGTTTATTATACAAATTAAAGATACCAGTGTGGCTGACGAGTGTTATTCTAGACTGTGCTGATTAGCGTATCGATATCGATGGGAATCTTCTTATTAATTATTATAAGTTGTTTATTTTTGCATTTCTTCTATTCCAAACAAATCTAACTTATGAAAGAAATCGCTCACAGATATAATATCGCCTATTGTGTATTTCTTTTGTTTATAAGTTATGTTTTTGTATCTTGTACTCTAAAATGGTATTATGTTTAATAGAGAGTTTATGTATATATCCATATTTATTTTCTAGGGTTTATTTGACCTTGACAATTATTATTTTCGCGTACTTTGCCTACCTGCCTGTTAAAGTAATACAAATAAGTATTTTAACCTTCAACACAGATATTATTCTAAAAATACTGGCCTTCGATATTATTTTAATACGTACTTAGCCTACTTTACCTACATAATATAAAATTTATCGGAATAAAAGATGAAGAAGAAGCAAAAAAAATATGGATGGATTGTGTAAAGGATGACATGGATGAGAAAGGAATGAGTTTTGAGATGACGGCTGATAGAGAAGAGTGGAAGAAGAAAACATGTTGTACCGATCCAACGTAATGTGGGACAAGGGCAAGAAGTAGAAGATAAGTTATCGAAGTAATTGTCAAGTCTGAATTCAAAATGAGTAATTGTGGCAGCTCTATGATATTAATACATAATCAGTGAATTTTTGACCAATTATTGTTATCGACATTATTATAAACATTTTTACTTCCAAATATTGATATTGTTCTACTGGACTTGTATAAATGAATAAATGCGTTTGGTTCTGATGCTATAAAAGCTGACGAAAAGAGTCATATACAAATAGAAATTGAAACATATGGCAATGCAAGTAAGTATTGCATTTGGTCCGAAGGACAGGATCGATCGGGGTCCGATTTCTCTGTTACCATAACATCTCAGGGTGAACTCAATGCAATGCCAAATAGGTCATGTCGGTTTTAAACCGAGAGCAAAAAAGGAGGCAGCACTCAAATCGGGGACTTTGTATATTTTTATACTAATTAAGGAGGCAAACCTACTAACGGCCCCCCTGCCCGCTTAGCATCGGCACCCAAGTCAAAGTTTTGTCTATGAAAGAGAGTACAAAAACTATTCCTGTCCCCTATTCTGTCAAACAAAAGAGAGGGCTTCAATATTTTTTTGTCTTCTCGGCATTAGACAAAACCTTTGTCTTGAGTCTTCCTGTTTAGCAAGCTGGTGGTAAGCGATTACCGTATGGATGCTTGCAATGCCAGAGGTATCACTCACGCGTTGCTTCCCTGAGATATCAATATGACAGATCTCATGTACCTGTAATTTCACCGGTAACCATACCCTACCAATCGGAACACAGCTATGTGAAAGGGACTTCCCCGGACGAGCCCTTTCACAGAAGCTCTACTACTACAAAATATATATATCGGTTACTCAATAATATTTAGTTCCATTATTGAGTGAATTTAATAGATTAGAATCATCTAGGAGTGGTTCCACGATTTTTCTCCAAAAATCTAATAAAAAATAGTTTCCTTTGCTTGTGAATTTCTAGACACATTTTTAAGTATCTAAGATCTGTTCGAATATTGGGATTAATCGTCCAAAAAAACCAAATAAAAAAAAAACAGTAAAAAAATTTAATGGCTTTAGTTTTTACCTTCAACAGATACGCCTCATTATACTCAGCTAGTAGAGGGTCCAAGTAGTTGTTGTGATACCTAATTCATTGTCAATAATTATGATTGCCCCTAATAACACCTTTGGAAATGTTAGCCTTATTTTTATTATGTTGTATAACTGCTAATCTTTTGCATAGCTGTACACTATGCAAAGCACAGCCACATTATTTTTAATTCAATCATATTTTGAAGGTCGAAATTATTTCCTCGGTATAAAGGTGCATTTATCTAATAAGTAGCACCTTATATAAAAGAAATAAGGTTTTAAATGTGTAAAAATAATAGTTACTCTATCTGATAATGTACCTACATAATTATGTTTTCTCGACCATCGTTGACCAATGTCAATAAGGTGACACGACACACAAACTACAAAAATACTCTTTGAAATTTACTCTTAATAGAGACGTGAAGATGTATTATACAAGTGTCATTTAACTTGACTAGCCGTCAAACTGTTTAGCATGCTAATATGAGTTAACGCGGAACAGGCAGGCCGCGTCACTCTGAACATGCTCTCTATATAAGCTAATATGATAAGCTTTATCTATCTCGCTTGATGAAATCTGTACTTAGCAATTTGTCAAAAATACGATCTGACAAAAACTTTTGTATTGCATGAACTTTCAGTTGGGAATCTTTTAGAAACCCTACGGTATTTCAAGCTGATTTATACTCTAATTAACCTAATTTCTTCAAAACAGATGTTTAATTATAATCTACGCCATTAGAGTAATTTCTTTGGTGTTTCACTCTCGTGTCTTTCTCCTTTACACTTGTTAATACAAACAAGTACCACACAATGAGAATGACATAAAATACAAAGCATCATGTACGTTTTGACAAATATGCTTTTTGGCCAGATTATACTAACGCTGCCCCGCAGTGAAACTTCTATAGGTTAGTAAGTATTATTTCTTCTGTGGTACAGATAGGTATTTGGGATTTGGAAACACCGTAACGAGGTACCGAATTCAATGAGGTTTCGCGGTGGCACTAATTCGTGAAATGACAGACATCCTCCAGTGTTACACAGATGAGCGAATCTATTGGCTGTGTTTATCTTTTTAAACCATATAAACTATAAAATATTTTCAAATAAGCATTTGTGAAAATAATAACGATGTAATTAACTAAGATTGTAAAAAAAAACTTGACACTGTCATGAAATACTGTTTAACTGAACCATACACCAAGAATCTAGCAAAAAGCTTAGATGAGTAATGACTTTGCTAACAACTAAAATGAGTAAACATACTGTCAAGATGAGATATATGAGCGAAAATAGAAGAAATATCTTTGAGTTGGGTTAAGAAAATCTATCCATTGAGCCCTCTGAGTTGCGTCATACTGTATGGAGTGGACCAGTCGTACCTATGGCTGATTTTATGTGGACGATATTATTTGCTGTTATTAACTTGCGCAGGGTCAATACTCAATGGCGACTGTAGCAAATTGTCTCATGGTTAATAGTTTTAATGATAGGCAAAATGATGACTATTTTGTTGAAAGCTGTTTTTATAGTAGAACATACTAGTACGAAAATTGTTAAACATCGTGGGGATCGGCCCGCGTCTTTCCTCTAAGTACGAAGGCGCAATAATCATATAGCCATTGAGTTCGGCGCCAACCTGGTCGAAATTCTTGAAACCTCTCGGCTCTAAGTACCGTAGCTCCATCTATGAAACGTTGCCATTATCCAAGCCAGTTCGATAGAAGTATATTTACTAATATATTATTTTGTATATTTGTTAGTAAATTGACGAGAAGATTTACTACGACGTTGTTTATTCAACGTGTTATATTTTGATGGTATTCTATATCTAGAAAAGAGGTTATCAGCCCATAGAATCAAAGTTCTTATGTTGATTGTAGTTCTAAACTTCGAACATATATAACGCACAAAAAAACAAGAGTTCAGGGACTTTATTTACGAGTCAAAGAATATTAAGAATTCATTTTGGTTTCTTTGAAATCTGGAAAATGCTATAACATTTCAGATACTTAAAAATCGATTTATAAAATTTTATTAGAAATGTAATTAAAGTAACTTTTAATTACATTTCTTTGTTTTGTTAATCTCTACGTAAATAACAAATAGCATTACAGAGAACTAAAAGTTAGAACAGACATAACGATTTTAGTAATGAGCTTAACTCAGAAGTAATCTGCGGCATACCTATATAATTGTATAACTGGCGGACAGCCCGTATATTACTCGTATTATACTAGGCTACTTATTTTGGTCAGAAAATAAATAAAGGAATATCCAATCACTTATTTAAGCGGGTTCCAATTACAGCCTCATACGTATGACGTAAGTGAAAATCTTTCATAGTTGTATATTTTTCTAGAAAAAAAGGGTATATATAGAACCAGGAGTAGGTAACATTTACACTTCATTCATTCATTATTTTTAGGAGCTATCCTTCTGTCGGTCCAACTGATGCAATTTGACCATTTTCATTAGTGGATAGGTAATGCGTAGTAGTTTCCCGTACTTTATACACCGCAGGTTGAGGACTTATTCCTTGATATCCAATCAGAAGCCATTCCAATAAAATATTCTTCGGTCTTATGCCGGTACTTTTAATACATCTACTGTCCCGCTGATGTGAGGAATGACCATCGCCATGACACAGGGTCGTCATCGGACTAAGTAGCACATAGTATAGTATTATCATATATGTGGTAGCACTTTATAACCAAGCCTGGGACAAGCCAAACTTCGCACTAAAATTTAAGTCAACATTGTACTGGGTCCAAAGACTATGTCAACAGGCATTAAAATTTTAGGCAAAATGGAAAATTCATGAGTTATTTCATCTGTACTTACGTTATAATATTTTTTAAAAACACAATGAAACGTAGATGCATATAACACGCCATATTATTACACCGGTAATAGTAAACATTTGGTTGAACCTACCTACACGTTCTACAGACTTCGGACTTCGAGCTGCCATGCGCCCAATAAATCCACTCTTAATACTATTTTAATATATTCATTAATAAAACCTAGATATCGATTGAGTCATCTAGTATTTAATTAGAACGCCAGTATTTTATTCGCTTTTGGTTGTATATGCCGTGTTTTGAGTATTAAATTAATTTCCTAATGTTTGGTGTTATATTTATTGCTGGGAAATTGTTCCTGATTGAAAAACATGGATATTTTGAGACGTGCTACGTGTGCTGCCTTCGGGATGAGAAGGACTATAACTATAACTAGCTTAGTTAAGGAGCCTGATGGATTTGGTGACCGTAAGATTTTGAATGTTTTATAAAAAAAAGTTTAACTAACATATTTTAATCGATTGTAGAATCTTTTCCTCGCCTGATAATAACTATTTATGCAAAATTGTTTATTTATACAAATAAAGTGACAAATAAGAATATTTTTATGGGTTCTACCCGTCCCAATGTTAAGGGTCCCGATTAAAATAGAAAAACAAAGAATTAGGTCATGTTAAATCATCTCGATGTGTCTAATGCATGTCAATGTAATGTAATGTAATACAGGTACTTAAATGTAATTAAAATATATATATATATATATTTTATGTAAAGTAGGTATCGGCTACAGAAATATTAAAACGAATATAAAACCAAAACTGATTACAATATCTCACTCGAGGTGATGTATGTAAATTAATCTATAAAAAACAATAGACTTTCTTGTTTTCATCTCGGAAAAGCGATGAAACTAAGATTAAAAAGAAGTAGGTTATATTTAAATATAACTGGAACGCCTGCTGTTATTTCGGATATATGGCGGATGAGACATTTTATTTCACAAGTTTAAACAGTTTTTTCCAGTATTTTAATCGCAGTTGCAATTCATTCTCAAAATGTAATCTGATTTCGGATAATGTCGATATCCATAGGCACTATGGTAGGTATAAAAAAGCAGAAAAGAGAACCATCGACCACTATAAAACCACCATCAAAGACCGAAAGCGCCTTGGAATGGCGAAGCAAAACTATAAGAATCATTGATTGACTCTTACTTAATGTACTTAAGTCAAATTCATTAAATGATATGGCGATGGGCTTGCAACCTGTCACGTGGAATGCTTACTACTTGCAAAACGCGGGCCAAATGTAATGTTTGGACGTACCTCTGACTACCCCCTACTTGGTATCCTCAAAGATCTACTCACTGAGTATGTATCTGAGGATGCCCACCATGGGGAAGACAGTCGTGAGCGTGTTTGTCACTGTTTCAAGATTCCAATCCAATTCGATTCAGACCCCATGTGATTGTGATACTATTTCATTAACAATAATACATCGACATACGTCAAGACAGTGTTTAAAAAGTTTTACCAAATTTTATCAATGGGTGAATGCAGATAGAATCTCTGAAGATAATCTGCTTCTCAGACCCATTACTATAACTACAAGACTTGCGAGTCTCTGTTATCACCGAGAGCGAACAACAAAGGCGGGGTAATCACTTTGTTAGTATCTGTGTTCCGATCAATGGACAATAGTGAGCACCAAAGAGAAAATACGACGAGACTGGCGGGTCTTAGTTGTCTGCGTGAATTGTTCTTTACGGAACATGAAACCTACAAAATAAATATTTTATCGAAGTCCTAACAAAACAAAGTAGCAAATTAATGTTGTCTCTGTAATTTGCACACAAAAATCTAGGAAAAAGACTACAGATGTTTGGGTGTGATCCGCAAAACAGGATACCTTTTTTCATCGCGATAAATTAAAATTGGGTATTCGCGAAATGTGCAAGTATTTTGCCAAAGTTTTTGCTATGTGTGCCGGATTACGAAACCTACACGTGTTTTACAAGGAACATAATGGTTTTGACAAATAGATATATTAAGTGACTAAGAGACGATGGAATGTGAAACAGCATAACGGACAGTCATGCAGTTTTAATCGTTTTGTATGACTTTAAGAAAGGTTTAACACCACACATCACCCAAGACTCTGCATGATAGAAAACTGCATGTAGGTTTCGGGATTATTTAATTTAGAAAAACATGGCGCTGGTACCTGTACCCTATTACTCTGGGTGTAACCTTGTGCTTTATGTTTGAAATTGCATGGAAAACATCATTTTGAAGTAATTTATCGTGATATTATTTTCTTATAATGTTGATTCAAATCAAACACAATGCACAGCACAATGTGATGTGACTGATGAGTCGTATGATTGATGACTTTATCACAATGTGGTCAGTTGCATTGCAGCCTATTCATAAGTATTCAAATGAATATTTGGGTCAAGATAAGAATATCTAGGGTTTAAAAGACAGGCGTCTTTTAAAACCCTAGATGTCTGAACCCTAGATATGAATTTTATATTCTTTTACAAATTATAGGTTTAAATAACTTTATTCTCAAAAAGACAAACAGATGTCACTTATATGAGAACAATACTAATCTTAAAGTGGGTCGTTCTTTTACAGTTATAAGTTTAGGTTGTGCCAATTTAACGTGTTTAGCAGTGATGCATCATTGATAATATGATAGGCTAATTTGTGTTTAAACACGTCAAATGAGCAAAGACTTTTTATATTTGAGGGTAGTTTATTATACAGCTGTTCAAATTTTTCAAAATTGGTATATTTAATTGGAATATTATTAGGTATGTTCTGTTTGCGTCGACAGGCAAACTCTTTCGAACAAACGCCAACGCAAACTTGTATGCTTAGATCTTTCTCTCTCTTTCAGCATAATAATTAGATAATTTGATAATTATTATGCTGAAAGAGAGAGAAAGATCTAAGCATACAAGTTAAAAGTAAAAGTATGTGCATAAAAGTATGTATAGAAGATTCTATACATACTTTTATACAACAACATGCAGTAACCAGAGTTATTCATGTTTTGAAAACACGTGCCTATGTTTATGTGATGGTTTTAGCAGCGCAGATATTATAATACAATACTAGAAACAGGTTAATCAATATTTATGCAGGTAATTCGTATTCAGATAAATCACTAGACGATAAAACGCATAAAGATCTATGATGATGTGAACATACCTACAGAAAAAACATTACTGGAATCTACATGAGAAAGATATAATACACATGTGAAATCTATTTGATTTACACATCTGGCATTCTGGACAGGTATCTACACGTGACTAATGCGGCACCAGCTTCTATGAATACCTCTTCTTTTTGTGAAACGTTATTTCCCGTTACTTGGTTTCTTCTGTTTTTTTGTTGATTTCTTTCGATCTTTGTTCATGGTTCTTACAGTAGTCGATGTGCCTTTTTTCGGCTTTTTATATCCAACATGGTTTCTGTGCATACCTGCAGCATCCGGCTTTCTATCTTTTATTCTTTAGATTTAGGTACCGAAAGAAAATAAAATAAGTAAAGATAACAAATAATAAAATAATAAATACTGCTGGACATTTTTCACACAGCATCATCTAGCCCCAAACTAAGCAGAGCTTGTATTATGGGAACTACATGATAAATATACTACTTAGATTAAGGATGAGCAGACAATCTAACAACGTCACAGGGTCTAATACAAATACTAATGAAAGAGTTCAGCCAATACATTCAATTTATGATAGCTTCTTGTAAAGCCTATGTTTTATTGATTTCTAGTCTTTCGTCATCATAATCTTCTTGCCCTTGTACTTCTCGATCATCACATTATCTACACTAACATTTCGGCACAACATTTTTCTTCTCTCTCCTTCTTTACCCATGTCATCCTTCACACTATACATCCATCTTTTCTTTGGTCTACCTATACTTTTGTATCCATCTACATTCATATGTAGCGTCTAGCCATTCATAACGTTACTAAGTAATCTAAGCTTTAATAAAATTCAAATTACTAATCTGTTTCGTATTTCAGAGGTTAATACTTTCATCAACTTTAAATTTTTAAATAATTTTAAGAATTCATTCAATTTCTCTAGAGACAAACCTTCCATTCTGGTGAACTTTCCCTACTCTTGCAGAATTAGCAGTTTACGTAGGTACAATCGTTTTCATTAGACCCTGCTTCCACAGATTAGCATCGCGCAAACAGAGCTTTCGACTCCGGCTCATTAAGGGTAAATGCTTTCACGGTCATTAAGAAAACCAATTCTTACACACCTGCTGAAACATAGTACCAACAAACACTATGTACGTATATGTGCATATATTCATAAATGATGTTGCAACACAATTTAGTATATTATGTATGCTAAAAACTTTATCTACCTAAAGTTGAATGTAAAAGTAGGTAATATTACTTTTACCTCAATACTTACAGAATGGTTTTAGCTACTTAATAATAAATAAATAAACTTCCAACACACATAGTCCTGATCCCACACTACGATTCCCTGTGTCTTGGGTATCAGGAACTACGAGCACCGGATACCACAACAGGTAGATCCGAAAAAAATATCTGCAGAACATGCAAACTGTTGTCTCGCAGAGGGAATCTAACCCGCAGTCTTGCGTTCAGCTGGCTACTCGCCCACTGCGCCACCGAGGTTATAATGTCGTCAAGAATATGATTATAATGTCGTCATCAATAGGTTCATTAGATATTCTCGCACAATTGAGTTCTCCCTTAACATTAATCGGAGGATCAAGGTGCGGCAGTAAGCAGCATTTTGGTCTACATTAATTTGGTAACAATTTGGCAAGACTAGGCTAACTAACATTCCGGATGGCGGCGTAACTATCATTATGTTGCAAATTTCCTGACAGACGTGACAAATTTGACATATATGCTTTCGTTCCGTTTGGCAGTGTTGACGTAACTACTATCCGTTTTTTGTTTACTCATATTTTTTATTTTTTGCCAAATCGCTATTAGAAGGTCATACAATTTTCACAAAATTAATTCGGTAAAAATGGCAGTTGTTGATAAACGAGCAAAAGTGACCTGGCGCAGATAAGAACTTTTTTATTTCCAATTACTCGTTCGCAGCTATATTTATTTAAATAATGCTTGTTAATTTTGCTAATTAGTTAGGCCACTTGATTAGATTAGATTATGTATTATTTTGGAAATAAAGGCTTTATTATTATTATTAATGTATTTAGAAGATAGTTAGCGATGAACTACAACATTTCTCAAAACGTTATACAAATATAAATATCTATTACCTTAACCTACCTAGGTACCTAAACTAAAATTTTGATTTTACAAATTATTAATTCTATTCTTCAAGGACAGACAACATATTGGCGGCGATAACCACTTGTTAATGGCACCCAAAGCTTGTTTGCTAAAAAGTTGATACTTAAGTTAAGTATCAGTAGTATTGTTAAACTACTATCATAAAAACCATCATATTTTACTACCATAAAAAGCAGGAGAGGCTGTTCTGAGCCATCGTTCTTTATCTTAACAAATACTAACACTTACCAAAACTTATTATTCTGAGTATTTACAAATAAAATTATGCTATACCTAACCTATTATTGAGTTTACCTATTTTACTTTTAAAACTATCTCTCACTAGCTTCAAAGGTTGTTGGATGAAAACTCTTTTTATCCAACAACCTCGTCTTTATACATTTTATAAAATCCTCTAATTCTGTTTTACGAGTGCCTATTTTAAAGTGCTTATTTGTGTGAATAAAGAAAAATGTAGTTACCATTTACCAACCTTTTGCTTTAAAATGTACACGTGCATGGACTTATTTAAACAAAAGCTTAGAAATAGGGCATGCTCAAAATGGTAACATCAGATTTGTTTTGGACATGTTATATTTCTAGTATTGGCCAAAAGTGATCTCAAATTTCATTATTCATTTCATCCAGTCATTGTATGAAATTTGATTACGTTATTTTTTTATCATTTGGGTGACTTGGTAACACAGTGGCACAACACTATTCGCCAACAAACCGCAATGGCAGAAGGTCGAATTCAGCCCATAACTTTGGTACTTACCTACTAGAAAGTATTGATCTCACAGCCGCAGTCAGGTCAGAGCACGCCGAAAACTAGTGTTCGATTTAACCATATTTTGCTTAGGAGATTTTAGGCTATGCAGGATAGATGCTTGGCCTATTAATTTAAACTGTAATATCGGGGGTAGGGGGAGGGGGGATATTTAACTTACTAGTAGCAGGTATAGCAGCGACGATATTTTGTTGAAACTTTATAAAAATATATCGCATGCGACGCCTAGCACCTAAAATCTACGGTATCACTACCCAGGCTCTCTGATTTAGGATCAGACCGTGGGAATTCAAGATTTTATCTGTTTTTAATAACATGCGGAAGTTTTGTTAGTACATTTTATCGTGAACAAATTGGTCCCAAGAATCAGTTTAAAAATAAACCGCGTACATTTCAATCGTATACACTATCGTGCTGGAAACGTTTAATGATAACGCCCATAATACGATACCATACGTGACAAAGAACATAACAGTGCTTTGCTTTCATTGCAAAGCGAACCCGTGCCTGAGAGTAATATCAAGTAAGATCTAGACCATGATTAAAAATAGGAGTACCACACTCTTTTAAAATTCAAATTTTTTATTTAACGAAATGTAGCATCACAGATAATCCAAAGATATCAAATTATACCTATTATGCAACACTACGTAACGATGCTTGATAATAAAGTTATAGACTCAAATCTATCCTATATTTATCTTCTTTAGATTTTTCTTCACCACCGTCGTGGCACGCTAGACCCTTCCTGGAAAAAGACGTATTCGCTCAACGTCTACATTAGACTGAATATGGATTTCAGTCAAAAACTATTAATTTTCCCACAGAAAATCAGCATTTAGCTTCATAATAATTTTATGATAAAGTACATCTGCATGGAACGCCTCTCTAGTGAGTTGGTCTCTGTTCATGCATTAATTGGCACGGTCCATAGCTAGCTCCACTACTCGGAAACCCATCTATTGTTCAGTGATTAAACCAATTACAATGTAGCCACAAATAGTTATTGCGATTCCCTTCGATTAAACGTGGTTCCGAAGGTCAATTTAATATGGAACGTGGGTTGCCAGACCTTCAGTCGGAAATTCCGGCCACGCCACACGAGATTTCCCGGACTCCAATGGATCCTGGCTTGGAGAAGCCTGATGATGGATACACTTGGTATTGGAGGAATTATTTGTAGCTATAATATCTTGGTTCAAGCGCAACGGTACCACGGGAAATACTTACCATCGAGTTTGTACTATGGGTACTCAAAATATCCTGCTTCTCGGAAGTTTACAAATGTTTTATTTCGATTTGTAATATAATTGCGTTGAGTGTCACAAGAGTGTCTCAGTGAGTGACGCAGGTATTCTTCAGCATTAGAACTTTTGTTGTAAATCAAACATTTTTAAATCGAAGGATAAAACCTGCTAGTGTTCTATATTTATCTATAACATCACCATTTCGAGAGGGTACTCAAATGGTGATTTTAAACAAATGAATTACTCAATCGCGTAGACGCGGTTGCGGTCTGCAAGAAATGCGGTACATTTTTTACAACTTGAAATCTATCCGTTCTATGGCAGAGCTGGTAAAGCGACGGTATTAGGTTGAAATGATTTGGTAAGAAAATAAACAAACTCCTGACATTTTCGTTATGGGTATAAATACAAATAGTAGTTGGATTATTTTTGTCCGCGTAACAAGGCGTCCGTCAACGCTTTTGGTGTATAAAGTTGTTTGCTTCTTCATGCGTTTGTTTGTCTGTTATATTTCTCCAAAACGGCTTAGAATTGCGTTTCGGATGACTTCAAGGGTGGTTCTCACATATCAATTAGGTTTTATCGCCACGGATAACAAAGTGGAGCTGCAATATAGAATGTAAAACGGCGTAACTGTTTAATGCGGTCTTTGGTAAAAGACATACAAAATACTTCAAAGGTTCAGATTCCACGAACAAGAGCATCTTAATAATGATGATGATAATAAACTTGAAATTGGACGAACAGAAATGAGGATTTGCTAAAAACAGTTTGTCGCACTTACTTCGTTTAACTATAGTTTGTACACATTAATTTTTATTTATAGTTAGGTATGTTATGTTATATTATATACATTTACTAATCTGTAAGCAGACATCCGTGATTACACTGAGTGTTTGGTTCCAACGGAAGATCAGCGTTGTGTTGCCGGTTGACACAACAAATGCTGAGTTGGACGCCAATTTGCGTCGTTGCATATTGGCAGGTATCGGGAGGCACATAAATAGTTTTATTGTAAGTATTTAGGTATTGTTTGTGTAACATCCGTGTGTGTATTGTGTGTTTGTTTCATATTGTGCAACGTTTGCAAATAAATGTTTTTTCTTTCAAAACCCCGAAGGTACCTCATTCAGAGTAGATTATCACAAAATGTAGCTATTGCTTGTAAAATACCTGAACTATTTTAAAGTGACAGCTTGAGTTCATTACCATCAACGGCTTCTGGGTCAAGTATGTTTAAACTTGGTTACCTACTAGAAGTTTATTTTAAAGTAGAATTTAGACTCGTTTCAAGTTTAGACGTAGGTATAATTATTATAAGTAATGGGATATCTCAACGCTGTAATTAACAAGGCATAGTGATTTGAATTCTAAAGATTCCTATAAGCAATATCTTGGTCAGTATGAGGCAAATTAATTTTGCCTCATACTGACCAAGTATTCAATAGATTGTTCGAAAAGTATATACGTACTGAAGGTACTAAATAAAATAATTAATGGAATCAGAAAAAATGTTACGTGTTAATTTTAATCTTTTTGTTATGGACAGTCACGGGTACAAATATTTCAACGTTAATAAACTATTACAAATTATTTTTGGAATAGTTTGCATTCGTCCAACTTTGGAAAATAAATTCTTGTTATGAGATTTTTTACCTACTTAGATAGATAAGTTGGTAACTATTATTATATTTAACATTTAAACGTCATCTAACTTAAGGCCGTAAGATCCATTAATCTTCAGTCCTCGTTATTATTTCATCAGATCAATGGGAGTTGATCTACTAATTTGTTCTTACATGACAGTAGATTTTTTGCACCTCTACCAGCTTTATCTACTTTGATGGTTTTTAATGTAGTTATATCTAGTCAGAATAAATCAAAAAGATCTTCCAATCTATTCTACTTCGTTACAAAGTTTAAAGGGCAGTCCCACAAAATAAAGTATCGCCTAAAGGCCAGGGCCAGATAGCGCGGCGCGTGAGCAAGGTTCCTTCCTTCCTGTCGCAAATTCAACTTACAAATTCATAACAAAATAAGCAAAGCAATTTTAAACTACAAAAATAACATGACAAGCTTATAAAGGCTTGGCATATACCTACGTATAAGGAATTCGTAGACCTTATCAAACTACAAAAGTCTCTATAAATGTTTTAAGGCCACCACTTTCCATCTCGTACTAAACTACAGTCGTTCCAAATTATACTTGTATTTCAAATTGGCTACTAGTTAGGTTTATAAGCTATATTACTGTAAAGTTTCATCAAAATCCGTTCAGTAGTTTTTGTGGGAAAGAGTAACAAACATCCATCCTCAAAAACTTTCGCGTTTATAATATTAGTAGGATAGGATTTAAAAACGAATCGCTTATACAAAACCACTGCATAGAAATTGCTATTCAATTTTTCAGTTTAGTTAATAATAATAGTAAGATACAATCAAGCAAACTCTTAGAACAGGCTCCTAACGTCGGGTAAAAAGGGTATCTTTTACGTAAATCCCGGATCAAAGATTAACCAAAACAACAGAGGCAGGGGTCACTATAATCATCACTCTCTTCCGTACAGACCAACGTGACAATAACTAGTCGCAACCAGTATGGAATCGTTAATACCGGAATGTCATAAAACTAATTTATGTACTATGGTTATGAGAGTTATTTAGCGGCGCTCAGTCATTTGTGAAACGATATATCAAACAATGCTACCCAAGTGCTTGAAGCTTTGTTGCAATGCAATGGCATAAAGATCTGCTAAAGTTTCATACTTTAATATCCATTTTAGTCATACACAAAAATGGACCCCAAGATGCTTGTTCTGTAGTCCACCATAGACACAGCGACTCTACACTTTATATTTCCTTGGCAAGGATGGAACGTTCATACTTCTAAAATCAAGATAACTCTGCAATAATAAATAATTAAGTATTTTTTTTACTTTTTTTAAAGCAACAGAATTATGAATGAATTATTGTAATGACATTTATTTTATTAACAATTATAACTAATTAACGCGTAGTAAAATTAGTGAATTATTTGATCAGATTTTGCAGAATTTAAAATTAATGTAGTTAATGCTACTTCCTTGACATCACAATATTTTTTTTTTCTAATAAGTGCCTGCATCACAGCATTTAATTCTATGAACTTGAATAAATAAGACTGTAATATGAGACCTGCTTATGGCAAGACCAATGATTTTCATTAGTATAGGTAACAGGTCTGACTGCAACTTCCAATTTGATAGACTCCAACCTGATGACCTTTGATCACCTAGGTACCTTCTATTTTTGAAACACCTTTTCAACTGAACTTATTATCCATTAAAAGTTCACGTAGGTGGTGATGCAAATGACTTGCGAGACCTGCAACCTGATTTCGAAAAACGAAAATTTTTAGGATACGAACAATTTATTTGTAGGAAATTGAATTTAAGAATCTAGTAGCGGAAAACACAGTTACAGAGTTCAAATGCTCTCCATTTGAGTGAAGAGTTTGTGAATTGTGTTATTCTGAGTGCATTCGCATTGGCGAACCTACAGTTCAAGCTTTTGCTATAGTTTTGTAAATCTTTCCTCTCTTACTTAGTGGATACCTATGCCTAAGTGAAAGTATAAAATAAGATATCCTGGATTCACACAAGTAGGTAACCAGATGGTGGTGCATCGCAAAACATCTGCTAATCTGGTAACCTTACCTTATCTCCCTGACTACATGTTCATAGACAGGTTTTATAACTTCAGGTTTTAGGAACAACAACTGCTGGCAAAATGTAATGTTGATGTTGTAGATATATTTGAATAGGGCCTTTGTTGGATAACATAGGCTTCTGCGACTATGTTTGTTTGGGGCTGTTATTGTATAGTAAAATAATACTTTGTTTTGACAAGTATGTGTCTTTGAAATTTCTCTTATAGAATTGAACTTTGCTAAGTTATTCAAAATCACTGTGTGCGAATAAAATAGTGGATAGAACGGTACTAATCTGAAGAGAAAAACCGTAAACATTTCAGGTACCTATTTCACATGGTAAACAAAGCACGTTGCATACTCAATACATAGTTCACCAGGCAACAGAATAGCCGAAGAACTTACCTACACAATGAACAATCGTGCAATGTAATTTTTTTATGAATAAAATATTCCTTAAATTGATATGAGGGCTGGGCTAAACTATTTTAAATTAGAAACAAATTTAATTTATTTTTACACATGCATAGCATCAATAGTTAAAAATGGTAGATCCAAAGAAATTGTTACAATAATTTGTACTTAGAAGTTAACAGTTCTCCGCCGGCCCCCGTCAAAGCATTCGGTGTCGTGAGAGTGACACATCAGTCGTAAAACACAAAACAACAGCTCGAACTGGACAAATCTTCATAAATATTTTGTAAGTGCCCATCTACTGAGAAAACGAAGCGTGTAAAACAGTGTCTGCTTTAAATTAACACACGAGTGACACCCAAAACTAATCATACTATACACAGTCACCAAAAATATGTCCTTCATAATTCATCAATTGTTTTTTTTTACTTATTTTTTTTTTAGTAGATGAAGATTTTTTATTGTAGGTTATGACTTAAAAACGTTTCTACTTCATCCTAGCTAAGTACCTAGCTTCACTAGCTGTGATTTAACAGCTAATTATCTACCTTACTTATTGGACAAGGCAATAATTTTCTAATTAATTATACCAACGGTCAAGTAGATAGATAAAAAATTGCACTGGTTATATTATACAGATAAAGATGCTGATGAAATACGTTCATCTAAGTGGATATTTTACGGCTTTCAATTTCCATCCATACAAAACTGCATGAATCTGGTAATTTCTAATTAAATGCGAATTAGATGGAATATATTGCAAGTTATGAATGCTTTGGTTAGATCATCAGGCTGACTTAAACTCATTACTGGTAACCTTGGGGTCTTAGTCCATACAAGAAGATAACTATCAAGTAGTGCTTTAATAAATAAATAATAATAAATAATGCTGGACATTTTTCACACAGCATCATCTAGACCCAAACTAAGCAGAGATTGTATTATGGGAACTACATGATTGATACTACTTATATACTTTTTTTGTAAATACATACATATTATACATAGAAAACATCCAGACCCGAGACAAACATTAGCTAATCGTAGAAACCTTTGTCCCGCAACGGGAATCGAACCCGCAACCTTCTGCGTCTCAGGCGGGCTTTCGCCCACTGCGCCACAAAGGTCGTAATTTCAAAAAGGTGTTTTATCATACTTGATTACTTACAACCTACTATAGCCGCTCGCTGCCTAAGATTACCCAGACTTTATTTAAAGGTCAGTAAAAGAATTAAGCGATTCCCGCCAGCTGTTTTCCCTGGACATTAACAATGTAATCGTACCATAATTTTCGCGCCTAACTGCGAACGCTGTCACAAAAGAAACCGAATGATGATCCAATTATTGCAAATGCTACGATAGTAAAACGTTTGATCACCGACCAATTAACGCTGCTATTAATAATATCAGTCATGGAGATTACAGGCGATTTGTCTGACTGATTAATCACTTAGGTGACGGGCAGCTGGACCCAGATTTGTCTCCTTAAAAGAAAATTTAATCGTTCCTTCATTTCTGAATATTTTCAGACATGCTAAAATACTTGTTTTTATTCACGCAGAATCATCTAGCGCTGTGTGTGTTATGGAAACTATATGTCTACTACCTATATACATTGTTTTATTTGTAAATACATACATTTTTTACATAGAAAAACACACAGACATGAGACAAATATTTGCCCCGCGGCGGGAATCGAATCCGCAATCTTCTGCGTCTAAAGACCGCCGCCTTCGCTCACTGCGCCACAGAGGTCGTCGTTTTATTTTTTGGAGGCCGGATTATTATTTTCAATTGTCTAGTGTGTATATAAAGTTAGAAATGTGAAATTGAAATATTTTTACCTAGTTTATGAATTTTAAGTCTTTAGGACTAATGGTTTAGAATATAATAGAATAGAAAGTAGTTTATTTAAAACAAAGGATAAAATAATAGATACAAAATAAATTAAATAGACACTTAATATATAGGTAACAGTAACATTTTACAAAACACAGTTTTTTTGTGTTAATAATTCTTAAAATAAGGTGGCTATACGTACACACATAGGTACCTCCAATACAATGTCATTCTTAATAATTTCCTATATAATTATACCTAGCAGATCTTGCAAAATGAATAGTCGTTTTACAATAGTGAATTCAAATTAAAATATCTAATATTTTTTTCTTTTTTTCTTAGTTACAACAGTAATACATTAGTAAGTAATAAGTAGCTATAACATAATTAAATAAAATATACTATTAGTTACAAAACCTTAAGGGAACAGCAGGTCTATCAAAGAAATAAGATATTTTTGTAAATTTAGAAATACTTTGTTAAGTACCATCTCAGTTACCAAACACTTCAAAATAACTACCTGGACACAAAAGGTTTATACGCACAAGCTTACTAACACACATCGTAAGCCACTATTATAGGTTAGTACCTACCTATAGTTAGAAAATAGGTAAGAATAGTTAGAAAATAAATTCAAGTTCTCGAATCATAAATTAAACAAATCGAATCCAGAAGTAGATAACTTACTCTACACAAAAATTCAAAGTCAACAGCGAACTCGTAAAGTTATCAGCCCTGACCATAAAACTATTGAACAAGCGATTATTGAATGAGAAACACCAGCGCTTCTGGTTTCGTCAGTCATTGACATTAATTGGTCACTGGTAATGGAAAAAAAACCTAGTCAGTCAGTGCATGTCGGAGTGCTGTCTCGATCGCCCGCATAAAAGTATTATGAAGCTTTATGTATATTTTGGGGGCGCCCAAGTGTGTTCAGTGTCCGTATCCCTACAAGCGTAGTGTGGAGTAGTGTAGTATGTGCGCCGATCTGTTGCGCTCGTCGCCTCGACGCCCGCGCGTTCCCTCCACAAAAATGACAGTATTACACTGAAGTTCAATAAAACGGTCACCATGTGCTGTACCAGGTTTACCAACTACCTGTGTCGAAGTGTTGTGAAATACACATGTGGGCTCGCAAGCCGCGAAAGTAAGTCTAGTGATACAACAGCTCATGATCCCAGTTCTATATTTAACGATAACCGTACTGTGACTACCGTTGGTGGCTTATCATTGAAAATTTATTTTAAAAACAATAATAGGTTCGTTATGGAATAGTTGGTTATTGGTACAGCATAAAGTAGTGAATTGTGAATGAAACAAATTCACAACTGTTTAAATGAAGGCGAGCAATCACCATTTGTCCTCAAAACAACTTTCTCGAATGTTTCTTAGAACTTTGTACATACCTACCATTTACTGGTGTTCACATGTTACGTACATGAGCTTAGAGTAATAATTAGTGGTAATTTGTTTTGCGAAACAGACACGAGCAGCTGATTAGAAAAAAATGCGTAACGAGATTTGTGATTAGAAACACGAGCTATAGATATATTGCGTTGAAGATCATTTTGCCGAACTTCCTACGACTGGTTTTACAATGTAAACTATAGTAAAGTATTTCTTAAATAATCCTATCTAACCAACTATGCAACCTACCTTTGAAAATAATAATTTATTAGTCCTGGTCATTGAACTTTAGTTTTTTAGCAAGCAGCAAGAATTTTTTATTGTAAAAAGCTCTAAAACTGTGTCACTCGACTTTAAGTAACTACCTAATACCAAAATTTGGTAACCAAGTATCCGCCTCCATCACCTTTCTACCTCTATAGCTCGTCTATTTGTAATCAATTAAAAAAAACAATTTTTTCTAAGCTACGCAGACTGCATAATTTCCAAAGTTTTTTTTATTGTATTATTTCTTGGATTCCCTTCATCTGCTGTTGAGCATATTATGCCAAAGAGACTACACACTTGAGTTTGACTCATCATTCGGTGAATCTTTTTGCAAGCCATCAAGTTTTTTTATAAGAAAGAGGTGCTTGCTCATTGGATTTTAGTTTATAAATACTATCTTTTAATTCATCAATAAAGCAATCAAGAGGTCTCGCTAATGTGTGAAAATATCGCCTTCCTACCTACTCAGATAAACCTATTATTATTTAGAGATTAAAAGGTCATCTTCACACTGCAGTGCATTTACATACTTACATTGTGCCTAGGTAATGCAAGTTAGAAGTATTACCTAAGTAGGTAATTTTTGTTTCAAATCGTAGACGTTTTGTTTTTCATTAAGTAAAACCTCGCGAGATTTTAAATTGAATATTATAAATTAAAATGTATTCTTCTTTAACTAAGTAATTCTTACGTTTTATTTGTTGTTTACAAAAATCAAGCAATTTCTGTTTTATTTGTTCTTTTTTTGATCGTGAAGATAGACCATAGTATAACTTCTTTCTTCCTGTAACTTGCTGTAGGTTATTTGGTTGTTTTACTATCGTCACTTTTTCAACTTCATAATAAACAGGTTATTCCTACTTACCTCATGAACAAAAAGGCATCACGAAATATTATCATCCATCCATATCCAGTTCATGCACTTCTTCAATCGATTCTAAATTCAAGATCTCACTATGATAATACGTATGAGCGGTATTTACCAGAGGTGCAATTCGCAAAACCAAGTGCGAATTGTCTTAGAATAGAACAGAAGTCGTCCCGGCAATTACCGACCAATTGAGACAAAAGGATAATGTTTGGCCGTCGTTTCAAGGTCATCTCATCTCAGGCCGACTTAGGCTTAATTGGAAACAAAAAAATGACTCGTCGATTTATAAAATCTAATCAAAATATAATTTACATGTGATCTCGTTTGATGAAGCCATTTATTTAAGCAATCCGTCTATATTATAACTTACAAGTACGTATCCATTTTCGTTCATTCGTCATGTTGTTTTTTTCTTGTTCACCCTATGCAAGGTCAGTGACCAGAGAAGGCTACCACAAGATTTTTGAAGATTTTTGATTTTTAAGAAGATTTTTTGACAATTACACTCACATAGCTCACTTAGGTACCTACAATTTGTTGCTATGAAGGTGACATTACCTAGGCTTGCCACTTAGCTTGTGACGATCCAAAACCCTTGAACAGGACCCTTATAGAAATATGTTTTTTTTTAATTATTGGAACTACATACAGCTACATAATGTAAAAAAGTAGAGTAATGGGTAATACAAATCAGACTTAGAAATAATGCAGTCCACAGCGTTATCCACAGCTTGTTATAACACATTTCAATAGTCTTACCGCTAAAAAAACCTAAAAAAAAAATAGGTATAGTGGCCCTAAAAAGGGCTACATTCATAACTAAAATTGAAAATAGCATCAATTGCGCAGACATTTTGGTATTTTTGGAAACGAATTCTGAATTTCGTTGAAAATTGTCTCAAGAAGCCTTTTATACGATCTATAAAGAGTAAATCAATAAGGATAAGATTTCAAGATATTTACATAAACCAGCTCGATAACGTCATACCAATTATGAGTAATATGGACCAGCTACATATATGTATATATCTACATATATCTACATATACATATGTAGATACGAGTAAGTGCATGAACCACGTACCCACTAGAAATAACGATTCATTTCAATTTCAGCCAAAACAAAATCCATTAGTCATTTCTATTGTAAATAGTCAACGAGGTGAAGCAATTAAGGTAGATAAAGTTTAGTGAAAGATCAGTAGGGTATCAAAGTCATGGTAAAACATTAGGTAGTAAAGTAAAAGCGAGAGAAGGAGTGACATCGTCAGTGGGGTATTATACGAGTTGTAAAGTTGGGTATCATCAAAAACATACCCCACGCCTATCATACCAATAACCACAAAAGTCTTCTGGACTTTAAAATAATATGCTCAATAGTAAGTCTTAATGAGTCATTCATAATACTATTTACTTAACTAAAATTATGGTTAAGAATCGCCAGTTTTATCTTCTATGTAATTTTTGATACGAGTATTTTAAGAACAATTGAGGTGTTCTTTTTTCAAATCAATCGATAAATACGACTCCTTTTATTAATATTATGTCCGTCTTTGTATTTGAGGGGTGTCAAGAAATAACGCATATGTCCTATCGATATCTAAGTATTTTCTTCTCTTTTCTGACCTTTCTCTTTTAGTGAATATAGTGATCATTAAATTAACCTATTATTGACCACAAACGAAAGCCGAGTAGCTTTCAGTATCAAGATCTGGACAAATAATACCTTCGAACCTACCTAAGTAGAATTGAACAGAAGTGAATTGCCATTTAACGTGGTACGATTATTTGATCTGATTGATTTTACACGTCTGTTTTAGTAGACACTGAGTTATGTTTAGACACATAATTTCAAAATCCAATTATTACTTAGTGACCGCTCACGTGTCAATATCTCGTGACAACGCAATGGTCAATCTCAAGGCTGACAGTAATCAGTGAACGCACACGTCGAATCACCATAAAACCATAATCAATCACATGCCTGATTCACTACAGACTGCGCCAAAGGTAAACGTCGATTAAACAAACTAAACGCAGCCCCTGATGCCTTCCTGAGCATGCCTGATGCGCATGAGGAAGAGGCGTTCCATCCAGATTCTCAGGTTGTCGTTGTAAACAAACTGGCGTCCCAGCTTTTCAACCAGTTCAACGGTGACCGTTCTTATTATGAAATTAGATAGATTAATAGATACTAAGATAACACTTTATTGTACACCACATAATTATGTTGCTTACAAATACAAACAAAACAAACATGGCGGTATGATATCTTGATTAGATATATTGTCTTAAAACAAAATCAAAGATTCTGCACTTGACCGTTCACTATCTTCAGTTACTATTATAATTTTCAATATACCTATTGATTCTCAATAGGAATATTGAAAATTATATGCTATATGATTCGGCTATTTTCAGTGGACGTTAGCCTTTAAAAGATTCAACGGAAATGAATCTGCAACGGAATGCATCTCGAGCACCTGCTTCTAAAATAATTTCCAAGCGGATCTCAACGTTTAATTAAAGTTTTGCTACATAGCTAGGTATAGATACATATTCCTGAAAGTTCTGATGGCTTCACTGTTGCGCAGATGTAGGAACTATTCGTAACTAACCAAATGACGAATGACTTGAGTTGGACACCTTTTAAGTGGCTGGTTCAGTATTGTTACTTTAGTCATTTCCATTTTATATTTCTTCCATGTATTCTATACCTTTACTCTAGGGAACTGAAAAGTGTTGAAGCATGATAAATAGTATGATAGATAGTTTTGTCACAAAGCTTTTTGTGAACTTTTGTGGCTGAGTTTGGAACCGTATATGACAATCGCTAAGCCATTTTGAAAAATCTATCAGCTGCATTCCGACAGGCATTTTGAGAATCTGTTCAACTGCTACAAAAGAATTCGGAAACTGTCTGACAAAGTAGGTTCCATGTTTCTTGGAGACCAGTAAAAATATCGTAAGACGCTACGCTGCGTGGCTGATTGGCGGTCTCTAGTTACACGACGCCACTTGAATCAATGATGTTCCATTTGCTCATTGTTTAATCGTGTTTTATCGCTGTAATGAACACGAGACTACATGAGACTCATTAGACATTGTATCATGCACATAGTCACTATGGGCAATTATTTGGTGTATATTATATTTATTATTCTCGGCTGGCGTATATGCTCCATTGAACGTCTAAATTATTTTAACAACTGAAACTATTTTCTCACTAGTTAGACGGAAGTTTGCAATATAAATATATAATCCATAGCACACTTTGTACAAGTTTAACTAGACAGGACTATGTATAAATACGGATCTTGCTGAAATTGGAAACAAGGAAGAAAATTGCGGGTTATAATTCAGTAAAGGCGCGGCGCGCGTGGGCATAGCATATCGATTTTTTTGTGCAAGCGCACGTTATCTGCACTTTTCTGTGTCATCAATTTTATGGTGACCTCTTAATTAGTAAGCAATATATCAACAAATAAGAAACTAGCAAATAAATGGTAAAATTGGTTTTCATTAGATATCCAAATCCATTTTATTGGGTTAGATATTCAGAGGATTTCAGACAAATCATAGCCATGATGGCTATGATTTGTCTGAATTACCTACTACTACTAATCTACTATTAATTAGTGCACAAATATGTGTTCCTATTGATAAAAATATCCTATTATTAAATTATGTTAATTAAGCTGCTTACAGTACCTCCTTCTACTCCTAACAGCACTAAAAACGAATCGCGTCACATGCCCGAGAAATGCATTAAAGTTTACAAACGCAGCAAAGGTTTAACCTGAGATCAACTGTATTCGTAATGGAACAATAACATTGTCGGTGTACTGAGGCCGTTGCCATTGTGAGTTTCACCATTGATACAGATGTATCAGTATCAGGCACCTACTATTAATTTGGAAACAATTGAGCTGGTCTTGGCGTATTGTGCCACGAGAACTATGACTGGAAAATTTTGTCATTTTGTGAACTCGATAACACAAATTTATTATTCGACATTATGGACAGCTTGATACAGAATTTGTTGACAAAACAATAAGATCTATTTCATTCTTTAGATTAATTTGCATTAGTGACTCGTGAGCTGTGTTTTATCTGGGTCAACGCATTCCCAAACCTATCTATAAATCATTTGCAACGGTATTTAGATAGCTAGCTTTTTCATCTGTATGTTTTACATGTTGTATAATAAAGGTATCATTCCAAAAAAAACTCAATAATATTAATAACGCTGGATATTTTCACACAGCATCATCTAGCCCCAAAGTAAGGAAAGCTTGTGTTAAGGGAACTACATGACTGATATACTACCACAGACCAGTGGTCTGTGATAGTACTTATATACTACTAATTTTTTTTTTGTAAATACTTACGTACATTTGACGATTATCTAATTACGTAAGTATACCTGACTAGCGGATGCCCGCGGCTTTACTCGCGTGGGATAGGTGCATCAAAAATAATTGCAATCCTTGCAACTATAAGGGCTTTTTTAAAAATACCATTACGCATACGTACAAAATAACTGATACGCATTCAGTTATTTTGTACAAAGTTGTTCAGCCCTTTTCACCACCTTAAAAGTAGAATTTCCCAAATTCCTTTCTTATTGCACCCTTACACCATAAGAGGATACCCTCCAAGTTTCATGCTTCTAGGACTTATGGCTTAGGCTGTTCGTTGATCCACCAATAACAGAACAGTTTTATATGTATATATATTGATTGATAATGCATAAAAAAAATCCTCTTCATTTCAACCAGATTCTTTTTTATTTCCCTGTAGTGTTATCTCCAACCTTTTAGAAGACAATCATCAAACCGGAAGGGCTAAATCTCATCACTGATTGCATGCATGACAAATTGTGCTATCTAATCGTTCAGATTATGCTCATACATTGGAAGATATTGTGATGTAAACGACTCGTATTCGGTCGTTCTGTACCTACCTAAAATGATCTGTAAGTGGTTTAGACATGCGAGCATCTGGCTTTCGTTATATTCTGGGTTTTAGTGTTCATTAAGTACAGCATTCTAAGCATTTATGTCAGATCCATCGACCTATTTATGTAATGATTTCATTACATTATAATTTAGTGAATTTATTCACAGGCTCAATACCCAAAAGTTGTCTGGACGCTCAACATGAATTGCATATTTATTTGTTTAATTTAATTAGGGCCGAGGGCATTAATTAAATACTAAAATTATAATTATTATATGAATAAGATAAACTTATCTTATGAATAAGAAAAACTTATATCGAAAGAAGGATTTTAATTGGATTGATTATTATTTCGAAGGCATGTGCCAACAGTTAGTGTTCTAATAAGCGGCGATGGGCTCGCAACCTGTCACGTGGAATGCTTACTTACAAAACGCGGGCATGTACCAAATGTTGTGTTTAACGTGCCTCCGACTACCTCCTACTTGGTATCCTCAAAGATATACTCACTGAGCATCTGAGGATGTCCGTCATGGGGAAGACAGTCGTGAGCGTGTTTTTTTTTAATTATTATTTATATTCCGGAAGATCACTGACGGCAACTATTAACAAAACTCAGTTAGTGTTCGTTGATTTAACTTTAATTGAAATATAATATTTGTCACAACCAGCTTTGGGCGATAGAAACATCCAACGCATGTTGATCTGAAAACCATTTTGGTACAGCCATACATTTTATACACATGAGCCGAACAATTTTGATGTTATTGTTATAGAAATTTAAGTAAATACTTACCTCTACATTTAGTTATCGGAATATGTATAACCATTACCTTTTCATTATTTGTGCCAAATAAATGTTTATTCTATTCTGACGACCTCTGTAGCTCTGTGGGCGAAGGCCCGCCTGAGACGCAGAAGGTTGCGGGTTCAGTTCCCGCCGCGGTACAAATGTTTGTTGTCCTGCAAATATTTGTTTCGAGTCTGGGTGTTTTCTATGTATAATATGTATGTATTTACAAAAAAAAGAATATAATTAGTATGTAAGTCATGTAGTTCCCATAATACAAGCTCTGCTTATTTTGGGGCTAGATAATGCTGTGTGAAAAATTTCCAGCATTATTATTATTATTCTATTCTCTGACCATAATATGTTATGTTGCAGGCGACGCCGATATGTCGCTGAAGCAAGGCAGCGGCACCGGCAAGGTCCACTTCGGTGGCTTGGACGATGTGTCCCTGTACGGCACGCCAGTGGAACCAGCCCCACCGGCAACGGACGCGAAGTCAGGCTTCCTCCGGAACCAGCTGCAGGCCCTTTTCCAGCCCACCGATAACAAGCTCGCCATGAAGCTCTTCGGCTCCAAGAAGGCTCTGATGAAGGAGCGGATCAGGCAGAAGGCGGCGGGCCACTGGGTCATACATCCGTGCAGTAGTTTCAGGTAAGTTTAAAAATACAAAAAGGATAGATTATTTTTAGGTTAATGTTGCTTGTCTCTGGCTAGATATTTTTAATTGACTGTGAAATCTAGAGATATCTAGTATGCCTGATAAATATCTAGTAAGTCAGAGTATATTGATGAGTGCAAGCACAAGTTTCCGTTCTTCCTAGGTAGTTCTTATTTGGTTTGTGATAAAGGTCACTTGACTTAACTGTCTGTCCGTTGATCAGTCAAGTTGAGTTTTTTTACGATTATGAGAACTTTTGGCGTTCGAAGTTCATTGTGGATGAATGAAACCAGACAAATTATTTTAGACAAGGCAAATTTGATCATCTTACGGCGACCACAAAATGGTAACACTATATAAACCTTTTTCCATAGGAAATATTAGAAAAACACTTCACCTTAGTAACTGCAAGTTTATTTAAATGTTGGTAACTTGAGCCAAATTTGTATACAACCTTAGTAAATTTACAGTAGACTAACGGAATTTACGGAGAATATTAAATTTTCTGCATAATTCATAGCCAAAGGAATAAAATAGAGGCGATAATAGGGACTTATTATCGTATTAACCAACCTAGACGCTTATGAAACAACGTAATCTAGCAAAGCAACCTACCGTATTTTGAAATGTTTAAGTATCGTATGGATAGGAACTCTATCTATAGTAAATCTAGACTTTGTAAATAGGTATAAAATTAATCCAACAAACAAAAACCATGAATTCATCTGATACAACATAGCTCTGAGTTTTTGACCTTCAAGGATCAATAATTTCTTGCATCAGAAGAAAATAAACTCGCAACAAGGCTAGCATTTCAAATAAACACAAACAGTAGGTAAGGTCCTAAATCGAAAAACACAACATAGATTTACCACGAAGATGACAAACTATTCAGTTTGGGGCATCACCTGAATGTCATACAATTGTCATTTTAATATAATTAGTGTCAGCCACGACGAAGGCATGGAGGTTCGTAGGATCCAATCAATGTAAACTCAAAGTCGGTATAAACTTTCAAATTATGAAGTTTCATTCAAGAACGAACACGAGAGCTACCTAGTGTACTAGGTAAGCTACGTCACTCAATCTCATGTTATTTCGTTTTTTTACTAAAATAACTTTACTACAGAATTACAGATTTGTTAACAGTTCCCATGCATTCGTGCTCAAAGTATTACAATGGGGGTATTTTTAGATTTGACTTCGTGACTCTCGCTCGGTAACCGTTCTTAACCCTGCGGTTAAAACGTTTACCGAGTTCAGTTAGTATTCTTTGGATTGGTTTTCAAGTTCCTTAAAGAATCTTGATCAAAATATCGTGAATCGTAGATTCCTCAGATTTTGATGGTATAAATAATATATAAAAATAAATTAATAATATACAGCATGATTGAAACGACGTCTTTTTAAACCTTGAAATCATTAAAAATCTGAGCTTCATTCCTTTTTTGATCTTTCATTCGATTCCGAAATCGTCCGTAGATCTTTCGAACGATTCTATAATTTTGACTTTAGGTGTCGGGCGAAACTGTAGGTACGGTACGCATTATGTAATCAACAGGCTTATATTGATTTCACTTGAGTAGTGGCAGTCTTCTCACAATTTGTCGCCGTTTTCGCAGAATTGTCAAAAAATATTTTTGTTTATTCTGCTATACTTTTTTAAACATAAAACGACACTACACGTTGACATTTTGCAAATGGCATTTTGTGCCATGTCACTAACTTTGTTTTAGAAACGTTAGCATGAGAATAGTAAAGTATGCGGTAACTACGATAATTTAAATTTTATAATTGCTTTTTTTATTTCCCGATTCAAATAAGCTCATTTATACAGCCCTCAAAGTCGATCAATGGCAATAAGGCAAACAATTTTACAATACGCACACTATTAGCACGGAATACTTGCCTACTGACTCGTCTGTCGATCACAATGCTCACCGGAGCGTACTGTGTTTAATGTGTAATTGCGTGTTTGTAACTCATTGTCGACTTGTCATCGTTTTGCACTAATCACTGTTTAGTGCAAAACGTTGACAGACTCCTTGAGTTCACCAACAGCAGATTACAATGAAAACATTTCAAAAAGCTTTGATTAAGACCTAACCACCAGTTATTGTGTTGGTGAACTCGGGCCTAAGCCAGCTCATACAAAGCATTTTCAAACGACAGGTTACTTTCGTTAGTCGTGAATCCATCATTCTTCAATCGACAGAACTACGTAACAGAACAGGTGGGAATAGTTGAGATTGAAGCCAGGTATAAAGTCTTATAAGTCACAGAACTTAGAAGACTGGGTTTTTTTTTTACATTAGTTCTGCCGGCAGAACTATCAACAGAACAGGTGGGAATAGACGTTCTTCAACACGACCAGTCACTGACCTAACGCGTTACAAAACTATGAAAGGATAAAATTTGCATCTGTTATACATTTGTCTTCAATTGATCAAAACCGAGCGAAACAATTTTCCTATACCTAAATGAAATTTATTTATAAATTCTGAAATTAACATACCTAGCGCCGCCTGTTTGGCTGACCTTTATCCATCTAATTCAATCATTCTTTGCACAAACGGATTACAAATTGGATAAGCAACGCTTAAAATGGAAACATAAAAATCAAAAGCATATCATAGTAAGTAGGTAAGATAGTAAAAAGGGACCCAAAAGAAGGTGGGTAAGGGTAGCCTATTCGACTAATGGAAACACGTAATATGTAATGTTTTTGGACAGGAAAAACTTCCTAAAAGCTTGTATAATACTTGCTGTAAATTGGCATAAATAACACAGTTGTTATTCAGAGCATTCTTTACATAATTGCGTACCAGGTAGGTACAATATTCTATATTATTATTTTTTTATCTCACTCTAACATTGCAACATGTTACAAAAAAATATCTTGCAGATCTTTACATACTACGATGATTTTGTTGGCTATACTTTTGCTAGCCCGGTAGTAGGTACTGATATTTTATTCTGTGGGGTGGGATTGGTTGAAACAAAATAAGTACCTAAATTATTATTATTAAACTATTTCGTGGGATTGGGAGTGTAAAATATTTACATTGAGTGGGATAAGTAAACAAGGCAAAACTGCAGATTTATTTATAATCACGCGTAGGAAACAGCATTATTATGTCATGAAAAGCAAATAGATTAACAGAGCTTTAGCAGCCGGCTACTGCACCGGTTTATACAAAGATAATTTTGGCATAAAACATAAAATTAAACCCACAGAAAGCCCATTCAAAAGGCTGCATTGTTTCCATAATTTATCCTTTGGTAGTAGGTAATTAGTTTTACATCATAAGTTTATATATAGCTAGAGAAGGCTTGGTTAGGCCGGGAATAGATGGACATTTCGAATAATAAAAAAAACATACTCAATTGTATACCCGTAATGGCGTTGATGGGAATTATATGACTGCTTATATATATTTTTACAATATATTACTGAACGAATTTCGACGAAACTTTACAGTAATATAGCGTAGACATCAGAATAACACATATGCTACTTTTTATCCGGATACCACGCGGGCGACTAACCTAGTTTAGTAGTTTTTGCGTGAAAGCGTAACAAACATCCATCCTCACAAACTTACGCGTTTATAATGGTAGTAGGCTTACGTGTACGAGAAATCAAATTGGGGCTTTGGTGGTTCTAGCCGACTGCTTTAAGCTGCCAGTCTATTTTTAGCCTAAAGTAAAATAGAACTCGTAGTTAAATCTGTTAACGAGTTTTCTGTAATCCGTCTTTTTAGGCTGTGGAGCGCCGCTCGCATCCTTTGTATTATTAAGATCCTTGTTTACTTATTAAAGTTTAATTTTGTTAACAGTGAAACGAACATAAAGTCGCTAGCCAGGTTCTCTTTTGTTCAAGACATGAAAAAGCCTCTAGCGTGGGAACAAAACATCATCTAATCAAAACAGGAGGGATAATGTTAATTATAAAATATTTTTTCAAGGTATCTTTAACACAAAGCGCTTTAAGGCGGCATACAAACGTATGTATATGCATTAAACTCGTCACACACAGAGCTATAATATATTTTATGCCTGGCTATAATTTATATTAATAAAGATTATAGCAATGTGTGTGCCAGGGTTTATATCTATAATAATAATTTTAAATATAACTTCTATAACAGTACTACTATAGGATACTTTTAGGTGTAGGCTGTTTCCTCAATGTGTCGATTTATAGCCATTTGTTTAAATTAATTAATTATGCTTAGGTAAAAATTAAGTTACGTTGAAATATTTGAGTAAATGTTTACATAAACTCTTAACAGCTGAATAAAAATTATTCGGAATTGGTACTTACGGCATAGGTGGTAAAAACTGAAATAATAGATTAAAATGGTTATTTAAACTCTTAACAGCTGAATAAAACTCATTTAGCTATTATTAGATTTTTCAAATTAAAATAATACAGCGGAAATGTAGGCAGGTTTCTTGTCTGTGCATAGTGTAATCCATAGCTTGCCGAAACTCCTACAAATAGCACAGGTAGTTATAGAAACAAATTGTATAGATTAGTATACATATCTTATATTATATCCCTACTTACATATATCATCGCTTTAGGGTTTAAAAAAAACCTGTAATGATGTTATACTGAATCAATAAATAAATAAAAATGAGAGGTGTCAAGGGACACCCGGATGGAACGAAGTTCCTTTCGATTAATCAGTGAAGGAATTGTAATAATTTTTTTTACAATTCCTTCACAACGCGCGATAAAGAACTTCGTTCCATTAAAAATAAGCTTTGTTCCCCTGAACAGAGTAAATTACAGTACTCGCCGTAGCTTGTCGCTTTATCGATAGTGTCCGACTGACGGCTTCCTCTTTACTTGTTTGTTACACGATTAGATAACGCCTGTCCGATCAACAGATTTACATAGAGTTATATGAAAAAAGGAAATGCGCTGAATAAAATGCAGAGTAAAGTATAATGAAATATAAATACTAAATATAATTATTGATTTTATACTTTATCACACAAACAAAGTACCTTACAAATACCGCCTGTCCGATCAACAGATTTACATAGAGTTATATGAAAATAGGAAATGCGCTGAATAAAATGCAAAGTAAAATATAATGAAATATAAATACTAAATTACATTTATTTATACAACTATGTACAAGTAGGTATATACAAAAAATACAGATGAAACAGGTAGCTATCTAAAGACCGTTGCAAACGATCTATAGATAGCTCAACTGATCCAGATCACTACCAGGCGGAAGCGTTCCCAAAATACTGGCCGCATTGCCACGCTGAATGGCAATGCTAATGCGTTGACCCAGATAAGAGCCAGCTCTCTTGTCACGCGTCGCTTCGACCAGTCGCCCTGAAAGAATTTTGAAAACGCGAAGGGCCCCGGTTCCCCACGGACCCAGAGTCGCAACCCCAAAAGGCTCAAATAAGTAAGCTCTGTCGAGACTTCTATATTTGCGCCTCTTGAGATCCTCGGCCGAATCAGCCGCTGCACCGGCTCTAACTGAAGTCCCCGACAGATGAGATGGTGCTAGGGTATCTACGCATGTGGCGTCCCTTACCAAAGGCCTTCCCTTCTCCCAAGGGACAAGAGTCATGCCGTCAGGCCGCTTACCATCGTCACGTAGTAGACCATTCGCTTCGATAGCTGGAACGTTGACGCAGGTAAAAGCCCGGCGTATGATATCATTAAGGCTAGCGTGGCGAGAGTTCCTACCGGCGGCTCTGGTACACGATAATCCGTGATGACCAAGCTGTTCGACCGCCGTACCGCACTGGCACTGATGAGGGGCACAGCACTGCGCACCCAACCGTAGACTAACTGCAACCCGGAATGTTATAGGATCCATTAAAGTACCAGTATTGTTTGACGGAAGTGCTTGCAACCAAAGACCTGACTCCCATTTGGAAACGGCTAGGAGACGAGCACGATCCGTGGAGTTTGAGCACGTTTTTAACATACAATTCCGCGCCAGCTCGCACAGAGGCCCGTCCCATTGCCGTTGAGACGAAAGGGATTTAGGGGGAGCAGTATTGGGGCAAGCACTATGCCAAGCATTTCTAGCTTCGTCAAGATATGAAATTTTGATATTGTTACCAGGAAACGCCGAAAGAGAAGGAGTTAGAATTTTTTCAACCAAAGAACCAGTGCTATAGACAGAAGCATCATTGACAACATCTTAAAGCGTATGTAAATTTCGGGACAAAAAGGCAAAACTTGATAATTGTAAAAGCCATATGGGCATTAATTTTGAACAATCTGTCAGAACTTCGCACAAAATTTTGAGATTTTTCTTCAATAAAGGCCGGAAAGGACTCGTCAAGAATTGGTGAACCCAGAAGACGAAGTGAACATTTATAATAACAATACTAAATTGAATTATTGATTTTATACTTTATCACACAAACAATGTACCTTACAAAGGACTTGCAATACAGCATTTTCTACCAGCGCGCCAAACTAAATTATTAACTATAAGAAATAACATAGAAACTTAAACGTATCAACTAATGTAAAGTATCTAATTCTAGTTATTTACTTTAGAACTTCACTGATTGTATAATAAACTGCAGGACAAAAGTTTGCAAGTTCTGCAGATATTTTGATACGGTTTTGGGTGTTAGGGTATCATGGTACTCGTAGTTCCTGATACCCATGATACAGGTAATCCTTGTGTGGGGTCAAAACTGTGTATGTCACTATAGGGTGTAAAGCAAAAAGTTACCCGGACGACGCGTTCATCATCAATTTTTATCTATATTTTATCGGTAGCTCCATACACTCCAGTTAACCTGTTATCACCAAATTTCTGTGACCAAATTTCCGAAAAATAATGCAAAAGGTAAATGCGATGAAGACAAGCCCATCGCCGCATATTGGAACACTAACTGTTGACACACGCCTTCGAATTTTTACTTTAAGGGCGGGTTCCTCACGATGTTTTCCTTCGCTGTTTTGAGTACGTGTTAATGCGCACATAAACTTTTCGAGTGGAAAAATCCATTGGTCCAACGACCGGCTTCGAACCCACGACCTCCAGATCAGAAGTCGGGGTATCGCCCACTAGACTAACACGGCTTTTTCTGCTTTTCATCACTTGAGAAAAACGATAGGTGGTATATAGTGTGATGTGTGTCTTTGATGCACAATTTAAATTTGTTGAATCAACCAGACAAAATCTAAAAAAATAACATTATTTTTTTGCCCTTTTATAAAATATTCTGCCTAGCTGGTGATGTCTGCTCGAATAAGCTTCAGATATTTGATGTTGGACTGTACAACATGAATCACAAACATTTTCGCATCCAAATTCCGGTTGAACGAACACACTCTAAATCAATTTAATCCATACAGGAAGCCATACCAAATCGTGAACTTAGTCAGTTCAATATAACAAGGAATGTTATTGTATTCTTTTGTAGTTGATTAAAAATTGATGGTGAGTGGTTTTTTTTTACCAATTTAGACAAAAGTGAATAGTTACAAACACTTGGATGCAAGCAATCTCATCCAATTTAGATGATAAATAATATGCTTAGATGCGTTGTCGGCTTGCACGGGCTTGACGGGAGCTCCATTTTAGATAGCTGATAAATTGATAATGTGCAGTTTTACATGTGAATTAATGGCGACCGAAAATTGCGTATCAGCCGCGCCACCAAAGTCATCCTTAGAAACCGAGGAATGTTAGCAAGTATGTAAAAATAAAAATAATAATAAATAATGCTGGACATTTTTCACACAGAATCATCTAGCCCCAAACTAAGCAGAACTTGTACTACATGACTCAATAAATCTCACACTCGCATACCTACTAGCATAAATATCTCTTGTGATCTCTTTTTTTTTATAAGTAGCTATGAGACATTCTTATCAAGATGTTACAAGAAGTTACTCATGTAACATCCATGTATACCTGTCAAGTCTCCTGATTGTACGATCCGTGGAATGGGGCACTGTAGTGACCGCGTTTGGTTCTTGTCAGAGATAATTATGGCTGACATGAACCAGATTGCGGGTGGCAAACAATAAAACAAAATTGAGAAAAGATATCGGCTACAAAACGTTAAATGACAAGCCTTTGTTCGATTTATCAATATAAAGACAGACAAACTCTTTCACCTTTAGAAAAACTCACAAACGGCACGAGATAAGAATAGCATTCAGTCAGAGCGTACACTTCCATTAATAAAATCAACAGAGTAACTATGTTCATCAAAAGCCATTGCGGCTATTGACGGAACAATGGCCGTCCGTCGTCGGGCCGTAATCACTGTACAATATGCACAGTATTGGGACTACGGGGGCTACATGTACACATGCTCACAATTTTTAGAAATGACTATGGGATGGACACACATGAGTATTTGAGTCTCCGTAAAGGTCAGCAAACAATCTTGAAGAGATCGTTTTTAAGCGATAAGACCGCCCATTGTACCTTTTCTTAATGTGTTATTGTTTATTTTGTTTGTATCATAAGGTGTACAATAAAGTATTTTCATTCATTCACCGTTCCTCATTCGTGACTTTGATTTTGAGGTTAAGTGATAAATTCTATAAACCCTACCATAATATAATTGTCAAACCTTGCTTGCTTTCGCCGAAAAATAAAATGTTTTAAAAAGCAAAACAATGAAAAAAATTGCTTGAAAAAGTTATTTCAGTATTTGTCTCGACTAGAATTCATGAGAAAGCGGAAAAACCGATGTAATTTATTAAATTCTAATTTTAAAAATAGTATAAAAGCAAAAATACTTTTGAGTTTGTTCTTTTAATTTGAATTCGTAATTCAAAATTTGTATCCACATTCGGTATTTTAATGAACGATTCTAGTTATGCTAAGATTGTAAACAGTCTATAGATTACACACTGAACAAACTAAAACATAAGGTCAGTTCTTCTAATTTGCTTTTAGTTTTACACAAAACATACCTACATTTAAGTAATAGCATTGAAAATACTATAGCTATACATACTTAGCTTCGGTTAGATACTAGGCTGACTCAATCTTACAAGTACCTTACATCGTCCCAGGAAATCACCATTTCCTAGGCAGATAGAAAGGAGATTAAACTAGTATCGCTACAGGCAAATCTCAATGCCAAGGGTCGTTAGAATTACCATTACCATCCAATTGGCCTGGTTAACCCGTTGCTATTATCTCTATGCGTTTCCCGTCTTGTTCATACACCTACCTACTCACTGGATATTAGTACCTTCTCTAGGTTGAAATGGGTGTAACTCGTAGTTGAGGATGCTCTCAAATCTAGCCTTTGATTATAGATGTTTGTCCTTCGTGAAGATAGATCGACCTTTTGTAGAAACCAGTGTAAAGTAACGATTCTGGTACGTAGGATCACGAATATGTTATTGATATCGACAACTTTTGATATAAAGGTGACTCTTTGATAATTCAGCCAAGGAAATGAATATGCCCAGGAACAAAAAAATTTAAGGCATATGCCAACAGTTAGTGTTCCAATAAGCGGCGATGAGCTTGCAACATGTCACGTGAAATGCTAACTTGAAAAACGCGGGCATGTAATGTAATGCTTGGACGTGCCTCTGACTACCCCCTACTTGGTATCCTCAAAGATCTACTCACTGAGATATGTATCTGAGGATGTCCACCATGCGGAAGACAGTCGTGAGCGTGCTTGTTTTTTGCAAATTTAATATTGTCAGTTGTACTAAAAACAATATAATTATATGGTTTTGATAGCGCTGGCTTAGATATACCATGGGGAAGACAGTCGTGAGCGTGTTTGTTTGTTTTGTTTTTTTTTTGTCAAATTAATATTGTCAGTTGTAGGTTTACAGTACGAGTGGACATGCGGATATCATTTATTCAAGGAATTTTGGATAGCGCAATCGGTATAAGGTATTGTTTATTCATGTCACTTCTCCAATTGATTTTGCCTGCAAGACAACACGAAGGCCGAAGTAAATTTTTTAGACATTTGCCTCATTGCCTTGTGAATGAAAAATCAATGGGTTTTGTTTCAATACTTTAGGAGTCAGACGGTTGCTTCGTGTTAGATAGCTGATAAATTGATCATGTGCAGTTCTACATGCGAATTAATGGCAACCGAAAGGTGCAGTTTTACATGCAAATTAATGGCGACCGAAAGATGCGTAGAAGCTGTGAGTTATCTACATATATCTATTGTCTATTGCCAGCAGAAGCAAAAAGACTGACACGCTGCTAATAACCACAACCAGCAACGTGAAACAATCGACAATAGATATAGATAACTCACAGCTTCTACGCATCTTTCGGTCGCCATTAATTCGCATGTAAAACTGCACATGCTCAATTTATAAGCTATCTAACATGAAGCTACCGTCTGACTCCTAATGGATTGAAACAAAACCCATTGATTTTTCATTGTAATTGCTAAACGAGCCAGAAAACGAGACTGGTTTTCGAAATTCGCTCCCGGCGAACATTTCATTCTCATCTGAAAATTCATTTTAGCTATTATTGTTGGACATAAAAGCCGGGTTGGGTTTTTTAATCGTATTAAACGAAACGATGACAAGAGCCGAAGACCGAGTTCAGTGGCGCGTATTGGGAGATGCCTATGTCCAGCATTGGACTAATGTGGGCTGATGATGATGATGAAATGAAACTATAGGCGAAATCTCTGCCAAGTTTTATGGAATAATGGAATTTCTACCTGTGTAAAAAGTAGGCTATCCTTCTTATTACACTAGCAAAATGGGTATGGGAACGAGAAATAGTATTTTTGCCAAGCTTGTCAACGTCTTGAAAATAGGAATGTTGAGGTCGAAAAGTATATAAGCTCGATCTGGCTTGAAAGACCATATAAAATAATGAAGCGGAGCTTTTTGTGTTAGTATGGTGTATTTTCTTTAGCTTAATGTGTCTGGTTGATGGTTTGTAGAAATGAGAAGTCCAAAGTTCACTTGATGGTTTATATTAAGACTGTTCACACTTACACGACATGGTTTATATATCTTCAACTGAGAACAATAATTGGTAAGTGGTTGTAAATTGAGATGGTTTTGATTATATGAATACGCGCCGCCTTCTCGACGGCTAGTTACGTACTGGTTTAATGTTGGAAATTAAGGTATATGCTTATAAGGCAAATATACAAAATTGCTGTGTTCGGTATAAACTCAACCACTCTCTGCTGTTTAAGGTTCAGAAAGTTTTAGACACAGATATTATAACACACATTGCTTTGTTTCAATAAGCGGCGATTTGCTTGCAACCTGTCATGTGGAATGCTTACTACGTGCAAAACGCGGGCATGTACCAAATGTAATGTTTGGACGTGCCTCTGACTACCCCCTACTTGGTATTCTCAAAGATCTACTCACTGAGTACGTCCACCATTGGGAATCTGTTTTGTTTTGCTTTAACCAGTTAAAATAAGTCGACCCTCATAGCCATTTTGTGTTATTAGGGGTCGAAATCGGTTATGTTGGTATCATTATATCCGTGCAAGCAAATCCGTTGTAAACAAACACATTACTATAAAAATCAAATATTACGAACTCATTTGTATTGTTTACCACGTTGGAGCTAACCACTTATTATCATAATTAATTGGTCCTATTTAATTACTTAAAACAATGGTGCTTCATCTACTTATTGATGATTTCTTAACATAAGACAATGTGCATATATTTTGCATACAAGACAGGCATTTAACTGCCTAGCTTTTGCAATCGATTGATGCAACCACAAGATGTCAATACTTTTCAATTGTGAGCATCGATTATATTTCAGCATTATTGAATGCCCTAGGCAAGACGTATTGATCGTGAGGGAAATTGTATATCTATTTAGAACCTACGAATCTGAAATATGGCTGATTTGACGCTAATAATATTATCATTGTGCATAAAACCAGTACAAAATTAAAATAATATAACTAAAACCAAAAACAAATGAAATGCACAAAAGGCGCTCTTAGTTCTGAAAGCTATTTCTTCCAGACAACTTAAGAATAGATAGAACTATGTGAAAGCATGGGTTTGGTGTACATAACGACTTAGGTACCTCAGGTAATAGAACTACAACGTGTAGGTAAACTAAAATATTTTACGCATAATCCGAGAACATAATCGCAAGTCTAGAATATTTGCTTGTGGCAGATGTAAGTATGTAGTTTTTAAGTTTAATGTCGAAAAATTACTTCGAAAGAATTATTTTTTTTGCTAAAACGAAGCATTTACTTTCCATTTGCGTCTGTTTGTTATACTTGTATAATGTAAAATATATTGTATTATTGCTTATTATCGTTTGGTTGGGGTTTCCGAAGTTTTGGCCTTGTATAAAGTATTGAACTTCATAGATTTTCAAACAAAACGTCGTCGTATGTTCGTCATTTACCTACTCGAATAAAAGACCGTGACTGTACCTAACTACATGCACGATGAAGTAGGTAAAGCAAGGCAACGCAATCAGTTCTAGGAAGTGTAGAAACGTCTTATCGGAATCGTCACAATGGTATCGATGTTTATAAACATTGGTAGTCGTGGGTAATCGAGCTTGACATATCTGTATTATAATAGCTGCCTACAACGAAGAAGGTAGACCGTAGACAATGCGCCCTAATGACTAGACCTAGGTAGGTGGGTATATGTCACTGTGTAATTGGGCTCAGGTAGGTATTGTTTTAATAAAAAAAAATTTAAAACAAGGTTTTTTTGTCTGCTCCTTTTTGGTCTTTTTTTTCGGCGATGGGCTTAGAACCTGTCTCTTAGAATGCTAACTACTAGCAAAACGCGGGCATGTGCCAAATATATAATGTTTGGACGTGCCTCTGACTGCCTCCTACTTGGTATCTTCAAAGACCTACGCATTGAGTATGTATCCGAAGATGTATATCATAGGAAATATAGTTGTGAGCGTGTTTGTATATTGCCTGTAGGCATCACCTTCTTACTAATCTCACAAAAAACGGGATATTTACCATGATTTATGAGTTAAGGTAAGTTTTACCTACCAGAATCAGAATCAGAATGCAGAAATGCTTATTTTAATCAAATAGTAAGGAGTGGGAAAAGGGGCATTTGCATAGCAGTGTAACAAAAATAGCTGAATAATAATAATAATAATAAGACGTTATTTGGTGTAGGTACCTCAGACTCAAAGGCCTCGAGACACCAAAGGTGGCCACTAGCTCACACGAACAAACAAGCATCATCTAGCCTCAAACTAAGCAAAGCTTATGTTATGGGAACTACATGACTGATATACCTACTGCTAATACACATTTTTGTGAATACATACATATATATTATACATAGAAAACACCCAGACCCGAGACAAATATTTGCAGATCATACAAACAAGTGTCCATCTCAGGAGGGCCTTCGCCCACAGAGGTCGGAACTTGGTGTAGGATTGAGGAAATAAGATGGTGTACTAAGTTTTATACCTATATGTAAAAAAAACGAACCCATTAGAAGTATAATGTGAATGCACTATTGACTCTTTACAAGACATAAATCATGTGAATAGGCTAAGATAATCTGTGTAAGTGATTAACATGCAACGTTAAAATTCTTAGAACAATACCATTATTACAGTCTGTAACGCCCCATTGTTTCACCTAATACTAAGCTTTATGGAGGTCCGCCATTTGTGATGATTTTCTTATGAAAAAGGCGTGTACCTTCATCCTTAGATTTCTGACCTTTTTTTTGTATTCTAAACATTAACAAAAATTTGTCATGTTATTTAAAAATGCTATTTTCGAATAGCAAAAGAAAAACTACCAAGTTTTCTGAATATAAGCTATTGCAATAATTAACACGCCAACCGCCAATCTCAACAAAATAGGTTCGCTCGTAGAAAATGCTTAAGTTTTAAGTCCGATATTATGAATTGTACGATAAAGTGTTAATATATAAATAAGACTAGGTATATCTCTTACGATTTCTGATTGTAGTAGGATAGTGAAACCTTGTATAATGGAAGGTACTTACCTAGTTATACCCTTTTGTTCCAGTAAAAGCAAATGCCAACAATGGTTATTTATAATGTTAGAGACAACGATTTTTCTATAAATCTGTAGGTACCATAATTATAAAGATTTAAAAAACAGTATATGACGTCACAAATACATTAAATCGAACAACAGTTTTGTTACTTTGATAATAATACTGGTTGGGATAACATTATTCAGACTAGGTAAAGACCTATGCGATAATATCCGGCGGAGGGCATAGGTATATGCCCTCCGCCGGATATTATCGCGAGAAACAGTTCTTTTAACAAAAAAATATACATGTACATGGTAGGTAGTATAATAAGTATAGCTAGGGATTTTACAGTGTCACAGTTAAATACATGTTACCTGTTTGAATGTGTGTGGGGGGTGTGTATATGTGTGTATATAATACATAATATAATACATAATTACATAATATCCGGCGGAGGGCATAGGTATATGCCCTCCGCCGGATATTATCGCGAGAAACAGTTCTTTTACCAAAAAAATATACATGTACATGGTAGGTAGTATAATAAGTATAGCTAGGGATTTTACAGTGTCACAGTTAAATACATGTTACCTGTTTGAATGTGTGTGGGGGGTGTGTATATGTGTGGGGTGTATGTGTGTGGGGGGCATGCATGTGAGTGCTTTGCGTGAGTAAGTGAGTAAAGGTATAGAAATTAAAAGTTGTATAGTTCATTTGTCAGCAGATAACAAGATGTAGTTTTAAGCAGGTTTTCATTTCCATAGTAATTTAGAACAGTTGTCCAGTTTTTAATGACGTGTTTAGATTTATAAGAAGACATTGAATGGGATTAAAGGGTAAATAAGTTTTTTTTTTCACACCTATCCATATTATAATATTATTATCACTGTTTGTGAGTCTATGTACAATTGGGATTCTCTATCCCAGGTTTTACATACGAAGTATCAACTTCAACTTTTGTTGATGGCTTCTGTGGTTAGGGTATGCCACAATTTTGCCAATAACGTGTAGACAAGATTTAAAAAATATAATGCGATGGATAGGTGTTTACGTTAGACGTGTCATAATCCATAGAGTGACACATACATAAAGTATCAAAAAAAAAATATGGCGTCCGCCAGCTAGTCTTCTTCAAATCAATTTCAAAAGAAACCGCAGTCTGTTTTTTTTTGTTTTTAAAAGTAATTAAATTGTTGACGACCGTGGTGTAGGTAATTTTTTGTGTAACATTAGTTCAATGTATACACAATGTAAAACATGCACGAATACAATTACAACGACATTACGAGAAATAAAGCTATAGTTAGACTTCGATTAAGCATTTTAATACAGTTTCTAAATCAAAATATAATACCTAGATATCGTCTGAAATATTTCTCAATAATAAGCTTAAGTATTTCATCGGTTTAGTTCTTAACTAAGGTAGTGACGTCGCTACCTACCGACATAATTATATATATTTCAACGTTAATGGTATTAAAATAAACACCCGTCTAATGACGACTGCTGTGGCGTAGTGGGCGAAGGCTCGCCTGAGGCGCAGAATTCGCAGGTTACGGGTTCAATTCCCGGTGTGGGACAAATGTTGTATGATCTGCAAATATTTGTCTCGGATCTTGGTATTTTCTTCGTATAATATATATGTGTTTACAAAGAAAAAAGTATTTTGGGAAGTATATCGGTCATGTAGTTCCCATAACACAAGCTCTGCTTACTTTGGGACTAGATTATACTGTGTGAAAAATGACCTGCATTATAATTATTATTACATTTTCCGTCCTGACCCCACACTTGAGTTCCTGATTTGTCTAGGTGGGCCTGACTTTTTAATAATTTGCTAGTGTCTGAATGCTCTGAACTTGATATATTTCTGAAATTATAACTATATTTTATAGATGTACAATCTCGCTTCAGAATACAATCTAGCTATGTAAACTTCTAACATTGATATTCAATATTGCATGAGCTCTTCGTATCGATGTTGCTACAATTCTCTTCCATTTGCTCTCTGACTTGTATCGTTGTAAAAGTTTAATATTGCTTCCTGGAGAATTCAGTTGGAGTTTGTTACCCACTAAACGTGAATCTGTTGACTTTAGATGAATCCGCATCTGTAACTTTTAACTTGTGATACTACTTTTTAGGTACAACGCAAAACGCACAATATATAGACTGCTATGTTTGTGTATAATATGATAATTTCCAAATGGTTAGGCTACAAAAAAAAAAGTAAAATTTACGTGTAAGAAGTTCATATCTCATTAGCATTATTTTTTCTAAATCAGTCAATCAGTCACACAGATGATTATATTTAGACAATATATTTTTATGCATTTTTTTTACGACCCCTTAGGCGCAGCGGGCGAGAATGTATAGGGGTTTGATTCTCGCTGCGGAACATATGTTTGCATATTCTGCAGATACTTGTTCTGTTTCTGGGTGCTATGGAACCATGGTAGGTACTCGTAGTTCCTGGGATTCACGAAGCAGCAGGGTATTATAATGTGGGGCCAGGACTAAGTGACTCTTGTGTGTGTATTCATTTAACTGCTTATACGCATAGATTATAACATCGCACCTTCCTAGTCATAGATAGAAGAATTATGGAATATTCAAAGTCATATATATTTATTGAATTATTTACCGCACACAGACAATGTATAAAGGGAGGACTTAATGCTATACAGTATTTTCTATCAGTCGTCCTTAGTCGATATATGCTCGATGGTCTTAATCCACATAGAAAGAAGGTTCTTCTAAGTTAATTGATATGTGCTACTTAGCATTATTAGCATTTTCTTGTGCAATAAAGCATTTTCTATATATGTATCTTAGCATTTAAATACTTATTAAAATCACTTAACGTTTAAATTCTACTGAATCAGAATAGTAGGCCACATAAGTAATCAAGTGAAAATAATATAAACTACAATAAACCCATTCCTAATAAACAGTACAACGACTAACATGAAGTGTCTGTGTCCGCTACATTTGCTTGTATTGCAAATGTAGCGGACACGGCTCCATTGTATCACACAAAGAAGACAAGGAAAGTTTTAATTGAATACGTCCAGTACTTGCAGATAATCTTCTTTATCGTGACTTTGTCGGCGACTTGGGGATAAGCAGGGGCCTTTCCATCGCGATTATCTGAGTAGCGTCGAAGAAATCAAGCCTAAGGTAGACTTAAATTGTAACAGAATGTTGATTTATTTTAGAACCAATTTACATTTATAAATAAATTGGTTTTTTAACATTTATAAATATGGGTGATAAAATTGGAAGCCCAAATTACGATTTATAAAGTGAAAGCAATTAAAGATGGGTCACGTTTGAAAAACAAGATGAATAATTTAACGGCGGCTTAAAAAAGCATTCTATATTTCATATTTCAGTGGGCGATACCCCGACTTCTGATCCGGAGGTCGTGGGTTCGAACCCGGTCGTGCACCAATGGATTTTCCACTCGAAAAACTAATGTGCGCATTAACACGTGCTCAAAACGGTGAAGGAAAACATCGTGAGGAAACCGGCATGCCCTAGAACCAAAAATTCGAAGCCATGTGCCAACAGTTAGTGTTCCAATAAGCGGCGATGGGCTTGCAACCTGTCACGTGGAATGCAAAACGCGGGCATGTACCAAATGTAATGTTTGGACGTTCCTCTGACTACCCCCTACTTGGTATCCTCAAAGATCTTCTCACTGAGTATGTATCTGAGGATGTCCATCATGGGGAAGACAGTCGTAAGCGTGTTTTTTTTTATATTTTCAGAACTGCTTAAACGCTTGACAAGAATTTTATAACATACTAGCCGATGTGTTATTCTGATGTATAAGCTATATCACTGTAAAGTTTCAACAAAATCCGTTCAGTAGTTTTTGCCTGAAATAACCACCATCCATCCTCACAAATTATCGCGTTTATAATATTAGTAGGAAAGTAGTTCCAAAACAACGCTTAGATGCTTGCGTTGTTTTCTACTTTGCTAGTGAATTAGCTAACAAGGCAAAACTTATTAACTATCAGTCTGTAATGTCCTATTGCTGGGAAAAGGTCGATAAAACATACGTTTTACCTATGAGTTTATTAGATTCTCCTCCCTGTAATCCAGACTGAATCGTCGTAACTTACTAAGTTAAGATGCCAACCCGACACCTACTTAGAAATGTGTTTTCTGTGACCTGCTCTCGACCCTAGGGAGCATACGTCGAGCTGTCTTGTAACAAGCTAATAATGTGCCGATCGATCCCAGAACTACAGGGGATTTGCCTCGGTTGCCGAAACCTATATTTTGAGTTCCTTATGTGTGTTTAATTGACCTTAACAGCATATTGGCTTAGCATGAGTACTAAGACTAAGTACTTGGGTATATTAAGTTTAAAAGATCGAAGAAGACCTGTTTACAGTGGGTGCTATAATCAGATTAGAAAGATGCTGATTATGAAAGAATGCCGCCGAAGGGGCAAAACTTTATCAGCAAGTAACTTTCTCGTTTGATGAAATTTAATTTTCGTGCTTTACCTGTTTTTCTGGGCTGGTAAACTTGGCAGTTGAAAAATAACAGGTAGAAACTGGGAAATTATGACTCTTCCATTTTATACCTTATTCACTTGTGTCACTATCTACAAAATCGGGTCTCACCCTGAATACATCCACCATAATAAAATATTACTTCTAATAGTCAAACCCAAAAGCTCTTTCCATGGCCAAAACCCTTCTCCTGACGACCATCATGGAATGTCGGGCGAGTAGCCCTTTGGCTTGGAAGCAAGATGTGCAGATTGGATTCCCGCTGCGGGACAAATTTATGCATGTTCTGCTGATATTTGTTCCGCATTTGGGTGACGGTACCGTGACCCTACGGTTCTGTACCTGACCCTACGGTCAGGTCTATGTATATATGTTTGTTGTTTATTATTATTTTTATTAATACTAGCCTCTGCCCACGGCTTCGTCCGCGTGGTACCCGGATAACAGTAGCCTATATGTTATTCTGATGTATAAGCTATATTACTGTAAAATTTCATCAAAATACGTTCAGTTACGTTACAGTTTTTGCGTTAAAGAGTCACAAACATCCATCCTCACAAACTTTCGCGTTAATAATAGTAGGATAATAAAGTTTTTGTCAGAAATTATGACTTCGACATTAAGTCGAAGTCATATTTTCTGTACGTCCCGATGACATTTCTTAATGTCAAGGACATGGACAAAATATGATTGAACATTCCGACTTCCTCCAGTCACATTAACTTCCTCAGCTGTACCATTAATCGCATTAACTCGCAACTTATTCAAATGTAACCGTTATTCATCCCGTCTCATGAATGATGCATGAGGATTGCTCAATAGGTGAAAGGGCAAAGGTCATACTCGCCCGCGGTCTGCCTTAAATATTGACACTGCAATCCGCCTTTGAAGGCCTCTTTCTAAAACGCATTAAAGTCTGTCTTTGGATGTGAACTTTTTCTATTTTGCATAATTAAGGGATTTTTAAAGCTTACAAAGTTTTTTCTCATCTTAGGATATTTATCGTCTGGTCTTATTATCATTCAGTAGGTAGGTACGTCTTACGTATAAGGTAACCTTTTAAATAATATTTTTAACTAGCTTTTATTTAAAACGAATACCAAAACAAAAACTTCACTTGAAAGTAACACAGATATTTATTCATACAACTAAGTACAAGTACAGGTGAAACAGCAAGAACGAAAATTAGTATTGCCATTCAGTGTGGCAATGCAGTCACAATTTTGGTAACGATTACGTCTAATCCGTAGTGGATCTGGATCAGTTGACCTATTTATAGATCGTTGGCAACGGTCTTTAGATAGCTAGCTTTTTTATCAGTACCTAGATTTCAATGTAGATTTATTTAAGCATAATTTTAGTTATATCTATTTATATGTAAAGTATCCGATGTGGAGCGGTAAAACACAAAGAAAAATGAAGTTAGAAGCATTCTGCATTATACACTGCAATTTTCCTCCAACGTCCTCTATACTTTGTTTTCGTGAAAAATGTCGACAAAAAAGAAAAAAATTTAGTTAACAAAGTGCAGGCACAGGACAAAGCAAACAATAGCTCTGCGTTCGTGTAAATTGTGAGTAAAGCTAGAGGTGAATGCTACAATTTCCATTTTTACATTTTCAAATTGTAGTTCAAAGTTGTTTTTTTTCGTTACCTGTGACGCGGGCGAGTTCCTTCTGTAACAAAAAGGTTTGCAATAAAAAATATAAAAACAAATTGTTTTTTCTAAACAGGGCATTTTGCAAATACGCGTCAATCAATCAGCCACATAATTATACGAAAATTATTGTGAGTTGATTAGGTACCTTTATTATAATTAACCTATACTTTTAAAATCTACTTACCGAATCACCGCATATCTTAAAAAACCTCCTCCTTTGTCAGTAAAAAACATCCTGTTCGTGCTAGCAACAGGATCAATGGGACAAACGGTAAGAAAGATTAAGGCGTTTGTCCCGCTGTTGAATTGATACAGAAAATCGAACGTTAATTGGTTTAATATTCAAATCCGTTTCTTTAAATTTCCATTCAAAACCGGCGCTGATACGTCTTTGTTGTGGAAATTGTAAACGAGAATAAATCGTCCGTGTAACGATTCGGCTAGACTCCGATGATAAACGATTCCGTGTTCAATGAAACCCAACTCGAATGTACACAGATTATGGAGTGCTACGGGGTGACAGGCATAGACTTAAATGGTACTAGATTTTTTTCAAGTTTTAAGTTTATCATAATCATCGTCAAGAGTCTGTGGAAGTATATTGCTAGACATAGGTAGACCTAAAGAGTTGATGCCATGACTAAACTGTTTTGGTCATGGCATCAACTCTCCATCTATAGGCTTCCCGCAACCTTTGAGATGTTATCAGTCCATCGGGTTCGTCGTACGAGAACCTCAAAAACCGACAGCCGCGGTTCTAAAATTAACACTATAAGGACGCTTATATGCTATAATGAAATAAATACGATCAACCAGAACACATGATAAGTGGGAACCGCTTTGCCTGTTAGCATACCAAGGATATAACTAATATTTGCTATGCATTGTCTGTTATAATTAGATCTAGTAGAAAAGGCTGGTGCCTGTAAAATCGGTGGTTTACAGTACGGGATTGTGTACAGAGCGTTGTTTGCTCACTACCCAATCCACTCATTTCATTTGGTTTGTGCAGATTCGTACATTGCAAATATGAATTAGGTAACCTACGTTGCGGTGGCAGTACTAGAAACTACTGAAACAAAGTAACAGGCCTAACTTAGTTGATATTATTAAGTATTTAATCAGTTCTATTTTATTATTACATAATACATTGTATAAGTTAGTAGACAGGTTAAATAATGTAGGAACGATATTTTTTAGATGATTGTACTCGATCTTTAGTAAATCGAGGATTATAAAATACTTCATTCAGTACTTGATTAACTAATCTCAAAGACCACCACTTTTGTATTTATTTTCTATTTCTTGAACAGAACAGCTTAAAAGTTCTTTATAAATGGTAAAACGTCAAGTAGGTATAGGTAGGTACCTAATAATTTATTAGTTGCTAGTACAATCGACATTGTACTATTCGGTAATAACACATACTAAAATGTGTTATTCTAGATCACGAACTATACCTACTATGTTTCAAATTTCATCCAAATCGGTCCAACAAAAAATCCAAAAAAATTATAATAAAAAGTAAGATAGGATAAACTTCAAAAGCTTCAAGACTGTCAACCAAATTTCATTCTACCAGACAGTGCCCCGCCCGATTCGAGGTGTGCACTAACTAGTCTGTGGTGTGGAGGGTCCAACAAAGCAATGAGGCTTTATTGAGAGCATTGTAACATATGTACCCACCCAGTGCTCGCTATGAATCTACCAAATCCGTGCACTGAATCAAAAACATATACACTGGCCTCCAAAAAAATCGACCCACCTACGTTTTTTCGCAAAAAAGTGTCCTATGGGTTTTTACTAGAATCGATAGATATTTTTTATGTTAATAATGAAAAAATGCAATTATGGGGTTGTAAAAAACCTAAAAATTTCGCGTGGTACGGGATATTTTACATAAAAATGTGATACGATAATGAAACCATAACATTTGGCAAATTTAACGATTTTACTGTAAATGGCAAAATTTATGCTTTTTGACATTTAAAAACATTTTCGCTTAGTATGGGATGTTTCCTCCTCTTGCTTTAATGACTGCTGCCATACGCCTATTCAGCGAACGGATAAGCTTTTTGATGTCTTCTTGGGGTATCTGTTCCCATTCTTCCGTTAAGGCGGCTTCCAGCTGATCTAACGTCTCTGGAACTGGATTTCGGGCTCTAACTTTCCTTTTTATCTGTTCCCAGAGATGTTCGATCGGATTTAGGTCCGGACTATTGGCTGGCCACTGCCAACTGGTATGCCAACCTCCCTAAGATATCCGGTTACAATTCTGGCTACGTGTGGTCTTGCGTTATCATGCATGAGCTGGAAATTTTCGCCAATATATCCCGCGTATGGCATCACATGAGGTTCCAGAATATCCGTTATTTAATTTTCAGCATTAACCGCACGATTCCGAAAGAAAACCAGCTCCGTGCGTCCGGTTAAAGAGATGCCTCCCCAAAACATTGTAGAGCCTCCTCCAAACCGGACTGTTTCTCTTATGCAGCACTGAGCATAACGTTCTCCTGGTCTTCTCATAACGTTACGACGTCCGTCAGAGCCTACAAGGGACATTCGGCTCTCATCACTGAACAGAACTGTCTCCCATTGACCAAGATCCCATTGGATGTGTTGCCGAGCAAATTCTAACCTTGCTTGCCGATGAGATGCAGTGAGTCTTGGTCCCGTGGCAGGCTTGTGTGGTTTCAGGTTTTGCTCCCGAAGTCTTCTTCTCACCGTATTATCACTTACAGCCACTCCACGAGTGTCCCTCAGCCTGCCCTGCACATCAACAGCAGAAAGATGCCGATTTCTCAAGGAAGTCAAGGCAATAAAACGGTCATCCGTCGTGTTTGTGACACGTCCTCTTCCAGATCCTGGTCTCCGGCGGTACTCTCCCGTCTCTACGTATCGTTTATAAACTCGACGCACTGCTGATCGACTCAAATTTAATCTTCTTGCCACATTTCGCTGACTTAGCCCTTCACGAACGAGAGCTACCACTTGAGCGGCTTCTGCTTCAGTTGTATCCATATTTTATGGTTAAAAGCAACGAATATGATTGCTCTAACAAAAGATGAAATCACTACGATGCACGGTGAATATGCCGCGACAAAAGTTCGAAATAAACTAACCTTGCACTCTATGGCAAAAGTCATTAATTTTTTATCAGTGCTTTTAAAATGTTACAAATACCCACCATAGCACTTGTATTCGTCTAAAACAATGTCAAGTGGGTACTCAGATGTTTATTTATGAAGCATAAGCAAAACATACCAATATGTCAACGCATACTTAAGATAACACCTTTGTTACTCAAAATTAGCGGGTGGGTCGATTTTTTTGGCGGCCAGTGTATTATATGATAGCCAAATGGCTAGCATTCAAACACGTAGATAAATGGCGACGGCACACGTAGGTAAGTTTTCAGACGTTCTGAATTTGAAATATCGTTTTTTTGTCTTAAATTGTGTAACATCATTTGTGTAAAATCTATTGTTGTCTATGATCGATTGATTTTAAATTTCGAGCACGATTCTTAACGAGTGAGGAATATCTATAAAATATTTCGATACATACCTACAGCTGGAATAGGTGAGATCATTTGCGCATACGCAGCTTTGCTACGCTATGTTACGTGATCGGCACGTCTGATGTAGGTACAATAAAATTGTAGGTAACTTGAACGTACACTTATCTACACCGACTGATCTTATTTTTTTTTACTTCGATGATTATAATCAATCAATTTATTTTACGACCACGATTTTTATGACTCCGGAATGCTTGTGATTACGACTCTACAATACATACCTAATGCCATATGATAAGAATCGCACGCTCCAAGAATTTCAAAGTTCGGATGCGATTCGTTTACTCAAGTGGAATGAACGACATTTTACTGGAGTATGGAATCGTGCCTGCTCAAAGTACATAAATCCTTTCCGACATACCTGATTGCGAGATATTTGATCTCTGTTTATGCCCATGTGAACAACTATTAAACAACATGCCCATGGAAGCCTTGGCATATTTTCATATTTTTTGTCAGTTCTGACAGTTTACAAGTTCTTGCTAAAGACGATATCACGACTAGTGCGACGAAATAGACAAAATTGTGAGTACTGTGACAATATATTTCATTGTACTTTCTCAATTATCGAGTTCTTATTTGAATTCCGAATAACAAAGCAATTGTTTCCGTTAGGGAGTTTTTAAAACTAGCCTATCGTTATTATTTGCCAATTCTAAATTGATTGTTGACGGAAATCTTGTAAATTTGAACAGGAAATGTGTGTCAATGGAATTGATTACCTACCTACTAACTGATAATTTTAATTATAGTATAATTGGTACTTTGCTAATGGTTTGGTAAACAAAGTTCAACAGTTTATCATACGTGTTCATCGATGAGTTTATATTTAATAAAACTATATATATGGTAGCACGTTTCAATTCTTATGGTCCTTGTGAATTCAATGAATAAAAACCTATTGACTTTGTCTTTTAACTTTTAAAATGATTAACTGGAACTATAATTTAAATGATATTTTTTGGAAACCTTTTGCTTTATACTTTCAGGTTTTGAAAACCTGAAATTCCTACTGTAGAGACTGACTTTCCTGAATCTGGTCAATATACACTATCACCATAGGGGTTGTTTATTTGTTTGTTATATTAACTTCTGGCTATGACCAATTCCTTGACCGTGCGTGACCCCTCCATCAAGTCCCTCACCGAGGTTTCTCATTCTCAAATAAGCTGTCATCATATATGTCATCTAGATGTCAAAATCTTAGTCGAAGTGCTGATAGATTCATTCTACCGGCCTGGGTTGAAAACTACACCTACAGGTTATTAATCTATATCATTTTCATTATCATCAGCTGTTATAATTTTCATCAACGTTGATCTACTCGTTTCACAGGCAATTTTACCCAGTTGCTGTCCATCTTAAGCCAATGCTGAACATTGACAACCAAATAACCAATTGTCAAGCCTCAATAAGTTTTAGAAAGATTAATTTATATAAATAGTATATCAGTCATGTAGTTCCCATAACTCAAGCTCTGCTTACTTTGGGGCTTAATGATGCTGCTTATTTTATTGATAAGTTACCTAAGTAGGTACTGAAAATGAACTTTCCAATTTATAAATACTAAATCTCCATGCCCAACTGGAAATATTACGAAACAAATGCACTTGTCTCGAAGTATAAACGTAAAATCACAAAGCCAACAATGGTTCTACAAACCCCGGGTTTAAAAATGCGGGTGGGCACGTTCGACCCACCTGACACAAGGGGGCTCTGAGCCACTCGCCTCGCTTGAGGCCCATTGAGCCCCTGTCCACGTCGGCGTCAATTTTTTTTCCCCCCACTCAATACTCAAGGTAAGATTATTGGTAGTGTCATCTTGGGATGACAGTTTGAGGAAGTAGGTATTGTATTGCCAGAGTAACAATGATTTAATATTTTAGTGACTTCTATATCTACAAGTTACATAGATGAAAGAAATCAATGAAAAATACGTATTCTGTAGAAATCCAAAGGTCTACGAACGCTCTACGCAAATTTGAGCTCTATTTATAATAATCTTCTTTGGCTCTCCGCAACATTTATAACATACCTACCTGGCTACAGTATTTTTTTTTAATCTAATTAATCGTTAAGAATTGAATAATCATGTATTGTTTATCTGTGTGATGGAATAAATTGGTTAGATTAAGTAACAACAGTTGCCATTCAATACAAATAAATGTATAAACACAAACAGGAAACATAATATACATACATTAGAAAGCATCATCAAAATATTAATATATAGAAAACATTTAAAATCAGACATTTTGTTAAAGAGTTACGAAACATTGGACTATTTAAACTTTTTATAGAAAGTGAGAGATTATTAAAAATTCTGTCGCAGAGTGGAATGATATTTTTTAATAGAAGCTATTATCAGTTTGAGGAATAAATATTATATTAAATTTATGTTTATTTCTTAAACTATTGTAAGTGTTTCAAAAATACTTCTGAGTTCGTTCACAAAGTTATCCACAAAACAATAATAGACTTTTAGAATAGAAAAAACCCTGAGTATATAAATAATCCATTTCATAGCTAGTGAAAGTAATCAATTTCGAAATAAACTTCTTTCTAAACTCAAGAAGACTATCGCTCAAGATCTAGTTTAGTGATTTCAGATTATCTCTGTTGGATTTCAACAAATCCAAAAGCTCTCACCTAGCAGACACATGTCTCCCAACCCTTTAAGAATTTCATTCGAAGTTTGCAAAACTTGTTATTTAGTTTGTTGGATTAAATTTTTGTTTCAGAAATGTATCTGGAACTTTCGTGGTGATCCGATTGAAAGGATGTTTTATTATCTACAAATATTACTATGTACTTACTAAGAAAAAGGGACTATGTAGATTGTCCTACAACTTCCTTTAGAGATAACATAACTACTTACTTAAGAATCTATTACTATGAAACAATGGAACCAAAATATTTGCGTCAGAAAACCATAGCATACTAGTATTATAATATATGTTACCGTACTAAAAGCATACTTAAGCAGTTACTAAAGTAGGTACCTACATTTTCATTTGTAGGGATGAGTTACCCACAACTCATATATTTTTACATACGGTATTAGCCTCTATCCACGGCATTGTCCGCGTGGTGCTCAGATAAAAAGTAGGGTAAGTATATTTAAGGTCACGAAGTATACCTGTTCCAAATTTCATACAAATCGGTTCATCCGTTACGGAGATTATTAACAACAAACATCCAAACTTTCGTATTTATAATATTATAAGATATTTTTAGGCGGACAATTGAAATATCTCAAGAACAAAAAAACAACCGAATACATCGAATTCAGTTTTAACAAATGTCAAAACTTTAATACAATTGAGTCTTTAATCTTGCCAAGCCAGCACTTCCATTGAGTAGCAGGCTTGTATCAAGCTCTCCAAATCGTGATAGAAGTACCTACCTTCAAACTTCAATAACTTCTAGACCTTATTACTTCGACTTATGTATCAAACCTGAAGTGATCTGAAAGCTTTTCTTTTCGAAGTGTTCAAGGTTTTCCCGAATCAATGTGAATTTTTCATGTAAATTGTCAAGTTGGTATGCCTGCAAAGTTTTGGACGTGTGCGCTTTCGAAAACACTGCGCTTTTAACGTCGCAATGGATTATCTATACTTATAAAATCGTTTGTCCTGACTTGAAGTCTCTTAAAGTTTCTTTTAATTTAGAAAAATGAAAATTTGAATTACAGCTACTGAGCATAAATACATGATGTGTTTCAGGGTTTTTGTATTTTGACATTTAAAGATGGCTGAAAGTTTGTTTGGGTGTATCGGTTTTATTAAAGGTAGGATCTTGTTTCTTTTTTTCTACTTCAAGGACGTCTGGAATAATGCTGAATTAGTAACTAGGGATAGGCGGTAGTTACATTCATTACACGGAACTAAATAATGAAACGGTCCTCTCTAGTTTCAGTGCAGCGAGCTTTGATAAGAAAACATTAATGAACTAAATAGACCTCTCGCCGAAACATTATACGCATTTGTATGCATTGCTGTTATGCAAATGAAGTTGTTCTACGGGGATTGTACTGAATTGCATTTTAGACGTCTCTGTTGCACTTTACACTCGCTGTTTAGATGCGACATAATATTATTTCTAGCTCTTAATTATTTCTAGCTTATTTATAAACAAAACTCTCAAATCCTCTGAAAATATAATCAGAAATAATTAGAGCTGTCACACTTTACAAACTGTAAGTAAAGGGGCATTTCAGTTAGGGATTATCCTATTATGTGGCCGACAAAATACTTAACTCAATTCCACTGAACTGCATTCCGTCTCTCTTACACAATTATGTTTTATTACTACAACCGAAAAGGATAGAGTTCGTTTGAAAAGCGGTCTCAGCGTTTGATGCAAATTTGGACTACAGAATACAAAGGATTTATTTTCTTGGTAGGTACCTACTTGTTCCATTTTTTAACTTTATCCATTATGCAGTCGTAAATGTGAAAGAGATCCGTCGCACTGTGGTTTTATTTTAAAACGTTATTTTACACTCTTTGCTTCCAGTGTAATTCGATTTTCTAAACCAATTTCCTTTTTCGAGAAAGGAGCTCTCATCTTATACCTACAGTTTAGCTGAAACCTTTCTTTATTCTTTAATTTACACAGATAATACAAACAAAAAACTTACATATCGGACATATACAAAGGCGAACTTAACCCTAAAAAGAGTTTTCTTGTTCTCATGTTCGTATTTTTTTCTTCAGTTAGGTTTTTTTTTACTTATCCATTACTTAGTAATATTGAAAGCGACCAATCTGTTCTTTTCAGTTTTCAATACCTAGATACGTATTGATATTATTGATCATTGCATTATTCAACGTTCTTGAAAGGACGCAATAAGAATATTTTAGTAGTAAAGAAAAAAAAAACATCGAAATCTCTTCGTAAAATCACTACAGATAGCCTTTTACCCCCAAGGGAATCTAGGCACGAACCTCGTCATCGGAAAATAGATTCTTTCATAATCCATCAAGTAACTTTATTTATAGAATACAATTTGTCAACATTTGCATATTTCCGAGGGCAATATTGGCGACCGCGTAAAGGCCAGGGTTTCCTTGACTTTCCGGCACAGCAGTGTAATTTATTCTGTGACTTTCTAGCTCTAAATGTGAGGGACGAATATTGAATATCTTTTTACGGATTCGGATATGACAAAACCTTTGTGAAACCATGTAACACTCAGTTCGTCTAGGTTACAAGATTGTAATATTGGCAAGGCATAATCTTGAAATAAGCTTCGCAGGCGTATTTTCCTGATTTTTCTTGTCTTACTCTTTCTTTATATCAACGTAGAGTACGACGTACGTACGATAAAATCCATTCTATAACAGGTAGGAGGTAGCCTTGTTTTCTAAATTTGAAAATTACGATCCTTTCTTACACTTTATTATCGCACCAGTTAAATATTTATGCGATCCTAAGTCTATAAAATTTTAATTCCAAAACTTGAAAACTACTAACATAATATATGTGTTATTGATTCCGTCAAGTAATGTTATTAGTACTTAGATAATTTTAATTTCGGTTTCAAGAAAAATAGCAAAATATGTCGTCCCTGTTATAAGCATCCTCAGGAATAGGCTCTCAAAGGCAAAATATTTTTTCAAAAAGTAGTTCCAGAGCCTGTTTCGTAACGACGAAAAAACGATCGAGCGAATGCATTTCTTACTTTTTATTCGGGTACCGCGCGGGCGAAAGCGTGGTCAGTAGCTAGTTTGATATACATAGGTATGGTAAGATAGCCACTGAGTCAGCAAAATAGGTATAGAATTCTTTTAGACGCAACTAAGCGTTATCAGACAGAGCCTAGACATCCGAGTGGCGTGGAATCGCGATACTGGCGATACTTTCCGTTAGCGGTAACAGGAGCTTATTTAATGGCTGTGTCGTCTGTGTAAATAATAACCCTGACCTAACGCATTGTGTCCAAGAAGAAGCCGGTAATGAAGAAGTGAATTAAAGATATAAAGCAATTTTCACATACACAGGTAGATACTTAATGTGAGGATAACTATTTAGATAACTAAGCAGTTGCTTAGATTGTGCCACATTAAGCCGAGGGCATGATAGCGATTAGTTATTGAAACGTCTAATTGCGTAGGCGTGGATGTAATAATTATATCATGTCCCAAAAGTCCCACTGTTTAAGAACGAATCATTTTATCTGTCATTCAAAATAACACGTGTAGGCTTATTATTTGTAATTTATGTAAATTGTACCCCTCAGGAACCATTTAGTCAAGTTCAACAACATTAAAGTCAAGTCAAGTTTAATAATATGAAAGCAAGTAGGTACGAGTATACTGTCTTTGGCGTAAGATACTGTAACCAACTGAAATTTGGCCCCACTGGCTCTACTGACGGACTTCCTTTATAACTGTAAACAAAGAGTCCAGATTAGGGAAGTAGTTATTGAGGATGTCTTTGTAACATACAGTAAACATTTATGTTACTAACTACTATGTACAACTATGTACAAGTAGTTATATACAAAAAATACAGATGAAACAGCTAGCTATCTAAAGACCGTTGCAAACGATACAGTGTCCTACAAAGGGGATTTTTTTGAGTGTATACAAAACATGACTACAGATGATGGCCATATATTTTTTTACGCAGATGAAACTGCCATCGTATTTTCTGTGATGAAGAAAAAAACAAAGTAGAGAAAGGCCTCGCAAAGATGTCTGGCTTAAACATAACCTACTTACAATTAATATAGCTAAAACAAAATATACCATTGCTTTACGATGTACAATCGAACTCAAGCTGATCCTGTCTTTATAATATTAAAAAACGTGGATGTATCCCAATATAAATACCAAATATCTAGGGGTCATCTTAAATCAACGCTTACCCTGCCATGGATATATGTATAGACAAACTCACGAGTAGAACTAGAGAGCAGGGCGATGGAGGACCCTGTGGTCGACCTGAGTCAGCCCCATGAGTCTTCGATTTTCGATTTTCCTTTTAGTTCAGGAGTTAGGGCTATTTTTGTGTCCTGATTTCGACAATTTCCTGGGATATAAAAGGTTTACGTATTGTGTGATGAAGTTATTAAATAACAAAAAAATGTGCAAAGTGAAAAGAATCCTTAACCACTTTTATTATTTTTGATGTTTTTAAACTTTGTCTTATTTTAAACTTTATAACAAAGAAATTACATTCAAAATCACACTCGAAAAGTTAAACAAAATTCCAAGTATTTTTTTAGGTTAGTCTCTAGTTTACGCAAAACATTCAAATACAAAAATCCCCGTTTTGTATTTCTCAAATTAATGATTCATTCTCCAGGTTCTTTTTATGTCACAATAAATCATTCCACAATTGACCCACGTTAATAACAGCACAGTCTGATGTATTATTTTTATTACACTTATTACAAAAACATTCGCCTTTTGTTTATTAGGGGCAACTATCCTGTTGTTTTCATTATAATCATTTATCTTTCTCAGCAAGTACTTTACTAGTCACTCGATTCTCCGGATCGAGTTTTAGTCCCGCATATCAGGTGCCACTCTTTGGGCATGAAGTATTCCAAATCACGAGATGATCTTTACAGTGTCTAACAGCTGCAGGGCTGAGCGGTGAAAGCTCAGCTGTTAGAAACTGCAGCCTGTCTCGGCCGATATGAAAACCACAAAAAGCTAACAAAAAAACAAACAAATGATTCTATTCATCATCGTTCGTGTGTGTTGCCTCGACTAAGAATTAGTTTAACAGATGCTGATAAGTTAATTAGTTTCACATTGCCTTAGTTAAGCTACCCTACTTAAGAAGACTGATAATGATTTATTCCATTATATCTGTTAAAAGTACTAAACTCAAAAACTCAATTGGTTTTTATTCATTGTAATCACAAGGATCATATAGAAACGTCAACTTAAAAACTACGTGAATTTAAAATTTGATTTGAAGTTTTCTATTCCTCGCGCGCGACCTAGGTTAGAATCAGGCAACAAAATCTGCTTGGTAACCTACTTGTTCATTGTCTCGGTTTAAGAAAAGTAACAAAATCTACCAAAATCAGTAAACGGGTCTAATAAATCGGCCACTCAGAATGAATATAACAAAATCAAAATGAAATACGATCGACACATTGAAGCATACACGGTGTGACATTAATAGCAATATTCCAATTAGTACAGGTCACTGGAGCAGGTATCTCTACACGCTTGTCTGAATCTGATTCGGATGCATTGAATTATGATGACTATTCACCCTAATTGTTAATCTGATTTTCATATACAGGGTGGATTTTTAAGACGGGACAGTAATAGCTTCTTTAACCGTGTAGCTACAGGATAACGTTCTTAGGAAACTGCCCTTAACTTTTGAAGATATTTTGACCTGCTTTTCTAACCTCAGTTAGTCGAATAGAGTATTTTAATCCTTAGGTATATGAAACAGGATCGACTGGCATCAAAAAAATCTGTGAATACAGGTCCAAATATCTTTCAAAGTTAAGGGCAGTCTCTTAAGAACGTGTTCCTGTAGCCCTTAAATGATAACGCTTTTACATTGGTGTAATGTTAATTACTAAAATACAGCCTTGAAGTATACTACATATATATACTGCTCTGAACTTGTTATCGCGATATTTCGCAGAATTAAGAAAGAGTTGGATGAGCCGATTAAGAAGTCTCATCAAATTAAAAAAAAAACACGTTGTTTTTAAGTTGACGTTTCTATATGATCCTTGTGATTTCAATGAATAAAAACCTATTGACTTTGACTTTAAAATTATATTAAAATGAAAATCAATCGACAAAAAATACTGAAATGTATTTCGATACATCCTACATCGGTAGGATGTATCGAAATACATTTCAGTATTTAAAGTAATAAAGTATCGACTTTATACTATCTTTTGTAACATAATCAGTAACCTCGTGTTTCGTGTGATTCAAAATAATAGTGTGACATAATTATCAAATCACAATACTAGTTAAATGAAGCATGATATAACTGATATTCTGCACGCCAATCTGAATCTAATTCGGGTGCGCTGTATAAACCTGCCTAATTCATTGTTAATCTGACACTTTCGTGTGCGGGCGTAAGCCGATTGCACTAATTGATATTCAGATATTCTAATCAATAGTGTTTTGATCCTATATACTAAGTAGTAGTATACTTATAAATACGAATGGAAGGATGCTTTTGTTTTAACAACCACTGTATATACAAAAAATACAGATGACACAGCTAGCTATCTAAAGACCGTTGCAAACGATCTATAGATAGCTCAACTGAGTAGATATATTAATTACATGATTAAAACTGTTTATCTGGATGCCACGTGACAACTAGAGAGCCGGGAGCAGATGCTGATCCTAAATAACCTTAGAAACAATTTATGCAACCGAATTGCTTATGTTCAAAAGTGAGTCTAGTGCAAAATGGTAGGTCTATGGAGAACATGACTGGTGGTGATCCTCCATTCGGAAAGAAGATCTCAGCACTAGTAGCTAATTAATAAATAGCTTTAATTCAAGGTGTCAAAATAATACATATAGAGTCCTTTATTCTTTATTGTACACACAGAAAATACAGACAAAAAAAAACTTATAGGACATGTACAAAGGCGAGCTTAACCCTAACAAGAGTTTTCTTCCAGCAGAGTTTTCTACATATAGATATATCTAATCATACTTTCGTTACTACAGTTCATAAAACATAAACACTCCAGGTTTAAAAGCTTTCTACCGCTAACTCACACCCAATACAAAAATGTGTTACGGTCGCCTTTGTAGGTTACTTTACTACCACACAAATAAGCTATCACATTTATGGGTGTCATTATGTGATTGGTCGTTTCCGTTAATGATCTCTTAAACAGCTTCAGTCTCTGTGAATTTTATTTTTTCAGTGCAATTTGGAAAGTCTTTTTTATTCTGAATAATTTAGACGTACGAAATGATAAGATAGATTATTGTTCCATAAATGCGTGTCAGTAGAAACTTTACGTAATAATGTTTAAGATTGAACCTTGTTTTCCACACTACGACTGAAATGCCTGTACAGCAGGGTCCACTAAGAAAGGCGCTATACATTCATCAGTTTATAATTATTTCTGATCAGTTTGACACAATAGTAGATAATATAACCTGTTCCGGTATGCTATCTTTATCTCCCGCTGTGGTTTTTGAGGCAGGATGATCCAAAATAACGGATACTGTCCATCTGAAAAAGTATGGACTATTTTCTTGCCACACCTGTATGTAATGGACTTTAGATAGATAGATAGATAAACTCCAATTGCACACCAAATCTAATATAAAAACAGGAATTCATAAACATAAAAGGTACAATGAACGGCCTTATCGCTAAAAGCGGTCTGTTCCAGACAGCCTTTGGATGGACAGGGTAAAATGGAATCAATAGACGACGACCTCTGTGCCGAAGTGGGCGAAGGCCCGCCTGAGACGCAAAAAGTTGCGGGTTCGATTCCCGCCGCGGGACAAATGTTTGCATAAACAGATATTTGTCTTGGAATCTGGATGTTTTCTATGTAGTATAATATGTATGTATTTACAAAAAAAAAGTATATAAGTAGTATATCAGTCATGTGCCCATAACACAAGCTCTGCTTACTTTGGGGCTAGATGATGCTGTGTGAAAAATGACCAGCATTATTTAATAGACGGCGGTTTACGAGTAAACCTATAATAAATCTATTTTGATGTTCAAAATAGAGTCTTTAATTGACAACTGTGAGAAATACAATAATTTCAGTAGCTCTAGGTATTAAATCTGTAATAGTCATTTAGTTGTTGTAACATGCGATTGCGTTCATGTCATGCACTACAATAGTGAATGCATCGAATTAAGGTTAATTAAAGCAATGAGTATTTATGTTTTAATACAGATTACTATTGTGCAAACCAATTTCAGCTTTATTGTAATAGTTATAACGATTACACATGCGGAAGCGAACCCATCACAATCACATAAATTGATAGCGCCGTAATGGCTTTCCGTAAAATGCTGTGTTGCTTTATTTTGTTGTGTAACTTCGTGAGATATCACTTTCATATTTCATCATTTTCTGGGAAAGCCTAATAATAGTTTTTTTTTCACAATAACTAAATATAATTTTAAAAATGTTTAAATGTTTGCATTTCTGCAGATATTTGTTCTGGATCTGAGTGTTATGGTACCATGGTAATAGTACCCCACGACACAGGAAATACTAGTAGGGGTCAGGACTGTGAATGCCGGATGTTTAAAAAAAATCAAGCGCAAAAACAATAACATGTTATGAGACGATATATGTATAGGTACTTCGACCACAGTGAATAATGAAAGACCTTCTAGATAAGAAAGATTGATAGAGAGGAGTAGGTAAACATTTCAAAGTTCATACCTACATATGTACTTTAGATCAAAATTAATCAGCAATGATTGATAAACGTTTTATTGGTTCAAATGTTATGTAAGCTGAACAAAACAGGTCTGCAGAGGATATTGCCACTGACATAGTGGGTGTGGGTCGGATAAAGCTTATGTATACGTAAACACAGATATTATCACCAAAACACACCTTCAGTTATTTATTTTTGGTAAGTTTTTATATACTACTAAAGAGGCAAAAAAACACACGGCACTTCTGTAGGTAAGCGGTGACGTAGCCCATAGGCTTCTGGTATCACGTTTGTTATAACTGTTTGAATTTTTGCCCCCAAGACGACCGTTTGACAAATCAAATGATTTTCGGTCGTACATAATATGTAGTTACAATCAATATGACCACAGCTACACGGTGCTCACTAGTAAAATATCAACTAACTAACCTATTTTCTGTTACCAGAAATTCCCTTCTTAAGTATTTCGAATATTTAGTCAGCAGAACTAACAGTTAGTCAGTTCCACTGACTAACCTCTCCCATACTACTAACGTTTTTAAGTTCGAGAAACATTCTTTAATAGACGTTTTCATAGTCGTCTAAATCTTGAAAAGGCATAAAACATTACTTGCCTCATGAAAAGCAAGCAGTTTCCCAAATGTTTCACATTTCACCGACTTCTAGACAATAGTAAAGACCTACTGACTCGACTTATTCCTCTTACATCCGACTTATTGTGAAGATTTTTCTGGCTTATTGTACGGAGTTACAGTCATTTACCTCCATTGAGTAAAGCACCTGCGGGAAGTGAGATTTTGAGTTAATAATGGCTGTCGAAAGAGGTACCCTTGTACCCTTTATGTCACTGGAGGAAGGAGTTACCTTATTCCGTTTATAGGTTATATGCATGTTTGATGTATGTAGAGCAAGTTGCAGGATAGCATACCTAGTGCCAATTGAACCTACGGCTTTGAACTGATACAATGGATGAAGTGAATATTATACCTAATGAAAAACAACGAAGCTTTGTTTCAAGCTGAAGTACAATCTAGTCGAATTGATTATACAAAGGAATTAGAACCTGCTTTCTCTACAAATTACGCATCTGATAGTTCTCACAAAAGTTAGTTTAATTTATTTTAATCTGTGGATTCATGGATGAGATTCTAGGTTAGTTGGTTCTATAATTTATATTACTGGTAGGTAGGTTGAGTTGAAACTTGCATTGTAGTTGAACCCTGAATGGACAAACAGTAATCAGGTGCGGTCAGCAAACGACATGAGATCACTTTATGAGCAATTGCTGGCTCAATCGCCGCTCTATTGGGTAATTGTGCCTATGACACGATTATGTCCTGTACCCACCATTACCACATTACTTATGAGAATTCACGTATTTACTGGGACCTACAGTCACGTGGTTAAAGTAGGTAAATTAAGCTACTTACTTATGATGTGGTTTTAAAAATACTAGCGCACGCACCGTGCGGTTTCAGATGAACTTCCTATCGCGAATACTCAAGTTATTTAATGATCTTCCTGCCAAAGTTTTCCCAGGTGACTACAGTATGAGATTATTTAAAAAGGGCGTTTTCAAAAGCCTGTGAAAGCGCCATAGGCTACGGTAACCGCTTACAAATAAATGGGCCCTATGCATGTTTGCCACCTTAGTGGTAATTTAAAAAAAAAAATCTTAGCAACTATGTTCAAGTAGGTATATACAAAAATACAGATGAAACAGCTAGCTATCTAAAAACCGTTGCAAACGATCTATATTTTAAAACTAGATTACAAGACTATAAGGATACGGATCCACCGTTACAGCCGAGAAAAAAGGATTCATTTGAAAGTTATACGTAACCTGTTTGAAAATTGTCATTTTAGTCTATTTTTTATCAAAACACGTTTCAAATAAAATATTTACTCATGATAGATGGATGTTATACACCAGTCATAAAAGAAACATAACAATTAAATTAAAATTTTAACTAACAAGATATCTAACTTGTTAGTTAGATAGAACTTAAATTAGTCTCGTATAAATGAATAGCTTCATAACACCAGTTTTTGCATTCCTCAAAGTACCTACTTAGTACAAAGTTTGTTGTACGAGTTAACTATGAATAATAGGACCTTGTAAACTACTAAGAGTTGGCGTTTCGCCTAAACTTTCTGGAAGTTTGTAGCAATTTCTTCATTACAAATGTTTTAAATTACTGGGAGACTAGAGCATAGTTAGTCAGAGCAGCAGGTTTGACTAGCTAAGCCTTGGATAATTTACGGTAGAATAGTTTGATGAACGGATTAAACGGAATATTGCGAATTCCGTTTAACCTGTTTATCAACCTATTGGTTAACCTAACTTAAATTATCGTCGATAAAATAAATAGGAGTCACTTCTAGTCGAACTCTCCGAAGAATGTTTGCTAAACAAATTTTCTGAGGTCAGAGGGACCACTAAGTATGTACATTTTTATAACCCAAGATAAATCTTTTGCTTTTTTGGTTACTGAAATACCACCGTAGCTTCTGCAGGTCCTTACCTCTTTGCTTACGTGCTCGATATTCATGATAAACTCTCTAAACGTGCATATGCATAAACTTCACGGTTCCTGTTTATTAAATGCCGATCACGTACTTGACCTATTTTGCTATTGATTTCATAGTTATAATCTATTTTGGGCACAAGTGTATTACAGAATCGAGTTAAGTTGTTTCAGATATTTAAAATACGGTTTTCAATGTAACCTACCTTCATAACCTGACCTTCACTTTGTCTATAGATAAATTCAATATTGAAATTTGCTGGGCAAAACTATCTAAATACAATACAAAACTGGCAGTTCCTATTGTACTTCCTTAGTCGTTGTTATTTTATTTTTTACCAAAAAATTTTTAGCAAAAATCGTTTTTGTTGTTTCAGATTCTACTGGGACCTCTGCATGTTATTGCTGCTAGTGGCCAACCTTATCATCCTGCCAGTAGCCATATCTTTCTTCAATGATGACCTCAGCACGCGTTGGATTGCCTTCAATTGTCTATCGGACACCATATTTCTTATAGATATCGTTGTTAATTTTAGAACAGGTAAGCGTATTTAATCTTCATGTGTCTGTACTGATTCTTCCTACTACTCGCGTTCCTGCCAATGTTTACCTTCATCGTTATACGCAATTATAGCAGAAGAAAATCTTTTACTATCGCACACTTTACTAAGTAGATAGTTATGTTTGTTGATAAGGTGAACCATAAAAGTCTTAATGATTTTTATGTACATACGCTTTGTGGTCGCAGAAAGTGGCCTTTTCTATTGATTTTAAAACACAGACTTTATCCACAATCTTCAAAATATATTCACTTTTTACACTCCAAAAAAAAAATAGTTTTTGACTACTAAGTAAGTAGTAAGTAAGTATCGCTAAACTTAGAAAATATCTGTTTTAAGAATTAAATTTGCAAGATTACTTATAAAAAACTCACCGAGCCATATAACTACGGAATAAAGAAAAGGTAACATTTATCTTTTCAGGAATAATGCAGCAAGATAATGCGGAACAAGTGATATTAGATCCCAAGTTAATAGCGAAGCACTATTTGAGGACATGGTTCTTCCTAGACCTCATCTCTAGCATACCACTAGATTATATATTTTTGATCTTCAATCAGGTAAACGTACGTTGCAATTTGGCCGTGTTGTTCTAATTACTAGTTTAATCTCTCTTTTATGTTGTTGATATTCTGTTTCAGCTTGGGTGTTCATTTGTTTTAGACTTTCGTTATTTTTAGATTTTGGTTTTTATTTATCATTGTGAACTCTTGTTGAAACTCTACGAGAGCTATCTACGTTATCTACGATTTATTTAGGGTCAGTAACGTGAGAAGGTTTGATAGCACTAGTATACATTCTTCATAATTTCTGTATAATTTAGTTATAATTTTCGCACATCTCTCTCTTTATTGCACGTATCAGTAATTAGACTATTATTGTCCCTTCTGTGGTTCCTATTTACTACTTTGTGAGTCCTGCATTCTATGATAAATGGCTGCTCAATCTTATGGTATACTTTGTCTGTTTTTGGCAAGGCTCCTTCATAATGAGCACTTTTCACTTTTCGACTCTGAGCACCGGCTGATCTAAAATACTACTTTCACGAAATTGCACTTCTTTATTATCGCCAATGGTTAAGCTATATTCTACAAACTGATTTAATGCACGTCGTCGTAAATTTTCTATCTTATATTTTTCAAAGTTCCTGGATTATTCTTTTGGCCGGTTTACAGCAAGGTCTTTTCTATGCTTCCCGCATTTCAGTTGAATTATGTATCGACCCATTTCAGTATACTGCACATTGAACAGAATTTTATTTTGTTTCTCATATTATTTTATTATTATTTTGATGATTATACTCAACGCAACACGACCAAATTGTAAATAAATTTAATCAATTATGCTATTACAGAACACACTAACATGCAAAGCAAAATATAGTGCAGTTATATTTTTATTACTTATTTTTGCTCAGTTTTGAAAGCTTTTATTATTCTAATCTAACACGTTCAAAAGCTAACAGTTATTTGAAGAACATTTATACAGAGCTTTCACTAATAGTGATTTCCACTGGATATTACTAATTGTAAATTGCCAAAACATAACTATAACATGTTCGTTCGTCGTACGTAACGCTTCGGCACTTTTCTTTGGCTGAAAACTTTCGGATGCAGTTTGCATGCCTTTAACACTTTCTTTATAAAATCAACTCCTTGGATAATTATGATGCTCTGATACTAGGACGATAGCCCTAGTGATTTAAGGGTATCGCATTCTTACTGTCGGATTGCCTGAGATGTTTTGTTTGTGTTGACAGGATTTTAGTGAAAGCTTTCAAATTCTTCACGCGGGTCGGGCGCTGAGGATACTTCGGTTAGCGAAGCTGCTGTCTTTAGTCCGGCTGCTAAGACTCTCCAGGCTCGTCCGATACGTCTCACAATGGGAGGAAGTATATGTAAGCCATGACACCTTTTAACCCACGCAATAATTTGGGTTACATTAAAAGTACTAAGGTACTACACTACCTACTTTACTTAACTCCTTCACTAACACTCTCATACATAACTACATACATACGCTCTCATTTACTAACTCGACATACTAACGCATATACTAAACAAATAATATATTAGAATAAATAAAATTAAAACAACGATTAATTACAGCAGAGAATAAAGATGTCTTTAGAAAAATGTTGACAATGAAATGTTTATAATAATGAATTTACTGTTTTAGCAAGTAGTGATCCTTACTACGTGGAATTTTGTTGTAATCCTGTATTATACCTTAATCCTGACCCCACTGTATGTGAGCCCCACGTCCCGCTCTGCACTTCTCTACTGCTTCTCTGCAAGCTTATTTCTGCCTGAGCACGCTCTCACTGGTGACGTTTATCTCTTGTGCGCCCGCGCCGCGACCTACTACTCGACCGTGTCCGACCCGAACCAAAATCAATCAAACACAAAGTATTATTTGCAAATTACGAATATTATGTTGCAGCTTTTTTGAAGCCTTTAGCGAAGATGTTCTGATGGCGAATAGAAACGGAGAAAAGTTTAATTTCGCGTTTTATGCAATATCAAAATAGAAGAACAAATTGCAGATAACATTCTTCTCTGAATTACGACAGCGAGCCATTAATGTCTAGTAGAAAGTGAGCACCTAGCACCTAGCATATTATGATAGGTAACTACCTATCATAATCAAAAAGTTACTTTGAAGTTGTTAAACTTAATAACCACAGACATAGACCAAAAAACGAATCCCCCTTACGATCAAACTAGATAACAAATCAAAGCAAATATTCCATTGCATCATTTCATTGAGTAGAAAGTCAAATCACAAAATTAGTGAGACGGTAGCTTCTTGAGGCGGTCATTTTCCTCAATGCGGAGAGTCAGTGAGAAGTAGAGTACAGAGGGCGGTGGTGGCGACAACCCAGTGACGGTGTTGTGTGCAGATGAGCCCCGCACCGAAGCCGCGCGGCGAGCCGGGCGACGCCGACGGCGGCGGATCGCGCGACCTCGCCTCGCAGGTGCCGCATGTTGCGCCCAGCGCTGTAGGCGTAGGGGCCTAGCCCGCTCAACTCGGTGTTAGTGCATCCTGTGTGTGTCCGCAGCCCGCATCCGCACGCCACCCGCCCCGCGCCCGCGACTCCGCCCGCTGAAACTGCCCGCCGCGTCCCGGGCGCACCTGGCTCTCTTCCTACTATCTCGTGTTTCTCGCTTGTTTTCTAGATCTTGCAGAATCTTCAAAAAAAGCGCACGGAAAGAAGGGGACGTCTGGGCTCCGACATTCAAAAAAAGAAGGGTGGTGACACCAAAAGCAATCTAATCTTCAAGGTAACCAGGGTCGGCACGAGCCGGCGCGCATGTGCTCGTTCGCCCGCTTCGCATGTTGCCGGCGGCGCCGCCCGGCTCCTTTAGACCGCAGCGTTCGCTTCGCTTCTTCTCGTTTGGTGTTTCTGTTTCCGACCCTCGTCCCGCCGGCGGCCGCGGCCGACGCGGTGCGAACGCGGCTCGCGCGGCCGTGCGGCGGCCTCGACCGCGCGACTCTCGTTTCGCACCCACCACGCATGCTCGCTCGATGACTCGATTCACTTGTTTACATTGTTTTCCTCACTTCTTTACGAATTTCATTGGTAGAGAATCATCGCGATGCTTAAAATCGAGCGTCCTTGTCGCGCAGTCCGCACGGCTTCCTTTAGAGGCGACGCTCTTCCATGTTCCGATGTGTACTAACTATATGACTGTCTTTTCAGTTCCTGAACATGGCCTCCGTGTTTATGCGGATATTCAACTTGATCTGCATGATGCTACTCATCGGTCACTGGTCCGGTTGTCTGCAGTTTCTCGTTCCAATGCTGCAAGGGTTTCCGCCTAACTCCTGGGTTGCAATAAATGAGTTACAGGTACGGTTCTGAAAATTGGTTATAATAATAATAAAGCTGAGAGTTGTCGGTCGATGGCCGAGGGCGGCCATGGCACAGCCTGTACTGAATACGAATATACTTTCATTGCTGACTGATTCGAAGTCATAAAATCAGCTCAATTTCTTAAAAGCTTCATGTTCTTGGTCACAAAATATCATCAGACTAGCATACTCTATAAATTTCTGATAGATCCATTTGAATTAATTAAGGTTGCGGTAGTAAACAATATTTATAAAAAAATAAATATTTCAGGAAGCATTTTGGCTGGAGCAGTACTCCTGGGCATTATTTAAAGCCATGTCCCACATGCTTTGCATCGGGTATGGCAGGTTTCCACCGCAGTCCCTCACGGACATGTGGCTTACGATGCTCTCCATGATTTCGGGGGCCACGTGTTACGCACTGTTCCTCGGTCACGCCACTAATCTCATCCAGTCTCTCGACTCTTCCCGAAGACAGTACCGTGAAAAGGTAACCTCAAATAATACGCTTAACCCACCACATCGATCTCTTTAGTTTCATGTTTTATACCTTTATCCACTTCTAACATTATTTCCACAATTTGTCATTGCCAACTATCTATTCGATTTTGGTCATTCATAATTGGATTAGCGGGTCGATCATCGTCTGTATATGCTGCAGAGTGCAGTAGATAAATGAAGGTTCCATGAAGAGTAACGCCTTTAAAATGGGGTAATCAACTAGTCATCAGACATTGCCACTTTTCTAGATACAGTTTTCACCGTAGGTATTATAGAACTAAGGGATTTGTAAATCGTTATGAACACCTGACTATAGGATAATAAACTTTAGACCGTTTGACACTTTTTTATTTAGCAACTGCATAACTTCGCAAGTTGCGTTTTATAAAGTGCACAAAATCTGAAAATTTTCACTAAAAGTTCATTGCCTGTTTCAGAGATTAGACGTGAGTACAGAGCGAATGTTTGTGCTTAGTGTTTTCACTGTTACTTTATAGACTGTACAGAACTTCATCCGCACCTATTTTCATATATTCACATAACATCTTTCATAAAATAGTGGGTGTTCATAACAGTTTACTATCCATTTTAGCACTAACTTTTATGGGGTTAGGAAGTGTGCCGTTTTCAGGTTGTACATGGCTCTTTTTCCTTCTTCTTGACATACCGCTCATTTGGTGCAACAATGAAGAATTTAAGCTTTTTATCAAAAATTTAGTTGAGGGTTCGTTTGGAGAATAAAAAGACGACATTGTATCTCTTACCAATCCGTCGATAATGTAGGTACCAAACTGTTTTTTTTTATTAATTTTTATGACATTGTAAATTCCTATCTGATTGATTTAAATTGAAAATAAAAATATAATACTGTTAAAAATAACGCAAAAATACCTGAAACAAGAATCATAAATTGAAAACGTTTTTTTCGTGAGATTTAAAAAAAAATTAAAAAATCTTTGTTTCGCTCCAATAAATTGTCAAACGTACAGTTTCATAAATACCTAACCTAATGAACGATATGTTATACTCTATTGACGTGCATGCTTTGTTTTATTTAGCACAAGTGTGTTTGCCAGGTGTCGCTGCGTGCACACACGCAACTGTGGATCTCAATGTCGAAATAGTTAAATTGTCAAAACGGAAAACACTTTTGGTTCCTTAAAGTCTACGTAAACGATGATACTAAGACACCAAAATGTTCTATTAACCAAAACTGTTTTTTTTTCATGGGTAAAACAGTGTTTTCTTATCGCATAGGTATTAACAGAATTGGTTATGGATTTCAGGTAAAACAAGTAGAAGAGTACATGGCATACCGCAAGCTGCCTCGAGAGATGCGACAACGTATTACAGAATACTTCGAGCATCGATACCAGGGCAAGTTCTTCGATGAGGAACTGATCCTGGGAGAGCTCAGCGAGAAACTGAGAGAAGACGTCATCAATTACAACTGCAGATCACTCGTCGCTTCAGTGCCCTTCTTCGCGAATGCAGACTCCAACTTTGTTTCTGACGTCGTTACTAAGCTTCGATATGAAGTCTTCCAACCTGGTATGTATTATAATGACCAAACTCTATAAATACATTTGTAACTTTGTCTCCATGTCACTACTTTTTAATAATACTTGCATATTTCCAATTTCAGGTGATATCATCATAAAGGAAGGTACGATTGGGAGCAAAATGTATTTCATCCAAGAAGGAATCGTCGACATCGTCATGGCAAACGGCGAGGTCGCGACCAGTCTCTCGGATGGTTCTTACTTCGGCGAGATCTGCCTTCTGACCAACGCTCGCCGTGTAGCCTCAGTTCGGGCCGAAACTTACTGCAACTTGTTCTCACTCTCCGTGGACCACTTTAACGCAGTGCTCGACCAGTACCCGTTGATGCGACGCACCATGGAGAGCGTGGCCGCCGAGAGACTCAACAAGATTGGAAAGAACCCCAACCTGGTGGCACATCGGGAAGACGACACAACATCTGAGGGGAACACCATCAACGCAGTGGTGAACGCGCTCGCAGCAGAGGCGGAACATGTGAGCCTGTCAGACGACAGCGTGGCGAGACTGTCGGAGCGGTCGCTGGGGCTGGCGCTTCAACCGTTGCAGGCGGCTTCGTGCCGCATGGCGGGTGTGGCACTACCCGGTCTGGGCGTGGCGGCCGCCGCGTTGCCGCGCCCCAAGTCCGAGCACGACTTCAGCTCAGCCGCGGCGCAGACGGCAACGCTGTCCACCACGGGCGCCACGTTCCACAAGTCGGACGCAGGAATCGCACCCTGACGACGCTCCGCCTGCTAGCCGGCGCCCCTGCCGAGCCCGCGACACATAGCAATACTAGGCTTAGTGCGAGGGGCCACCCGCCCCGGCCACTCGCTAGTGGTAGCGTAGACACGAGTATTATAGCTGCGACTTCGCCGGGCGCGCCCTGCGCCGCCCGATGAATCTCATTTTGTGATCTTATACTTAATTCTCCTGTGTTATAATTTAGGTTAAATTTTATATCATTGACGCTGTGAGGAATCGGATACGTGACGTATTCCGATTGTATAGATATACCTGTTATATATTGAAGAATACTATTGAATCTTTATAGAGATACCTTGCCATTAAAGAAAAGAATAATTATATAGACTAGACTGAATTGTAAAGATATCACTATTTTATGCTTTGTTGGCGTATGAAATAGACCTCTAATTGTTGAAGCGTAATATTCGATCGCGGTATAATTATTCGAAATATATAAACGTTCCTGATAAATCACGATTCCGAGATATTATATATTCGACGTTCTTTGTATAAAATGTTTATAAATGTTGGATCGTGGGAGAGTTTAGAGCGAGGCTCTCGGCGCCTGCGCCTGCACCACTGCAGCCACTGCGAGAGCGCTCACCGCTCAACAGACTGAAACTGTTCAATTCGCAGAGTAGAATAGAGTATAAAGACGCGAAAGAGGGAACACAGAGTCGTTAGGTCTAGTACTTAGGTAAATAGGAGCAGTGGGTGGGTGTCCGCCGCCGCGGCCCGCGCTTAGGACTGCACAAGCGACGCACAACTGACGAGCCTCACACGCGACTCCAATAGCACAAGGTTGCTTTCGTTTTAATTATAAGTAGTCATATCTACCGATACATCGGCATTATTAGCGCAAACAATTCTCTCGGTTTCCTATTTAGAGATGGATCAGTAGCGCTTCGAATCGTTTCTGTAAATATTGTAATAACTCGAGGATTCGCATTAGCGCGGCTCGGTATCTCGGAGTGGTAGTGGGCGCTCGTTGGAGCGATCCAGTCAATTACCCGTGCTGACGGGCGTCTCGGTTCTCGATACACACTACACTTCATACCTTGTTTTAATTATAGGAGAAAATAATTTATTATCAATAGTGATCATTTCGTAGGAGTAAGTAGGCCAGAGCGTAAACAAATTCGGACGAATTACGTTGTGATAGAAGCGGTTGGCTGTGCGCGACGCTAGGCTGCCGCCTCGGCGGCATTCGTTTTAGAACGATTAGGTACCTAGTTTGTTCTTTATCTACATCATTTATGTTCACATGCTTCTCATCAAACACTTTTGTCTTAATTCGGATTGATTCGACGATAGCCACTTTCTGTAGTGTAACTTGGATATTTTTGTTAACAATGTTTTTGCAACCGCTTGTTGAGAATCTAGCAGTATAATTCGTAGGTAACAAGGAGCGACATATCTTAGCGAGGCCCGATGAGATTATCCGCCGCCGAGCCGGCCGCCGCGCCAGCCACTAGGCACGATCGTCGTTGACTATTCTTAGTGTCATGCATGACAATTTGTAAAGATGGTTTTGCAAATGTTGACTTTTTAGCCAAAATATAGGTAATGAATGACGAACCAATACGCAGTAGCTTATTTGTAGATGAACGCAGCCTAGTTCTCAGTTCGGCGACAACACCAATAGTACTTTACTCGTAAGATATTTATACAATAAAATTGGTCTTAGCAGAGTGACTATCTGTCAATTTATCTACAAAAAGATACATTATTTATAATTGCGTTAAATTCCCAGAGGCATTTATTTGTTGTTATTATAACTACCTAACATTTGTGTACTGCTTTTGTAAATTACCTAAATATGTATAAATTTTATAGAAGAGATCTATTTTTATTGTAAAAATCGTAAGTAAAATATCTCTACGAAATCATTATTTCTTTTTAATCAGAGTTGTTATTTATTACAATATTTATATTTTACTAATTTCAGGTAGGTATCTATTTTCACCAAAAGTGCTCATCGCTGTCAAGAAAATTAGAGAAAATGCATTAAAGAATGAAGAAAACAATGACTTTGTTTATTTGCTTTATCCAATTTATCTTTCCCTGAGTAGGTACCTACATAATTCCTAGAAATAAATAACTAAGTATAGACAAAAATGCATAAAATGCAAGTATTTTTAGGTCCCAATAAAAACCCTTGAGATACCTACTACAAAATCATCAAAACAGGGCTGAATCTTATAACAGCTGTTTTTATACAATGTTACTAGCTACCTAATTATTTATGTAAATAAAACACAATAAAGTTAAAAATCATAAAAATAACATTAAATAGGTATTTAACTCCTCAGGTGGTTTAAAACACCACTCATTGCAGAAATCTAATACATGATCCTTTTTTCCTTTAAAGTCTATTGCAATATTCCTATAAACCTATAATAGCTAGTTAACTAAGAATTATAAGTTATTGCATTTACCTATCTAGTCCCATGTCATAGGGATGCTAATGTGTTAAAATGTGTTAAGAACTTTGGAAGAAATAAACAGTGCTGCCAGTCGAGTCTTATCAAATGTTACCCTAAAATAGATAAAAAAAAAGTAATCTTTTGGTGTGAAAAGTAACCTTTCATATTATATTTTTCCTTTAAGTAAGATAGGTATTAAAATTTTATAAACAGAGGTTGGTTGTATTAACTTACAGAGAAGATAATAATTACTTAGTATTTTCCATTTTAAGTTGATATTACTGTTTCTAATCAACTTTCTCCGCATCCAACATTGCAAAACATAAAAAGAGTCTACTCTACTACGTTCCGTTTCAATTTGGATTCAAGTATGAAATAAAAAAAACTACGAATTTCAAAAATCACCTAAACGTAGCCTGTTGAGTTGTGTACACTAGAATGTTAACCTTTTGGTATAAGTTACAAAAGCAACCTTTTGGCAACACTGCTATAGATAAGCATCCCTAGAGAGGGATGCATAAGTATGTGTTTGAGTGTGTGGAGGAACTGTGGAGGAAATAACCCAACTCGATTTTTCTAATTAGGCATAAGCAATTAGGTATTAACTCCTCGATTTCTCCTTCAGTTTTAAACGTACCTACTATTGAAATATGGTAATTGTATATAGGTAAGCCGACCCCAAAACAATAACGGAAAATCAAATCTTACTAATATGATAAATTTCAAAGTTTGAATCATTGTTGCTAATAATATCCGTAACGGCTGTACCGATTTTAGATGAAATTTGGAACAGGTATATAGTTAATGACCTAGCTAGAGTTACAGAGGCTAGAGTAATATATAACAATTAGCGTTTTCGCGCATTCCGCAGATCATTTATAGTGGTGGATGTTTTTTTTCTCATCACACACCTCTGTGTATCCATAAACAGATAATTATGGAAAATTGGTACCTTTACCTAAGCATTAAGGTTTTTATGAATGATAACCTTACTACTTAGGTACCTAGGAATTATTCTTAGAGTAGGTATAGCATAGCGTAATATATCAATATATTTAAGTACTGTGATTTGATGGTAGATAAACGTCTTGGAAAAAATTACAATTTATATATTTATCTATTTTTGATCATAACCACAGCTGTATTCATGTTCATAACTTTTGACATTAATGTTTCACCCCTAATTAAAAAAAAATTCAACATACCACAATAAACATAAATGACGTGTCTAGTGAATATACGACTGCGTAACTAAAGGCTTCACCCGACATCATCCAACTCAAAGGCAAGCCTAGGGTTGTCTATAACTACACCGCCCTCTAGTCACTAGAGTCTAGTCTAGTCTAAAATAGTTTACTGAATTTTACTGAAATTAACAATGCATCTATTCTAGTCCAAATTATTCCTAATTTCTTACAATAGAATATGTCATCCCGTGACCACGTGACTGTTGCAATACAGTCGAAACGTCGGAATATAATAAAAAAGGTAAACGCGATAAAGACCCGTTAAACTTATAATTATACACAATACATGTCTAACATTTTCCAAATGGGGGGAAATTGGGGCCGGTGTACCACAAGGTGGAATTTTGTCTCCACTCCTTTTCTCTTTATGTACTAACCTGTTATCACCTCACCATCTTAGTCAATACAACATGTATGCCGACGAACTCCAGCTTTATACCTCTGCCCCTGTCGACATTTTGGATGTTTCGCCATTCGGGCACTCAATGATGATCTGATGTCTTGGTCAAATCGTTTTGTGACGCAGTGGGCGAAGGCCCGCCTGAGATGCAAGAAGGTTGCGGGTTCGATTCCCGCCGCGGGATAAATGTTTGTAAGATCTGCAAATATTTGTCTCGCGTCTGGGTGTTTTCCATGTATAATATGTATGTATGTATTTACAAAATACAAGTTCTGCTTAGTTTGGGCTAGATGAAGCTGTGTGTAAAATGTCCAGCATTATTTATTTATTTATTTAATAAATGAATTTTGACTTTGACTTTGAGTGATCTGGATCAGTTGAGCTATCTGTAGATCGTTTGCAGCGGTCTTTAGATGGCTAGACTGTTTATTTTTATTTTATTTATTTTATAAAGTTAATCCTAATAAGTGTCAAGCCATCCTTGTAGGCAGCCCACGCCAGCTGAACAAAATTAACTCTCTTCGTATTCTACCCCATGTTCACTTCAACGGTTGTCCATTTCACATCTATTGTTAAAATCCTTGGTATCTGTTTGACTCAAAGCACTTTCACCCAATAACCACTAAAATATATCTAGTCAACTCTCTTCTTTTACCTATAATCGATTATGCCGACGTAGCTTTACTGGATCTCTCCGAAGAACTTCTTAACAAACTTGATCGCCTCCTGCATACGTTTTGTTTTCTGCCTTCGCAAATTCGATCATGTGCGTAAATTCCGCACTGAATTAAAATGGCTTCCCATTCAGAAGGTGTCTACACCTAAGAATACTTTGTGTTCTTTTCTCTGTTCTTATGGATCCCTTTGCACCTGAGTATTTAACGTTCCGGTTTGACACACATGAAAAACAACTAAGGTCTTCTGACAATCTCCTTCTAGACACTCCTGAGCATTGCACATCGTTCAGTGGAAACTCTTTCTCTGTCGAATCAGTCCGGCTCTGGAATAAACTACCATTTGAAATTAAAAAGGTAGATTCTAAAGAATATTTCAAAAGATTAGATCGCAAACACTTAATTTATATGGATAAGTGCCTATAAATATATAATTATATAAGTACTTATATTAAGTAAGTAATGTGTATATCTCATATATAAAATAATATATATTATATGTATAAGCTAATAAAAAATGTAGTACGCTTACCGCCAATCACAACATATTGGGTTGCCTGGTAGAAAATGCTTTAGCTTTAAGTCCGCCTATTGTAAATAAGTTAATAAATAAATAAATAACCAACATCTGTGGCCAGGTGTATACAGACTAGTAAGAAATACTACGTATCCCCGTAGCACAGCACAGACTAGTAGGATGGTCTGTTACTATAATCTTTGACAGAGAGTACATTTAATAACTTTCAGTAGGATGTCCGTAGCAGCGTTGCCAGAAGGTTACTTTTGTAACCTTTTAGGTGTTTTTTAGCTGCATCAGGTTACTTTTAGGTTACACAACTCAAAAGGTTACTTATGTGTTTTTTTGGAATTCTTAAGGTAGGTACTTAATTTCTTACTTGAATCAAAATTGTAACAGAACGTAGTAGCGCTCTTTGTTGCATATTTTGGCAAAATATATAAAATAAAAAATGGATTAGTAAGAGTAATATCGTGAAATGCAATTTACGATGGAAAACACTACCAAATTATCAATTATGTATGTTAATACAACCAATATCTGGCTATTAACTTTTAGTACCTTATTATAGGGGAAGAAATAAGAATGGTTACTTTTCACACCATCTTTTTTTTATCTGTTTTAGGTAACTTTTTCAAGACCTGACTGGCAACACTGGTGCGTAGTTCCCGTATCGTAGTACCACAGAGTACATAACTACCTACTTTGTTATGTACTGAAACATAGTATACATTTTACAAAACGACACGATATATAAAACTAAGTAGCGACCGTATTAGGAACCCGATTTATATACCTTGTCTTGAAAATCGTAGACGGAGAATACAAGAAAATACCTACGTAACTAATTTGCGTGACCTTCGTATCAGCGTCCTAATGCCTTGAAATCAAATATTTAAGTGCCTCTATTCCACGTTGCAGTACCGACATAAATTATGTCGACGAGACGAGCCCGAATCAAAGCTGTTACCGCATTGCCACCGAGAAGAAAGAATGTGGATAATGTCGAAAGCAAGAAAAAGCTGGAAGAGAAAAAAGAAGGCTATGAATCAGGGACTAAGCCTTCATCAGAGCGCCGACCTTCGTGTGACAAAACTCCCAAAGATCAGAGGGTATCAATAAATAGTACAGCTCAGGAGCTGGCAAAAGATGGATTTGAAGTTAATCTTTCTTCAAAACGCCGCGTTTCCGTCGACAAAACGGTCAAAGAAGGACATAAAGATGGTACTAAAACACCAAAAGCTCGTCGGTTATCTGTTCAAAAAACTCCAAAACGTTTATCCGTTGATAAAAGTCCAAAAACACGCTGCCTATCTATCGATAAAACTCCTAAACAACTTGTAACAACTGAAGCTATAGCCCAGATGAGACTGCCAAGCAATAAATCTGTCCCGGATAAAGTTACAGAAAACACTCACCTCACTAATTCTGACAAAGCAACTGATTATTCATCCACACCTGATAAGGAATGTGCTTTTTCCAATAACATACTCAAAGGCCTTTTAGATGCCCCTGAAAGACAGCACAAAAAGACACATTCAAATTCACAGTTTACCAAAACTGTGGATAATGTCCCAGCTGAATTTACAACAGCCCATGAAAAAGTAACTGTTAATTTCAAGCCATCAACCAGTAAGGATATCCAAAGTGACAGTGGTATTGAAACCAAGCGGCCAGCAGCATTCTTTGTGTCACCAATAGGTAGGGCAAGTACATGCCACCCCTCACCCATTGTCAGGACTCCAGTTATTGAAGTAGACCTTATAGCTGAGAAGATGATTGCACCACACAAAGGGCCCAATTCTGTTAAAAGCTCCAGTTTCATAGAAAAACATGCAGCGGATGTTAAACAACAGTTTGCAAACCCTGAGGTTGAGATCATAATTGAGAAAATCATTGATAAAAATGACTTAAATAAATTTAAGGGGACCCTAACTTCGGACAAAACATCAAAAGATCCTAATAAGATTATTGATGGTGAGTTTATTTCATACTAGATGGAAACCTACTATGAACACTGTCAAGAATGTGATGAGGATGAATGAAGCGAAAAAGGTAGGCCAGGATTGTAGCAAGTGGAAATCCGTGGTCTCTGTCTACCGCTCTGGAAAGCAAGCATGACTTTATGTATGTATGTAGTAGCAAATCCAGGGGGTATTAAGGAGGGTCAAGAACCCCAACAAGGACATTTAAGTCCACCCCTGACAAATCTCAAATTAAACTTGATATTAAGCTACTTTCTTACTATGCTTTGTACATTACAATTATCATCACTTATCCTTATTTAATCCATGTAGGGTATTTTAAAGAAGAATGTATTTTTTTGCTAACAGGTTCTAAAGTTTTGGTTAAGTGAAAAAAGGCTAATTAAATATTGAGCTCTTTTTTTAGTGTTTTAGTGTTAACCTTTATAAAGCCTACATGCAGCTGGGTCAATCCCCTCCCTAAATAAAATCCTGGATCCGCCACTGTGTAGATGGAACAAGCTTAGTTTATGAACTGGAATGTACATATCCCCAAAACATCTTTCTTTCATCTTGTAGTTAACAGCCAACTGACTTTTTGCTGTAACTCAGACACTAAGACTTTTCCACACTTATGGGCCCAGACTTGTTTATTGAGGTTCTTAACCCAAAGATTGCCAACAGGACCCTATTAATAAGCCTATGCAGCCTGTCTGTCTGTCTGTCACAGGCTTTTAACCATAATATGTAGCCTGTTATAATCATTCAAAATCCATGTAATTTTTTTTAACAAAAACATGATTTGATTATGTACTTGCTTAAAGAATAGTAGAATCCAGTGCTTAGCAGGATTGTATTTCCATAATGTCATATCATTTTTAAATTTGAGGATTTTTTTGACATTGGTCAGGATACTTACATCAAAAGATCCTAATAAGATTATTGATGGTGAGTTTATTTCATACTAGATGGAAACCTACCATGAAGAATGTGATGAGGACGAAAGTTAACAAGAGATTTTTTGTACCAACAAATAATCAAAAGTAAATGTGTTGAAAAAAATTTAGGTGCCTGCAATACATAGTAGGGTAAATCTCTTAAATTCTATTTCCTTGCCAACAATGAGCCGTTTGTAATCTGAGGATGGTCTTTAGTTTGTTAACAAATTATTTCAATTTTTTCAGAGTATGTATTCAATCCTTTACCAGAAACACGTAATGTCATGGATGGAATTGTACCTCTCCAGCAAATCAGTAAAGCACCCAAACCACTAGACTTATTGAAAAATGAGATCATATCAGAGAATGCGGAAGTATTATTTGATCCGATTGTGCCTTTGCCGTCTCCGAGCAAAGTACGGCCGAAGCTACGTCCGGTGCCGAGACTAGGGCCTCGGAGGAATAGTTTCCAGCAGGTAATATCCATATTCTTCATTAACATATTTTTTAATTCATTATTAAAATAAAAAGAAATAAAGTACATTCAGATCAGCAAGACCAGACAACACGAAAAACATCTACGCATACAAGCTTTTGTGTAAAACCACATAATGAATTGTACTTTGTTACAGAAAATAGTGAACAGTTAATATGAACTGGAACATTATTTGGGTCAAATAGTATCTGAACAGTAGTTCATTGTTTCAAATCTAGATTGCCATACAATGGCTTCCAATTAACATTATTTACACACAATGATATGAATATGTTGGGTTATCAAAAGTTGGATTAAATGTTGTCAGAAGAATTCCATAAAATCCCAGTCTTTAGATAAATAAATAATAAATACACAACAAGCCCATACGCAGTCCTGACACCACACTAGGATTCCCTGTGTCGTGGGTATCAGGAACTACTAGCACACCCAGACCCGGAAAAAAGATGCGCAGAACATGCAAACATTTTTCTCGCAGAACAGCAGGAATCGAACCCGCACCTCATGTGTCGCAGCCGACTACTCTATCCGCCGCGCCATCGAGGACGTAAACATCAGGGGCATTCGACCCGTTGGGCGGGGAGCCGAGGGCGGTAGTTCATAAGCACAACGTACTAGATAAATCTTATCTAAAAGATATCTGTAATGTTATATTCGTGTGTACAAATAAATAATATGAATTTGACTGATCAATAAGTTCCATCCCGCAGGGCAGCGCAAGTGAATCTGAGGATGAGAACCGGCGGCTGCACGGTCGTCCGGTGACCCCCGCAACCACTATACCGTCGCGGCAGCGGCACGACTCACACACGTCACATGCTACCACCCAATCCATCCTTCCAAGGTATACTACACTAGCTACTGCCCACGGCTTCGCCGGCGTGGTACCAGGATAAAAAGTAGACCGTCAAGGCAGCGTATGTAAGAAACTTATACGCATGAAGATGATGATGTATATACAGCCTATGTCTACCCTAAAGGTCCATTCCTAAATATTGGTGGAAGATTTTTTGAAATCGGATGAGTAGTATCGGACATTACCTCCTACATCCAAACTTACAAACTTTACTTTTTAAAATATTAGTGTAGATAGTATTTAAGAGATGACCTCAGCCACGCGACGCGGAGGTCATCTCCGAACCATAGAGTTCGTACAATCGACCGCACATCAGTAGAAACAGTATACATAATCATAAATAATGCTGGTCACTTTTTACATAACTATTTTATCTATTGTTAGAAAGAAAACACATTTGCATTGTAACCAATCATTAGACAAAATTTATAAAAATATAATTTTATACGAATCATGTGCAGCCTCAGCCGTTAGCTTCACCCCCAAGGCACGAATGCGAATGTCCCGCGTTTCATCTGTTAGTGTTATAGCTAGTAGGTAGGTAGGAAAAAAAGCTTTCACTCACATGCCAGTCTCTGACTGCTTGACGTGTTGCGATAAAAACTATCCAATCTATCTAGATATATCTAACTATGTTTCAGAGATGTGGCTCGAGTCAGGAACGACTCAGTATGCTCCACCGTGAGTCAAGCGCCCTCACAAACCGCCGTGGGCTCGCCTTTGCGAGAACGAGAAAAAACTCACAAGTGAGTTTTTTAAGAACTTTCGTCGATTTTCGAAGATGACGACGAGGGAACGATAGAACTATCAGACCCTCGTAGACTACATCAAATTTTTTTATAAACTAGGTCGTATTATATAATTGTGACATGTTAGCACAGCTAACATGCCTTGAAACAGACCCATATCGAGTTAATAACATTAAAATTTCGAACCATACTCTCTCACAACATAATTTTCTAAGCTCTGCAAAAAGCCAAAAAGTTAACTACATACATCTTGTACTAGCTGTGCCATGGCCGTCCTCGGACCCAGCCCTCCGCGTCGCATCGCCCGTAAGCACTATTATTTCTTTTGCTCGACTTCTAAGGGTCGTCGCGTGATCCTATACCTGATATTACCTTCCTCACGAAATGGGCTATCAAATGTAAAAATATTTTTTTCAATTCCGACTGGTATTTTAAGAGATAAGCGCGTGAAAAAAATTAACTCTTCAGCTTTGTTATTATAAACAATATGTTGTATGTCGTTAAGGATTTAACATAGGTACATAAAAGATGTCCATCTTGGCCTAAGAATCATCGGCATTAGCAAGTTGAATCGACGACCGATGGGGAGGAAAGGTTCTTAAATGGCGACTGCGAAACGTACGTCGCTGTGTAGAAATAAATAAAATAAAAAACTGTATTTTGTTTCTAATGAATTTCAGATCCCGTCGCGAAGAGATGACCGCTCGTCGGAACGCGGCCATGCGTAGGCGTCAGTTAGAAGTGGAACGGGACAAACTCACCATGTACGACCTGATATTCTACAACCCTAAAACAAATCCTATCATGTAAGTACAAAATTCATTATTTCTAATCTATGTTTATCTCTGTTTACATGCATCGGGATGCGCTCGGGTGTTTTACCTTTATAGCAATTTCTGCATAGAGAGGCTACGTGCGTCGTCGTCATTCGCCTCGCGAGACTGACTGACAACTCCAGGATTGTGTGAACGGTAGTTCGCGTTAGTACTCGTACACGAACTTTTCGACGTCGTATATATGACGCCGTCACGTCAACAGGACTGAAATAAAAATATAATTGGAATCGCTGCTAGTATATTAACAGTGTTGACATTTCTTATGTCTAGCTATAGCCAGGCTTATTTCTATAGGTGGGACCCGCAGACCATACATTCGAATACATTATATTTAACGATTGTCCCGCAATAGATAAAATTCAGTCGGTTTCCTTAATCTTACTTAAATAATGGCCTTCCTGACTCGCAGCCCCGACCAAGACGAGATAAAAGCTAAAGAGGCCAACAAGAAGGAACAGGAGGAACGCAAGGCGGAGATCACGCACCAATCGTACTCCAAAGAGGAGTCCCCTCCCGAGGCCGCGCCCACCGCCGTGCCACAAATCAAACTCGGACCGAACGGGGACATTATCCTCGACGAGCAGAGTTTGGTAAGATAGAAATTAAAAGACAAAGTCAACAGGTTTTTATTAATTGAATCACAGGGCAGGAGTATTAGAGCTTCTGTGGAAGGGTCCGGGGAAGTGCTACCACCATGTCTATTTTTGCCGCCAAGCAGTAATGCTCTCATTGCAGTATTAAGTTTAGAAGAGTATAGGTATATGAGTGCCGGTGAAATTACATGCACATGGCACTTTTCACCCGTTATGTCTCAGGGTCAGCAACGCGCGAGTTTTACCTCTGGTGTTCCAAGCATTCATAGGCTACGGTAACCGCTTGAAAATCTCCTTTTTCGAAGTCTGTTAAAGGTGAATCACGGACATTTCTAATTTCCCAGATAGTGAATCAATCGGAGCAGCGCAAGTTGGAGACGTCCGTGGTCCGCGAGGGCGCGTGGGGCGGGTCGGGGAGTCGCGCTTACCGCCGCACGGCGCGCACCGCTGATTGGAGCAACGCGGAGACGGTGCGCTTCTACCGGGCCCTGGCGGCCATGGGCACAGACTTCACGCTGATGCAGCCTCTGTTCCCGACTAGGACTCGGCGGGACCTCAAGCTTAAGGTCAGTTTCTTTCACCTTGGTAACTAAACATAATAATAATAATACTAAAAGCAATTTGACGGCTTCTGTGGCGCAGTGGATGTAGACGCAGAAGATTGCGGGTTCGATTCCCGCCGCGGGACAAATGTTACAATTATTTGTCTCATACAAACATTTTTTTTATAATATGTATAAATTTACAAAAAAAAATATGAGTAGTATATCAGTCACGTAGTTCCCATAACAAGCTCTGCTTAGTAAGGGTGCTAGATGATGCTGTGTGAAAAATCACAAGCATTATTTATTATTAATTTATTTCCCTAGAAACAGAATTACAATAGATGACATAAGTTAGATTAATTAATTAGTAAAAACTCAGACAAGTACCTACTTATATTAATTCTTTATATTTATTAATTCATGTAAATCGGATTTCATACAAAAAACACAGCAAACAATTGCAGTCATGACTCCTTAAACCCATACCAGGATTACCTAGTGTGGGTTTAAGGAACTACGGTACCATGGAGCCACAACAGTGATTAGTTAACTTGCAAACAATTTAATTTCATTCAAATTGAAAATAAAATTATCTTTATCTTTATTTATGTTTAATAGTATGTGTTGATCATTTCTTATTCTTATCATATGACGACCTCGCTTTCTCTCCCTAATAGAGTGTTGTTGAGTGTATATCACTTCGCTTAGCATTAGAGTAAAATTAACTGTCTCTCAAAGTATTCTATTCTTCTAGTTCAAAAAAGAAGAACGCCACAATCTAGCCCAAGTAGACATGGCGCTGCGCTCTCGCTCGGAATGGGATCCGATTCGTCTAGAAACAGAGTTCACCGAGGAAAGGCAAGCCGCCGAGGAAGCCAGTAAGAAAGCTAGGGAACGGCTGATGCGAGAAAAGGAGGCAGAGAAAGAGAGAGAACGCGATAGGAAGAACCTTGGTCTGAAAAAGAGTAAGTGCTATTTTCATATAACTTGCTAGAACCAATCTCCTGTCGCCTATAGTAAATAATAATAATTTTAATTCAGGCAACACAGTAAAGTACATGTATACATAATATGATCCATATCATAAATACCATGAAACTAAAATAAATATAATTGATAACTTTAAAATCGTTTGTCCAGACTGTATGACTGATCTATCAACGCACAGCCAAAACTACTAAGTCTAGACAGCTTATATTTGGAACATAGATGTTTTTATAAATAAGCTTGTGCTAATAAAGGATTTTTGGAAACTTTTTTTAAGAGGGGGAATTTAGGGATGAACTTTGTAAAGTCTTTGTTTTTTGAAGTTAGAAACATGAAAATATGAATTAAAGCTGCTGAGCGTAAATTAATAATGAAGTGTTTCAGGGTTTTCACATTTTAAGGGGGGGGGGGGGCAAAATGGGGCGTGTAAAAATGTCGAGGAGTATGGGTTTTCTAGAGGTAGAAACTTGAAAATTAGATTCGAAGCTACTCATCATAAATAAATAATGACGTGTTTCAGGGTTTTTTGATTTTTACATTTTAAAGTGTTCCCCCTTTGGGTGTGAAAGTGTATATGGGGGGGGGGAAAGGTTTTTTATTAAACACGACTCCACGCGTTATAGACTTTTAAGAAACCTTTTCTAAAATTACAGGTAGATGTTCCAAAATGCTGGGAGATTCAGCTATGCCGAAAGTATTTAGTCAGAGTAAAACGACTCCATCAACCCTCGACGAGTATGTGAAATTCCAACAGGAACGAAAAAGAGCCAATCAGAAGCGAAACAAAAAGAAAAAGCAGATTGAACCGATTGTTCCTGCTAGCCTGGCGACGATGAAAGGTGTGATGGTTTCGACAGCGGCGTCTTCCGTCCTTACGCCAAGCCCATCTCTAGCTACCCTCACCTTACTAAGCCGCCATGCTAGGCTAAGAAATATCGCGCCAAAGAAACCCATCTCGAACGATATGGCTATTATAACCAAGGAAGTGCCTTTATCTATAATACCTCCGAATATAGAGACCGGTTCTCTAGTTGTATTAACAGTGAACGATCCACAGTCACCGTCCAGGAAAATGTTACAAACGTACATAGCACAGGGACCTGGTAATTTAGCGCCAGTGTCGTTACCGGCGAACTTCCTGAATTCTGTGGTCGGTTTCATGAAGAAACCAAACGCTCCGATATCTGCTGCTGGATCGCCCAGTGTAAGTTTAGAACGATCTGAAATGCCTAATCGTCTCTCTCCTAGGAAAAGAAAGAGTTCATATACTATAACACAGTTATGATGTTTGCGACGTAGTTACCTAATAGTAGTATTTAGTTAACATCGTTTTGGTTTTATAGATAAGCTGATAATTTATATTTTAGAAGCATAGCGTTTTACACAGCAGCTGTTTCAAAATGATCTTATGAATAAAGATTTTACGCAATTAACATACCCATCACTTTACCCGCCAGCAGGGCGATCACACTAACCCATGGATGGGATGAATCGTATCACGCTAATTTTGTAGGCTGGATGTGCCAAAGATGGACAATGCGAATGAACGAAATTGGTTCCCCATTGGATGTTCCGTTATTTAAATAACTTTTAATCAGATAATTTGTGGATTGATTGCTATCTCGATAGCCATGGGTTAGTGTGATCGCCCTGCAGAGCCCGTTTATGTTTGCCATAAGAGGTTGCAAACGATTTTTCTTGATGGTTCTTACATAAGTTGTATAGCCACAAGTCAATAGGATCAGGAGGTCGCTACAATCGATGTTGGACAAACAAGTATTAACTCACTGTATATCTTGTACAGTAAAATAAAACGTATTTACCAATACTTTACTTTGTCTATAACGTTTTATGAAATATTTTTTTTAACATTTTGCAAGCTTTCTCGCGTTTTTTCAGACCGCCTTATATTGATAATCGGTAGGGTGTTGCTCTACTAGAGATAAATCTTGAACTTAATCTCATTTCATAATCATAGGCCTCCCCCAAAGAGTGTCATGACGAACGATCTTGAGCCAACTCCATCCACCGAACATAATCCAATAGCTTCTAGCCTTCCAATAATCAGCATCATCTAATGTAGTTGAATAATAAAATTATTGGATTTTGTAGCTATTATACATAATAATATTGCTACAAAATGGTAATGTAAGCTGTAGCTTAGATTAGATTACAGTACAGGTAATTTAAGCAACACAGTCCGACAGAAACAGTGATGGAAGAGCTCTGAATTACAAAATTTTAATTAGTGTGATCCATCCTAATCACACCAATGTATTGCGGGAGATTCGGATGTAATGAATTTACCCTGTTTATTTTGGATCATGTTTCTTGAATCGCCCTGTAGATAGGTTATCTGGCTTGTTTTTTTATATAATCTAGTATGTTGTATTGTTAAAGTATTTAATAAAATAAATTATGCATTTAACATTTTAGCACTTATATCTGTTGTATTTATTAATTTCCTAAAGAAAAGAACATAAATTGTTTTACACATAGTTTATTTACAATTAGAGTAATCATACTTATATTATAAATTACATATTTCTGTAGGAGCCATTAAATAATAAATGGCTGACAAAAACTAAAGAAAAAAGTTCTGCTAAGGTTTTAATTAGTTTTTAATACCACAAGTAAACATATATTGATTCAGTTATTCCACCCATAGTCAAGACACCAAAAGTTTTGATGAGCTACACAGAATTATATTATGAAACAGTCTCTCGTACAAAAGAACGAAAAAAATAATTACACGGCATTCCGTGAAAACACCGAGGTACGAAACGTCTTTTCCGGAACCTAGTCCGAACCGGAACTGTATTCATAGTAGTCTTGGTAACAGGCGGGTAGTGGCTGTCAGTGAGCCTCCACGATCTCGTGCGGAAACCACTGCGATGACTCCAGGCTGTCCCAGACTGACAGCTCAGGGTCCAAAAACTCTTCGTTCATCTGGTCCACGTCGTACGACTTCTTGTGATCTGTGAACAGAACATGGTTCAGAGAAAATGTTATATTTCAAGCTCCTTGAAATACGACGACGTCGGTGACGCGGCGGGCTGAGACGGAAGAGGTGCGGGGTTCAATTCTGGAAAAATATTAGCTTGTGCTGCAGATATATTTATTCCAGGGGGTTCCTTTCACGCTAACGCAAATTTGTCAAGGCAAAACGTGTCAGAATTCCATTTCCACATCTAATATCATTTTCATACAATTCAATCTTTCCGCAGGCGTTAACGCCAACAGAAAGTGGTATTTGTCTAGGCACTCAGGTCTGGATGTTGTGGTACCACCGTACTCGTAGCTCCTGGTACCCACGACACAGGGAATCCTTTCGTGAGGTCAGGGCTATTTATGTGAATGTTGGGTGTGAAAAAAATTATAGGTTAGGTCCAAATGCCCAATTTGCCCTCTGATTATAGGGTAACATTTCAACAGTTTTAGTTATAAGTAGTTTAACTAAACTACTAAACGATTCAGATAATAAATTCATGGAACAACAGGATCATTCCCCCGCACAACAAAGATAAAATAATTAATATTGCATGACCATATTTTACACTAATTCGTAAGGGTGCCGTCAGACAGGAAAAGAGACGAAGGTCCGATTTTATTGCAAACAAAATAGTCGCCGGCACGAGCGACACACACCCGTAACGTTCCGGTCCGATTTTCCGATGGTAAAGCGGCCCGGTAGGAAAACTATGTGTCCCATCACTCCTTCGAGCAGTTAAGAAAGTGAGAGTGTGATATGTGACGATAAACCCGTTTTCAATTCCTAATCTTATGCCGCGTTCACGTATGCGCCATTTGCGCACGAATGTAGACTACTTAGTACTAATCTGTGACGTAATATGAATGTATATTCCACCACATGTATCTTCATCTTCAAGTCCTTATCCCACATTACGTGGGGTCGGAACAACAACGTGGACTTAACCAAGTCATACTTCACACAATCCATCAATCTTTTATTTGGCCTACTTCTGCTTTTATTTCCACCCACATTCATATTTAAGACTCTTCTCTTAATATGACATTCTTCCCTCCTCATGAAGTGCCCATACCATGCTAACCTATTACTCCTCAACTTTTCCGTCACTACTTTCAAATTTCGCCTGATATACTCATTCCTTACATACACACATCCATCTCAACATTCGCATCTCAGCTGCGTGCACTCTTCTTTCATCAATCCCTTCGTTTGTACAACACACCGAACCATACAATACAACAGGTTTTATGATCGTTTTGTAAATTTTTCCTTTGAGCCTAAGAGGCATTCGTGGATCACATGTAGTTGCTGTAACCTTTCGCCATTTCATCCATCCCGCATTTATTATGTTCCTCAAAAGTACGTATGGGGGAGCGAATTACGCATGCTAAATACATGTTGCCCCTAAAGGCACGATTAAAACATCTTTTGCAAAAAGACAGTACATATATATGTCAATCGTAAATTTATAATACTATAAATCATTGTACAGACTTTATCCACATACAATTTCTAACTGCAAAAATACCCTTACCAACTGGCTGAAGTCCAAAAGCTATAACGAAATAGAGGACATCGTACACACAATAACGTCATAGTAAAGAGACACTCTCAAGTAACAGTGGGATGATTCCCTTCATTACCCAGCCTCTTAAGAGACTGGAGATTTTGAAGGAAGCCAAACAAACACACACTTCCACACCACACATACACATACACACAATGCGCATTTAAGTTTTAGTTTAGTTAGTTTGTTTTTTTTTCCTTTTAATTGTTCCTATTAGGTACAACTTATAAGATAATTTATAAAAATGTTATAGAAGAGTGGGTTTTCCTAACACAAGCATATAATTGCTTAAAACGGGACTCCAAACCCAGTACTAATTACTAATTTATAAGTAACACAAATAAATATTTTGTATTTGTAAATACAGAGTATACAGGGTACTCACCAACTAGCGCCAACTCATCGACTTGCAGCTTCTGCGCGGCAGCTTGCACGGGATCGACGGCAGGCGTCGGCGGCGCACTCTCGCCCTGCCCATAGTAGCCAGACCACGCTGAGTAATTTTGCCAATAGGCGGACGGATCATAATATTGGTTGTACTCCTATAATATATAACCGCTCATCAGTACCACCCATTTCGTCTAAGCGAGTTCTAACCACAAGTGAGGCTAGTTGAAGCTGCTTTCTAAGCTATGATTAGACGCCTTGATAATGCAACGGAAACGGTAGAATCAAAACTCTGTTTTGAGTACAAATATTTGGAATTCCTTTCCATTCTTGTTGCAGCATCTGCAAAATGTATTTTGGAAGCCTAAGACTATGATATGATATGATAGATAGGCGGCGATACAGATGATACTGTAAGAGTTAAAGAACTTCGGTATCTCGGACACTCGGATCCATAAAATCAAACTCAACACTAAGGCCCGTGTTATTATAACGAATACTAAACTGAATTGAGACTCAAGCAATCCCTGCTTGAGTCAAATGGAAAAGAGCACAAAAATCTATGTTAGACTTTAACTAGATTTTGTTTGTGATCGGAATACGAGCCTGAAAGCGATCATAAGATTTGTTGAACCGTCAAAAGTCCAAAAAAGACAACACAATTGTTATCATTTAATAATACGGGTATAAGATTTATTAATAAAAAAATCAATTTCGGCGGGACTCGAACTTGGTAAGCGGAGACTTTACCAACTAAGCCACGAGATCGTTACCAGTCTGATTTGGAATATTACAAAATCTTGCGATTTCCCTTAAGTGTGAGTTAGCACTTTTAAACCCCAATACGGGCCTAGTAGTCAAAGTCCCAAGTACCATTTCAAGATACTTAAATCAAGTTAAAAATCACAGTGTACCGTTAAGAGCAGGTAAACTATGGTTAACTTGTATTAAATTGTGAATATTCGGTAAACGTAGCCCAGACAAAACTTCGGTAGTTGTATAGTAGCATATTAGTCTATCATAGTTGTAGGCCTCCAAAATACACTATACGGCATATTTTGAGCGATATACGAATGCGGTTTCTAAGCTGAGATTATGAGCTATCTGTAGTCTGAATGGCAACAGAAATTCAGAAGTAAATTTGAAGCGAGTATATATTATAAAGCCAATAGATGAGCTGAGCGTGAATTTATAAGCGCACACTTAGCAGGTAAAATCACATGGTTTATACAGATTACTAGATTCTAGATAATTTCTGATGTTTTTAGTGGTCAAAGCTTTTACACAGTTTAAGACAAACTTAAATATTGATATTAAACTTTTGATGATCTAGCTAGAATAATAAATAATAACTTATTCTTTCAAAATTACAACTAATTGACGGTTACAAAGAACTAGATAATTTCCTTATTTTTGAAATTGGGAAAAAAAGAAGGAGTAGTAGACAAATAAATAGTCAAATGTAAGCAATCATATCGTTGCAGTATATGTAACCCAAATGAAGACTCAGAATGAGTCGAAAACTTGGATTGGTTCAAGAAAATTCTTCTACAGACTCCATGTCTAATTAAATAATATGATAGATCAATAGATCGTCAATGCGCCAGGAAATTACCCTGAGCAACTACCATTAGAATTGAAACTAGAGTGGCCAGAGATCCTATTAGAAATTAAAAATACTGTGATTTTAGCCACATAGATTTTGCTATTTTTTACTGTTTTTAAATGTATACCATACTCGAAGAGCCATACCTGCCCATTGGTATAAGTATTGCCAGTATTTCCGCCCGCAGCCTGTGCGTTGAGCACGCTCTTAGGTTTAGGCACTGCGGTGCAAATCTTCAGCGGTTTGGATCCAAGACCCGTGTAGCTGTTCATAGCGTATAGCGCATTGCGCTGCTCATCTTCAGAACCGAAGCGAACAAAGCCGTAGCCTTTTGTGTAGCCAGAACTGTCTAATATTACTGAAATGTGAAAAAAAAAGTCAGGTTGAATCTGGAATAAATGTACAAGTTTATTCTATCTATCTATCTAATCAGCAGGTAACACCCACTGTTGAGTAAAGGCCTCTTCTCTATTACGCCACTCCTGGCGGTCTTGTGCCAGCCGAATCCACTGCTCACCTACTGCCCTCACAATATCATCTGATCAGCGGGCAGGTGGTCTGCCTCGAGGCCGCCGCATATCTCTCGGCCACCATTCTGTGACTGCTTTTGTCCATCTGTGGTACTCCCGCCTTGCCAAGTGCCCTGCCCATCTCCACCTGAGCCTCGCTATCCGTATACCTACATCCTCCACTTTAGTGAGACGTCTAATCTCGATGTTTGGTATACGGTCCACGAGATGGATTCCTAGCATAGCCCGCTCCATAGCTCTTTGAGCAACTTTCATGGTATACATGTGCTCATTAGTCAGGGGCCATGTTTCGGCTCCGTAAGTGAGGATGGGCAAAACACATTGGTTGTACATTGGGGGATATTGGATTTAAAAACTTCTTCCAGTTTTCCAAAAGCAGCCCAACCCAGTTGGATACGCCTATTTATTTCCCTCTTTTGTGAGCCTCGGCCAAAGGATAAACGATGCCCAAGATAAATGTACTCATCTACTGACTGTATTCTGTAGTTATTTATAGTGATGTTTGGTATGCATGACAGATGATTTGTCATTACCTTGGTCTTGGACATGTTCATCCTAAGACCGACGCTCACGGGGGCCTCAAGCAGTTCAGTTAGCATGCTTTGGAGATCTGTAGCGGTCTCAGCCATAAGGATGAGGTCATCGGCAAAACGTAAGTGCGACATATAACGGCCATTGATTTTGATACCTCTCTCTTCCCAGTCTAAAGTTTTCATGATGTCCTCCAAAAGAACTAAATTCTTACTAATATGCAAAACGTCGACATGTACTAAATATGGTAATGTATTGACGCGCCTCATAATACCTCTACTTGGTAACCACTAGGATCTAGTAATATAGATCTGGTTATCTGTGGATTCATCATGGGGTTCAAGACTTTACTTGAACATGTTTTTTTTTTATTTAGAAAAGTTCATTCGTGAACGTAATTTTCGCATACAAGAGCCTATGACCAAAACCATTACATACCTATCACCTATTGCAGCATGTAATATGTGGCCAAAAAACCAATGAACCGATTAAGTCATTGCAAAAAAAACACATTACAAATGGTAATGTGTTACAAACTAAGCTGTTTCTAAACACAAACAAATATCCCAATCACATACTAGTATACCGGGCTCCTTGTGTCATAGTTAACCTATGACACAAGCGCAAAAGCCAATGGCTTCCAGCAAACCACGCAATTAAACCAGTTTTCTGTGAATCTTTGGATATGTTTAGAGATATTTAAAATAGAAAATACTGCTATTTACCATATTTTCGACAATTTTACAAACGTTTTGTAGCTAATTTGACTAAATCCACAACCCACGACCGCGTTCGACATCGTGTATCGCTCAACATTCGCGTTTGGACCGGCGAACATTTAGTAATAAAATTAATAAATTTACCTTTAGCAGTCTTGATAGAAGAATATTTGGATGCAAAGACTCTATACAATGAGTAGTCATCAACCTCAGGGCTTAGATCACCGACCCACACGGAGAACTCTCTTTCAGTCTGCAGGTTAGCACGAGCCTCTCGAGATGCTGTGTTCAGCCGGAATCGGACTACGGGGAATGTGCCCGGAATGGGCTTGCCATTTAGCTTGTGCATTGTGTCAATCGCTTCTTCATCAGTCTGTAAAAACCACAAAGAAGGAATAGATGCAGAATATTAATAATTAGTCTATTCCAAATGCAGAGCGACCATTGACCCAAGGCATTATGTTAGCGCAGAAGAAAACAACAAGATTGCTCTCATTTATTTATTGTTTATGCTTTTACCGTGTTTCGTGGTACAAAGTGGGATGAACGATGCTGTCAGGCTGAGGTAACAAACCTGATTTATAAAATTTTTGTTTTTAATTAACATTATTGTAAATTTTATTTCATAAACATACAGTATGTATCTATCCATAGAGTTATCATATAGTTGTTCAAAGACTGCAAGACACACATTTAATAGGGATATAAGGTAATTGAAAATTATAACCAATGGAACAGTTAAAGCTAAGGAAGCTGCTAAGATTTTTCTTGCAAACACCAGCTTTTGGACCAAAAATCCTCACTTTTTAGTGAGAGTTAAATATAAAAAAATACCTAACATTTATAAACCAATAAAAATTTGGGATGACCGAAATTTTGGTACCGAAATTGGTACGCTCAAATGTCAATGACCATTTTTCACTCTGACTTTAGAATATACTTTATGGCATTTATACACCACAACTTTATCTGTGTTTGTCTAACTTCAGTGCACACTCTAGGAGTGGAGTTTTGCAAAATACTTTCTTAACACATTGATTGATTGGAAGGTAAGTTCCTTTTAATAAGTATCATATCAAAAGAGGCATAGCCTCCAATCAACCTCAGGTCTCTCGGAATTTCAGTTTAGGCTGTGGATTGATTGTCAGTCAGCCATGCAACAATTTTATATACTATGTTAATAAAGAAAATAACCTGAAAATGAACAAAGGCATATCCTGCTGGCTCTCCAGTAAACTTGTTCCTCATAACTTTGACTGCTAGGGGTCTTTGGCCAAGTCGGTTAAAGGCTGCCATGATGAAACTCTCCGTCATATTGGGCTCCAGCTGAAACAAAACATGTCACACTAATTAGATAGGGTCTATCATAAACTGACGATAACAAACAATGTAATTAGAAAACGTCCTAGTTCATACATATCTTGGCGTATGAGCTTGATTTCCTTAGGTTAGGAATTATGTTCTACCCAATGCCTAACCTAAGGAAAGTGATTCATGTAGAGACGTCTTTAGAACGTTTTTATGGATACTCAGCATATCCAAGGCTGACACTAGACATACTGTAGAATGGGAGAGAGCTCCGACTCATTTGGTTAATTTTATTTCAGAGGTTACTAATTTTATAAAAAAAAAAAAATACTAATAAAATTAGAAATTAGTAGGGTACTCCCTACCATGATTTCAACATAAAACTGCTGCAGTTTCTGGAATCAAAGAAGTAGGTTTACTTCTTAGATTCCAGAAACTGCGAGGTTATCGATCGGCCTCAAATTAAAATAGTAGATTTCTACTCACACTGCCCATCCATAGTTGGCACTGCATGGCGGTGTGTTTATTTGAATTGAAATCAAGCCAAATATATTATTAGTTCACTTCTTGATTATGGCTTTTGCACAGAGTACTTTCTGGGCTTTTGTAACTGTTTACAATTATAATTTTTCTCGAGAAAAACAATTGCCCGGTAAACGAAATGAATGAATGAATGAATGATCCATAGTTCCATAAGCAAGGGCAAAAAAATATCTCTGACAGGATGCAAACACACACAGGTTATCGAAAGATCGAATCATTGGGAAATAACCACTTCGTTTCCAAGAAATGAAAAATAAACAATAGAAATAAATCACTAGTGATTTCAACACCAACGAACGAAATCAAACCGTATGTAATCGATTTTCTAAACTTATTCGCATAACTTTCAATGATGACGTATTGTTGTTAAGTCAATTGTTAATAATAATGTCAAAGATTCGCCAATCGTCGTGTTGTCAGCAAAAAACTTCCAGTAAGAGTAACCAAGTTAAAAAACTGCAATTATTATTCTGATACATCTTGGAACCAATTCAGCTGCACGAATCTACAGATCGATAAAAAGGTACCAATTGGAACATCATAACTTTTAGCCATCAGTCATCATCACAAAATAAAATTATTATCTCATTATGGCACGTTTAGATAACATTGATGCTCTAGAGAAGCAATTAGCTGAGCTTCAAGTGACTATGAACAGTATGGAAATGAATATTCCTAATAGAGTGAAAAAGATACCTCCTGTAGTGCCTCCCAAAAAGAAAGCACAGCCACAAGTGCCACATAGTTTCACTGTCAACAATTTACGAGAACCTTCGTATTCGACTAAGATTTCAACTGTTAACACCAATAACACCACATACAGTAACATACTACCTGATCCAGTTCATTCAACTCGTAAGGATTATGCAAATATGAGTCTCATAAATGAAGCTTCATACAGTAATCAAACTAAACAAAATGTATCAATGTTACCGAAAAGTTACACAGCAACCTATAGTAATGTCTCACCATACCACAATAACGATGACTTACCACTGCCACCGCCACCACCGCCACCATTGCCGATTACAAATGCATTTCAATACAACCACGCTACTGAAGAATATTTGCCTCCTCCATCACCAGTAAGTTCCAACTACAGTGAGTTGGTAAGAGCTACATCAAACTTGAATTATAATCAAGATAGATCAAACTATCCTCCAATTTATCAGAATGAGTTTCAAGATTTTGAACCATCACATGTTTCAACGTACGAGCCTCTTTATGAACCAATTAGCCCTCAACCAAGCAACATTTTTTCAACAAGTGCTAATTCCATCCAAAATTATCGTGACAAGTCACCACGTCAAGACAAATCACCTTTACCCAAAGAAGAAGAAGTAGATGCTCTTACCAATCTTCTTGTTCAATCTATTTCCGATAGCCAGGATTTGGATGTATTTGGGAAATGTATAAAATGTGATGGGAAAGTAGTTGGTGAAAATTCTGGATGTACAGCAATGGGCAACATGTATCATGTAAGTTGTTTCTGTTGCTATCGCTGTAACATCAATTTACAAGGTAAACCATTTTATGCTGTAGAAAGCCAACCTTACTGTGAGGTTGATTACTTTGAAACGCTTGAGAAATGTTCAGTTTGCGACCAACATATTCTGGATAGGATCATTCGCGCTACTGGAAAGCCTTATCATCCCAATTGTTTTACATGTGTGGAGTGTGGAAAAAGCTTGGATGGTATACCATTTACCGTGGATGCCATGAATCAGATCCACTGCATTGAAGATTTCCACAAAAAATTTGCTCCACGTTGCTGTGTGTGTGAACTTCCTATAATGCCAGAGGAGGGTGAAGAAGAGACAGTTCGTGTGGTTGCCTTGGATCGCAGTTTTCACGTACGTTGTTACAGGTGTGAAGATTGTGGTCTGTTATTGACGTCAGAAGCTGAGGGCCGTGGGTGCTATCCACTTGACAGCCACATACTTTGTCAGGAATGCAATACTCATCGCATATGTCTTTTAACTAATGTCATGACTACGGATCTTTAATTGAATTTATTTTAAAAGAAGCAGTAATCTATTTTCAAGCTATGCTATGTAGGAAGATAACCTTTAATTTCATGTAAGTGAATGCTTTTGTTCTATTTGTAGAAAAAACATACTGTATCTTAGATCAAATCTTTTGATTTTGTTTTCTTTGTAGGTATATAACTTTATTTGAAGATCTTTAATAGTAAATAATGTAGGGTGCTAATATTTTACTGTTGTAATGCTGCTTTAGTGATAGGTAGGTATGGTTTATACAATTATTTATGAAATAAGCAAATTTAAATTATGAATTTAAGGATCCATATATAAGACTGATACAGAGCAACTCTCTGTCTGTTGACAAAAGGATTCCAAAATGTGATACAGATAACATATTTTTCGATTATTTATAAAAAATGGCATTAAGAATGCTAAGTACTTTACTAATTGTAGGTAACTAAGTGCCACATAATACAAAATAGTTAAGTTTCTTATTGTGCTTTGAGAAATAAATAACTAATGACATAGAATGTACTTATTATTATATTCACGTCGTAACAAATTGAAACAAACATTAATGCTGTTTTATAATAGCTTTTATTATCTATGTAAGCAGTTCACTGTAATTTTAATATTATGTAGGTAAATCCTTACGTCTTTTCTATTCAAAATACTGGCTACATCAATATAGGCACAATCATCACAGAGTCATATAATTACCATAAAACTACTATTAAACATTATAGTTATTTAAAAAACATAAGAAGGTACCTAACCTAGTTAATCAATCTTAAGAAGAGAGCCACAAACATGTTTTTGGCTGTACCTATACTTAGTTAGCAAGTTCTTAGAATTTAATCAAACCAGAAACATGTTTAGTTTTTATACATAATTCATTTAAACGAAAATTCATAAAATTATGGTCTATGTTTATAGAAAAACATTTTTTTATGTAAGTTGTTATTTTTTTTGTTATTTGTTATTATTACTTTCTTGTTATTACAAGAATACAATAATGTGACTAAACTTGCCTTGAGATCAATAATTTAGACAAAGACTTATTTAAATTCTGTTTTATAAAAAAAATCACAGTAGACTTTATATCTAAATAGTGTTTGGCCTTTTTAGGCACCGTTAGATAGCGCTGCCTATTCAAGTTAATTTAACACTTAAGTTAATATAACTACATGTCATATTTTTTATGGGCATACACCTGAATTGCATCGACTATTCTGTAACCTCAAATAGTTTGTGGATCACACTTTGTGTTTTAGCTTGGTATTATACTTAGGTGGGCTTAGTACTTGTTTTAGGAAAAGAGATCTTTTATCCTGAATGTCTTTTGACATATCGTTAGTGGTGGTTGACATTACCTCATATGTCTGTTGTAGTGCATTCGTTTGTTTTTCAATGCTAGCTAAGGAATCAGTGCATAACTTGTTCGTCACACTTAATATATTTACATCTGAAGGATTTAAATTAAGTATACTCTCAGCAGATTGGAATAGTATTTCTTCGTCAGAATTAGTCCTAGGCTCAAAACGTTCCCTTAGAATAGAAAACTTTCTTCTTGGTCGATTTCTTGTTCCCTTTTTAATGTTAGAAACCTTTGTGGCACCTGTATTCAAAGGTGTCGGCCCTTCTTTTCTAAAGCAAGTGTCAAGTGTTTGAGCACTATCTATATCACTTTCACTGGAGACTAATTGCCACAATAAATTCATTTCATTATCTGGATCTATATTGCTTTGTTGGTTTCGATCAGACTTACTGTTGATTTTTTTAACTTGGGCTTTATTTGTACTACTACTTGATTTCTGGCGTCGTTTCGTGTTTTTGCAATTGCGAGAAGGACTTTCAACATCAATTATTTTATTTGGCATGGATCGATCATAAGTATTTAGTTTCATTTCTTTTTTGTTAATTTTTAATTGATGAATCTGAGTGTCACAATTTTCTTTTTCATGCAAAGACTTCATAATATTACTTGAAATGAATTTTGATGGTTCTTTCCACAACGCGTTTCTTAAATTATCATCAATTTTATCATACGTATGAAATTGTGGAGTATCCCAGATGTGATCTCTGCGGTGGTAAAGTATTCTCGGAGAATGATTTACAGTAGATTTACGAATTTCATCAATGGTGGCAACAAGAGAACTTTCAGAGCTAAGCCTTTTTTTAATTGCTGAATCTATATCTCCTAAATCATCGAATTCTTCAATTATAGGTTCTAGATGATTAGGATCTTTATTTAAGTCTGTAACACAAGATTTCGCCGTAAAAGTATCATCTTGGCATATTGCAGTGTTTGCATATTCATCCTGTTCAGTTCTATCAAATTTCACAAACACATTAGAGTATGTATGAGATTTTTTCGGTAAAGATGGAGCTGCTAGTATAGCATTTTTAAAATCTTGAGAAATGCAACTGCTAACTTCAGAGCTTCCTGAAGTTAGAGTGTCTCGACGTCTATCTCTTACAACACTTCCATCGTGTACCCAGTTTTCAATATCAGTGTATCCCTTCCAAGATCTCAAACCCCAAGCTTCTCTTGCAATATTGACTGCACACATATTTTCATAGTCATGAACTGATAAAATCTCTGTTGGGGTATCTGTATCACGTTGCTTTGATAAGAACGTCTTATTTTTACTTTTATCTTTTTTGGTATACATTTCTTTGAGAATATCTAGAGCTATTCTCTGTATATTCTCAATATCAGCGTCTTGATTTCCTACCTTTATATTTTTAAGTGCACTAAGACATAGTTTTTGGACAATATTTTCATTGAAAGTATTAATGTCTGAGCTATTAATATCACTAAAACTTAAGTCTAAGTCCATGTCAATTGAGTCAGAGGAAGTCTTTTTATTAGACCCTTCAGTGTCATGACTGATTACAGAACTACGGTCATTTCTTAAAAGTTTCATAAAGTCTTCATTTATAATATTACGCACATCAAGATTTAAATTATTGAGTTCGTCTCGTAGCTCATCAGCTGAGCATATCCCTCTTCGCTTATGTAAATTTAAATTACTGGACGTGATTTCATCAATAGAACTTTCAATGTTTTCTAAGCAAGATAATTTTAACGTTAACTCTGTTGGTGCACATATTTTCTTTTTATTTATTTTCAACTTGCCAGATAAGTGTTTCTTGAATTCTTCTTTTAACTGTGGTGTATTTTCTACAGTGTATACTTCGATACTAGATGCATCCATGCTGATATCACCGACGGGTGCAGACGTGAACATTGGTGTTCCTGATCTTGCAATCCAGTGGTCTAGTAAAAGTTTTTTATCGGTAGTTTCATTATCGATCTTTTTTTGTTCTTCTGATATGTTACTGGAAGTAAATGGAAAGTAAGTTACAATATTATCAACTTTAATTTCATGATCATCGTCCTCAACAGCTTTAAGAGGTCAATTGCTGGACAGAGACCTCCACCAAGAGGGCCTTGACAACGATCTTGGGCTACCTCCATCCAGCATCTTTCCGAAACCTTTATATGTAATCGTTTTATCTGGTTAAGGAACCAACTACACTACGTCAAGTTTGATGTCAAACCCTACTTTATCGAACTCATGTTTAGTTCGATAAAGTAGGGTACCTTACCGTATCTTCCATCTACATCTACCAGATAAGTTTGTTCGTACGCATGAACCTTGATAAGTTGGAAAAATTGGGGAAGGCACATCAATACCCAACTAGGCACCATAATAGACTGCGCAATCCTACGCACAAGTCCGAGAAATCAGTATAGGAGTCACCATATTATATAATCTGCCATATAAGATAATTAATGCAACATCTGACGTTATATGCATGAACAAACTAAAAAAGTTCCTACGGAAAAAAGCCTACTATTCGGTCAGCGACTTTATAGATAATGTAACCAGCAAGTAAACCATATTGTTTTAAAATGTATATTACCTACGTATTTTTGTATTGTGTAAACCTATCTATTTAACAATAAATTATCTATGTCTGTATCTGAACCTTCTTCTACAGTGGTGTTTTGATGTTGCCACTTCGACCGTAAGTGGCAACAGTCCATTTAGCTCAAATTTAAGATCTATGTTGGTGTCAATAACCTTAATTAACATGCATTTATTTGGTGTGAGGTTGTTGGTTATTTACAAGTGCCTTTTTATTACCTGTGATTATTATTAACAGTTTGCAGTCGTTGGGAGTTCTTAAATGATCGAACTTGCCTAAGGGTTGTGTTGTTTGGCCTATTATTTTGATTTGGTATGGATTTGTTATTTAATTCTATGTCATTTTCAGACATTTTCCAGGAAATTGGTCCCGCAGAGTGGAAGAATCGATAATATAGTATCATGGCTCCCATACCTAAAAGTCAAAAGAAAATAAAATTTGGTTAGAGTATGATCAAATCAATAAAGTAGAATAAAATAATTATGTAGGTACTAGTAAGTTACTTTCATGTTAGGTAGGTAGTATCTATCCTTGGTAATTGATTGAAGGATAAACTTGCGGGATAACTTAATAATACTTAAGGTGCAGTAAAATCACTTACCAATAACTGTTCCCATAAGTATGCAAATAGTTAGGGCAATAGACCAATGCTTCTTCTGTATTTCTGTATCTGATATTAATACATATAAAAATAAACTACCAAAGTTTTGAGTAACCATCAATGTATAAAACAATAATAGCCTATATCGTGTATGCCCTTCCTTCAAATTAATATAAAAAAAGCAATACACAAATCCCATAACGACATTGTATATAGCCTCTTCAAACTTATTAGGGCAAAATGCAGTGTTTTGTAATATTATCCACACAGTCATTGCAAACCAATGCAAACCTGAAATGTCATAAATTGTTAAGATTAACAATCAGTAAGGTCATAGCTTTTCAAGTTCTGCAGATCAGCTACATAAATAAGTAGGTACTTAAAGCTGAAGCAAAATATTGGTTTAGTTGTATAATTTTAATTACCTAGAGGAAGCAAAGTCCAAATGTCAAAAACTATAGTGAATAATATAACACCCTGTATTCTACTCATCAACATACAGAAGTGCCAAAGGATTTTCAGCAGTAAAGAATTCCAGTTGAAATTTTCATCAGAAAAAACTGTAATATTGTAAATGTATGTCGAGCAACCCCAAACTACTGAGGCTATTGATGCACTTACTGCAAACACTGAAAGCAAAATACAGTTTTAGAAATTGAAAAATAGTATTTAACAAAGTTGTATTTGTGTACCTTACAAGTTCAGAAATGTTTAGACATTGGACTACAAAATACCTTTCGTTTGATAGTTGTCCTCGAGAGTAATGATTGCATAAAACTGTAGTATTATCTGAGGTACAGTTCCGGTAAATATGTACAAAAAATGTAGCAAGCATAGATCATTTCTTTGCGACATTATTTTCTGTGTTTCGGCTGGTTCTAAGTTCTTGCAAACAAATACTTTATGTAAAAATTGTATGTACCTGAAAGAAAAACAACAAGTTAAATGTTATTCGTGCTGTGTTGGCCTAGTGGGCGATACCCCACTTCTGATCCGGAGGTCGTGGGTTCGAACCGGTCATACACCAATGTATTTTTCCACTCGAAAAATTTATGTGCGCATTAACATGTGCTCAAAACGGTGAAGGAAAACATCGTAAGGCATGTCCTAAAACCAAAAATTCGAAGCCATGTGCCAACAGTTAGTGTTGCAATAAGCGGCAATGGGCTTGCAACCTGTCATGTGGAATGCTTACTACTTGCAAAACGCGGGCATGTACCAAATGTAATGTTTGGACGTGCCTCTGACTACCCCCAACTTGGTATCCTCAAAGATCTACTCACTGAGTATGTATCTGGAGGATGTCCACCGCGGGGAATACAGTCGTGAGCGTGTTTGTTTTAAATGTTATTTTTTTAGTTAAGTAGTAGAATTTAAATTTAAATACATTATTGCAATTACCTTTCAAGTAAGCCGACAAGGCATCCGTGAGTTATCCAGTTTCTTATATTTAATTTCCTATCTATTGCTTGCCAACGTAAAGAAAAAACGTTTACCAATACATTTGGAGTCAATATAAAAACACAGCTTCCCAATGCCCAATGCAGTTGTCCATTTTTACAATATTCAGCGAAAACAATCATATCTGCAATAGACCGTTTTTTTTTTATTAAATATTACTTAGTATTTTTAATGAGAATAATAAAATTACTCGTTAACTGCTGAACATACCTGTAGTCACATCAGCCAGAATAGAAATAAGTGAAATAAACACACATAAAACATTGAAAAAACAAAAGTTTTCATTTTGGTTGTTTGATGTTTTGATTTTTAAGTCATGGTTTCCCAGTCTGCAAGCTTCCGCCATTCTTTTTTAGACTGATTGATATAATTATTTATTTAACTTAATTTAAGCCGTTAGAATAACAGTTAAATCCATTACATTGGCCGTTATAAGTTTTTATGTATAATTTAAACGACAAGTCAATTCATGTTCTAATACAAGTTTCATCGAAACAATACAAATCTTCGAATAAACAGTACAAAGCGGCGTGCGTGGGCGCAGTACTACAGAATATACAACTTTATTACTCAAGTCCAAACCAATCACTTTTTTTCCTTAACCTTGAAAATCGATCGCGCGTGCCGATTTTTTTAGCTGAAGGCTAATATTTTGCAGAATGCAAAAAAATAAACAAGTAGGTTTATCTACTTACAGCAATCAATGATTATAATTTAGGCAAAAATGTATTTTCATATTAACTAAATCCCACACACAATCGACTAAAAACTCTGTGATTATCAGTTCGTCTCTTTCCCATCCTTGGCTCACTATACAACCAATGGCAGACAGCATCAAAATAGGACAGACAAATCGTTTCTCACACAAACAAAACCAAAATCAGAAATTTTTGAAGTTGTACACAAACTGACCGAATGTATAATTTGGAACATTGGCAAGTGCAAACAAAACAAAAAATTCGTTTCGGGTTCGTTCTCTTTGAAAGTTTAGAAAACAAACAGCTGATGTAGGTAAACATACTCTGTTTGTTGATTTTCTTATTGTTTTAGCTATGAATGATAATTGAATTTCGTTTTGTTTGTCCTCCCATAGTTCCTTTATATTCTTCCCTCGGTTACACATAAACGGCGATTGCGTTTTCTAGAATGTTACATGACGCTCTTTTAATTTTATGGGATTGCACACAATCGTCCGAAAAAAAAGATGAGGTAAGTTTTGAAAAGTAATTCACTTATCTTATGTCCAACCGATTGCTTGTTAATGCTACTTTTTACTGCTATTGCTCCGTATTATTTCAGAAAAATGTCGTTACTTACGCTAATGAAGGCGATAATGAGATATTTGGCAGAATTTGTGACATCGCCAAAAGCCACCACAGGATAAACAATTTCGTCGAGGCGACTGGGTTTCGAGCAAGGAATATCCATTCAGGTATAATTATACCGGGCGGTAACATTTGGCTCCCTATAAAATTTGCGAAACATATAGGGTGAATAAGACTTAAAGTACTCAACTTCGCAGTAAAACGAAATTTTACACTTATATATGCGGATAAAAATCTCGAATCTTGAGCCCCTACTTTCTACTAGATCTTTCTACCGTATCCTGTTAAATTGGATTCTATTCAAACACCAAGTTTATTTCATGTGTATGGGCAGTCAGTCATTCAAGCAATATTCTCTTACAGCAACAAACCACAAAATGTATGGTCTCTACACCCAAGCACTGAGCGAAGGTATTACCGAAGTCCTCCAAACATACAAGAAAACACTAGTTGAAGTTGAAAGCTTGATCATTGGCAACCATAACTACACACTCTCATATGTATACAGCTATGTAGAAAAGTTCCATGGGATCTTTAATACATTGAATCGGGTTATAACAACAATTAAAGAGAGGAGGTTGACAGGATGCCAGGTTTTGAGTCTTCTTCATCAGTACATTTTGAATGGAAATGAGAGGGTCCACGAGGCTATTATTCAGTAAGTATTTTTATCCATAAGCTTGAGTTCACCATATAAATAAACTGATGGTCAAGTCTATCTATCAATTATGATGATAGATTCCTATGAAAACAGGTGTTGAAAAGCTTTGATTCGAGGTTCTATCATAGCTGTATATTGGCCTGTCATGACCGCAGTGATATCAATGCCACAAAAAGATAATAACCACCTGTCACTGTGTTTATGAAATCAGGCCTTGATGTAATAAAAGTCATCATCATCAAATTCTAATTCTAATTGGGAGTACTAAGGTCTGCACTGTCATCCAGCATTGAGATGTATTATCATATAGATGTATAGCTTCACCTTGATAGACAAGGTGAAGCTGTGAGACATGATTCACAAAGCTAGCCACATGCCGGTCAACTGCAGCCTTACCACAGTAATGTTTCAAATCATAGACAACATTTAACAAATCTCATCTACTTTTATATCACTTGTCTATATGAAATGTTTCTATGTGTGTTTAGAAACATTGCTTTAAAATGACTTCGTAGATTCGGATCAAAACAGCCATGTGTCGGATGTAGGTGGCTCATCGTTTTCACTTCAACTCGTAGTTTTGAAATACGGGTAAGAATCGAGCTTAAGGTTCATTATTATAACTTCAACTTCGGGATTAACTGTAGTCTTCCGGTGATGCCGCTTTGGGTGCCATCCTGGTTTGCAGGGTCTCCCAGCAGCGGCGATATGTTGGCCGGTTATTCGGCTCAAGGTGGCTCAAGCAAGAGTGTTTCTCATGGCACCCTTTGGGTGACGCCTTCCATAAGTGGACATTATCTGGATGTTAAGGAAAGCTGCAAGTGCCGTACATCTTGGGTCGAAACAAGCGAAATATTTGTTTGTTGAAAGTAGCCTGCACCAAAATCTATGTTTTTTTACCTTTTCAGAATATTTTCCTGCATGAACAATGTGTTCATAAACCAGCTCTGCACATGGCTGCTCTATGGTGAACTGAGGGATCCATACCAAGAGTTCTTCATTTACAGGAACCCAAAGGAAGAGACATCAGAAACATTCCTTTCCTCTCCCTCTACTACTAATACTTGTGACAAATCTCTGGTTTCTACGGTATGTAAAAGTAAATTTTGAACAACTGGGCTTTGCTCGGGAACTCTCTTGGTAGTGCCTGGCTATAGATATAACAGAGTGATTTTTCACCAAATAGAAAAACCCAAAAGTTAGTTTTTTCATTGCCAAAATAGATCAGCTCGCTAACACCATTTTGTATTGATATTAAAATGTGACAAAATATGCTTTCAACATAATACAATAACAGAACCTGACCCCTATGCATAATGGCAATTGGGAAATACGCATATTGACAGGCTAATTGCCGAGAATTGATGGAACACTAGGTACTGAATGATTAATCACGACTTTAAAGATGGTAAGAGAATGACAGCATAATATACATGTTGGCCGATAGCACAAACACAAACAGAAACCAAAGAAAAGCAGTTTTTAACTTAAATATTTCCATTTTCAAGTAAGTATTAGAAGTTTTGAAGATTACTATGCCTGTCAAAATTATTGTCATTGGCCTGTCCCCATAGCCACCTATTTTAAAGAACTTGTGGAATAAATAAATAAAAAATGCTGGATTTTTCACACAGCATCTAGCCCAAAACTAAGCAGAATTATGGGTATTATGGGAATTACATAAAAAAATAAAATAAAAGGGCATTTATTTACTTACACTTAAACAAACATACCTAGTCTAAGTACAATATAATAATATAGTAGGTAATAAAAATAGTAAAAGGTCGAGGACTCAGCCACGCTGTTTTTCAGCCCCGCCTACTGATGTAGCTGCTGACGTCACAGCTACCATTAACTAAATCTATAATAATGACAATGCAACAATAATGATTATTGGTAGGTACAACTAAACAATCTTACCTAACCACCTAACCATGACTGATATACAACATGTATACTTTTTTTTTGCAAACACATACCTACATTGGGTGTTTCTATGTATAATATATGTATGTGTTTACACCAACTAATATTTACAGATGATACAAACTCCACATGTTTGTATCAACAGTAAGAAAAGTGTTATTGGACAGACACTCATGATTTATCAAAAACAAGATTTCTACACGAAATTATATTCAGTAATTTTTCCTATTAAGACACTATTTTGTCATAATAGGAAATTTTGCATTGCAAGTGGCGCCCCTATATCGTTTTGCTAAACTAAACTAAACAGCAGCTTTATAAACAGCTACCCAAGAAACACTCATGTTCTACATTCTAACATAGTATTTAATCAAGTTATAGATAATTACTTATACTAGGTACTTTATGTTTTTTATTTGTTTGTATCTTTTTATAACTACTTGCACACTATAAATTAGTACACTCCCAGCCATTATTACAATCTCATTAAATCCTCTCCATCTAAAGGTTGTCTGGAAGAGATCGCCCATTGTATTTTTTGTTAATTTGTTCTTATACTTAATTCTTTATTGTACACAGAAATATAAAAAAATATTATTGAGGTATGTACAAAGGCGAGCTTACCCCTAAAAGGGTTTTCTTTCAGCAAACCTTTGAGGAGAGATTTGTTAAGTTATTTATATTTTTCAATAAAGTTCATTTTAAACAACTATGTCAGTGTAAAATCATTAAAATATTGTGCCTAGATCGTAAAGTCAATTTTAATTTCATTTATTCATGCTTAATTTCCTACATACAAAGGTTAAGCTTAGATTTAGTGTAGCTTAGATTTAGTGTAGGTATTATTTATACAATTAATTATACAATTTTAATTATTACAATGGTGAATAGTAGTTAGATAAACAAAATTAAAAAAAATCAAAATGTCAATAAAAGTCATAAGGATATGCTTATGATAGTTATGCATTCTGAATAAAAAAAAGTCATCAAGCTATACCTTTACCAACCGGTGGGTATGTTCTTTGCTACTTTAATTTTATATAAAAAGACCTTAATGGATTTCAGCTCCAAGACACGGCAATAGACTGCGGCTTCAATCTCAATCCCAACATGATCCCACACTTTGTGCCACTCTCTCTGGCGCAGGAGATACTGTTTATTGGCAAGACGGTCATACTCTTCGGCTTCGACCCTAAGAAGGTGAAGAGGAATAGCAGTTTTACCGTGAACAGAACAATGATGCCTCTGCAGAAGTGTGGAATTGATTCTAGAAGGTTAGCGCTTTAGGACCAAGATTAGCAAAAAAAAGCATGGCATTATGTACCTTTTCTCAAAGCGTTTCGTCGTATTTTGAAACCCTCACAGCTTCGGCCTGGATAATACTAAGAACACACTAATTTATCTAGCTTATAAATTATAAATTACGTCGATTTTGTTACAGACTCACTCACTCACTCAATCATCCATCAAACCAGTACTTTCCGAAGTCTTAGAAATCTGAAATATGGTATGCAGGCTAGAATATGCACACAAACAAAAAAAAAAGAAACGTTTACCCTCTAACGTCCGTAAAAAGAAATTAATCCCACCAAAACATTTCATGTAAAATAGTTTGCCAAGAACCATAAGCTCATAAATAACGCTTTTGCTGTTAAAAAGTTTTTCATTAAGTCTATGAATTGTGTCTCACCAAATTCTGGTCAAACTTGTTACAATAGTACTTATTTTCCAGTTATTTCCAGATTTACAATTTGGGAAGAGAAAGAGGCTTTGTTTCATGAGAAGCTACAGCAACTGAAGAATCCTCAAGTGTTTGAAGTCTGCAGCCTTAGGAGTGTGGTCAGGGAAATAAAGGAATGTGTTACTAAGGTAAACTCCATTCTAGTATATTTTTTGACCTTGTTTGTGTTTTTACTCCAACGCAAATAGGGTTATTCTAGCGACTCAGATGTCACATCACTTTCTTGGATAATGCTCGGAGTTTCAATTTTATTTTTCTATTTGTAAGATGGTTTAATCAACACAGTTCTTAAACAGTTTCGCCACAAGTCAAGAGGGCGCTGCTATAGGCGATAGAATGTCAAGTAACTCATCCTCATGCTGTTTTTTGTATTTGTTTCGTACGATTTTGAGAAAAGTTATTTAATAGGTTAACGCCAGATATCACTAGTGCGCGCTGCAATACTTTTACGCTTCGGGTGTTTGTCAATTTTATAATACTTTTGTTTTCAGCATCTATGGACGGTAGCAGTCGAAGAGGCTCAACTAATACACGAGTTGAAACTGATGAAAGACTTCTACCTGATCGGGCGAGGGGAATTATTTCTAGAATTGCTGAGACTCACCGCCCATAAGCTGGACAAGCCCACTACTAGAACTTCTACTAGAGGTAAATACGCTTTACGCATTAAGGCCCGGTCAAAATGCCGCGGTGGTGGCGGCGATCAATAGTTTGCCAAATTATTATCAAAGTTCGCGTGAATGTATCGCCACCGCCAGCCACCGCGTAAGTTTGATCGGACCTTTATAAAGATTTATATACAGTTGATTAACTAAACACTGCCTTGTCTCATTCTGATATGACATAATTGTGTCATTTAAAAGTCAACAGTAGAAAAAAACGCTGTGTAGCTAAACAGCTGTTTAAAAATCGTTATAAGTAAACAATTATTTACAATTAGCAAAAAGTTTCTTCACTAATACACTCTGTATTGTTACTATTACTACTATTTAGTGGGAAGATATATAATTAAATAACACTGAAAATTACACAGATCCCACTCTAGGATCTGTGTAATTCCGTGTCGTGGGTGTCGGGAACTACAAGTACCATGGTAGGAGATCAATACGATAAAACATTGTAGAGAGGGCCTTCCTTCCCTCGCGAGACGATAGAGAGGATAAGCCTTCGACCAACCATAGTACTAGATTCCCGGTAAGCGTTGCCAGAAAAAGAAGAGCACAAAAACTTTCTTATTGGGTCTTAATGGTGGCACTCTAGGGGGAAGCCTATGCCCAGCAGTTGATTTCTATAGGCTGTTGATGAATAATCATTTCGATCCCGCAGCTGGAACTGAACCCGAAACAAAATAAAAAGATAGAATAAAAATAATGCTAATATTAAAATGATCTTTGCAGATATGAACCATGCCTTCCAGTTAGCAGCGAGAGCGGTATTTCTGAGCAATAACTCTGATATAGAGAAGTTCAGCTTCGAGCTGCCATATGTGAAGCCAAACATTTCTGTGAACAGCGCTAATTCCTCTGTAGAAGACGATGGTAGTACGGGTAAATATTTACATCTTTTTATCGGTGAAATTATTTCTTCGTCATTCACTCCGAAAACGACATAACTCTTCATGGTTTACTCCGAAAAATATATATATGTTGCTGAATACAAAAATATTAAGAAATATAGACAACCTCTGTGGCGCAGTGGGCGAAAGCCCGCCTGAAACGCTGAAGGTTGTGGGTTCGATTCCCGCCGCGGGACAAATGTTTGTATGATCTGCAGATATTTGTCTCGGGCCTGAGTGTTTTCTATGCATAATATTTATGTATTTACAAAACAAAAGTATATAAGTAGTATATCAGTCATGTAGTTCCCATAACACAAGCTCTGCTTACTTTGGGGCTAAATGATGCTGTGTGAATACGTCTAGTATTATTTATTTATTATTATTATTCGGTTACAAGTGGCTTGCCTGTTCTAAATTGAATGCTTGCTGTATCGTTTACGTTTTCGATCGTTTGCTTTGCAGTTTTACTTCGACTGCTATGCAAAACGTGAGCAAGCGCTGCATATAATGTTGGACGTGCCTCTTACTACACACTACATTAAATCCTCGCAGGTCTACATACTAAGTTTAGAATTAAGGATGTCTATAATGAGATAATAGTCGCGAGCGTGTTTGTTTTATTCCACTATTACATGTCCTAAATTGTTCACTCCGAAAACAATCCCTCCTTAGACCCGAATACAATTTATTAACTTTGTATCAAGTAGCTACTTTAGTTGTTTTTTTTTCAGTGGCAGATGGCTGGTCCAGTATAATACTGAAATATGACTTCAAATGGCCTCTTCACCTGTTATTCACCCCTGAAGTGCTGGCTCGCTACAACGACATGTTCCGTCTACTGCTGCGGATAAAGAAGACTCAACATGACTTGCATGCGCTCTGGAAGACTTATAAGCAGTCTGCTAGGTATGTATTTCAGGAATTGTTATATTTTAGGTCAAGAACTATACCTGTTCCAAATTTTATTCAAATCTCTAAACATATACCCTCTTATTCATAATCACTCACTAGCTTTAGCACGATGCTAACTCTCATCATCATCATCATCAGCCCACATTAGTCCACTGCTGGACATAGGCCTCTCCCAATACGCGCCACTGAGCCCGGTCTTCGGCTCTTATTATTTTTTTTCCCTATTCTTATGCCATGGTAGTGAAAGCCAACTTATCCGACACACATCATGTTTCAAATTATTTTTTCTTTTCAGTTTCTCAATGTGCCAACTTCACAATAAACTGATGTTCCTAATGGACAACCTACAGCATTACCTCCAAGCTGACGTTCTAGAGACTAACTTCTCGAGACTCATGGACGCCGTCAATAAAACCAATGACTTTGAAAAACTGAAGAAGGCCCACGCCACATTTCTAGCTGATGTGCTGAGTCAGTCTTTTTTGACGGTCACTTCGGTAAGGTTTTGTTGTTAGAAACGCTGTTTTTTTTTAATATTTTAACTCTTTTTAGGGTTCAGCTTGCCTTTGTATATGCTTCACCTAATATTTATTTTTATATTTCTGGATACAATTATAGAATTATAAATATTTTGCTCGTCAATGGCGCCGATTCTCTTGTACACTAATTAAACTTAATTTCATATATCACTATCTTTTACTAACAATAAGAAAGAGTTAGCAACAATTTTTGCAAGCTCATGGCTCGCTATGCAATTTTTACTTTGTGTTTCATAAAAAAGGGCCACATTAACAATCTAATTTTCCTGTTCCAGTCAGCAGAAAGCGACAGTTCTGGTGACACCGCTGACTCTTTAAACAATCCAGTATTCTGCAACATAATGGAACTCTTGAAGCTATGCCATTCCTTCTGTAGCATGAGCGAAGTAGCTTCAGATAGGGAAGCAGAAGATTACTATATTAGGGGATATTCTGAACGGTAAGTTAGCTTTGACAATGCAGCGGCATACAATACGGAAATATTTATTCGTTTAATCATGTAAATTTCTCGGGCGAATCTACTATTGTTTACACTCATCCATCCATCCATTCATCGATTCATAAATACGAATTGGGGGATAACGGGAAAAATAAATTCCCCTATCGGATTTTCGGCCCTATCGGGGTACAACGGGGATTTTGGGAATAACCCATTACTACTACTTTATAATTCTCCAAAGGACGCTACTTGTTTATTATTTCACTCTGAAATTGAATGCTGATGTGTACCTCTTTTCGTCGTTTTAATTTCTACTTAGTTCACTCCGAAAAATACAAAATCAAATCATCCACTCAGAAAATATTTCTTCATACACAGTCAGTGCCACACTATTCTTTATTCAATTTAGGTACTTACAAAATAAAAAATCAATTATAACACTCAAAAAAATGACAATGAAGACAGTTAATGTTGTCCCTAGGTAAAATTTTAAATTTTGTATACAAGTATTGGTAGAATTTTAGTGGAGGACTCTTTAACAACTTATCTAGACTTAGACTTCTTATTTTATGTACTTAACTGATATCCTGACAAAATAAGATATTTGTATGTTAACCTAGCCTGAATATTCTAAATAGCCAATAGTAAAGTAGAGAAAACATATTTGTAATTATATTTTCATCCACAGGTTCAACAAGCTTGTGAAACAGCTTCTTATTTTATGTACTTACCTGATATCCTGACAAAATAAGTTATTTGTATGTTAACCTAGCCTGAATGTTCTAAATAGCCAATAGTAAAGTAGAGAAAACATATTTGTAATTATATTTTCATCTACAGGTTCAACAAGCTTGTGAAACAGCTAATGCAATTGTTGGTTTCGTTGCGGGATCGTCCATGTGGCATGTTCCTAGCGCGGCTTCTCATGAGACTCGACTATAACAGATGGTTGAGCGGCGAAGCGCAGCTCACTCAATCCGTTACGAATATGCTACGATATTGAAAACGTATATCCGGACAAGCGACTTGGTTATTTTGTCTCTATGTAACAAGCCAACGTATTTTGGTATGTACTTTTGACTGAAAATTAAAAAGGTATTTAATTATGGTAATTATGATATATCAGGTATTTTTTTAAGACAGGTGTCATGTAAAACGAACGTTTAAAAAAACTAAAATAATATACGCAAGTGATTTTACACCATGCTAAAATGTACACTGAATCTCAATAAACTAATTAAAATTACAATTTGTATATAAAAAAAAAACAGAACTATCTATACTTATCATTTGATAAATCTGTAGAAAAACAGCATCTAAAAATTCTTATCAACTGGCTGTACTAGTATTATAAAATGAATGGCATGATAAATGAGAAATAAATGAAGAAAATATGGAATATAGATTTTTTATTTGGTGTCTAACGATGTACGATTGGCACAATATTCGATATTTATTAAGGTACATATATGGAGAATCACATTGATTGTCTAGTATTAAAAAAGTATAAAATCCTTATTCTGTAGACACTGTGCCTTATTCCCGTATTATGTCCTTAAAAGCTCACCTTACTTAAACATTCAATACATTTACTGATCTGATACGAAAAACAGATTGAAATACGCAGGTCGCGATTAAAATCATCGAATCACCGAAAGTTGCAGTCCATTCTTATTTAAAGACTAGAATACATAGGTATTACTTAGGATTACGTTTAAAACGTATAGTAAACAAGCCTTGCCTATCCCTACTAAGCATAACCCTCAATAGTACATCACATGTTACCATTACTTGTCTCTGTATCCAGTTCTTCAGTATCATCTTCCTCTATCCCATTTTCATCATCTTTCATATCATTGTTCTGTGCTAGGAATGCTTTGACGAGGATACATTTCGTTTTGTAGCAGTTGCATGGAGTTGGATGCTCGACTTTATCGGGGTCTATCATGTCATACTGGATTTTGTAGCTAGAAAGAATAGTACAAATTCATAATTTATACACAAATATATACAGGTAAAGTTTGTAAGTTTGGATGTAGGAGGTAATCTCCAAAACTACTGATCATTTGATTTCAAAAGTTATTTCACCAATGTTTAGAATGGACCTTCAAAGTGGACATAGGCTGTATTAGCACGTGGAAATATAAGGGTTTTTCGTGGAGACCAATTTTGCAACGTAAGTCGACAAAAACACGGTCGAGCGAATGCGTTTCTTAAGAATGCTTGCCTTAATGGCAAGAGCTACTTTCTATCCGGGTAAAACGCGGGAGAAGCCGTAGGCTTATGATTAGTAATTACCAACACTTGTGGACCCACCACACGATGGAGTGGATGAATCATTAAACTAAGACCTGGCCGGACTTCAAGCGACTATCTTCGCGGTTCGTGTCTTTATCTTAAGAAACCAACTAACGCATGCTTGAAACCTCGCGAGTCGTTAACAGTGACCTCGCGGTCACTGTTAACAAATCGTTAAGCTAGACGCCTAGCTGCCAAGCCGCATGCAGTGCGGCGTAATGTAACGTAGCAATATGTCTGACTATATTTAATCGCCTATACGCCTGAAGTGCGACCGTAGCCTAAGAGTTATCGTACTTAGCATAGTTTTAAACAAGTAAAGTCAAGTATTTGTACTTACTGTCTCAAATTATCACTATCCCTATAAATACTTAGGTCGAAAGCAATCGGTTCGTCTTCCTCGACCTCTATGCTGTAAGGCAGCAGCAGAATACACTGTTTCCAATGCGTGGGGGGGTCGCCAGGGCTTGTGCTCAATACCACTTGTGATCCATCCTCAAGAGTCGTGGGGAATACGCATTTCCACCAAATGCAAAGGCCATGGTATTTCCCGTCGCGAGAAGCAGCTGAAAGTTAAAGTCTCATAAAAATCTGCCTAAACACTAATCGGAATGGACCGATTTGAAACAGTTTTTTTTTTTAATATTTGAAATGGTTCTTAGATTTATAGGGCCTTATAAAGATTTAGAAACAGTTGATTAACTTAACACTAGTGTGTATCTCTTTCTGATGTGTCTTTTCTAATTAAACAGGAGAAAATAAGCTCTGTTTAGCATAGAAACTGTTTTAAAATCCTTACAAGTAAGTTAATTCTACACTGTAATAGATTTTGGAATGTAAAACAGCGCAATAGCTAATAAACGGGGGAAAACGAAACGTACGTAGGCGTTTTCGTAGTGCTTTACTTGGGAAAATTGAATTTTCCCAAGTAAAGCACTGACGATTGGGGGAATACGGGAATAACCCGATTTTATGGGCAAACTGTGTAGGTATACCATTACTACAATAATAATACATTACTACATCCTACGTAATTACTTACGTATAACTTTTTTCAAAGTAATACTGTTTAAGTCTTCACATGTAACTGTTTTTAAGTTGTAAGAAGCAAGCTCTGATTCTGGACCTTTCAATTGCTCTTCACATACAGTCTCTATTTCCGGTCTCTTGTTCCCTTTTAAGACTAGTTTCTTTGCAAATGGGGCCATGGAGACCCCATAGAAGTCATCCCACTGATCAAGTAATGAAGGAATACTGAAAAAGATAATATCAAAGTCCATTGCTTAAGTCTTACTAAGCCTTGTTTGTAGAATAGGAAATAAGAAAATAAGTCAAAAAATTAAAAGAAAAAAATAAGATTTTGTTGTTTTAATTCTGTGGCTTGCTTAAGACTTAATTAAGAAAAAGATCTGTACCCAAAAACGAAATATTTTTTTGCCCACTTGTTCGGAGTTCTAAACGGAATATAAAGGGAAAATTATATTTTTCATTCCTTACCTGCATGGTGCAACATACATGTAAGCATGTTCAGGAAACATTTTGCCATCTTCCTTCAGAAACTTATCCCTTGCCCTGATCACAGAATCCAGCATACCCTCATGAAGCAGGTAAAAGCCCATCCATTCTGATACAATGACATCCACCTTTATGTTGTCAGGTAAGGTGACATTTTCTACTATGCTATGTAACACCTGTCAAAAACAAACTATTTATGCCACAAAATTACCATGTTTTGGTATAATTTTAAGATATATTATGACTGTCACCACATCCACATCATCCCACATACTTTGCTGATGTTTTATTGAATGTTTAGAGCAGGTAGAAAATATATGTTGTATGAATAAAATTCTGAAATTTGTATGGAAAAAATATTCCCTGGTTCGATTCACTTTTCACCAAAGTTGATGAAAATAAACTTAAACATAAATAATTAAATATTTTTAATTTTTTCAAAGTTTTCTTAAGGAGTGTGTGTGTGTATTACTAAGGTTGTGAAGTCAGTATAGATTTTTTATTCACTTGTAAAGTAAATAATAAAATAAAAGATTAATCTCTTTCATGGTTTCTAGTAAAAGTGTAACCAACGAGGATATGGGTTTATCCTATTTTTTCAGTTATATCAACATTCAGATAAATATTTCTATGTGTTCTGTTTTCATAATGAGGAGACAGTGGAGCATAACATGCATAGTAATGGAAAATTGCAGTCCATTGCTGCTATTTCAAGGAGCTTGTTGAAGGTCAGAAGGGACAATGTGACACATAGAGTTACAATTACATAGTTAGACCCCATACAAGGATTCGGTGTGTCATGGATATTAGGAACTACAAATACACACCCTTGCCTTACCTCTATGACATCTTCCATATTGTTCTCCTTGACAATATCTTTAGCTAATTCAGTTATGGGGCTTCCATCAACAGCATATACTTTCTTAGCCCCGGCTTTAGCACAGAACAGTGATAGGATACCTGTTCCACAGCCGACATCCATAACAATCTTATCTTTAAAGTATTCTTTTTGGCTTGTAATTGCATTATAATATGCACTTGTTCTGACATGATCATTGAGCATGATTTTATGGACCTAGGGAAGAAATAAATTGTCTTTAAAAGACTTGGGACCACAGTTTGTTTAGTACTTGAAACCGGCATGTCCAAGAACTTATAACATTATGCAAAAAAGGATCATTTGCAATGTGCACTGAATTCTTTTGCTGCACTAATTATTTCATCAGTGATCCTAGGCCCTGCCATTCCACTTCAACCTGGTCACTGATTGAGTGCAAGGTGATCAATATAGGATCAGCAACAAGTAATTAGGCTTGGGATTAAGTTGCTGAGCATAATAGTAAAGTTACTATGCCATGTCAGAGTTGAGACAGTAGGGTAAAGGCTACTTTACCATAGTTCCGATACAAAATTTGACCATTAGCTCTTACAAAGGTACAGCAAGTACTCTACCCGACCTGAGCAAGGTCAGATCAAAGACAGCTCATCAAATCATGATCTTTATCAACATTGGGTTGGGGATACTGGAACACTGATATGTTGTTATTAAGCCAAAGTCCTTTGCTATTTCAAGGAGTTGTGATGGTTGAAGAAGGAGTAGAAAAGAGGCAATGCACAGATCTTGGTTCCCCCAAATTAGAATTACTCTACCCAAGTACTTATGCAAAACATGCCGGGTGGGCCGCTTACCGATGAAAAATACGTACGTCTAGATTAGAATAGTCAGTAAAATAAGCCGACGTTTTACTCTCTTCTGCATTTTCGGCGATCAAATCCATTTTACTGGATCCAATTTCTGTGAGTTTATTGGTAGATATCAGATTCTTGGTTAAAATAAACCGACTAAATTGAAACACTGAATTTGAATATAAAGAAAATTCTGTAGGTACCATTTAATTATACCATGTGCAAAGAGAATGTAACGCTACCATGTGTTTAGCCTATTTTGGATGGTAAATAGTAAATACACGAACGAATAGCTATCACAGATTACATTTTTTTGCTCCTACAGATAGCTATAATAATAATGTTCACGTATGATTTATTTTAGGTAGAAAAAGAATGTAAGAGCAAACATTTTGTAATCTGTGATGATAACGTATCGTTGGAAATGGAAATAACCACTACGTTTAGTGTATGAAAACAGTGGTTATTTTCTTTATTCTATGGTATTTAGTGGCATTATGTCCCCTATAGTGTTATACTCTATATAAGACAGCATAAATATTTAAATTTATTATCTATGGCGGTGGCGGTGTAAGAGCAAACATTTTTTAATCTGTGACGGTAACCCGTAATGGGAAATGTGTTCGTGCGTGCGCTTTTGTTGTATAAAATTTGTTTAGATCCAATTTCGCGAATTATGCCTTCCTGTTGAATACTTAAAACTGTAGAGCATTCAAAATGACCAATGAGGGGGACATGTCGCTTTTCAATGATGTTCTGGAGCCGTTTCGAAGGGTCATAAATACTGACCCGCCAAAAGACAAGTTGTCGGCGTCTTCAAAACTAAATTTTTCTGATAGTAACCAATCCCTGAAAGAAGGTACTGCTCTTGATCATTCTATTCGTTTATTATTCTACTTATTATTTTTTATTTACTGATATCTGGTTATTAGGTTTGGCTGATATTTTATCTGGATCCAAGAGGAAGTCTAGCATTGGCAGTGATATTTCTCCAGTGAAACGCATGCGGCTGGATTCTGAGAGCTCCAACAAATCGGCCGTGCCACCTCCTTCCCCATGGGAAGCTAAAAGATTGAAGATTGATTTGATTGGTGCTAAAGCCCAGGTATTTCTGTTTGAGCCAAATAATAAGCAAATAGCTTCTATTTTGAGTGTGTTCCAGTTTAAATATTCCCATTTTAATATTTTTTTTGGGTGCACTTAAAGCCTAAATGATAAACATAAAGACCTCTAGTATTTTGCATAGTTGGGGCTGGTTTAGGTTAGGTTAGAAGAGGCCACAAACATTACCACTCATTTAAATATGTCATAAAATGATAATAATATGTCAGCACAGAAAACATGTTTCAATAATTTTTTTCGAACTCTAGAAACATTTGAGCATTAGAGATAGTCAACACACAGTGAATCGGTTAAATACCTGGGAATGCATCTTGATCGTAGATTGACATGGATTATGCATATAGAAGAAAAGAGATGTAATAAAAACAAAATATCAAAACCTACACTGGTTACTAGGTAGAAGCTCGGTGGTAAGCACAGACAACAAACTCCTGATCTAAAAGGTTGTGCTAAAGCTGATCTGGATGTATGGATAAAACTATAGGAATCAGACTGCAACTCAAATATCGCCACCATTAAAAGAGCACAAAATGCCATACCAATGAACTTGTCCAATGCACCATGGTTTCTGAAGACCTCTGAACTGCACACCAAACAGGGTATCGACACTGTCAGTGAAGAAATTAAACAATACTCAACCAAATTCAGAGAATGCCTAAAAGCACACCCTAATCACTTGGCATCACAAATAAGCACCATAAGCTACCCAAAGAGACTATGCAGACAACATATCATGGAACTCGACAGACATGATACCTGAAGAAAAGGAGAAATGATCACTGGACCATTATTTCCCTTACATGCAATACCCACACCAACCTGCTTATAGTCTGAAGACTGACTGCAGATGAATACAGAACAAAAAAAAAAAGTGATGGCAACGGTAAAGGAAAATACCTTACAACGGACTGCTAAAAACCTGCATAAGAAAAGCCAAAGTGCATGCATTAAGTTTCATGAGCACTTCAAGAAATATAATCAACTTGTTTAAGATAATGTACCTGATGTTTTTGTACTTTAAAGAACACATGAACAAAGTAAAAAAAAACCTAAAATAGGAGTCAGCAAGAAAAGTGTTAGCAGACATTCTTATTAACCAGGAACACTATTTGGCTTTACTTTACCTAATCAATCTACACACAGCCTTGTATTAGATACTGCAGCAAACTAATCTAGGTAGTTCTTTTTTTGTTGGATTTCAACAAAAATCAGTTGTGTTGTTGTATTATAAGCGGATGGGTTGAGAGATAGATAGCGCTTGGAATCCAGACTCATTAGTCATTCTTCCCTCTACTTTATGCAGTATATCCAAGACATTGGTCCCCTTCTAATCTAGTTAGTGAAGTTTTTTTTATTGTCTATTTGTTCCTCAGATAACAAAGCTAGAAGCGCGTGTGAACCACCAGCATACAATTCGAAAAGAAATGCAGATTCTATTTGAAGAGGAGAAGGCATCTTTATTAGAGCAGCGCAAGAGAGATGAGAGGGCTTTGGTAGACATGGAAGACCGACTGGCGGTGGTCAGGAGACGGGAACTTGAGCTCAAAGAAGAATTCAATGAGGTATTTTCATTACTTGAAAAGAAACTCTTAACAGACATATCTTAACAGAAACTGGCACTAGGATTCTCTGTGTTATGAGTATTATTGTAGCATAACTTTTGAAACTATCATGGTTTTTAACATAATTTTTACTAAAAAAACGGGATATTTACCATGCTTTGTGAGTTTGAATTCCTCCGGTGATCATGAAATCAATGTCCCTTTTTTTAGTAAAAAAATATTGTAGCATAACACCCAGACCTGTGGGGTCAGAAAATATGTTTATCACATGTTTATCAGGATTTTGAAAGTTACCAGCTCGATGGTGGCTTGTTTAGGGCATGTTAGCCGCGCCAGATACCAGCGCGTAAATATATATTGCTGTCGAGAGCCAGAAAAAGCACTGTCGAATTGACATCGTCAAAAATAAATACCTAATAAAACCTAGAACAATAAATCAAAAAGAAGATGCAAACATTTGCCTTGAACCCGCATTTCCTGCGTCATAGCCGACTATTCGCCCGCCGCGCCACCAAATACGTCGTCGAAATGACAAAATGTTTGCAGAAGATTTGATCCAGCCCAGGATGTCTAGAAAAAACCTCAAGCTTAGTTTTCCTTTCATCCTAACGCAAAAACTTGTAATCACATGACATTTCAACAGCTAATGTCATTCCTATACAATTCAATCTTTTTGCAGGCGTTAAACAACAACCTACAAAAAGTTGTATTTGTCCAGACCCCAGGTTTGGATGTTGTCATACTTAATAGATGATATCCACTATTCAGAGAATCCCAGTGTGGACTATGTATGTGGCTGTTAGGTGTTTATATTTATTGAAGTGCCAGTAGACTTGGTAAACTTATTATTCATACATTTTTGATACTAAAATTTCAGGCAACAAAGATGCTTAAAGAAAGCAAAACAGCCTGGGATAAAGAGAAAGCAGAGTTACAGAGGCAGATTGCTGATTTAAAAGACAAACTACTTGAAACCAATGTCAGTAGCAAAGATCAACTGTCCGAGATGAAGAAGGACATGGATGAATTACTTCAGGTGAGTTATTAAAGTGGCATTATGTATTTTTCATTTTTCAGAGGAAGCAAGAACACTGGGCCGAGAAAATAATCAAAACAACAGCACATAACTGGATGGAAAAATAAATTAAGGAAAAACTTGACGGATTTTGCCTATATCCAAAATAAATTTAGCCATTAATTTTTTTATTATTCTAGAAAATACACATTTCGACAAGGAACTCAAAAAGGATTATTATTTTTCTAATACATGTTTTTCAAAAGATTGTAGGTCATAAAATAAGTAAGTTGGAACGGCAATTGGCAGGGCCTAAAGCTGGCACAGGAAGAAAGTTTATCAAATGACCACTATGAACGCCTCCCATCTGATGGGCCATTGACATCTCAAAGGTTGTGGGATGTCATTGGCACTCTGTAGGGCAGCGGAATTCTACTGACTGTTGATGGCGATGATGATGATTATATTATTGATTTTTTCATTTTGAATCGCTTGTGGCAATACTTAACTAGCTTAATAAATAATAATTCATTTATTTCTGGCAACACAGTAAAGTACACATACAAATACAGGGCCCATACTTATCTAGCACATAGTGACTGTGAGATTAGCTGGGTTATGCAACATTCCAACAGGTCCCATTCAGATTGGTGATTCCATGCTTTGGAGAAGATGTTAAGATGTCAGTTCCAGCTATACCAGTCTCTAAAGTTCTAGACCCTTCCCTTACCTTTGATCGATTGATGATTATTATCTATATCTTTAAAAACCTTAGATCTTCTGCAAATATCAAAACGCTAAAGCTAGTGTACTCGGCCCTAAGTGAATCTCTTCTTAGGTATTGTATTACAGTATGGGGCGGCTCTGCAAAGACTAAGATGCTGCAACTGGAGCGAGCACAGAGAGCCGTGCTCAAAGTACTGATGAAAAAACCTTATCGATATTCTACAACAGCACTTTATAATGAAACTAAAGTCCTTACAGTGAGACAACTCTTTGTGCTCCAAACTACTCTGCGCATGCATTCTACAATAGATTTTGATCCTAACCTGAAAGAACGAAAACGTAGGTCCGACCGTGTTTGTACAGTAGACAAGCACAGAACAACAACCTACAGTCGCATCTTTCCCATTATTGCACCACAATTATATAACCGCCTTAACAAAATACTCAACATCTATCATAATAACAAACACAAATTAAAAAAAGACCTTCAAAATTGGCTACTGCAACAAACCTACAAAAGCACTGAAGAACTGATACACTTCAAAATATAATCGGACTCACCTTATCCAGCTGATATCCTTTAACGCCTACATTTACTTACATATGACGGATAGACGATAAATTGTTTCCTTCCTGAATTGAGACCAAAGACACAATCACACAATCACACAAACACGTACACACCCCATACACACATACACATAGACACTTATATATCAATATATCAACATAAGATGTTGATTACCATAATTATAATAAGTAGTAAGTAAGTAGTTTAGCACGTCCAACCAGATACATTTAATTTTGTTATCCGAATCCGAGGCCGTTTTTGGGCCCACTGTACTATTCCACCCGATGATGGCGAAGCCTGTGCGGTGAGGATGGAAGCGTTCTCTGAGATACAGTTCCATAACTAGTTCGGGGGACGGTGAATGTCCACACCGCTCAACTTCGACGTCTCGGTGGAAAAGTTAGGTTTAGTTTAGGTTTAGTTAGATTTAGTTTTTCTCAATTCTATATTATTTTTTATTTTATTTTTGTTTTATAGCAATCATGTAAGGTTGTCTGGAAGAGATCGCTGTCAGCGATAAGACCGCCATTTGTAGGACGTGTTTTCATTATGTTCCTCAATAAAGTTCATTTTCATTTCATTTCATTTCATTTCATTTCATCGGCCTAAATACACTGAAGACTGACAAACAGGTTCTGTATTTTGTCATGTAAAAAAAAAACATCAATTTAAATTAAAAAATTGTATTACTGCCTCATAGACATTTCCTTTCTTGATTTCTAGGCACTTGAAGCAGCCCAATCAGAAGTGGATATCCTCAAGTCGGAGATTTCCAAACAGAGCAGCAAGGCAGATCAGTATGTCTCACTGCGGAACCAACTGGAGAAGCAGACATTTGAGCTCCAGCAAGTCACCAACAAGCTTAAGGAGATGGAGTATGAACGGGACTCTTATAAGGATTGGCAGACACAGGCTAAGGTAATTCTCACTTTTTGCCTGACTGAGGATGGTTCTATGTTTTTGGGGATGCGTATATATGCAGTTGTGATAGTGAGTGACACAGGGTAATATAAAGCATTAAAAATGTATCATGGTGGCCGCCAGCCTTAGTGTGTAACATTTTATTTTATTTTCCTCCACACTGATCAGTTGTTCAATAATTGATTTCTTTCATACATTTTCTGGGTCTGTGTGGACCAATTATGGATAGACAGAGAATCCCAAGGATTAATATATTTTACTTGATTATTATTTTATACAGACTGCGCAAAAACGCCTGACCCACATGGCGGAGTTAGAGAAAGAAGTGTGCCGGCTGCGCGCCACCGAGCGCTCCTTGCGCGACGGCATCAGCAACAAGCTGCTTCTGGAGGAGCAGGTGCACTTGCTCACGTCCAGGGTCGAGGCTCTGCAGCCGGTTCAGCAGGAGTTACATGAAGCTAAGGTGAATGCATAATAATGCTGAACATTTTCACACAGCATCATCTAGCCGCAAAGTAAGCAGAGCTTGTGTTATGGGAACTACATGACTGATATACTACTTTTTTTTTTGTAAATACATACATATTGTACATAGAAAATATCCAGACCCAAGACAAATACTTGCGGATCATAAAAAATCGTATTAAAGAAGTATTAGAGTTCCTTGTGAAAGAGCTCATTGGGGTGTGTCTGGGGCTAATGTTTGCATAATCTGCTGTTTTTTTTCGCATCTATTTGTTTGTAGTACTTTATTACTAGTAGTTTCTGATGTCCAAGACACAGAATCCTAGGTAACAGTAATATTACATTTAAGTGTTCATTTATCTTATGCTGCGAAAGCTTGTATGTTTGGATTTTTGATGCTAATAATCTCTGAATGGCTTTGTTGATATTATGAACATATATTGAGCTGAAACAACAGTATAAGTATGTATGTATTTAATTTCACAGTTTCACCATAACAAAATCCATATATAGGTGAAAGTGGCCTCGTTGGAGTCTTCAATTCAAGAAAGGCTAGTTTATTTATAAAAATGTTTTCACTTTCACCATAACAAAATCCATATCAATTAATTTCACAAACATACTCAGACACATCCGCGCTAAACTTTGACAGCTCTTAAGTATACGCCTGGTTACAAATACTACTAAGACATGCCTAAGTCTTTGCTTTAGCTTTGGGAGCCTAGTGCGGGCGAGCTTAAGTCCTAGGGACGGCGCTGGGAGTCGGGATACAGTTATTCTCAACCGACCCTCAATGCACCAACCATCTCATAAAATGTGTACCCCAATTCTATTATTCATACAGCATTATTTAATCATAAGATTCTATTGTTAGATACTAGCTATTTGTTAGTACCTAACTAGTTTTAAATATATTGTTTTCTATGTTTGAGTAATAAATATATAAATAATATTGTAATATCTAGGTGAAAGTGGCCTCGTTGGAGTCATCAATACAAGAATGGCAGCAAGCGGCGCGGGGTCACGGAGTGGAGAACGCGCGCGCGCTGTCTAACGCCTTGGACGCCGCTCTGAACTCGCAACTGAGCGCCACTGCCGATAACTCACAAGCGCAGTCGCAACTTAGCGAGGTTACTGAGGTAACTAGGTTTTTTTTAATATCTTCTATTTTTATTATTAACCTAAGTATATTAAAAAAAAACTGCTTTGCAAAGATCTCCCCATTTTTCTAAATATAAGAAAAAAATATTAGGGTTTTACCTATGAAATTTACGTTTTTTATCGGAAAATATAAAAGCTGTGTTGGCCTAGTGGGCCCCGACTTCTGATCCGGAGGTCGTGGGTTCGAACCCGGTCGTGCACCAATGGGTGCACTAAACGTAAATAACGTTCAAATTCACGAATCGCCATTTCACGGCCGGCGGTCTATTATAAAGACTAGACCGTACTTTAGCTATGTAACAGTGTAATTCATCATCATCATCATCCGTAGTCATCATCAGAAATATACAGCGAGGTTAAAGACCTCCCCTGAAGAGTGCTATGACGAACGATCCATCAACTTCCAATATCTGTAATGCCATTGGTCCTACAGTGGAATATTGTAACAACTCTCGTCTGACTTATACAAACGACAGAAAAACAAACACGCTTACGACTATATTCCCCATGATGGACACTCTCAGATACATACTCAGTCTTTTAGGATACCAAGAAGGGCTTAGTCAGAGGCACATACAAACATTATAGTTGGCATATGCCCGCATAACCAGTTTTAGGTTTATTAGGTGTAATTAGCAGAATCATGTAACTGTAAATATAAATATGAATAAATTATAAAAAAAAAAATAACATAACTTATTTGCATTTTTCCAACAGGAACTGGCGACGTTAAAATACGAGCGGGACGTAGCTACTAGGAAACTGACGGACGTTCTTGCGGTGCGCAAGAATCAAGACAACCTCGTGCATAGGCTGCAGAAACGACTACTGCTGGTCACAAGAGAAAGAGATAGTTATAGGTATGTTGACACTTGTAAGGAAAGAAAGAAAATATATTTATTTGTCCCATTAAACACAAAAGTTAAAAACAAAATACCTAATAATAAACACACAAAACAGATACTTAACATAAAACAAAGCGAAACGTGACGAACAGACAAGCTAAATACCTAATTTTGTGTTGCGTGGGGTCACGTCCCACGTCCCCATCTCCCCGCATTATGCTGCACCAATAACCTAATAGGTCCGCTGGTTTTCAGACCGGGCTTCGGTCAAAGGAATTGATCTGTAACATTTTCCAGTTTTTTTATAACACCAAACCAAACCAAAAGCCTGCCGTTTAGATAAGTAAGATACCTATCTTTATATACCTATTTACATATATCATCGCTTTAGGGTTCAAAAAAAAAACGTGTTATGATGTTGTACTGAATAAATAAATACATCAACTTACGGCCCACCAGTTGGTCAGCAGTTACCGTAGCCTATGAACGCTTGCAACACTAGAGGCAGAACTTGCGCGCTGCCGACCCTTTAATAATTTTTAAACCCGCTTTTTGAATTACCTCATAAGAAAACTGTAGTCACTTGGAAGAACCTCAGCAAAAAGACATAACTTGAGTGTTCGCGGGAGTCCCTCTTCGTCCACCCACATGTTGGTAAGCGGTTACCTTAACCTATGGACGATTGCAACAACAGGGGATCACTCGGGCGTGGCCAACTCAGAGACATAACGGGTGATCTCGTGTGTCTGTAATTTCACCAGCACCCATACCCTTCAAACCGGAACACAGCAATGCGAGCATTACTGCTTAGCAGCAGAAATAAGCATGGTGGTAGCACTTCCCCGGACGAGCACTTCCACAGAAGCTCTACTACTCTTCGCTTGTGATTCAATGAATAAAAACCTGGTGATATTGTCTTTGACTTTCTATCTTACCAAAATCTGCTCGTCGAGGATAATGTCCCCGTCCGGTCCGAGTTTGATTTGTAGCACGGCGGTGGTCATGGAGAATGTTGAGTAAAAATTAAAAATATTTACAGACAACAGCTAGACTGCTACGAGAAAGAGCTCACAGTGACCGGTCTGATGGGGGAGGGCGCCGCGGGCAGCGCCTTGCTGGCCTCCAGAGTACAACAGCTCGAGAAATCACTGCAGCAATACAGAGATTTGCTCGCGGCTCAGGACACGCAGGCCGACACTAAAGGTACCTAAATACGACATCAGTGGCGTGGCGGCCGAGTAGCCAGCTGGGACGCGAGAAGTGCGAGTTCGTATTCCTGCAGGGTCCCAGGGTGTCTAGAGAAATACCACTTTCTGTTGGCGTTAACGCCTGCGGAAAGATTGAATTGTATGGAAATTACATTAGCTGAGGAAACGTGACTTCTGCCACCTTTTTCCTTGACAAATGTGCGTTAGCGTGAAAGGACTCTCCCACAAAGCTGATTGTTGTGCGTTGCTGTGTAAAGTTTCGTACAAAGAACCGCTTAAGCTGAGGCGATGCCTATCTGTTGCCGAGGTGATAATAATATGTGTTCGACAACCTTTAGGGATTTATAAAACCCAGACAGCGAATAGACACGATTTTTATTTGTATCCGTTTAGTTCTAGAGAACTTACGAGCTGAAGTAAACAAATGGCGCGACGAGGCGGAGAATGCGCGTCGGGATGCTCTGAAAATGCGCGCGCAGAGAGACACGCTTCAGTCGCACATCGAGAAAATCAGCACCACGGCACAGACCAAGGTAATACCTATCCGGTTAAGAGGAATCGGCATAAGTTAACAAAGGTCTGAGTTCACCAACAAGATAAACGGACGGTCAAGTCTAATCATTGGTTATGATGACAGATTCTATGAAAATATGTGTCAAAAAGCTTCTGTTAGGACCTAACTACCCATTATTGTATTGGTGATGCGGGACAAATGTTTGTATGTGCAAATATTTGTCTCGGGATCTGGGTGTTTTCTATGTGTAATATGTATGTATTTACAAAAAATAATAAGTATATAAGTAGTATATCATTCATGTAGTTCTCATAACACAAGCTCTGCTTTCTTTGGGGCTAGATGATGCTGTGTGAAATTGTCCAGCATAATTAATTTATTTAATGACATTTCGTAAAATCGTTTAGCTTTCGTCATATTGTTAGGAGATATATTTTCCAGACGAATTAATTCGTAATTATAAAATCGTGAAACCACAGTCGACTCCAAGTCTCAGGATTTATGTGTCAGATTTTTATGCAATCCTTAAATTGATATATTTATAAATAATTATCCATTAGTGTATCAGCTGGTTTGAATCGTGAAAAACTTAGATGGTGACAAATCCCGGGCTGTGTTAATAAATGAAAGAAACAAAGAAGAAAGAAAAACATTTATTCATAAAAAACACAAATTTTATAAGTTAGGATAGTGGAATAAGTTATGAAAAAATAATAATATTAAAAGGTAGCAATATCTAAATAAGTTAGAATAACCTACTTATAAGTATAACTGAAACCAATGCCCCACATATCTTACTAATCCATCCACCTAGACAGTTCAATGTCGCACCAAAAAAGTATCAGCTCAGCATAATAGCTACCTACTTAGCGTTGAAAAGCTTATAAAACAACAGCTTATAATTCGCATCAACATGTCGTTTTCGTTTAGGTGCTCCACCTGGTGGATAACCCCAGTGCCGCAGCACAGAAACAAATACAGTCGGACTTGGAAGCGGCACAAGAAGAGGTAAATACAATTTATCTTTGAAAAAATGTATAAATTTGTACAAAAATAATGGTTCGAAAACATTAGAATGAAAGGTGAATGAATGTTTTCATTGATTAATATTTATAAAATGATTCAATGAAAATAACTTTTAAATTAAATTAATTTGAATGAATAGCTGTATATAGCTGTTTTCATAAAACCACTACTTATATGGTTTTTAAGATATTAAAAAAAAAACTTATTTACAAAATGGTTCGATAAAAATGACTTTTAAATTAATTATAATGAAAATTTACACACTTTTCTTTCAAAGTACTTTACTGCACAGCCAATATTATATTTGGTAGCAGCAGTAATCTATGGGAGACTTTACATACTTTCTGGACATGTCTTTTGTGCTTAGATAAAAAGGCTGAAAGCAGTACTACGGGAAGGTGGATCCAGTGGGTCTTCGGAAGAAGCCGCCCAATTAAAGCAACAGCTCGAAAACAGCGTCAAAAAGCTCAAAAGGTATAAACTAATATAAATAGTCCTGACCTCGCACTAGGATTCCTTTTGTCGTGGAACGAGTACCGTGGTAGCATAAACACCCAGACCAAATATCTGCAGAATATGCAAACATTTGTGCCGCTGCGGAGATCGGCACCTCTTGCGTCGTTACTAGCTTGTAGTTCCGTTAAAGTCACTGACAGAAGCTTAGCAAGCTGTAGTGGCAATGGGCAGGCCATTATAGCTCGCAGAACCGGCAACCGCTGGGAAGTAAGGTTCTTGAATGGTGGACACGAACCGTATGACGCATTAGGAAGGTCTACCATCCGATGACCGATGACATCTCAAAGGTTTCGGGATGTCGTTGGTGGCTTAAGATAGTTCGTCGTGGCACTCTGGTGGGCCTATTAGCAGCAGTGGATTTCTATAGGCTCTTGATGATGAAAAATATGATTACGACTGTAATATACTTCCCATGATGGTCATCCTAAGATCTGTACTCTGTATGCAGATACATCAGGATACCTAGATATAAGGTGGTCAGAGGCAATTCCAAACAATAATGTTATAATTTTGGCATATGTCCATGTTGTAACATTCATGCGTGACAGGTTGCAAGCCCATCGCCGCTTATTGGAACACCAATCGATAGCACATTCCTTCGAATTTTGGTCAGGGCATGCCGGTTTTTTTAGATGTTTTCTTAAACCGATTTGAGCACGTGTTAATACATATACATTTCGAGTTGAGAAATCCTTGGCACGGCAGTATTCAAACCCATGACCATCAGATTGGAATTCGGGGCACCGCCCAATAGGCCAACACGGCTCTGATTGTCAATCACTTGAACGATCTAATTACTGTTTATATTTTCTCAGAATGAAAGAAGAATTCACTTCGTCGGCGCAAGAGTTCAGAGAGGCTTGCTACACGCTATTAGGATACAAAATAGACCGGACGGGTTATAAGATCTACAAGTAAGTTATTCATACTATTTCTAACAAACACCGTTTAAAAAAAAACATATTTTTGTGTAAAGATTTGTTACGAGCTAGGGTACGCATTAAACGGCGGCCCTTCGCTGTCGCACGCTGCCTCGAATATTCCAGACACATTACTGGTTCTTACTAGCGCGGTTAATGCCTCCAGACGATACTAGATGGCGGTAGAACCAGTTGTGCGTCCATTAAGATTAAGAGCTATCCGCGCACGTCACAGTATATTTTTGTATAATTTTAAAACTTCCGACGCGTTTTCCTTCTTCTATTCCAGCGCCACCTGGTGACTTGTAAATATAAAACCCTCCCCGGGGAGTAAACCCGAAAGAACCATCCTTGATTAGCCGTAACAGACAAACGTCAGACGAAGTTACCTAAACAGCTGCATCATTTCGCCCAAAACTAAACAAATTTTGTATTATGGGAACTAGATAATTTAGGTACACAATTTTATTGGAAATAAAGCATTTCGTATCTTTTCCAGATTAACAAACATGTACACAGAATCAAACGAGGATTATCTTACGTTCACGCTTAACAACGACGGCGTTGAAATGGTCCACACAGATTATTCGACCACGCTGGGCGATCTTGTCGAGTTACATTTACATCAGAACCGCTCGATACCGCTGTTCCTAAGCGCGTTGACTATGGAACTGTTTACGAGACAAACTATGCAGCAGGACGAAGATGAAGTTGATTAGTGAGATTGTGCACCTTGTTTTAAGTGAATACAGTGAACCAATCGGTTATATTCGTGCCGCCATACCGTAGCGCGTTGACTATGGAACAGATGTAAATAGACAGGTTATGGTGAAAGACTACAGGACATTAAAGCGAAAAAAAGAACAAAAAAGCCTAGCCTTGTTTGTTGGCGTAAGTTTGTTATCAACCAACTTCAAAACGGAGGCTTTTTTGCATGTTACGCGATGTCTTTGCCAATTGTGAAGTGATTTTAATGATTCTGTTTTTAAATACTATCTTGTAAATGAAAAAAAAAACATCCCACCCTTAAATGTGAAAAAATGGGTGATGCAATTTCATATTGAACTTTCTATCAACATCTGGATATTTTTTTGTTTAGAAAAAAAAATGTTATTTATTAAGGATGTGACATGTTACTGGTACTCTCAAAAAAAGGTACTTTTAATTTGTAGTAAAAAAAAATATCCTAGTTAGTTTAAACTAGGTGAATTTTTATGAAAATAAAAACTGCGTTTTTGAAAAACGGTCAGCCGTAAAAAGCTATTTTGGTAATAAGATGACATTCTTAAATGATCCTTGTGATTTCAACGAATAACTAATCCCTATTGAAGATCAGTCTCTAACTGAGCAGGTCGCGAACTCTCCCCTGTCCTTTTCTAACACTAAATAAAGGATAGAGGCAGACAACTTTTAGCACACCGCTAAATTTTGTGAGCGATTATGATAAGAGACTTTTTCTGAATTTTAAAGGAGTACTTACTGTCACTGTCCCCTGATTTCCTTATAGTCTTTTATAGTCATGTGCACGGAGAAAGACTATAAGGAATATAGTCTTTCTCCGTGCACATGGATAAAATGCAATGATTCTAGATAAAATGCAGGTTCACCGAGAAGAAAACTAGGAGATAAAAAGATCTTTTTTTTCTGAAATAATAAGTTTTTTTACCTGCATTTGTACTTACATTGTTTCTACGTAATTACCATTATTCGTGTATGTTGTTGTAAATAGCTTCTTTTATTTTCTAAACGCACATTATAATGTATCATTTTAAGAAGGTAAAAGCATCATTTCTTACAATAGATAACAAATGAAACATGCCTTCAGCAAATTAATTCAGGCTTAAAATATGAATGAATGTGTGAATGTGTTCAGTATTCAGTATTCTATATTGTACACACAGAAAAAACAGACAAAAAAAAACTTCATATAGGACATGTACAAAGGCGAGCTTAACCCTAACAAGAGTTTTCTTCCAGCAAACCATTGAGGTTAAGTCCCTTCATTCATATTGTAAAACTGGAATTTTCGTGACCCGTTGCTGAAGGCACCAACTAAGGGCATGATTTTTAAACAGTGGTTTAGCTAAACAGTGTTCTGTTTTCTAAGGTTGAATTCGAAAAGAGATAATGTTTAGTCATCAATTGTTTAAAAATCGGTATCGATAAGTAAGGCCCTGACATTCTTACATACAAAGATTTTAAACAGTTAGTTACCTAAACACTGTGCGGTTTTCTTCGGTTGTATTTCAAATGGCACATATCAGAAAGAGACAAAGCAGAGTTTAGTTAACTGTTTAATAACCTTAAAAAGTGAGGCCCTAAGTTAAGTGAGTTTTAAAATCTTTCATTTAATTAAGAGTGGTTAATTTATGTTATCTTACATTGAAAAGACATTCCTCTGCAATCTAACTGTAAGAACAAAATAATAAATTGTATTGTAGTGTATGACATTTTGTACTTGTAAATATAAATCTTGTCGTCCTTTTCTAGATTGCTGAATGTATTGTCATATTATATACTAATACTATTGAATATAGAATTGTAATTGTATTTTATGCATTTTCATATTTGTATGTGAAAAACATCCTTACCAAAATTGATAACTTACTATAAACTTCCGAAGGTGTTTATAGTAAGTTATGTACTATAAACACCGTGAGTTCGGATCCAGTCGTGCACCAATGGTTTGTTAATTTTATTTGCGTTTAACACGTGCTCAAAACTGTGAAGGAAATCATCGAGAGGAAACCGGCATGCCGGAGAACCAAAAATTCGAAGGCATGTACCATCGTCTAGTGTTCCAATAAGCGGCGATGGGCTAGTAATCTGTCATGTGGAATGCTACTTTGCCAACGGACATGTGCCAAAAATATAATGTTTGGAATTGTCTATCACTACCCCCTACTTAGTATCCTCACATGTCTGCGTACTGAGTATGGATCTGAAGTTCACCATGGCCATGACGATTACAGTCGCAACCGTGTTTCTTTTTCTAATATATTTATGTTGACAAAAATATCTATTTAGAAAGAGCGTTCACTAGGTGGTGCGAAAACCCAGAATAACATGATTATAAAGATACTAAAACCCCATTAGGATAGATTAGGGTGACAATTAGTGAAGTGAAAAATCAGGGACAACTTGAATAAAAAACACATATCACTGTAAAATATTTATGAAGAAACAAGGACAAATATCATACGTCATCTAATGTTTGCAATGAGTTAACTACAACAATTTAGTTAGATACAACATAGAACTAAGAATTGACAGTATTTAAGTTTAATAATTCCTAAAAATTCCGCCGTTAGCTAATAAGAGCATTATTAACAGAAAATAACGTTCTTATGAGCTGTCTTCCTTTACTTCATCTGTCAAATAAAGTTACCCAGAGATATGGCGTTAGTACCAAAGTTGAACTGAAGAAAACTGCCATTATTTTTTTGATTGAAGCGAATTCACATCGAATTGATCAACGTAGGCATTATAAGTTAATAATGAATGAGGCTATAATAATGTTACTATTTATAGTAACTCAGAAAAGTATTAAACCACAGTTAAAATGGTGGACACTATCCTTTAGAAAATCTTAACTTTAACAATTTAAGATCGGATATTAACAACAACCTTATAAGTGATAATAAGTACCACAATTCAATGTCAACATCTATCGAGTAAAGCTGTTTCCGAATTCCGTGTATGGTAGGTGTGTTTTTTTTTGTTTTTACAGAGACTTATTTATGATTTGCGCAGAATTCAGAAACAGACCTTTGCTTATTTAAAAGATTAACTACTGACTGATGAATATAATTCACGATTTAAATATTTTTAATTTAATCAAATTTCTAAAGATTTTTAAGATCATAATTTTTTTCCTAAATTCAGTTAACTACTCGATAAAACCACTGACCTCAATTTTTAAAGAAATCTTTGGATAGATCAGACAGATTTTTTTTTCCTAAAATTTATAATTTACTAGGCCAATTCTACTTTAATTTAGTTTTATTTGGCCTATTTAAATTACTACCAGGTAAGTATAAATTATTATCAAAATGTGATATTTTTGAGCGATATAAAAAGTTAACAATACTAACTGCATTAACAATTAAAAATGTGCATTTTAAAACAGTAGAGACACGAAATATTATTATATTATTATGATAAAAGTAGATAAAACTTTTCTATCTAGATAAAAATTCTGGGCTTCAAAATAAGAAATAGACATAAAGCTATTTAAAGCTAAGTTAAAAGGACGCCAAGAATTTTTTTACGATGCTGAAAATTCCATCTGATTAAGTATTCATTTCAAATAACTCACATTCTTGGAATCGTTTTGGAAATAATTTAAAGGAACAATAAATTACTTATTTTTTTAAACTACAGTCTATCTAAATCACTTGATCAATTTAAAATGTTCCGTAAAAACTTACGTATAATACTGTAAACTTATTCAACACTTGTCGGATTTACAATTTCTATTCACTCGTAAAAACAAAACATTATAACATAAATTTCATACAATTTTCAATAATTATTGCACATTCAACTTAAATAAATATTGCATAAGCGCTAACCCTAATCATCAAAATAAAGATCAAGTCTTATTATTTAAGAGTTATTTGAGAACAATTTCAGTCAAATGAAAGTTAGAATACGAGGATAGTAGCGACTTTCAAAAAGACAGATATTTTCAAAAGTAGATACCCAAAGTCGAAAATATTGCGCTAACTACAGTCCCTATGTTAAACATTTTGACTAAATATTAAGTACAATTTGGTGCTCAAGTAATGTAAGTGTATTAAAACTAATATAATTATTTATCTATATTCGAAGGACCATAAATGTATCTTCGAGTAAGTACGCTACGGATTCTCGAATTGATAAAAACCTACCACGTAAGTATCACCGACCGATTTTACCAGCAACAAAATTTACATTTACCAACCATCTCACTTAGACGTTTAGCAAAAAAAAAGGAAGGAAAAAGGTTTATTTCTTCACGTTTAATGTCCAAACATTTAAGAGAACCGATGCCAGTCGATCAAGGCTTAGGTAAAGACGGGTATGTAAGTGTGCTGCTGTATTTTTTTTGTATAAATTAGTCACAGAGATGTCTAAGCTTAGTACATTCAATTTTCTATTAGAATAATGATAATGTCTTAAATTTTTGATCATGTCAATTTCTTAATTTATTGATTTTTTTCATTTTAAGGAAAGTCTCAGGGCGTTCTGTTTGTAAAAAAAATGTTGTTTCACAGATCGCACTAGCGGTGATGGCACCGACTCTTTCGACAAAAGAGTCGGAAAGCCGCAAGTCAACATCTGGTGGTCCTGAACAATCCTTCATATACATTGGTCGCTGACGTAAGATGTGGTAAGTTGTTCTACAATCCAGTGAAACACTGCCTTTCTATTCCCAGAAGTCTGTAGACTATAGAATGCGTTTGTCTACGCCGCTAATTCTTTTTTCTGTCACACTATTGTCCGTCACGTTTTTGGGACCTGAAAGAGAATTCGAAGTTAGGAAAAATGGCTAAGTAGTTTTCACCTCACGGAAAAAAAAATCATTTTAACATTCATTCAAGTGTCAGAATTCAGAAAATCCAAGCGTGGGGCTTCTCATACTTCCTAGATATAACTGCAATTGATCCATTACTTATTTTAACTCGCTACGTAAGGAGCCCATAGATATGCGTTTGCCGTAAGAAGTTGTTTTCTTTGTTACTAAGTTATGTACTAGCATTACTAGTTTGTCTGTTACTATTTATCACTGAAACACCGTTTGAAGTGTGTTTTTTTTCGTCATTGATTTTTATGGATGGTTCTTATCGTATCGCCACAATAGGGCGCTGCAATAGACGATAAAAACACGTCGGAGGATTTATTTTTTTGTAAAAATGGTACTCTTTAGAATACTATAGAATATCATACCTTTACAAGAGCCTGTATGCACTGGATATACGACTCTGCCTTCGCGACACGTCGCCTTTTGCAGCCGGCACCACGATCCGTACGTCTTAAAGTCGGAGCCACACAGCTGCCGCCTCGCGCCGCCCGCACCGCACGCACCGCAGGAAACGCACCGCGCGCCGCTCAACCCGCCGGAAATGCAACGCTGGGATGCACCGCATGTTATTGACGCGCATGTTGCATTCGCTGCAAATAATTTAATGATCCACATTTAATTCTTATTAGAGCGAAAACCAAAGCTTCCTGGATCGAGCATAAAATATCACAGCAGGTTGTGCAAAATCATACCTACCTTTTTTTAGGTTAATACGAATCGTTTAAGGATCTCCGATTTAAAAGCCCCTATGCTGTCCTTAAACGTTTTCAACGCACAGGTTCTTTCAAAGAAATAAGCAGAAGTCGTTCTTTAGGATAAGCGGAATATAACTTTTGCTCGCTTAACTCGCAAATCATGGTAAATATCCCGTTATTTAGTAAATATTAAGATAAGCAACTTTCAGCAAGGTCAACAATTGAATGGGTTTTTCGTTTCAAGATTTCAAGTCTGGCAAAATGTTGTTGCCTCATTGTTCCTATAGCCTTTTTGCTAGGGGGTAGAAGAAGTCATGACTAACCTATACAGTGCCCCTTATACGCCAGCGGTAATGCCCTCCCTCGCTCGCAAGCCGCTCGCCGCAACGCGCATGCGCCTGCATACGTGTTGCCATCCACCGCGCAGACCGGGGAGCCGGCAACGACGCAATGACCGCATCGTACGCAATGCGGGCCTAACTCAGCGTCTAGCACACAGCGCTTATCGCCGCCACAACGGACGCCTTCACATGAGCCTTCTGGAAGAAATAAAACTAGTGTAAGCCAATGGACATACCCTTTCTTAAAAATACGGAAATCAAAATAAATAATAATTATTAAAGGTATTTTTTTATAAAATCATATGTGTACTACAGCTACATTTTTAAGAGCGAACAACAAACCTAACTTATATTTTAGGATACTACTTAATTCAATCTAAAAATGTTCATTCAAAATTCACGCAATTGAATGTGCAGGTATTTTTTTTGGTTAGAAAAGATCGCAATTGTCGCGCGTTGATGTCTTTTGTATGGAAAAGCTACGTTAAGTTACTACCTACCTATCTAGCTACAATTTATACTAAGTAGGTATACTTTTTAAATCCTTTGTCGTTTGCAAAAAGCATGCAAACAAATTTTATGATTAAATATGATTATGATGATATATGATTTTGAATAATTTGTGACGATGCCATTGTAACTTTGCCCTGTACATAACTAGCAATCCTCAAATTATGTTAAGTATTTACTATCTTACCCATCCATCAAACATTGATTTCGATGACGTGTCTCAAAGAATTTATGGAAATGAGCCTTTTTTACTGTAAATAACTTGCCTGTTTTGTGAACTGCTCTAAAAAAAGTTTATAGCGCTAGCCCAACAGTTTCACCACTAAACTAGGTTATTAATGAATTCTATTTCCTAATAAATATTTAAGGTAGAAAGATAAATCATTTATTTGCAACTACTTATTAATAAGGTATATAACTAATATGGTTACACTGCTGATGAGGTAAGTAGCTACAAATTGGGATAGGACTCAGCATAAAGCGCCGCAGACCTGGTGTAGGTAAGTAGTGCGCTGATCTTCCGTCCTCTCCCAATATCAGTAGCAGATAGCTTCGATATAAAAATAAAGATTAATTTTCTAAACAGGTACTTATATAAGCTTAAATAGTTCAATACATTTATTTACTATCCTGTATACAAATTTTGTTAGAAGTTTGTAGGAAAACTTTTTATTTTGCAAACTTCAAAAATGAAAAAATTGAAATCACAAACCTTATGCAGAAACCTAATTGGTAATATAAGTTATTGACAAAATTTAAAATTTAAAATGTTCGCACCTGGCACAATAAATATTTAAAATGGTGCAAACATTTTAAAGATTTATTGTGCCAGCTCTTAAATTGTTTCAACCAACTAGCGTTCCTGCCCGATTAGCATGAGCACCCAAGGCAAAGTTTTGTCTACGAAAGGGAAGACAAAAACTATTTCTGTCGCCTATTCTGTCAAACAAAAGAGGGACACAATATATCCTCGGCAGCAGGCAAAACCGTTGTCTTAGGTCTTCGTGCTAAGCAAGCTAAACCTAGACAGGAAACGTAAGCCTCAGACACAGGCATTTTTAGATTACTGTTAAACACTGAACGGTCCTTTGCAACGCATAAAAAATAAGTGCAACCTTGCATTCTACGCCATCATAAACGCGGAAATGCATTTAATGTAGGTACCTAGCTTATAACAGAGTAGAAACTCAAACAACAACCTGTAAAGGTAAGTACACACTGGACACAAAAGATCGGAATAAATGAGATAATGTGAGCAGGCAAACATGCAGATTTATTACAGTGGGTTCGAACTCGGTCGTCAACCAGTGGACTTTTTTGAAACATAAATAATCATAATAATAATCGCAATAAAAAAGATACAAAAACCATTTACATACTGCCTCAGCGAGAACTTCGGTACCCGTACTCGATCTATGTTACCATACGTGTGCGATGCAACGATTGCGTTGGTTGGTGTGAACAATTGACCTACCTACCTAAGTTAGACAGAATACACAATACATAGTACTATGATACGGTTTCCACACTATTGTCACTGCCGAGACAGGTTAGGTACCGTAATAATAGATATTTTTTTCATTTACAAAGACGTAATATACGTACATATTGGTAACATTTAATCCTACTAATATTATAAATGCGAAAGTTTGTGAGGATGGATGTTTGTTACTCTTTCACGCAAAAACCACTGAACGGATTTTGATGAAACTTTACATTAATATAATAGGTTGGGGAAAAAGTTTCTTCGCATTTTTTAAGAAAATTCAAAACATTTTTTAATATAGTTTATTTACATTTAACTAAAGTATGTAGGTACCATTTTGTTCGATAACTTTTTGCCATTTTGTAGGCAGGGACATGATCCCATTGCTATAAAAACTTTGGGGCTTCTGTTCAAAATACCGCGACAAGTGGTTTTGGCAGTCCTCTCGTGATGTTAACCTGACACTGCCTAAAGAATTCTGAAGAGACCGAAACAGGTGGAAATCTGAAGGTGCAAGGTCAGGACTATACGGCGGATGCATTAACACATCCCAGCCAAACTCTCTTAATTTTTGCTGAGTGGCTAAAGATGTGTGAGGTCTAGCGTTATCATGATGAAAAACCACAACCCTTCTGTTGATTAACTCCGGCCGCTTTCTCTCAACTTCTTGTTTTAATCTCATCAGTTGTTCGCAGTAGAGTTCAGAATCGATGGTCCTGCCTGGTGGTAACAGCTCATAATGAATAATGCCCTTCCAATCCCACCACACACACAGCATCACCTTGTTGCGAGTTAACCCGGGTTTCGCCACAGTCTGTGAAGCCTGACCGGCCTTTGACCACGACCTTTTTCGCACGTTCTTGTCGTACGTGATCCACTTTTCATCACCAGTTATCAGCTTCTTCAAAAATGGTTCGGTTTCATTACGTCGTAATAAAGAATCACAAATGAGAACACGGTTCATTAGGTTTCTTTCAGTGAGCTCGTGAGGTACCCAAATATCGAGCTTTTTTGTGTACCCAGTTTTTTTCAAATGCGCCAAAACTGTTTTGTGGTCAATTCCCAGTTCTTCAGCTACGTCGTAACTACGGATATGCCGATCTTGCTCCACTTTTTCAAAAATGGCATCCATTTTATCCGTAATAGGGCGACCAGAGCGACGTGCATCTTTGACATCAAAATTTCCGGATTGAAAACGCTTAAACCAAATTTGTGCTACTCTCACAGACACTGCACTAGGTCCATAAACATCGCAAATTTTTTTCGCGGCTTGCGTTGCATTTTTACCTTTTTTGTAGTAAAATTTTAAAATGTATCGAATTTCTTCATTAGATTCACTCATCTTAACAGTACGAAAAACAAATAAAAATCACACATTTTCCTAATTTGAATTTGGAATTATCTTCTTTAAAATTTAAACTTTTAATGATACCAAAACCAGCCAGATACAAATAGTATAGCCAAAGATATTTTATTACAAGTTCATACATACAATAATGCGAAAAGACTTTTTCCCCAACCTAATATGTAACTTATACTTCAGAATAACACATAGGTTACTTTTTATCCGGGAACCACGCGGGCGAAGTCGTGGGCAGAATCTAGTATTAAATATTTCAGTTTTTCCAACAATATGTCATGTAAACAGTTTTAATAGACTCTCCTGTTAACTACATAGTTGTAAGCTAGCTTAAAAATACATAGAGGTTTTGGCATAGAAATAATAGATAGAAATAAATAGTAGTATATCGTCAGTGCGACTACTATCATGTACAATAAAGAATTTTATTTTTATCTATCTATGTTTATTATGAAAATTGATATAAAAACCTCCGCTTCAAGAAATATATCATTCAAATATTTAATTATAATTCCTTTTATTCATACAACTATGTACAAGTAGGTATATACAAAAAATACAGATGAAACAGCTAGCTATCTAAAGACCGTTGCAAACGATCTATAGATAGCTCAACTGATCCAGATCACTACCAGGCGGAAGCGTTCCCAAAATACTGGCCGCATTGCCACGCTGAATGGCAATGCTAATGCGTTGACCCAGATAAGAGCCAGCTCTCTTGTCACGCGTCGCTTCGACCAGTCGCCCTGAAAGAATTTTGAAAACGCGAAGGGCCCCGGTTCCCCACGGACCCAGAGTCTCAACCCCAAAAGGCTCAAATAAGTAAGCTCTGTCGAGACTTCTATATTTAATTTAATATTATTAATTTAATATTTAATTTAGTTTACACTAAATTAAATACATATTTATTTAGGATCGCGAGCGAAGATAATCGCTATCCTAATATTCTTTTGTTTTTAATGTGTGCGTTCTCATGCTTATGCGCGACGCGGCTTTACGCAGGCCGGCCGTCAAATACCTAAAAATGATTAGCAGCTTAAGCTCGGAGCGCCCTTAAGCGTTGTGTGCGAAAATTCAAAGTGAAGTTCAATTCATTGAAATGACAAAGATCACGAAGAACCGTTTTATACTCATTGGTAGACTTAGCTCATATCATTCCCAACGAATTAACAGGGGTGCGGACTTGGTGATGCTTGCCGCATTTTAGGCTTTTACACATGTTTTATAGGTATGATGACAGGTTTATTAATGGTTAGAATTAAGCGTCCGTTTATTTTGTTGGTGAACTCAAGGCTTAGTTGTCTCCGTTTGCAAACCGCGTAGCTGGCAATCAGAGACTTGCCAAAAACGAGCCTGCAAACCCACGCAATCCTCCGTGTGTAATGTGTCCCTGAGAATGTCATAGGGAGTGAGTTTATCTATAGAATCACACACTGGTCTGACCACTGGGCGACGTACGATCATCCACTCCACCATCCCAAGACGAATCTGAATATCTTAGATCGACGTAGACACAACGGCCGTGGGTGTCTATATTGTACGAAATGATAGGTATTTTTCTTATAATAATTGATATAATTCCATATGAAATTCGGGTTCCAAATGGAGGGCCAATTTGTCTGAATCCATTCAGGGACTTTTTTACCATTATTTTGACCATATTTTGTCGATAGCATGCCTTAACGTGCTATCACGGTGATTTGAATATATCTACCGAATTATATAATAAGAATAGTTTTTATTTTTTTATTAAGTGCCGACATATTATGTAGTTTAGATGTTAAACGTGTTTTAACACGTTTTCAAACTTTTAGCAAGTTATGTGGCAACTCCAATCTGTCTCTACCTTGTGTTACATTGCGTGCGTCTCTCTAATAATATTGTGCACGAGCCTATTCTGCAGTTTTCTCGACCGATTGTATCGTATTGCGGTTTATGGAGGGCGTTATTCTAGCCCAGAGTCTAGACAGCTATCAAGTGCCTTCGTTTAGAGCTGAGATTACAAGGAATTTATCACGTTGAAAATCGGAGCATGCCGTCGGCAACTGACCTGTCTGCTTTCGTTAGTGTATTGGCATGATATAAATACTGCTTACGTACAGAAGCGCAACTGCATCATCAATGGAGTATTTGATAAATCGAAATCTTTACTATGCCTTTTTGTCCAATAGGGAATGCAGAGAAACGGAAGTGGAAGTAATTTTTCCTTGTAGCAAAGTTTTGTAATAATTTGTTTTTTTTTTCTTTTTTAATTTTTCACATTGACAACTTCGCGTTGAATAAATTGATTCATCAGGTTGTCCAGGTTCCTGGTTCAAGCCAAGTAGTTGGAATCGATATTCGCGTTTACTTTGTTTCAGCAGCTTTGTATCCTCAAATATTACTAGATATATTCTTCAGTAAAATTGCGCAGAATCTTGATGTGAGGATCAGAGTTTCAGTGAGGGAGTTTCAATTCTACAACCTATTATTATACAACCTATTATTATAGGCAAGGGCTACGTGACTGGTTCCGATTTATAAGAAGTCGGAAGAGTCTCAACCAGATTGCAACTATTTGTTGTAGTAAACTTAAATGAATGCAATACACGACTTTGTTTCGAAGCACGAATAAGGTTCGACTCCCGATCGACCTATTTTCTATATTCTTAACCATAAGGAGTAAATTTTCTTGTATTCATTTAATTTTAGTAATGAGACAGCAGCTGAGACCTAATTCTGGTAAATATTTCTCAGAAGTCTCGGCATAATGTAGAGAAAGTCTACTTTCAATCGCAAAGCCCTCAAAGGATTGTCAATAAAATTGTTTTTGTGTCGTATATTATGACGTGTCTTTATCAGAACGAGAATTGGGCGTCAGAGGTCTAACCATCAAGTCTTATTGAAATTCAATTCAGGCAAAAATTACAAATCCCGCTTTGCGATTGACGATTATGACAACGCCATAGCATCCTCAACTGCAAAGCAGGATTTGACATCTTTTCCTGATTTTATCGCAATATTGTGTATTAATTAATGGTTAGATCTTGTGATGGAAAATTAATAACTTCTTAAGACTGACTGTGTTTGAACTCAATTCGATGTCTATTATTTAACCCGAAAGGTATTTACGTAAATAAGTCAGTTCAAAGAATGTTTACCGTCTTAAGATATAACAAAATTTCAGTCCTCTAGTGATTGTGAAATACTTATGTATGATGAGCATTAGATCTACATAATAAACACATACAAAAATCAAATAACCCACCAAAAACTTAGGTACTTCGATATATTTTATAATACCAGATAATTAAGCATTCAAGTTGCGGTCGAGCCGTCGTGCGACGCGACGCTCGTAAACGATGGAGTGTGGTAAAGCCAACTTTACGATGTTATCGCAAATTATTCATAAACATGAAATGAGGACGTCTGGGTTGTTGGAGGGCCTATTGCGGTTATGAAACCTTTGACGACTCTGAAGGTGACCGACTGTTGCTATCGGAACAAACCGTTTGTATGAATCAGACTTATACTTATAAAGCCAACTCCTAACCCCACGCTAGGATTTACGGTGTAGTTGGTATCAGGAACTAAGAGTGATTAACTTTAACAATAAAAAACTTTGCAGAACATGCAAACATTAGTACCGCAGCGGGAATCGAACCAGCACTTCTGACGACCTCGGCGACGCAGCGAGTTTGATTCCTGCTTCGGAACAAATGTTTATATGTTCTCAACACCCAGTTGTGGTACCATGGTAATCGTAGTTTCTGATACCCACGTTACAGGGAAACGTAGTGTGGGGTCAGTACTATGGATTTTGACTGTTGGGTGTTTGTATTTACATCTCAGACGGATATTTGCCCGCCACACAAACGAGGTCGTCAGAAATGTAAGTTTTATAGAGAGTTTTTAGACTCAAACGGTATAGGTGCCGACCTTATAACGAAGGACTTCTGTGGCTTTATAAGGTGCTTTCTCAGAAACAGTATCACTTAGAAATGTAGCTGAAAAAAATGTATCAAGTCTTTAAAAGTCACACATAAAAGTTTCCAAAAATTTCGCGATCAGTAGGATTAGGGACTAAAAATTTTATGCGATAAAGACCCCTATAAAAAGTAAAAGGAAAAAAACCGTCACCTGATTCTACGTCGCGCGCGAGAAATCATCGTAAATTCACTTTATAATTTCCATTTCACGTAGTTCACGCTATCTATTTACTTTGATTTTGACTGTACATTTTAGAATGTATGCAATCTCAGATACCTAGGTTAATTTAAGAAATTGGTTTTATTTATTGAGTTCCGTTATTGAATAAAACAACCAAAACACCAACGCTAAAAGCCACTTCTCTGTAGATGCTATTATTGAGAATAGTTTTACTTCCTATAATCTACCTTATATTCAGTTAGATAATGATGGAACCACAAGGTAATGAGCGTATGGGTGAGCCAGACAGACAGGTAAACATTATCAACGTCAACGTTGTCCTATAAAATAATCACTTAATGGAACAGGACTTTTAATCACGTGCTTACATTACCGAGGCTCATAAAATATTTATCATCACTTATTTAACCTGATGGCTGTGATATTACGCTCACATATTATATTCCATGATCGACATCCTCGTTACATACCTACTCATCGGAATAAAGCTAGATTTATTTTAAAGTTGAAGACTCTATTTCAACTTCAAATGAGTAAACCTTTTCGGTTCTGATTCAGTTGGCTTTGTGATTTAGAGCGGTTACAAATTAACGACTGATACTGTTCTTAAGTATGAACGGAGTCGGGGAAAAAGCTAGATTATGCTGACTCTAAAATAATATAAACTATGGTAACACGGCTAATTCGTAACTAACATGCAAACATATAAAGATTTAAGAAATTGTTTAGCTAATCTGTGATTTTTCTGTTTAATTTTATATAATCAAATTGTCTCATAATAACTATGAGAAAATATCATAATCACAAAGCAGCGTTTTGTTAATAAACTGTTTAATAATCTTTATAAGTAAGGTCCTAATTTGGTAGCTATGCAATCAACACGCAGCTTAGACTATAAGACCTGATACGTTAGATGATGTCTACATAAGAAATATCTAGATGGCTTGGCATTAAAAGCTGAGATTTACCTCTAATGAGACATAGTAATCAGGACTTCATTACTAGCACGTCATTATTTAATGTTCCTTTGCAATAAGGTAAGAGGCTATTGATCAGCTTTCGCATCAAGATGGGCTCTTTAAATGAACAAGTAAATTAATGTGAAATCTTCCCATTTGTGAAGATTTCACGTGATTCGTTTTACCCGCGATGCTAGAAGCCGGTTATGTGTATGGAGTAAGAAAGTGTTTGTTTGTCTGTTACCAGTTTTCCTCGAATAGGCTTAGTGATTTATATTAAGGTGGCTCTAAAGGACTTTAAAACAGCGTAACCGATTGTAACTCAATGGTTATTTGGTTTTTGAAGCGTTAACCCACACTTATGGGAAATTACAATATATCCATGTAAATTAATGTGAAATCTACCCATTTGTACGTTATTAGTTTTACAAGTAAGAGAGTTTTTGTTTGTCTGTTACCAGTTTTCTTCGAATAGGCTTAGTGATTGTAATGCGGGTTTTTTTTATGACTTTAAGGTGGATTTAAAGGAATTTAAAACAGCGTAACTAATTGTAACTCAATGGTTGTTTGGTTTTTGAAGCGTTAACCCACACTTATGGGAAATTACAATATATCCCAAAATGATCGTCGAGGTTGAATTTATGGGATATTATAATTTTTTAAATCGTTTTGTATGTCTTTAAAAAAAAGTTATTAGATAGGTTTTAGTAACACTAGAGCGAATTTGATGAAAGAAGACTGTAAATGATGAAAAAGAAAGTTAGTCTGGTACAAATTCAAGTACCAGACAAACTACTTAATTACAGGTGTCCTTTATAGAGCTGGGGGATGTGGCGTCTTTGATCTAGGTTTCAGCAGTTCTACATTATATCGAAGAAGCGCCCCACTACGGCTAAAGCAATCATTTAGACAGTCGTAGCAATATCTAACAAGGCTTCTAAAACTAAAACGAACAAAAAAAAGGATGGAAAACTAAAGAATTCCCGATCTATAGGAATGTATCTCTTTTCAAGTTTGAAGCTGTCAAAATGTCATAAATGTGGCGCGTAAGATCATTTTTTTTAATCTGTGCTTCCATCATGGAATGCATGAACTGAGGGTCTATGCTTTTGGCAGAATTATGACAAATACCTAGTTACAAAAGCCGTAATCAAGATGTGAAGTGAGGGTCTATGCTGAATTTATAAGCAGTAAAAACAGTGACCGTATCGGCAAGATTTTAACATATTTGTAACTCAGTTCAGCTCAGTACTTAAATTGGAACATAGACAAGAGATATAGTTTTTATCGTATCGTTCGAATAAGAACTTCATAGGGGGTTCGAGCGAATGTCATCGCGACGCAATGGGTGCAATTAGGTAGGCAAGAGTTCCTACTTCAGGCCAAACCGGCCCGTGCGCTTTGATCAAACCGTTACACACATTTAGCTCGATGGGAAATGCAGTTCGACGTGTGATTGTGATACTATTTCAATGTATAGATTGGGTGGGTGTTGGCCACAGATAATTTTAAATTAGAAAATGGTGAACATGACAATTGGAAGCCCATTACCGCTTATTGCAAAACTAACAAATGGCACAGATTTTTACTAAAGACGGGATATTTACGAGTTTGAATGTTTCCTGATATTTTTGCACAATTGCGTGTACCATGATTTTTTGCGTGTAAAACAGCTTACAGCTTACGGGCTTACAGAAAGCCCTCTGTAAAGAATAACAAATACTTCAGGTATTTGTTATTCTTTACAGAGGGCCTATATCTGTAGGGGTAGAAATATTTGCCTTCAGTTTTCGGGAATAGTATAATAATGCTGTCCTACAGGCTGTCCTAGAATATGTATACTAACCCGAAAAGAGTTGATTCAACACGTAGTACTTAGGTACATAATAAAAATTCGTTATATCGACTTTTTGAAATTTGGTTGTTTTCATTGAAGAAATTGGCGTTAAAATCAAGCTGATCGATCGACAGCAAAAAAAAGGATTTAATTTTTTTATAACAAGCAATGAAAAAGAAAATAAAAATATATTATTTTTATTTTCTTTTTCATTATATAATATATTTTTATTTTCTTTTTACGATGGTAAACCGAAGGGTTTTGGATACATAACCGGATGTCAAACTTGTTTGTTTAGTGAGATTATGATAGATAATGTATCGCACAATTAAACAAAATTTGCCTGAAAAATTATATTTGGATATTCATAATCTATATTTAAATATTTACCTTTTGTAAAAAAAAAACAAATCAAACACGCTCACGACTTTATTCCCGTGATGAACATCCTCAGATACATACCCAATGCGTCGATCTTTGAGAATACCAAGTAGGGGGTAGCCAGGGGCACGTCCAAACATTATTATTATATATTATTTTCATGGTTAGAATCACCAGACATTTACACCAGTATTTTAATGTTTAACATTTAATTGCACGTAACTGTACAAATTAATTTTAAATATTTAACTATAGTAAAATTGTCATTTACAGTAGGTACCTACAATTAAAATTGCGTTTTACTGACTTTTAGCTTTTTTTTTTACTTTTAGCAGAGCAGTAATATTGATAATACCTGCTTACATATGTAAGATGGTATGATCAAGGTTTGAACACTTTCTGGTTCCAAATGCATCTACGTACAATAAAACATTTATTTTCTTTCACAAAGTACAATAGTGAGCTCAAGGACAGGCTCCATAGCTGTGGAGCTATGCTTGAAGTTTCACTACGTGATCAAATCGGAACCGAGGAAATCTGTAGAAAAATGAAAGTCACCGAAATAGCTTTCAGAATTATCAGGTTGAAGTGGCAGGCCATATAGCAGAACCGACAACCACAGAGCAATAAAGGTTTCAAATAGCGACCACGAACCTGATGTCGCAGTGTAGGCAGCAGTCAAACCAAAGTCTTGATCATATTAAACGTCAAAATCTACATTCTACTCAAAAAAATTACAATACTTTCTAAGAAAACGTTCATATTTAGATGGAAGTATCCACCTTCAATCTACAGTAGACTAATGTAACTAATAAATTGAGACGGGTTGCGAAATTACGAGACTTGGGAATCTCCGATTGCGGGAAGTCGGTAGATAGACGTGATCCAACACTCTTAAGAAGCCTTAGCCTAGTCTTCTACAGAATAAGATACCTAAGTCTGTTTTTTTAGTCTAATGATCGTGTCGTATTACAATTTGCTCTACCGTTAACCTATGAGGACTCTGTGCAATTTGAGTTGTTTTGAAAATTATAGGGTAATAAACATAAACATAGATCGCGATACTTGTGGTGTAATTTACGTATAAGTACGTCATACCTCAATTGGCCCCGGGTCTCGCTATTTACTACAGGGCGCTTGCAAAAACGCAGCTAGCTTTTATAAAATTACCTAATAAAACTCATAGAAGCGTAACTCATTAATAAACTACCATGACGACAATGTACTCGCCCCGCACTTGCCTGCGCAGAGGAACGTTAATCCTATCCTGTCCTATCCTATCCGATTAATATTATAAATGAGTAAATATGACTGTTTGTTGCTAATCTTATCCGCTACGCGGCCGAGGCCGTGAGCAGAAGCTAATGTTTCATATTTTCGTACAAAAGTAGACCTGGATTATAAAGCTGTCCAAAATTATTTAACAAACATGAGGGTGATTCGGCTGGGCCACGAGTTCTTTCATCACACTGGAAATTGTTGACTATCTCGCTTGAATCGCTCTTTATAACTTATCTTATCACAAAACAGTCACACAATCCTGAATTCACACAAGTGTTCCCTTCGTGTCGTGAGAAACTCCCATGCCCACGATCCACGAATTGTTCCGGGTACGTAAAAAATATTTGCAGCACATGGAAACATTTATCCTGCTGTGGAAATCAAACTAGCAATGAAATGGTCCTGATTACATCCAACTATCTGGTCTAAGAGAGTTTCACTTCTACGAAGTGCATACCTATAGCTTACCCACAGAATAACATAGAGTAAGGTACATAGATTAGCGTAGGTACAATCGAAGCGTAACTGATGGTTCTCGTTACAGGATGCCTATAATATAGCTACCTACTAATACGAATAAAATGTCTTTGTAAACAGACTGTCTTGTTTGGCGTCTGTTTTGTTTGGTTTGTTTATTTTTTAACTTATTTATCGTTGTTTATTACGTTTTTGGCAAGACAGGTTTGGCGAATAATCTTATATTTTTAAATCGAGACAAAATTTATTTTCACCACAAATTATTCTCTCTTGCGCTGAACCGAAATGACTAAAACTCATTTGATGACTAATAACTGGTTTTATTTAAAATTGCTTTGTTACCAATTTTATCAACACCCGCGAATAGTACCGACGAAACTTAGGCATATACTCGTCTCTTACTGACATATCAAAGAACTATCACTCAGACTATAAGCCTAATTATTTTTTGCCTTAGCGTGTAGAGACATTTGTCTCAAATAGTGAACTATAAAAAGACGTGGGCCAAAAATGTTGCCTTGCGTTACACCATTTTTTTTAAACACCGCCACTTCTTGATTTGGAAAACCTAAACAGAGTCCATCCGGCTTTTCGAGATGCATAAGTTTATTCCTCATTCAAATGCATGCACCTAGGGCAAGACGTATCGTGCATCGCAATGAGCCATTGAGTTGAGCCGGTCCGATGCAATAGAGATGTGAGTTCTTGGAACAAACGACCAATTTACTAGAGATAGTAAGGGAGTGGCCAGTCATTACCGGGATTTATCTAAGAAGAGCTGGTATGAATAAAATGTACGGTAATAGAAACTTTTATAAGTTTTTTAGTTGTGTTAGATATTTAAATCATGCGAGATGCTTCAGGTTTCCTTTAATCAGATTGCTATGTTAATGATAGTACACATAGCTCTTAAAATTAGCAAGTTGAAGTGGCAATGGGCAGGCCACATAGCTGCTAACTGCTAGGGAAGGACCAACTGGACGACTGGACTGGACAGTGTAGGAAGGCATCGGTTTACCCAATGGACCGATGTCATCGCAAAATTCCTGGCAAGTCGGTGGATGAAGGTGGCCTAAGATCGTTCGCCGTGCACTTTATGGGGAGGGCCCATGTCCAGAAGTGGACTTTTACAGGCTGTTAATGTTAATGTTAATGTTGATAATCCACAGGTCTCGCTTTTGGAGCTTCGGTTTTTATACCCAACTATGAGCACTTATGAAATGCGTCCGATCTGAATCTGTGAAACATGTTTCGAAGTAGTATGTCCGTAGCTAGTAGTATGTCCTATCTGAGCCTTACACTACATCCGAAATTCGTTTTCCTAGCTCCAAATATCTCCATTTCGGAGTCGTACTCAGTGCATAACGTTTGTGCGTTTTAGAACCGAACTGAACCGGTGTTTTACTGAAACTGAACGAATGATTCAAAAATGAGATGATTAAACGAGGGCTTTTCTTGCTATCAATGACTTCGAATGATAAGGGATCATAGATAGACCTTATAACAAATACAATGTTGCAAAAAAAAAAAAAAAAAATTGTTATGGATCAAATAGATATTGAAGAATGGTCATAGGTTAAGTACCTTAAATAGAATGATCTCCACAAACCAATTCATTCATCACCATTATTTTATGATATACGGTATATAAACCTGATCTATCTAACTAGTCTAGACTGAATGCAGTAGATGGTAATAACTTGTCCAAGTCCCGATACATTAAGGTCTCGTTCCACCAGTTAGATACGATAATAATTTCTGTTAAAATATACTGCAGATTAAAAGCTTGATTTAAGGGCTCGTTTGCTGGTTAATTGAGAGGATGTCATTTATCAGGTTATTTTTCTTCTTTGTTTTTATTCGTAATAATGATACCTATGATATTACTGATATTATATTCCGTATTTATCTGTACTGACTATATCTGACATATCTGATGAGATATCTGACACGCAGACAGTTATTCTGTGCTTGAATGTGACACATATGAAAAGTCAATTTGACAACCATAGAGGAAGTAACCACTACGTATGACAACCAAAATCAATTGTGTTGGTGAAAAATAAACCTTTTTTTTACATACTGCCGGTAAATTTTCCCAATTTCTCTTTCCATAAAAACCTAATACAGACTTTCTACTATTTCGAAACATTTGAAAACAAAAATAGCCAAATCAGTTCAGCCGTTCTCAAGTGATGCGCTTACCAACGCATTTTATTTATATATTAAAAATATAGAAGATAAATTTGGTATATATTTTTTCTACATATACTTACTTACGTATTATTAAACTTTATTTTTCAACACGTATGTAACGGTGGTTTGAAGAATGTGATCAATCTATTGACCACGATAATTAAAATTCTACTTTTTCTAAGTCGCTTTGGTATGTTTGCCAGATATCTAAACTAGCTACCAACCGCAACTTGATCTAGATCTAGGGTAGCTAATCGCTAAACAATCTACAGCAATCAAACGTACAAATCAACAGTAAATACCTTAGCGCTAACAACCGGCCAATTATATCAACGATCAGTATTATTATCTCTTAGCAACGTCTGTCTGTATGAAAAACACCTACAGATTGGTAAGAGGTAGTTCTTCCATCCCGAAATATGTTTTTTTTTAATGTCGTATTTCGTATTATGTATCTGCTATTTTCAGTAAAAAAAATAAGAATTTTTAGTTACGAGCTCGAATATCTCTGAAACGGATGCTCACATAAACATGGTTAATTAGCCCATGTCACAGATATTATATACCACACTAGCTCATGTTAAATTAAAATTAAATGATAACAATAAAATTTTAAGATTTATTTTTTCAATAAGTTTGCCTATTAAATCTTGTTTATTTAAAATGCAAAATCATCCCTTTCGGAATAGTATAAATATTCTGAGGCACCCTTCATATGAAGGTGTATTTACGGTCGCTTTTCACAGCCATGTAGTTTTTAAAAAAGTTATTAGTGGTGTAAGTAAGTATACACTTACGGTCCGCGCAAGTAAAGCCACGGGCAAGTTCTTGTACATTATACCAGGTGGATTAGGTAGAGTTATGATACATCGACCGCTTGGTACCAGCGCCAGTGATCCATCATTCTAGCTAGGCAGTTTAGATGCAGAATAGTCTAGGTAATAAACTCTAGCTAGGCATATTGTAAGGTAATGTTGTAAGGAAACAGTAACTCAGGTGCGGTTGGTTGCTCTCACACAGAGATCTTGAGGGTAGATTAGTTGCGATGAAGGAGGCTTCGCATATCAATATTACGACAAATCTTGTATCTCAAGAAATAATATATAAGGTGTAATGTATATAATGTGTTCAAGAAAAATGTTTTTGTATATGTGCATAATTATCTATAATAAATTACCAGAACCTATTAAAAACCTCAATGGTAATTTATTTAAACAAAAGCTAAATAATTGGCTCCTCGAAAAATGTTTCTATAGTGTAAATGAGTATATAAATTTTAAGTAGAATAATTTATTATGTTGTCTATGATTGTGAACTACTTATTTATTTTCGATTGTATGACATTATATTGATTATTTTTTAATGACTGATTATATTAGCTTCTTTTATTCTATTATTTAATATTTGCATACCTGCTTGCGGGTTGAATACATTTGACATCACTCTAGTTATAAGATCTGACATGTACCTGTAATAATGTATTCGGCAAATAAATGATTTGATTTGATTTGATATGGTAAGGGAACCGGCTTGTTCTGGATCCAATTTTTTTTAGGCGTCTGACTGTATGATGGAGTCTCGGCCAGGCGCACTGATTCTTCCACTACTGGTTCGTTACCATATACTTTTTTCAGGGCCATAAGATTAAACTCGCCCCTTAATTACACCAACAAAATGGCAATAGGCTGGACTAATTTTACAGTATTTAGCAATGTTTAAAATTGAAAATGGGGTAACTTTTCGAACGAAATATTCACATTTAATTTTTTTTAAGAGTTTGTCATTTTTTAGGCCTAGTAAAACGAATGCCATTGTCTCGTTCTCATAGACATTTTGCTAGTGTAGTTAAAGGGTTACCAAGGTCATCGACATAGCGTAGTTTGACTTGAAAAGAACCGGTGTGGTGACACGACACATGAACACGCTTATATTAGATATTTTCTGCAAATTATGATTTTAGGCACCCAGCAAAGTAAAAAATAATAATCTTCCTGCCTTTCGGACTTTTTGCTAGCTCGTAACTTTAGCTAAGGTTAGGTACCAAATCGTTTCAGCCATTTTGTAAACTACTAGCTTCTGCCCACGGCTTCACCCGCGTGGTACCTGGATAAAAAGTAGCCTATGTGTTATTCTGATGTATAAGCTATATTACTGTAAAGTTTCATAAATATCCGTTCAAAAGTTTTTGTGTGAAAGAGTAACACACATAAATCCTCACAAACTTTCGCGTTTATAATAGTAGTAGGATATTAGCAACATTATCCAAACATTTATCTTCCACATTTATGATGTTATACAAACATGATGAAGTTGAGACACTGCAAGTATTTACTGAGTTCCGGTATAAAAACACCTAGCAACAGTGTGAACTATCTACCTAAGTACCTATGAGTAGTAGGTACAAGGTGTTTAAGACCCCATCAAAGCACAACTTATAGACGCACTCGAGCTTGACCATGAGCCGCTATAGGTTATCGTAAATGTGAAAATACACTAGAAAGGTGCTATTCAGTACAGTGATACAGTGTATTCTAAACACGTTGAAAGGCGATGAATGACTCGGGAATAAATTAGCCGCTATGTCATAAAATCCCTACGATATTAAATGAAATAAAGAGAAATGGTAAGAAATAGTTTTTAGCAGTATATATTATGATTGATATTGATCTACAAGTTTTTTGTAATAAACTTCAAGAAAGTTTCTAAGATAAGTTTTATCACAAAAAAATAAATAGAGGATTTTAAAATATTGTCAAAATAAATTTGTGAACTGAGACTAGAGAATAGGAATTAAATGAACAATATTCTTCTTTAAGATAAAACTTCAGTAAAGTAAAATGTCCTTTTTTAAATTAAATAATATCCTTTTACTTTTCTATTGGGTAGGTGTATATATTGATTATATATATATATATATATATATATATATATATATATATATATATATATATATATATTTATCTAGTATTTTGTATATCGCATCGCACTCTCCTCTTGAATTTAATAGTTAGGTACGTTCACCGCCAACCATTCTCACAGTTGCATTATTTCCACTCCATGCCAAGGTTGTCTAGAATAGATGGATTTTATGCGTTAAGACCACCCATTGTACTTTTAGTTATATTAGGTTTTTGTTTATTTTGTTATTCATTTTAATTAAAATAGCCGAATCTCAAAATTCGTAGACAAAAAGTTGTTAGAAAAATCGCCTTTCGGGATTTATTGAGTAGTCTGGAACAACCTGTGCAGCTCTAAGACCAGTGCCATTTTCCATTAAAACCTTCTTAGAAGTAAGCCACAAAAGTTTTTAATCCCGTGGTTTAATGTTTGGCTTGCTCAAAATCAGGTCATGCCGTTGGAAGCTTTTGAAATGGTTTGAAAAGTGGCTTTTGAGGCTTGGTTCTTGCAAAATCAGCACTATAGAAATCTGAAATATGCTTTTTACCACAAATCATGTATTTTATGATGCCTTAGCAGTATCATAAGGTTGAAGAACGCAACGTAGGTAACCTAAAGGCTCCCCCACATAGTTGCGTTTTTGCGATTTTGTATAGACTCATACAAAGCAAAAACACAAATGGTAACGTTCCTATGTGGGGGAACCTTAATATACATACGCCTTTAAAGATATTAGATATGGGTAAAGTATATAGAAGCAACTATTGTATGATTATTAGTATGTAATCAAAATCAAAACTCGTCGATTCAAAAGTAGTTCATTCAACATCATCAAGCTTGTTGATGTCCACTGCTGAACATAGGCTTCCACTAAAGAGCGCCATACTCAATCCACCGACCGGTTCGTGTTCACCATTAGAAAACCTTTGTTTTCCAGCGGTTGTAGGTTCTGCAAGCTAAATTACATGACTATTGTCATTTCAACTAAAAGCTATGTCGGTGACTTTAGTTCTACGGATTTCCTCATTCTGCATTTTTTCATGTAGCAGCCTACCCGTCATAAGATTTGGTGTAGTCATGGGTTGACACCCTACTGTTCAGTAAGTCATGGAGTCATGCTATACTTCGTTTATTCCCAATATTATTCACATCTGTCACCATTTGCAATAACTTGAGCGTTAGTACTTAAGCACTATTTCATCATCATCATCAACTAACGATCTTGGCCCATCTCCATCCATCGACTTTCCGCACCCTAAACGCAAAGTACTATTTACAAATGAAAATTACCTTCGAATTTTGTATGCCTCACCCACGTTGTCTAGTGGCTAGTGGCATGTTGGCTAGTGTTTATCTCTTCCGGCCAGACTGTCTGGCAGACGGTCTGATCGCCTCCTCAGCTAATAGTCTTACCTTGACAAGGTCCCGGGTAATCCAACACCAGGTGTTTCGCTGGTCGCCGGCACGCCTTCCGGCGCAGTCGACAGAGCGAGGTGTATGTCTTCCCGTCGCTGCCGCAGACAGAGCCGACGCGCCGACAGGCAGCTGCGCACACGCAGCGAGCTCTGCTACCGCGGACAACACACCTTCGGCCTGGACCACACGAGACGCCAGCACAGGACTCTGAAACAAACATATTGGTCAAGCACTCAGGCTTATAGTCATAGGCGAAAATCATGGGACGTGCTGAAATTGAACAGTGAAGGTGCATTAGCATAATCCTCCCCCAGGCTTTTCCAAAGTCCGCGATCGCGAACTTTCCTTCTCCATAGAGCGCCTGCTGTCTCTTTGAAGTCATCTTCCAATCTTCAGAATCGTCTTTCTCTCGCTATTTTCCCTTCTCTACGTTACCACTCTGGTATCTTTGGTCAATTTACCTTTTGTTGTCCTTATAAGATGACCAGTCCATTTCCACTTTAATTTTTTGATTGCATAGGTTTTGCTATTTTTGTTTCACTTTTTATGACTTTAAGGTTTATATTACCTATTCTCCTTGTATTTGTCATGCAGTGTTGACATAATTCAAGTCTACAGATATTTTCTTTAGTTAATGGCCATGTTTGAAAGCCATCGGTCGTTATAGGAAGAATACTATAATTGTATATTCGGCTTTTTAGTTCAAGTGGATTTTTTTTGTAACTTCCTTTAGAGACCAGTAACGTTTCCATGTTGCATTAATTCTGTTTTGAATTTCTTTAGATGTGAGGTGTGTATGGGAAATAATTTGTCCAAGGTGATATATTCTTCCACATGCTTGTTGTTCACCATGATGGGTTGTTTGGTGGAGTTAGTCATCAGTTTTGTTTTTTGCATATTTATTTCTAGTCTAACTTTACCACTTTCCATTACTAGTTGTTCCAGCATTTAATGCTGGAAAAAGGATAACTTCGTGCACATTCAATTGGAAATTATATATTATGAAGTTGTTAGTTGTGTAAACAGGTAATAAATATATGAGCGGAACTTTACACTGTGCGTGGCTCAACACGCTCTTTGCCGGTTTTTATTCTGTTATGGTGCTTGTAGTTAATCCAAAACCAATAAACGAATAATTTATGATTTTAAACCAACGGATTGATTTCGTGAAACTGAAACACACAGGCCATAATACTTAGATTTCCAACAAATACATATCAGAAAATCCAACCATAACACAAATTAATAACCTTAGGTAGATAAGTGCTTAGTAAGTAAGGAAGTATGATGAAACTAAGCAGACTAGTAAAGTGATAAGCGTTACACAAATAAACCACTTACTAAAACCTCAATTAAATGCAATTGCTTGTTAGTTAAGTGTTTATTCAACGATAACTTCCTAAAAGACTTCCACGAACGATAACTGTTCATTAAACGAAGACACAATTTGGAGTCAATAATTATCGTAATTAAGGTAGGCACATAATATTATGTCGAAATACATAACATATATTTTTGCACTAAACTTTGAAACATTTCACAAGTTTCTGTAGGTTTCTATGGAACTGTCACTATGACAAAGATACTGCTTGAGTTTATTTGACTTTGGTGCAGACGGAAACTATCCTTTTATATCATGAAGTCTTAGTTACTTAACCATTTTTTATATGACTTTAGTCTCCCTATATTCTAAAGTCGGGCGCTGGAAACTCTTTTTTTTACTCCTGCAATCATGCAATCGTTCCGTTTGATATAATAATTTGGGATTTCAAATTTTAAAACAAACCTAAACTTCTTATTATCGATGCCCACTGATGGGCATAGGCTCCTCCTAAAAGTGGCACGACGAAAGAATTTGGGATACCTCGATTCACATACATAGCTTATTCATTACATAGCAATTCACATACATGCTTAGGTAAATTTTAAGGTTAATCGCGATCTTAAAGTTTTTTAAAGATGTCTGCGTTCCATCGAGTTCCTTCGTACATTTCGTTGTCCGATTCATGGTCGCCTTGAGAACCTTTCTCCCCCAGCAGTTGTCGTTTCTGCAAGCTTAATGGTCTGCCGATGCCACCTTAGTTTGCTTATTCAAAAAAATATGCTATGTATGTAAAGGACTTTCTTCATTTCTTCCACGGTTTACCGCTCTCAATTTTATCACGTACCTACCAAGTTAAACTCAATTACAATACTCTTAAGGTCCGGTCAAACTGTAGCAGTGACGATCAGTACATTGGTACGAACTACTTGACAACCTTTTTCTTTTGATCAGGCTTTTCACAAGCCACTAGGATGCTTACGCATGGGTTTTTACCCATGACATTAGTATGTTCATATTATGTCAAGAATACATGAATATGTTCGTTCCGACCTTGGTTACGTACACGCAAAGTGTCTGTCTTCTAAACTCTTTTGTAGTTTTGTAGGGCGGGTGCATCGTCCGACAGTTTCGACAACTCCAGAAACATAACAATCACACAGAACGCGCATTGTTGGCACTCTGACAACAATTTTATACTGTGAAGTAGATAAACACATCATTTCAGAAAATGAAATGTTTTGGCAGAGGATTATCTCGAGTTATGCAAAGCATAACAAAGTTAAATATTAATCTAGTACGGTAGTTCGTACAATTCAAATTCCTGCGGCTGTTCAGAACGGAAACAAATATAGTTATCTAGAGGCAGACGTCCTAATGACTCGCTGTGGTATTTTGGCAGGTCTAGTGTTTTTAGTGTGACTAGTCTTTACCTGCGCAGGCCGTACAAGGCACGCCGCCAGACAGCGCTTTGTAGAAGAATATCTCACCGCTGTCCAGGTGGCGCAAGGTCCACACAGCACGCTGGTCACGAATAGTCTTTACCTGCGCAGGCCGTACAAGGCACGCCGCCAGACAGCGCTTTGTAGAAGAATATCTCGCCGCTGTCCAGGTCGCGTGGAGACCAGGCTGCCGGGGCACGTGCGCCGCCCGCACAGCACTCGGCTCGGCCGACCCGGAGAGACGCGACGGAGCTGCATCGCCCACCGCGGTCCATACCCGTCCAGCAGATCCCAGCTGTAACAAGAAACAATTGAGTTTAGCAGGTTTTTACCTTAGAATACAAATTACCGAGGAAGCGCCTCGCGCGTTCTTTCAAAGGGAGTCCAATTATGACTCCATGGTATTAGTCGGTTTGTGTATGAATCGTAATAAACCGCTCAGATACGTATGCTTGGTGTTGTAATATGCTGTCTAAACTAACTAAGACGGTATTTCTAACTGATTTTTTTTTTTAATATAATGCAAATTCTACGCCAATAGAGATATTTTCAGTCTCAATCGGATTAACCATTTCGGAGATACATGGTAAAAGAAAAACAAACAACCTCTTGCAGAATAATCCTACCGTCGCGGGTGAAAAGTAAATTGATGTCTGATATTTAAAACATGTATGAGACAAGATATAATTGAAGCCGGTAGCCTAGAGACAGCTCCAGCAGACACTGAGAGTTTATTTATTAGTGGGCGGCTCTACAATGTAAAGTGTTTACTATACACCCATAAACTGGCCGTTCCCGTTTCCCAGACTAAACACAAATACAGATGTGTGAAGTTCGTGAACCGGACCCCGACTTGGAAGCTAGGGTTGCGCATACCTGAAGAACGAATATTAAATAGTTATTAAGTTTACATGATTCTAGTAAATTTCAATAAGTAATTTCAGGAAAATGTATGTGCGCATTAACACGTGTTCAAAACAGTGACTTAAAAATCGTTTGTAAAACAGCATAACTGAGGACGAGTACGAGAAATAATAAAAAAACTAGACAAGTTCGATTCTGATTCGCGCACCGAGGCTTCCGTACAAACTTGTATGTTCCCCAAAACAATTAACATTACTCAAGTTTATAAATTATGATAACACCAAACATTGCTCTTACGAAAAGATGAATCGGATTGAAAGATAAACTTTACTTTGTATTTGGAAAAATGATCACTCAAAAAAAAATCGCAAAAAAAATTGTGACAATACTACAAATTATAAATTTTCGATTTTTTTCCTTTACCTACTTGTGCTGTGAGACCTTGCTTCTTGTCAAATTTCATGATTCCAGGTCAACGGGAACCCTTAGTTTTGATTTATTTGCAAGTATCAAAATATATTGCATAAATGGCCGTAGTTTTTTTTATTGTGTTGACTTTGAAGTTTTATTTTTAAGAGCTTCAAAGGCCGTCGACTAATTTGATATTAATTTCAACTGGATACCTCCACGCGTTTTTAGGGTACGGAACATTGCCACCGGTTAGTGTTCCAATAAGAAGCGATGGGCTTGGGACCTGTCACGTAGCATGCGTGGCTAACTACTAGCAAAATGTATTTAGTTTGGACACGCGTCTGACCTATCCTTGCATACTACTATCACGGATGTGCAACCTGAATATAGTTCTAGGATGTCCATGAGGATTGGTCGTAAGCAGATTTTATACGCTGAACAGAGAGCATGTGGCTAAGTGTTACCAGCGAAAAATGGGGGATCTATTAGGCGTCGATATACGATCATCCTTTAGCTGGTCACACACGCTAGGTTCTGCATGGCAGTTTTAAAGGTGCAAGAATAACCGTCAATGTGTTATAGGGCACACGTAATACGCAAACCCGTATAAACTCTCAGTTAAAACTATAGCACCGATGCGACAATGACGTTTTATAAATGTCAGTTTATTCATAAATTTCTTCATCTATTTATTTTCTTCATAATACGTAATGTAAAAATTCGCATTGTTTTTTTTTCCAGATCGTATAATATGCGTTTGCCATCAGAGGTTGTTATTATTATCATGTGGTGTCTATTGCTATTTATCTCCAAAGCGGTTTATCCGATTGAAATGCGGTTTTTTGTCGGTCGGTCAATCAAATATGCACATTTATGCATTAACTAACGTGTATTGCCGGCTTAGATACATCAACGTATCTGCTCCTTCTTGGGTATCCACGAAGGTGACGTACGCCACGTTCTTCAACAGGGTGTGGCAAGAAAATGGGACAATTCAATTACCCTTTCTTTTGTAAGTTATAATATAAGGTGATTTTTTACGAAAACATATTATGCAAAAATGTTTGGTTTGCAAATATTTTAAATCTAAATTGGAATCTTTTCCGACTGTAAAAGTACTCCATTTTTGCATAACTCTATTTTGCAAAAATGGAGTTATTAGTTTCATACAAATTCAATAAAAAAACATAGGAATGTTTTTTACGAACAACATTTTCTCTACAGAGTACTAAAGTCCCATAATCTTACCATACCCTTCAGAAATAGCCCGAAATAGGTTACAGTGAAAACTACATAGTTAATCAGAAATAGAATACTAGCCCTAGCACTCGCGCTGGAGAAAGCTCACAGTATGTACCTAAGTACCTCCTTGAGGCACTGCGTCCGCGGTCGGATTCCATCATGCATGACTCACTGCGCAGCAGACGATCGCCAGACATTAAACATTGATTTAAATCTAAAACCGATACATCGGTAAGTTTTTTTAGATTGAGGACAATCGGAATGCCCTTGCGTATCGACCTCAAAAGTTTGACACTTGGTTTAATAATATAGCACTTTTTACTCAAATGACCTACTGTAATCTTAAAACACATGCGACATTTTGCGTATTTTAAAGAAAGATAGATCTAGATCACACAATAATCGGATAGACCCTTTTTTTCTTTTATTTAATAATCTTCTTCAAACGCACAACCACCCTTAATTACACAAAGGTTAGCTGGAAGAAAATGCTAATTAGCATTAATCTCGCCAATGTACTTTTTTTATCTTGTGCAATAAAACATTTTATATCTATTTAAACATTGGCATAATAAGAGTAAGGACTACTTAACTTGTAGAAAGAAACTAGTAAGACGTTTGAAAGCAGATTTTCGAACCAGAACACTCCATAATGAATCAAATTTATTTAAATGTTAAATTTAAATAAATTTCAAAGTACCTAAATAAGGTAATTCGGTGGGTGGGTACAAATATATTTTGGAGTAGATCTGAGTACGACCAATGTTTAACATTTGTTCATTTGGTTTCGACAGTTTCTGTGAGTCTGTAAGTAAGGTTCAGAGTATATTATATTTCACAATAGTTCCTGTGACTCACATAATGAGTCATAGGCCCTAGACGTGCACCAGACATTACGATCCCAGCCAGACCGGACTACCGAACATGGCCAATTGCGGCAGAGTAGCTTTTTTAAGAGGATCGTATCGTATTTAAACGTTTAAGGAAGGCGTCTTGAAGCCAGTATTTCTGCTTTTTTTAGCTGAAATTATTAGTTGAGACTGTAGCATTATTCTGTGGCTAAACGATGGATGAGTCAATGGTTAAACATGGGAAGAGCGTGTGTTTAACCATTGACGCCTATAGTATATAAGTACTACTTAGTCTAATTCACTTGGATTGGGAACTCAGTAGTACTCAATCAAAACGAAGTAGGTACTAAATAGGGAGTGACCTATATTTATCCCTTGTCAATCAATATGTAAATGTAAATCGTCCAAACAATGAAAAAGATAAAATATGTATTTATTTATTTAATAATATATAATTACTCACTACTGGCTAAATATTTTTGACTTTGCTTAGAGAACTTCTAAAGGAGACCCCCTTTAGAAGTTTATAATATTATTTTGTAAAATTATTAAATTCCTTATCTCAAAATCTCTGAAACTAAGAGCCTGCTCTACCAATATCAATTCGCAATAATTTAATTCACATTATAGAGATGCCTGCATTCTGCAGTCTGGAATCCCCGATTTTTTAATTGGATGAGCTGTAAGATAACAATCTTGATTGAGCTTTGAATATAACTCTAAAAAACAATTAAAATCTGATTATATTTCACTTCAAATTTTCAGACGCAGACATCACGCGTACGTCAATTAAAATACCTAGTTCAAGGTGTTCTTGTGCTGGAATTGGAATTTCAGATCGGTAATACATTCATACTGAGCGTTAATCTGTGGTATCGATAAGCATGCCAGTGGCATACATGCAAATAAAGACGAATATGATTTTAGTGTTGGGCGAACGACGAGGACGTTGACTCCGAAGTCTGAACGAGTGAAATGAACATACTCGTAGGTATTCGGGTTCCTTATATCTTTATAAATAATTACCAAACGTTTCGTCAGCTCTGGCGCCACGCTTTGGAGGTCGAAATAAGATCCGGCTTGAAGCCAGCATTATTATGATCATTCAGATAAAACTGTTACATTCTAAGAACATCCGCGCCTACAATATTTATTTGCGATTTCATTTAGTATATATTTTCGGTATCCAGATTCAAAAGAGGTAAAAACACGGCAGAACCACTAGGCATATTTATTAAATTAAACACTAAAATGGAACTGGGGCGAGACAATGAAACATTTTGTGAGTCTTAGCAACGTCCAGCTTCAGACATAAAAATGAAATTGTTAAGGTCAAATGTCCTTAAGTTGAGCAGTTTAGCCTGTCAAAATGAGTCGTTGTAATTTTGTTAATATGATTTAAAGACCACATGGACTTTGCAATTTTCTTAAAAACTTACATAACTTCATTGTCAAAGCAATTATCATCATACCAAGTCAAGAACGGCCACCGTTCTAAATAGACTATGGCAACACTACCAATATTTGTGGCCACATGAATAAAACGAAAATAACCTTTTCTAAAACGGTCAATCTAATTTTATGCAACGTTTGTTCCCGCTCTGATCGGTAATCATTTATTTACGTTTTACATCCGCTGTGGCTGTGGGTTACGACAAAATAATGTTTTTAATTTATTGTGGATATTAATTATAGGACTTTGAAGTTTTGAAATAGTTTAACGCAATAAATTGTCTATGAAGATGATCCCATAAAATTAAGCGAAATAAATGATTAAATGAATTAATTATATGAAGCAATATAGGTACAGTAATAAACGTTTGAAAATCAATTTTAAAGATGTGCATTTATAATGGTTATATTATGGATCACATAGTACGAATGCATAATTAGGTCAATAAATACTGACTATTACTTTTAAGTAATAGGTACTCGCAGGTAGGTATATTATAAGGGAAAAGAAAAGACGGACATTATGCACAAAAGATTACTAACATCGCCCAAATTTCACAAGCACTGTAAAAACCCGTCTTCACATTAGTAAGTTTGTAAGTAGTATCGCATAATCCTAAAAAGTTAGTCTCCAATGGAATGGACCACTTGTACTGGCCTATTACCTTAGCAAAGTCTTATAACCAGCGAGATAGGCATTAAAATATATAATTAATAGACTGAAATATACCAGAGAGATAATTAAATGCATTTAAATTTATTGTAAATTCTGTCTGGCTTTTAGGGTCTCATTTAAAATTGTGATTGTCTGGCCCTCCGTCGACCCAGTTACGGTGTATGAAGGACAAATTTAAGCAGGTGCCTGGGGTTTTGCATAATATTAAGCCTCTGTCTAGCCATGATATTACGACTTTACTAAATCAAATCCTTTTGTGTGAACAATAATGTAGGTAATTCATTTTCGGATGGCTTAGTAGTCACATACCATGAAACATTTTTAGAAATCGTAATAAACTGCGTATAGAAAATTTAAAGAAAGTTTTATTAGGAAATTATAGACAAGCAAATATGGATAAGCAACATATGAATGACTATGGCTTGGAAAGAGATAAAGGAGGGATAGAAATAGCTGGGGTTCTGATAGAACCTATCGGAACTTCAAATTGGTTAGGCCATTATGAAGACTCATAAACACTGTATAAATTTAAACATTGGTTTAAATTTACCTATCACTGCACTATCCAGTCGTAAGATATGACTGGCAGATGTTTTTGCATCTAGTAACAATACAATTTAATTATTAATCTTTAAGTACAAGGTAAGTGTCATGATATTAAATAATGTCGTATCTATTATGAATAGTCTTATCATCATAGTCATAGTCTTATTATGCCTACTTGTTGAAGCTATAAAACCGATTTATGGTTTGACTTATCTAGGTACCTCAGCTTAACTTAGGGCCTTATATTGATTTTAGAGTAGAAAACAAAACACTGTTCAGCTAAACAACTGTTCAACTCATCTTTATAAGTAAAGATCTTACTGAATTGAAAAGCGATGTAAGATTGTTTAATTTTGTATTTATTTTGTATTGTTATAAAAAAACAATATAAAGTAAAGAGGTAGGTAATTTAATGCTTAAAATATTCAGTTCACCTTCCTTTAAAAACTATAAACTGAGAAGATTCTCACAAGATTTGAACTCATAAAAACAATGGTGCATCCGCGAGCCAAATGCACTCGTCCGCTGCATTCGTGTAGTGATGGACAAACTTATTCGATACTTTTGGATATCGATAAAAAATTACCAACCAAAAACAAAATTAAAAACACAGGGAAGGCTTTGACTAACTTAGCATAAAACATAAAACAATAAGGTAGAAACAGTGATTTTTTAGATAATCTAGATATCTGCTTGTATCACAGAAAGTTATCAGTTAAATAGGTAAACATTTAATGTCAACAACAATGACTCAATAAACTAACACGAGGAGCTATCTGATAAATGGCCTTGAATTTGAAATGAGCTCTTCAGAAGTAGGTACGGATCTGAGACAAGTGCGAGCTTCTCACGTGGAATTTCATGGAAACATTTGTATGTGGCCAACAGGCGGGCGGGACACACATAAATCTCGCGAGTCGATTGAATGCAGACGCGTAAGCGTGCCCGTGCGCATAATTCAAAGGGGCGATCACCAGGAATCGGCGCTTGGCATGCAGACGGTCGCGTTCATTGCAAACCAATAAACCCGTTAGTGGCGACGTAATGTGCATATTGGAGAACAATAACGAGACTAAACTTATAACTAACTATCAAAGATTCTGCTACGGATATTTGAGTGACGCAAAGCTTAATTTAAACGTCGAGCACAACATCTTGAAAATAACGCCGTCCGGAAACACGGATTTGTTTTATTTTTGCAGTAAAATTAGATACCAATTAATAGGATATTTTAAAAAGTGTATTATATATATAATTTAAGAGTTGATGTGAATACATTGATATATAAATACATAATTAAATACCTGTATATAGTCCTGACCCCACTAGAACTCCCTGTGTGGTGTATATCAGGAACTAGGAGTACAACACCCAAAGACTATTAAAGGAAAAAGTGTCTAAAACATTCGATTTATTCATTAGATTTTAGGTAACTGAAAATTTATTTGACAACAACATTTATGCATGTAAAAAATAAAATAAGTAACAATTAACGAATTAAACGTTAGCTATACGCCATAAACACCATGTTGTTGTGGATATAAACTAATGAGACCCGCGCCAATTCTCGCGGTGGTAATCAACTAGCAGGAAAAAGTTGTCAAAGGTCGCCTTTTCCTGCAAGTTAGCGTGGCGTGGACCACTTTATACAAAATGTTTCTGGTCGACACCGCCACTACTTCTGATGACATTTACACGTAGTTCAGCGTGTATTTCATACATCACGACCTACAACAAAGTTTATTTATCGATACCAATGATCGATAAATCGCATCACCAGCCCGCAGGTGCCGTCGGTTATACCTCTCTCTCACCGATCTGGCGACCAGACGCCCCGCCAATATTTATTTACACATGCAAATAATTGCGCCCGAAAATCTTTTACGGTCAATTGAGTCGAGTTCGCTTTGATGTAGGTGTAAACTTAGTACACACACATTTGCATATTTCATTTTATTTGCTTTAACAGAAATCCGCATTTTTTCCGGAATTTAAAAATAAGACTCATGGAATGTTACTTGGAGGCAAACAGGCAGACGGCCTGTTATCGTCGCATATTGACAACACCTTGGCATTGATGATGCGTTGCCTGTCTTTAAGGAACGATTGAAAAGTTTAATATGCCTGTAATTTCAATTATCCCGGTTTTCATAAAACTAACAGGTACCTATGAGTGCAAATATAGATACAATAATAATTTGCATTATTAGGTACTGTGATTGTATGTGGGGGTGTGTCGGGCTATGTGTGCGTGTGTGAGATAGTTGTGTTATTAAAAGATAATAACAAAATCATAAAAACAAGCAGAAATCGTTGCTTGATTCTTCTAGGATTGGTCTGGAGTGAAATATAGCGTAAATAATATAAAATCATGTAATTCACCTACCTTTCTTTGTAATTCTTATGGTGTAAATGTTTAAATGACTTTGAATCTACAGATTATATTTAATGTAGGTACTACTTTTATTTTGATTTATTGAAATGATTTAGCTTTAAATTATGTTAATAATAGGATGTTCTAGCCTAACAATTTTAACAACTCATACTCAAAAGCGTTTCAGTAATTTATACTTTATTTAATTATGCACATCAAATTAGTGTTTTAATTTAGTACTTAAATCAAATATTATAGTATCTACCTAAAAATATGAGCAAAATATTTTTTTCTTTTAAATTTCACTGTTATATAACTTTTGGGGACTACATATAAATTACGCATCCATGTTGCACAGGTAGCGCAAAGGTTCGTAGCGAATTACAAAATAATTGCAAAGTTCGTCTTGCTAAAAACGGGACGTTCATTGGCACATTCGTGCATGTGTGGAACCGTGGTCATACGAACCTAGTTACTCCAGTTTTATTAATTTTGAAGTGATCGGGTTCTGAAACATTCCTCTTACACATAAGTTTTACAGTAGGTAACTTTATTAAATAACAGTTTATTTTATGAACGGACTTGACTCTTAATAATACTTTTTTACAATTCCATTTACTTTGCATGATCGTGGACACATATATAGGTAATAAAGTAGGATGTTAAATTGTCTGACACATTGTTAGAATTTATTAGTTAAGTTTTTAGATACTCTAAACACCATTTCTCACAAGTCACAATTATGCCTTTTTTTGGCACCTTTCCACCAATTTAGTCTCTTGATTGTCTGCACTATCAGCAAGGACTTCTCTTAAAAATAGATTTCTAAGTCAAGTGTCAGTAAGACGCGCCTAAATCTTTGCCTAAATAAGGTAAGTGCACAAGAGAATTAATCACCCCGGCCAAGTGCAGGTTCCTTTTAAGGATTCCGAAATCGTTAGTTTTTTTACAAAAAACATGATTTGTGAGATTGAGTGTTTCCCGATATTTCGGCACAGTTGCATGTACCATGATCACGGGAGGAACTGATTATTATATATATACCGGTTTTAGTAAAATAGTTTCAAAATTTATAGTTAGTAAGTATTTTTGCAATTGTCTTTTGCAATATTTTTTATTGATAAGAGCAGAGGGTCTATGCTGAGTTACAAATGCCGAAACGTATTGACAAGATTTTTATACAAAATAATCGAAACGATCACCGGAACGACATGTTGCAAAACTCGACAATGGGGCTCAGTAGTGGAGTAGGCTATGAACGCAGGATGAAGGCGTATTTAATTAAGAAAATTGCAATGTTTTGACAGTTTTTCATAGAGAAACTAAATGTCCGTCGCTGATTTTCGCCATCAAGTAATCGGACTGGGTTAGGAGTCCTATAATAACAGCCACAAGCGGTATTATACCAGCGAATCGTGGCTATAGATTGTAATTCGAATTAGCATATTATGGTGTCATTTTTCTCTAGACTTGTTATATTTAACACAGTTTTTGGCATTCTAGGTACTTCAAATAATTTTGTAAGATATATTGTATAGATGCTGCTATACAGTAAATATGTACTTTGTGATTCCATTGTCGTTTTGGCGTACCTTACTATTAAAAAAATTGTGATTGTAATTTAAATTACATTTTTAATATACATTTTATTTCTCAAATTTCTTCCCACCCAAAAACATTATACATATTAGCGATTAGTGATTTGCTTACAAATGTTGCAAACACGATTTTAGTGGTTCAGGTTCGTTTCACAGCGAATAACATTTTTATCATACCAACGGTAAGGTAGGCGCAGATAAATCAAACAGCTTTCAGAGAAACATTTCCGTCTATAAGTTGATAGTTACCGGTAATACTTACTAAGTATGGGTTTACATTCCGGTCAAAAGCCGTCTAGCCACAGATACCAGACATTATTATCTTGTAAATAACCATATAAAATTGCACTTAATACGTCCATGAAGGCGCTAACTGCCTCTAATTTCACTTAAAACTACATTAACATCCGGTTAAGTAGACGTTCCATATCCAACTAGATTTATGATCGATATGACCGTAAAAATTGGGGACAGGTTTTTTGTTCTACCAATTAATAACAAAAATAATGAATACCTAGTAGGTAATTAGATACATAGGTTATTTAATATTTAGACGGACGGACGGTAAATGCAACGCATTTCAAGACACAAAAACCCTATGAAAGAAACCCTCTAAGAGATTGGTGAGGTAGAAAGTTGGTTACCGTTCGTTTTTTTTTATAATTTTAGAACAAACAAAACCTATATAATGGGGTATACTGTATACCCCATCGGGAATCGAATCCGCAACCTTCTGCGTCTCAGGCGGGCCTTCGCCCACTGCGCCACAAAGGTCGTAATTATTACAGATAATTGCGTGCAATAAAACCAAAATAGTTTGATGTCTTGTTCTTTTAATTTACTATATATTTGTTGATCGTGGTCATTCAGAAATTCAGTTGGAGGAGTTCCAGAAACATAATTCTAGTAGGATTGTTGAAAAATTAGTTGAAAGTCAACGTTTTCATTTTCCAAGTTTACCTGCCGCCGTGAAAATAAAGCAAGCTATGGGCTTCTTGCTAGTCTAGCAAATTGACAAATTCTCTCTGGGAAAATGTTAAATCTGTCTCTGGGTCTGGTATATGTATATATAATACTAGCTTTTGCCCACGGCTTCACACGCGTGGTACTCCGATAAAAAATAGCCTATGTGTTATTCTGAAGTATAAGCTAAATGACTGTAAAGTTTCATCAAAATCCGTTCAGTAGTTTTTGCGTAAAAGAGTAATAAACATCCATCCTCATATATTTCGCGTTTATAATAGTATGTGATATAATATGTATGTGTTGACAAAAAAAATGTATATAAGTACTTTAGGAAGAGATGATTACTTATGATTACTTACTTTATTAATTTACTTTAGGAAGAGATGATGCTGTGTGAAAATGTCCAGCATTCAATAAATTTACATTTTATTAGTTTTATAATGTTTTATTGTGATTGTCGCGAATTTTGTGTTTCCAAATTCACCTGTTCTAACTCGTTAGTCGTAAGATGCTAAGACGTCATGTTATTTATTAGTTCCTGTTTTTACAACTTGTTCATTTTAGAATAAAATTTTAAAATGCTTTTTAAATAGTGATTGTAGTGTTTAAGATAGAAAATGGTAGACTTTATTTTCCGTTTATTTACTCGTTCTCATTTTGAAGCAAAACTTTGTATTATTTTAAAATTTCATTATATTCTTTACACACATTTTATTAATTGTTCACTCAGAGAATACAGAATATTACATAAACGACATTTACGAAGGCGAGCTTAACACTTTAATGAGTTTTCTTCCAGCAAACCTATAAGAATATATTAGTAGACATTTTAATTAAAATTATCATGGTTTGGTATCATTTTAGAACATAATTACGGTGAACAAAACGTCAGCATGAGAATAGTAAAGTACGTGGTATAGTCGTAATTATATTCTAAAAAGTAGACATTTTATAGTTTCCAAGTTCTGTCATGAAAAATATTCAGGTTGACTTCAAATTGATTCGAGCTTGTTTTTATAGTTCATATGTTTAGAACATTGTTTTATTTGTTTCCAGACAAAACATAAAAACTTGGTGATTTGGTCATAAAAAATCATTAGTTTATTTCGTTTGGATTACAAGATCTACTTAGACACATCGTCATCTAGAGTAATTTCTCGTGAGCGAAGCAGCTGAATCATCTGGTTATTTTGCTTATATCATTCTGTTTAACTATACTTTAAAGTACGTACTTATAACAGTTTTTTTACTTATACAATTAAATTAAGTTTTAAATTGTTTTTTTTTCGATAATGTACATTTTTAGTCTTCGCAAATATGACCACGTTTCCCAGTTCCGTGCTAAGCTCAAGTCACTCTCATTACTCTATAATATATTGTATAATCCTTCTGCTCCTCCTTATCTCAAGGAATACGTTGTTTCAAGAAACATGTCTCCTATTCTCGTTAACTATGGTCATCAGAAACTCTTTCTGTAAAGACTCCTGTCCACAGTAGTTATTTCTACACTGACTCTTTCACCGTACAAGCTGTACGGCTGTGGAACTCTTTACTGGTATCGATCAGGCATGCTCCATCACTGCATTCATTTAAAGATCGTGTCAAACTATTTTACTTACAGCAGTGTTCGTCATGTTCTTGAGTTTTGTGTGGTATATTTTACGTTTTAGTTCTTTTTATACTATATTTCACTTGATATAATATGTAATATGTATATATTTATGATGTATAATTTGTAATGTTTAATTAGTATTTTATGTTTATTATCCACACTTTAAGTAGGGCAATAACACCGTCATTCTTTTAAATAGTTATATTAGGTTGGGGAAAAAGTCTTTTCGCATTATTGTATGTATGAACTTGTAATAAAATATCTTTGGCTATACTATTTGTATCTGGCTGGTTTTGGTATCATTAAAAGTTTAAATTTTAAAGAAGATAATTCCAAATTCAAATTAGGAAAATGTGTGATTTTTATTTGTTTTTCGTACTGTTAAGATGAGTGAATCTAATGAAGAAATTCGATACATTTTAAAATTTTACTATAAAAAAGGTAAAAATGCAACGCAAGCCGCGAAAAAAATTTGCGATGTTTATGGACCTAGTGCAGTGTCTGTGAGAGTAGCACAAATTTGGTTTAAGCGTTTTCAATCCGGAAATTTTGATGTCAAAGATGCACGTCGCTCTGGTCGCCCTATTACGGATAAAATGGATGCCATTTTTGAAAAAGTGGAGCAAGATCGGCATATCAGTAGTTACGACGTAGCTGAAGAACTGGGAATTGACCACAAAACAGTTTTGGCGCATTTGAAAAAAACTGGGTACACAAAAAAGCTCGATATTTGGGTACCTCACGAGCTCACTGAAAGAAACCTAATGAACCGTGTTCTCATTTGTGATTCTTTATTACGACGTAATGAAACCGAACCATTTTTGAAGAAATTTTTGACCATTTTTGACCTCACACATCTTTAGCCACTCAGCAAAAATTAAGAGAGTTTGGCTGGGATGTGTTAATGCATCCGCCGTATAGTCCTGACCTTGCACCTTCAGATTTCCACCTGTTTCGGTCTCTTCAGAATTCTTTAGGCAGTGTCAGGTTAACATCACGAGAGGACTGCCAAAACCACTTGTCGCGGTATTTTGAACAGAAGCCCCAAAGTTTTTATAGCAATGGGATCATGTCCCTGCCTACAAAATGGCAAAAAGTTATCGAACAAAATGGTACCTACATACTTTAGTTAAATGTAAATAAACTATATTAAAAAATGTTTTGAATTTTCTTAAAAAATGCGAAGAAACTTTTTCCCCAACCTATTATACATCCTAAGGTTGTCTGGAAGACGCTTTCAGCGATAACACCGGAAGACGCTTTCAGCGATAACCACAATGCATTTTTTTTTGTTCTTTTATTATGATTCTGTGTTTTGTACCGTAAATTGGTGTTATGCACAATAAAAAGTCTCTATCTATCTACTTATCTATCTATCTAATTTTTGATTGATTTGGAGTAAGTTCCGTTCCAAGCTTTATTTTTAAGAAATTGCTGGTAATATATTAAAAAGATATATGTTATTAAGCTCGTACACATATTAATGTTCTAATTTTAAAGAAGTTATAGTTTAGTACACTATAACTTCTTTAAAATTAGTGTCACTTACTTTAAACTAAGAATAGTTTAAAGTGACAATTTTGCAAGCTATAAAAGTAGACTATAGTGTGTAGGGCACAACATTATTTGTATGGTTCCGTACTTCTAAAATCACTTCGTTGTCCATCTGTCAGTTGGCCAAGACTCTTTTTCTTAGAAACGCGTGACGGTATCAAGTTGAAATTAATATCTACGGTACCCTTAGAACTCTAAAAAAATCTTTAGAGTTCTAAGGGTACCGTTTTTTGCGTTGACTTAAAAAAATTTTTTAAGTCAACGCAAAAAAAAAACGGCCATTTATGCGACATATTTTGTTACTCGCAAATGAATCGAAACCTATCCTGTTGATGTAGAATCATGAAATTTAGCAAGCAGCAAGGTCTCACAGCACAAGTTAAGGATAAAGTCCGAAAATCGTTAATTTCTAGTATAATCATGTATTTTTTTATTACAAACTTACTTTATCTGTTAGATAATTGACCGTTATATATATGAATGGGCGAACATTTCTTCAACTACAAAGTTAAGTTTGTCTTGCAATCAAACTTATATTTTCTTTTGAGCAATGTTTGGTGCTTATCAAGCTTGTATAGCAGTCTGCGCGAGTCTCAGACTTGTCCGGTTTTTTAACATAATAAAAATTCTGGACATTTTTCACACAGCATCATCTAGTCCCAAACTAAGCAGAACTTGTATTATAGGAACTACATGACTGATATATACTACTTTTTTTTGTAAATACATACATATTATACATAGAAAACACCCATTTTCGCAAATAAATATATTTATATTTCTATATCTGTAGTTTACGAAAGTTTTTTTCAGTTTAAAACGTTTGATCGGTTTAATGTCTTTGACCGAAATGTGAAACTATAATTGGTTCGTCTGAATTCAATCTCCAACAGCTCAGGCATGCAAAAATAAATGCGACTCATCGAGAAAAGACGCAGGAAAGTTTCAAGAAATAAAGTTGGATTGTCAGCGCGGTCTCGAAACGGAAGCCGCGGTCCGGCATCACGTGTTCCTTTTAATTAATTTTAATTGATTATCTGTGACCGAAACACGACAACATCCGAACAACCTGCTCTCGTGCGCTACTACCAATCACTTACACTCGTCGATTCTTTTACATTAAATACCTAACCTACCTCTTACATGTAGGTATAAATAAGTTTAATAAACTTAAAGAAACAAATACCTTTTTCTGTCTTACAATTAATCTGGCATACATGACACAATTTTATAAAGAAAGTAATTAATTATTTTAGTAATTAATCAGTCTTTAAATTAATTTAGTTCTTTTTTATACTGAATTTAAACTTTGGATTGAATTGAGTTTGAGAGGAATTTCTAAACTTGTAGATTCCACTTGAAAACAAACTAGTTTCGGATTTGCCAAATGACAATGTTGCAAAATAGGATGGACAGTGTCAACAAACAGTGTTGTCGTGCCTTGAGTGTTAATTTTCAGAGAAAACCATACCAGTCGAATATTTTAAATAACTTATCACAAAAAGTTTTTTTTAAAACACGAACTCTCCTAAATGTATGTTTTTTTTATCAGTTATTGTATCTTAGTATATAAGTGTTAATTTAAGTTTTGCACTGGCGGCCGGATAAAATAAATGTGTTTTATACTCCACCAAAACAACTAAATTAAACCCCTGTTCTTCTTATTTTTGTAATTTTGTGTAATTTTAAAGTTTAAGTTATTTAATTTATGATTTTCAAAATCTGTTTTTCAAAATAAATTCAATGCAAAAAGCTTTGAACGTGAAGCCTAGAACCCTTGCGGTAAATGCTCATCTGCTTCAGACGCGCGAACTATACCATAAAAAAACCAGAGGTCCCAGTCTCAAACCAGCCCCGGTCTACCAACCACGACACGATGGTCTTACGGTAACGAGCGGCAGAGGAACTAGTGATGTTTCTGCTAGTTAGCATACACCAACGAACCATAGGTATCACCGATTATTGACTAACTGAACTAGAGATAAAGAGGGCTCACCTGCTACCGGGCGCACGAGCACGAGCGGCAGAACCAGCAGCGGCAGCAGCGGCAGCCGCATGCTCCCGCTAGCCTCGCATGCCGGCGCGTGCGGCGGGCCGCTCAGCACACGCGCACATCCACACGAAACACCTGCACCAGGGTTGCCAACTTAGTACCACCCTGTTCCGTGGTTTATTTTGCAAATTGATAACCAGCTTTGAAGGGAGATTTAAAAAAAATTAAGAATAGTTTTTGTGCCAATTTTTTCTGGGCATTTGTTGAGCCACTCAAAGTTTTAAATTTTTAATGGTCTATTATTTTTGCAGTAAAAGCGACCAAAAGGTGCGAAATTAACTGGTCTCATCTGAATTTAAGTTGAAAGTTTTAATTAATAACTTTATAGTTAACAAAAATTACGTTCCTCAAATTAGCCATTTTTTTTACTAATGAGCCTTCTATTAACTGTTCGTTTTTTTATGTAGGGTGTTCTCGGGATAGCTTTAGAATATCGTTGGTAACCCTGACCTGCACTCGCACGTTCCGCGCCTACCATCCGCCGCGTTCCACGAGCGAGCGACCGTGCTGCCCTACCGGAGAGTGGACGCGGACTGAGTGAGGCTGCCGGCGCGCGACCAGCCAGCGATGCAAGTGCAGCGGTCACCGACTCGCGCCTTCCGCCTTGCCCGGACCAGACACCTTCGCGCCAATCAACATGATGTGACGTACGCGGATACTTTCTTTTACCTTTGAATGCTTCAACTTTACAAGAAGACTCGGCCATGAAGTTACGTGCATATTAAACTTTTCACCATTTACGCCTCAGGGTGGTGGACGCAATGTTTTTAGTTTGATTTTGTTTAAATCTCTTTTAAAATTTAATTTCTTAGTTGGGAAATGCCGTTTTAAAATTTTACCTATTCTTTTAGTAACCTAATTCGTCATGGTGCCTGTTTCGAACACCCTAAAATGTAAGTTTTGTAACATTTTTATTGACGTAACCAATTACTGTATGTTCCCAAGGTTAAAATAAATGACTATGAGTATGAGTTTGAGTATGTATGCCACGTCCTAGTACCAATACGATGTAGACTTATACAGCATCATCTGTACAAACCTAAGGTGGTTTTGTGTGCTACTTATCGTAAAAATAATTAATTATTTTTTTAATTAAAGAAAAAAAACGTAGGACGCTTTACATCAAGAAAGAAAATCGCTTGCTTCGGACCTGTTAAAAAAAACATTCCCTAGCAAGGTCTTACAAAAACCTTCGCAATAAAACATGATGTGCCATATTTATATAATGCTGCTTTCACACTGCAGACAGAAATTTCATTGAAATGTGCGAAATTTGAATGTAAAGAGTGAACATTCTCATTAAAATTATGTCCTTACTTAAGTACATAGTTAATTTGAACAAAATATATCAATCAATCTACTTGTCGCAGTGGGTACTAGCATTACTTTAAATACATTTAAACATGGAGCCGGTCATGAAATCGGAGCTTAAAAAATCAGTGCCGTATCAACTGTAGGTTATTACTTTTACGGGCGTAATTAAAACTAGCCAACTACTTTTCCTGAATCAACGCTCTCGTTCCATACTCACACGTAGGCAATAGGTCTCAAAATAAAGTAAACTGATTATGTACATGCAATAATTGATTAATTTAATCTGGAGCTCACGTTTAGTCATTGCAAGAATTCCAAGAGCAAATGCGTAAGAAAATAAATTCAAAACATTGATATTGACAAAGCTACACAAACAATATGTATGCGACATGGCCACAATTGGTCACATTGGTAGCTAATCTGATAACGAGTTCAATATCACAGAATAAATAATAGAATGTTAATAGATACAGATCAATGAACCTGCCTTGAAGCGATGAAGTCTTTTCAAGGGCAAATTGCTTTCAGAAAAACTAGTTTAGCTAAAGATGAAATACTTCACGTAACTTTGCTCTCCCGATCTTTGACCGATTATATTAGTGACTAGCCTCTGCATATGGCTTTGTCCGCGTAATATAAAAAGTAACCTATGGTATTCTAGGTCAAGAAATATACGTGTTCTAAATTTTATTCAAATCGTTAGTGAGATATTTAGCAAAAATCTGCAAACCTTTAAACATTATTTTTTTTGCATTTATAATATTAGTAGGATAAGTAAATAAAATATTCAAAGCTCAAAAATGTTTTTCAAAACGCACTGTCTCCGCATTTTACCAAATATTTGCTTCGAAATGGATAAGCAGTTCAGAAAAAAACTAGAGTTTTGCCTTAGTTCAACCTGAGCTTAGGCTCAAAGTCATTGGAGACTATTTCAGAAGATTATTGAGCTGTACATTATAAATAACAAAAATCAAGCTTAAATAATGAGGTCAGTTGATTGACACAGAAAAGGGGGTATTATGTCTCAACATACAAGAGATTTGGTCAGTAATTTCTCAGGTTAATGAGTTTGAAAATCGCCAGAAGCCGACACCGATTACTGGTAATGGTTCGAGAAATCCGCCTTGATTGCAGGGAACTGCACCACTAAAGGTGAATACTTTACAGTCTACCTATAGACATCAATTTTGGCTTAGGTATGAAAGTCTCAAAAATGTCAAGTCTAGGTTCAATCTTAAACAAACATAGTTTAAAATACACAAACAAAGCTATTCAGTGTGGCAATGCAACCAGCATTCTGAGAATGCTTCCGTCTGGTAGTGACCTGGATCAGTTGAGCTATCTAAAGATCTTTTGCAACGTTCTTTAGATTGTTCCATGTGTATACAGGGTGGTTTTATGAGACGGGTCAGTAAGGGCAGGTATTTACATTCTTTGGAGACTGTCATAAACTTTTAGAGATAGATAAAAAATAACGTTAGATTATTTTGACATCCACAGATTTTGTCAAAAAAATAAAATATCTAATTTACACAAAAACGTACGTTATGATACCAATTTACATGCCTATTTTGTTGTATTATTTCTTCTGTTAATAAATTACATTTTTATCATGGTGGGTCCACTTTGCCGGATTGACTAATTCCCCATAACTTCTCCCTACTACTTTTTTACATAAAAATATACGAAAAAGTAGGTAGGTACATAATTATATAATTATTAAACATATCGTAAATGGCGGTTTAATATTGATCGTGAAATAATAATAAATTATATGTCAATTTATTCTGTAAGCTCTTTTATTATGGTGATATACCTAATCCTTGGTTTGAATAAAATTAGATATAAATATTATCTAAACAGACACTAGGACAATAAACAGTGGACTAGACATCGATACTCCAGTTATTTATGAAACAATTCGTTTATAATATGCCAGATTTGATTTCCTACGATAACGGGTATTTCGAAAATACCTTCCAATGACTGTACAGATTAGATCTTAAGTACACGTACTTCAATCGAGCCCTAATAATGGTCGAACGAAATGAAATGGTACTTAATTACAATATAGTACTTTCTTGGAAAGAGAGGAACCCAAAACATTTTTTTAAAGCGATTGTTTTGTTTAGCAATTACAGCCTAGCCCATTTAGACTTAAGTATGCTGGCATGTCTGTGAAATTTCTATGAAAAAATACAGTACACCTAACGCGCCCTAAACATTACGCAATCTGCCGCTTGCAATCTCAAAATGCACGCGATAAATTGCACGGAGACAGATCGCACACGAAATTGACGGACAAAGTGCTGACTACCCGCTTTTGAGATATTGCATGTGGTATATTACATAATGTAAAAAGGCTAACCTTAGTGAAAACGGGTATGAAAACGAAGCACCATAGATAACCTACTGTAACTATTTTATAAAAATAAAATTTTAAAATAAATAAACAGCCAACAGCCACATACATAATCTCAGGACTATGTCTGGTCAGCCCCACACTAGGATTCCCTGTGTCAAGGGTATCAGAAACTACGAGTACCGTGATACCACAATACTAAGACCTGAAACAAATATCTGAAAAATATTCAGACATTCAGACATCAGGAATCGAACCCGCACCTCGTTGCAGGTGGTCGAATGCTTTGGAAATAACTTTATTTCATCGTCAAATGTTCATGTTATGTTTTAAATAAACAGCCAAGTATGTTGTCGGTTGGACGTGAGGAAAGAACAGTTGATGACTTGATGATATCAGTGGATTGACGCTATCTGCCAAGAGTCAGGACCCGTCCACCCACGTGGACACTAACCCTACATTTAAGCCACATTTTAGGCCACATCTCTGTCACGATCGCGTTGTATTTCCTTGAAAGCTGTTGAGAAACGATTATTATGCCGTTTACTTGAAAGCGGAGGAGGATAGTGGAATTTTACCTACTTTAGACAGAATCCTCGTAACTATTTTGATGTATCACACAAACACGGGCGTTGGAAAAAGTTGTGTTATGGTTATGATATCGTGAGGAAAGAAGAATGACTGTCTATCAAAATGTATAAACTCCTCTCTAACCTCTAAATGTAAGTATACTCATAAATGGATACGTTTAATGGATTAACTCTACTTCCAACGGTTGAAGTGATAAGACCGCCCATTGTACCTTTAATTTTAATATGTTTAATATGCTTATTTTGATTATTTTATTAAGTGTTATAAAGTATTAATATTCATCCATTCAATTTATAATCAATTCAATATCTTTAATTCATATTATTTTACTGCAAAAATCCTACCTTATAAGTTCAATTAGAAAACCTCACTAACTAGTAAATATGGAATACTATTTTTATTTTTCACATACTCATCCTCGTAGACTTGAAATCGGGCAAAAATACATTTCAAATGCCCCTGAAACTGTAGAACATAGTCCATTTCCGTTCATAGATTCTTCAAAAGCTGTGATTTGCGATGAAAAGGTATTATCAAAGATTTACCCAATGTTCGTTCACTATATTTACAAAGTAGTTGACAAACATATTGGATAGGTACCTACCTATAAACCTAATCAATTACAATCAAGTTGGTAGGTTGATTTGTTTGAGCGACGTGCGTAGGAAGGTGCGTAATAGTGTGGGCGTGCCGTTTAATTGTGCATTCAAAGTACCGATTTGAATGCAAGACCACCGCGGCTAGGTAAACTGGCTGATGATCTGAATAGTCAATTGGCTACACCCTTGTGTGGGTGGTAACGGTCGCCAAGTCACTGTGCTACTGTTGCTTCACTGCCAGTTATTGAGAGAGCTTCTATACAACAAGGTTCAAATATTTCGAAACTCTCGTTCATGAAAGAGTTAACATTACTTTCAAGTTTTGTAAAAACTATTACCTACCTATATATAATGTCCTTCGGTTTCTCTCACTTAAGGGGTCCGTGGTTTGTCTTTAGTCTGAACACTACTTTTAATATTAAAAGCTTGTTTGAATGCAACATGTTGCATTGTTATTGTAACAAGTGCTTTGACTTGCCTGTATGATCTTTTTAATCTGACAAAACCAAAGCATCTGACATTAGACGTTATGTGATCATAACAAAACCTAGACTAATTAATTAGTAAATGTTATTTTATTTTGTCTTATTTTTGGGTTTAAAACACAATAACGGACAACCAAATAGACGAATATGACGAAACTAAAGGTTCCGTTTTCGCCATTTGGCTTAAAAATGGAAGACAAATAAGACAGGGCTATAAAGCAAATAAAAAACAATAGTTTTGCTGCCATCACTATCACTATTCAATAATAATAATAATGCTGGACATTTATTGACACATCATCATCTAGCCCCAAAGTAAATACATACATATACGCAGAAAACACCCGGACCAGAATTTACAAGCCTTGGACGGCAATGTTAGTAAAAACTCAAGATTAGGTACTAACCTAAAATAATTTAAATAATTGACCCTGCCATACAGGCTATAAAGTCCTAGTGTGGGGAACAGAGCATAACCTATGGTGCCGTTAGAATTAGGCAATTTATTACTTACCTACGTAGCGATAACAAATATGTACCTACGATATCTGTTTGAGATAGCAATAAACATTTCATTTTAGAAGAAAACGCAAGTAGACTTCCTGACTAGATGACCGTGCTACGAGATTGGAGCCATCAATCTTGGCAGTGCATACAGTAACGTGACTTACGTCATAGCATTGAAGATTTATAATTAAACTCGTTGTTGCCCGCGGTTTTCTTCGTGATGGACATCCCAAATATATTTTTTTTGTTTTTTTCTTTACACACAGATAAGCAGGTGTCATCAGTGACAGCAGTGGTATGCATGGCTTTTATCTTTACATCTTTTTACAATTAGCAGGCTAATCGATATGAGCGAACTCTTCAGGGTGAACTGAGAAATATTTTAAAAACTTGACCGGTGGTGAGTTAATTCACCATACTTTTTATTTTAAATCACTACCTATCACTAGTAGGCAGTAATTTAAAATATAAAAATGTCCTTATAATACTAAGTACATACCTACCTACCTATGGCACTTTGACAGCTCGTATGTTGATGCCTAATGACAAAGGCTTTAACCTTACTTATAAAGGTAATTAAATAGTAGATTAACTAAATAATGATATGTCTCCTACTGATATGTGTCATTTTAAATTCATCAAAACACTTTTTAAGTATACAACGGTTTAAAATCTTTATAAGTAAGCATAGGTATCATTTTATTTCCGGCCCCAAGTATTTCCTTATAAATGTTATTAAAGCCAGATCTAACTCAGCCTAGTAGGTAGTCAACAAGTGTCGTTTGGGCGAGTAAATCAACATTACCCCTAGCCGGTTCCCCGTTCACCACTAACTCACTGCCGACCATTAACAAATTCCATCGACAAGACCACTTACCACCTTCGCAGAGCCGCTGCCAGGATCTGTTACGGGGGTCCAGTTAAAATAATATTGATAAATGTAGTCTCTTTAGTATGCAATTCATTGTATCCATCGCGAGGGCGGATGGTGGGCAGCATTATCTCTCTAATTGATTTGGTGTGCGATTTGTGGATTGGCAGTATACAATTTTATTTGCGTTTTCCGATTTAGAGGTTACTTATTATTAGCATGAAAACGTTTACAAAAACCGTATAATATTAATTTTTGTATGTTTCATTACCTTTATAATCTTGTACCCGCCATCGTAACGGGATAAATTGAAGTCTTACAATATGTTGCATTAAAATGCTGTTGGTTGTGTATTGGCAGACGAATTGTATTTTATTTTTATGCTAAACGCTCCCTATGCGGGGATTCCTATGCGGAATTTATTTCTCTAGCAGCAACTGCTTGTACTTCGTGTTAACGACGCGACGTACGGTATAAGCTGAAATTGTGTGTTTTCTATTTTTGAGTTGTCAGAGGTGATCTTAAACATACTCCTCCCCATTATCAATTCACCTAGTTACGGCCCAGCATGAGATCAACAAATATGCGCGCGGCCGACGCCAAGAATATAGCCGAATCGGCAACTTGGCATAGCTTTGTCCACTTGTTTACCTCGCGGCAACTGTTATTCCTGAACGAACTATTTACGACAATGCCTGAATAGTACCGTTAATTTGTTGATTCACGCGACATCTAATTATAGAACGTCGGGTTTTAAAGGGCGGACAACTTGCTACTTCGGACGATTCAGTCCACAATACCGATATGCTTTTCACTTAAATGTTGACTTTGAGCATGAGGGCCATAATAATAATATGTAATGGTGTGAGACGTGGACAGAGAGACAGGAAGGTTGGAATCATAAGATGTGGTACTGGAGAAGAGTGGAGTGGATAAACTGAAAGATATGGGTAACAAATGAAGACGTACTGAAAATAGTGAACGGATAGGAGAAGAAAGATGAAACAAGAAAGAAGGAACAGTTAAAAAAAAAGATGACAGCTTCAAAAACAGCTTCAAAGAACATCATCGTAGGAAAAAATAGAAGAAAGATGAAGAAGAGAAAGGTCGCGAATAGACTGCATGAGCCAGCTAAAGGAAAATATCGTAGGTATGTCGTAAAACGAAAAAAAGACTTCATTAGAAATAAATAAATGAAGAAAATGGCATCATTAAATCTTATGACCCTTGATGTTTTAAATCACAAATTACCGTAAACAATAATCAAGAATTAGCCACACCTAAGTAAATGTCTCGTTTCAGATAGCGCCGGCCAGGTAATCGGTTTGGTTTTGGTGGATGGGATTGCTACTGCAGGACAACATATTGACAAGGCAGAGAATACTATAGTGCTAGTATAGTGTTATAATACCTGTGACTAAAGTGATCATTTTTAGCGCAGTGGAGTCCAAAATATTTGGTGGCCGCTCAATAGAACTATAGTTTATTATTATATCGATTATTTACAAAAGTAATGGTTAGACCCAAAGATTTCTGACAACGCGTTAGGTTAGACGAGACTAGATCGAATTAGTAAGTAGAAAAACGATTAATATAACTGGATAGTCCGTATGGTCCTTTAAACGTGGGAACACACGAGTGCGCGACATTTTTAATGGCAAGATAAGAAAAACTGAGATGGCTTAAATAGATGATACAGCGACAGATGACAGTAACAAGAAAACGAGTAAATTTTACAAATTTTGAAATCATGATGTGTTTCGATTGCAAAAAATGGCATTACAATGTGATAAACCGTTTTGGACATAAAAAGCAACATACAAACAGACATCCTATCTCTTATGGCAAACGCATATATGGACTCCTTTCGTTGCGGGTAATGACTAGTTTTATTTAATGTGCCTCCAGTGTAGCTGTAATATAGCTTTTGTATCCTTAGTTTGGTCGACAAGAAAATATTCACATTTACTTACCTAAGATTACAACCTAAGATTTAAACATTCGTTTAATGAGTTTAACAAGGATTTGGTATTTTTAAATTCAAGCTAATTATTAACTCTCAACAAAATACAAGTTCGAATTTATATGAAGTTACCTTAGGTATGTTAGAAAGTTCATCTAGTCGGTAAAAACTAAGGCTAAGTAGACATTGAAGAGAAAATCTAGATCGTAGAGAAATTAAATCCTGCATAGGCTTATCGACCACAACCAGGTTAACCAATTAACCAGACACCTGGATTGTTATCGCAAATATGATTTATGAACCGAGAGACACACGACATATAAATCAGTCTGATATTAATTAATAATAAGTACGAGTAGAAGTGACACTGGTGTCATAGCGTTCTCGAATGTGTACAAATTATTTGGTTTTTCGCACTGTGTGTATTATCACAAATAATGATTGTGACGTAACCGTCTGAAACTCTTAAATCCATGTCAAATAAATTTATTCGAGAGTGGATTTAAGTGTGACACTAGTACTTCCTCTCTTTCACTGAACGTTTAATCGTGATGAGCTGTATTTATAATGGAGTGTGTACTTGACAAAATGCGTATGTGACAAACTACTTTAATAGATTAGTTGCGTGACAAAGCGCATATGTTACGAATTGTGTGATCAAAAACAAAACTAGTCCAATTGACTAGTATAAATTTTGGTACTTGTAAGTTTATCAGACAAAGCCGCGCTAAGGGGTTCTATGTTCCTACTTTTTCTTTTTCTTCTTTCGTGCATGCTAAGACACCAGTATCACTTCTACTCGTAGGGTTAGTCTTATTTATTCATGAGACTGTGCTTTCTGTCAACTGCTAATTCTTGCAAATTAGTGCTATGTGGAACTAGATTCTGGAACTGATTAGAATTTAAAGTAGAAACTAGGTAGGCCGCAGCTTATTTAGGTATGTTTCTGTAGATAAATAATAGACCAAGGACTTGAAGTTAAAATCAATGAAATCAGACATGAGTGATACCTCTGGTATTACAAGCGTCTATAGGCTCGGATTACCGCTTACCACCAGGTCGGCCGTAAGTTAGTTTGCCTCTTTAGTAGTATAAAAAAAAATATATACCTACACAAACAACACCTATATCCGGACTCCTTTCGTCGCTGGGAAAAATACCTGCGTTTAGGTTAACTGATGTCAGTTACCTATAAAGTTCAAAGACACCGCAAAAATTTCCAGTCTTCCATTTTGAATTTTTTGCCAGCAAAACTGTAGTTACATCTCGTAAATTAAACAATGAGTAAAAATATTGACTCAGTCCTGGGCACCCGCTCCGCAATGACTACGGGCGCTTGCACCGCGCGTCATCGGTGGAGACCCATTATGTCATCCGTCTAGACACGCCACATGATAATACGGGGACGTAGCTAGGATGCTGCCGAGGGTTTCAGGGCGCGACGAATATTATTCTAATTAAAAATAAAATTATTTGGCTCCAAAAATGGACCCAGTTATTAATGGAACAAGGGAGTTCTCTTGTTCATGTTTTTGGGTTAACTTTTTCTCTTTTAATTACGTCTGGTAGTGATCTGGATCAGTTCAACTATCTAAAGATCGTTTGCGATGGCTCAACTGTTTCATTTATTTAGTAAATACCTAATTAGTTGTACAGGTACTATTGTTTCTGTAAATGCATAGAATGAGAAATCATTGTTTGTATGGTTTGGTGTAAATAACTGCTGTTGACAAAGGCTTTAATTGTCACCACATCAGAGGAGCCTTACGCATAAGTGTGAGTGATGTGTAACTTACTCCGTATTCTCGACCTCAAGTACCGTCACAGGCATCGTATGAACTCATCTCTACCCGCGTGACCTGGTAATTGCTGTTTTACGAAGATGCTATTGTAAATTTTATTAGATGTAGCCCCTGTTTTTTCTTCTCATCTTATTACGCCCACTCAAACAAACATCGTCCGATGTTTACACACAATTTTGTCCGTAATTTCGACAATAATTTCTCAGACTGGCTCTTTTTTGTCCATATTCTTCTTTCTTGTCTTTTTTGCTCGTACGAATTTGATCCAAAATTCATCAGTGTCCGATCGGAGGACATTAAGCAATAAGACGAATGTTTTACACGAGTCTTAGGAATTTTTATTATGCACTCAAAAGATATATTGATCTGGTTTTTACGTTTTAAAGAAATTTGTTTATAGATACCACTGACAAACAAGCATTAAAACTGTTATCTTCAGGTATCTACAAGTATAAAAGGTACATTATACTAACTATCAAAATGTAGGACACTTAGGGCAAAGGGTCCATAAGCTGGGTTGCTCTGAGATCTATGGAAAAGGCTATGCTTGTTTTTTCTCTTAATGGTAGGATCTCTAAGGTTATTCAGCAGAGAACCAAAGTCCGGTGGTAGATCGGTCATATTTGCCGTAGAACCGATTACCGTTGGAGTAAACCGGTTCTTGAGTAAAGACCGCGCCTAGGCAGACGTAGTGTAGGATGCCCCCTGGCTAAATGGTCTAACGACATGCGCGATGTGGCTGCCAGCGACTGAATAAGGAGAGCCCGAAGACCAGGCTCAGTGGAGCGCCATGGGAAAGACCTGATGCAACAGTGTACCTACTGGTATTGATGATGTTTATCCAAACAGTACGTGTTGACTTAGAGGGTACCCTCTCCCGATCCGGTCGAAAACGGTCGTCCAACAATGGATTTTACCAACTTTAAAAAAAAATTGTGCGTGTTTTGAGCACGTGGCTCAAAACGGTGACGGAAAACATCCTAAAGAAACCGACATGCACTAGAACTAAAAGATCGAAGGTGCCATTGGTAAGTGTTTCAATGAGCGGCGATGTGCTTGTACCCTGTCAATTGGAATAGTACTAACTACATGCAAAACGCGGGCATGTGCCAAATGTAATTTTTGGACGTGCCTCTGACTACACTCCTACTTGGTATTCCCTAAAGATCTACGCTCTGAGTATGGCCATCATGGGGAGTAAAGTCGTGAGCGTGTTTTTTTTAAACCCTCTAAAGTCGAGCCCGGCCCACAAGAACTCTACCTACTCTACAACCCTGACTCTAAGCCTTACACTATAGCAATCTCTGTTTGCGTTTTCTCAGTTTTTGTATGCGTTTTGTTTCTTGAAATGGTGTCAATAAAAACGATATTAAATAGGTTAGTAGGTAGGTACTTACTCTACATAAATATTATTTTACTGACTAACTTTATGCAAAAGGCATGTCGTGTGGGATGGACATAACATTACAATACAAGAACAGTGACAGGATTCATAGCGTCACCAGCTTGGAATTCAAAATAATAAATTCACAGGGAAATATGAACCGCTCGCGAACCTAGCTTGCCTGCTTGTTATTTGTTATTAACATATCAACTCGGTTAGCAGATCAAGATTTGGATTAAAAAGATGAATGTTCTTATATTTCACTGTCAGTATTATCATGAGATATCGCGTCACTAGCCATGGATGGTTTAGTAATAGACAAGCGCAGGATCGCGGTGAATGACACAATCTGAGAAGAAAGAAGGACTGTGGATGATGATGATTATGGATGTGATATTCATTTAATCGATTTATATGGAGGCAAATAGCCTCCATATAAATCGTGCTTAGTTTGGTTTTTAACAACAAATTTTAAAAAATGTGCTTAAGTTCGATTTTTGAAGAACTGAGTATCCACATAAACTGGTAGTAAACTTGTTTTCATTTTTCCGCAGAAAAACTAATGACCACCGCTTCACAGAATATAAGATAAGTACGATATTATAAATACATTATACACTTATTAGGCAAACATACAGACTACCGAAGCGTTTAAAACGTTAACTATCTTTTGCCAACGGGTCTGTTCGCGAGAAAGGCTATTTCCTTTGCGGTCAAAAAACGCGGGTAAAATAATCTCTGCACTTTTTTTTGGGTGTTTCCTAAGTAAAATGATTTATTGTTTGGACAAGGTTTACAAATAAATGCATTTACTTTATTCTCTAATTTCATTTCTGCTTTCTGCCATTAGGGCTTTTGCCAAAAATGCGGGTAGGTCTGCTGCAGTCAATTTAGCACGCTGGTTTGGTGATCTCGGAATCTACAAAGAACATCATTTTAAAGCAACGTTTCGCTTGTGAATGAGACCTACAAGTTTGATATTTGGACACACGAAACTTAAAATCCTAAAAATAATGTCGTTAGTTTTACTTCTATGCGTGTCAGCCGACTACTCAACCGCCGCACCGCAAAAGTAGTCAAAAATATTTTTGAAAAATAATTTATTTTATGATCTTAGTTTGTGTAATTTTCTAACATCCTTTTAAAAAGTGTAATAGGTTCAGTGGGTATAGGTTTCTTTTAGACTACTGCTTCTGCTCGAAATTCGCCTATTTTCTCATGGAGTTACCGTCAAAGTTAGGCGTAGTTTTGTAATATAGTTTTCTGTTACTTTTGTTTCTTAAATGTCAGAGAATAGAAAGAACGCTAATCCTACACTATACAGTCGCTGCTCCGAATTTATAAATAACTAGCTTTTGCTCACGGCTTCGCACGCGTACCCGGATAAAAACTAGCCTATGTGTAATTCTAATGTATAAGTGTACTGTAAAGTTTCATCAAAATACGTTCAGTAGTTTTTTGTGTGAAAGGGTTAAAAAGCATCCATCCTCACAAACTTTCGCGTTTATAATAGAAGTAGGACTAAGCTATATGGACGTAAACTACAGTATTATGTTGCTAGGACTCAAGTTAATTATGATGCGAGATCTGCAGACAGGCACAACTTAAATGATTACTTATTTTATCAATCAAGATTTGAAGCGATCATTTTTTGCTCACATAACTTAGTAATGCTACAAAATTACCATCGATGTGTATCGTTTTGAAGCTCATAAATAAAGTAAATTAAGAAATAGATTATGGTAGAGGCTTGTACCTATTGTTATAATAATTTATGGGCTCAGTAATGATGGGATAAGAGATACTTACCTGCGATGAAAATGTTCAGGTATCATTGGTTATGATCAGATTCAATTATTGGATTCAATGAAGTTTTTTGTTTTATAAGTTGGTAGCAACGCAAGTTTTTATAGCGATGAATCAATCAACAAGCATCTGAGTAGTTAGGTATTTAGCGTCGGTAGTCTGTTCAAGTGTATATCCTAATGCAAATCTACAGATATTGGAATCGGCAAACCAATAGTAACACGGTCCCACGAATGCCAAAACAATGGCGATACGAGGCGACTTTGATAATACGTACACAATACACATTCACATCGTCTTCATCAATAGCTTGTAGATATCCACTGCTATCATTACCCTCTCTTGCATATTTTTATTTTTTATTTTAATGCTGGACTTTTTTTACAAATCATCATCTAGCCCCAAAGTAAGCAGAGCTTGGGTTATGGGAACTACATGACTGATACACTACTTAATACTTTTTTTTAATACATTCATATTATACATAGAAAACACTCAGACCCGAGACAAATATCTGCAGATCATACAAAAAATTTTACGTATTTTTTAAGATATTATAGGTCGCTTAAAAGTACTCAAAATTCTACACTCACAATATAAGGAGGAAAATCTGTATTTTTTGGTTTGTCTCTGAAAATACTGAACCGATTCAAAAATATAATTTCACTAATATAATACTACACTATACTTAATTCGTACGGATACACTATACTTAATTAATTAATACATATTTTATTTTGATACAAATAAATTTTAGTTTGTAATTTCAATGTTTCAAATAAGTCGAAAGAAGCACATATGTATACCGATGGCTATGTTGGCCTCATACTTACAACCGAAGTATCGTAACTTTTATTATTTATTTCGGTATGAAAACGAGATTTTGTCAAAATTATAACAATTATAATCATAATTATTAAACAGACAATATTATAAAACGCAGTTTGTACATTGCGGGCTCAACACAAGCGAAGTCGTGAAAAAAAAAGCTATTGATAAAGCTACTAAATGATTCGTCGGCAACCAGTGAACAGTACCTAATGGAATGGATCTAATGTAGAGCAATAATTGATTGTGTTTGGCTTTTACACGTGACTCCGTCGAGACAGTAACGCGATATGTTTGGCCACCAGCTTCCGCGAACAAAAAGGTCCTGGAAACAAACGTCTACCGTTCTGCGATTCCGTTTGTTTGTAGTTACAGATGTTTGTAGTTGTTCGCTTAACACATTCTACTGCTTATCCTTGTTTTAGGAATTAACTTCAGTATCACGTTGATTCCCTTTCAACAAAACCATTTCAAAGAATCTAATATATTGACAGAAGAAGTGAAATTAATGATTACTGAAAGAGAAAGTTTGAAAAAAATATATCCAAGAACAAAAGAACAAAAAATAAGTCTAAAAAAACTACATTACAAAATAAAAAAAAAATCATAGCTAATAAAAGAAAATTAAAATTTAAAGCGTTAGAAAATGAACTGGATAAGAGAAGTTCTACAAAGCAAACTAGGATTTTTTTCGACAGTAGAAAAGAGTGGGTTCACTCAATAGCTACCAACACTGGACAAAAAACAACAAACAGACAAGAAATTTTACAGGATGCTACAAAATTTTACGAAAATCTTTATTCTAGTAAAGAAATTTCTACACCTCTCTTCCTGTCAGATGAATGCATACCACCTATCCCTAATCTACTACCAATTGAGTTGGAGCGCGCGATGTTAAAACTAATGAAAAATAAGTCCCCCGGAGAAGACAGAGTTACTACGGATGCTGTTGTCGCTATGCTAGAGCCCTTGACGCCACACTTGACTGATGTGTTTAATGCTATTTTGAAAAAAGAGACGATACCTGATGACTGGAATAACTCATTAATAACCCTTCTCTATAAGAAAGGCGACCCGAACCTAATTGACAACTATAGGCCAATCAGCCTGCTACCAACTTTATACAAACTTTTTTGATCAATTATACTATATCGAATAACCAAGGTCTTGGATGAACAACAGCCACGGGAACAAGCTGGATTCAGAAAGGGCTATTCAACAGTGGATCACATCTTCACATTGACACAATGCATAGAAAGGAGCACCGAATACAATAAGATTCTCTACATAGCTTTCGTAGACTACACAAAGGCATTTGACTCTATCTTACATACCCATCTTTGGAAAAGCATGGAAGAACAAGGAATAGAGAGTAAATATATAAATATATTAAAGATAATATATAACAACTACTATGCTAAAATAAAATTGGAGACCATCGGTCAACCGTTCCAAATAAAGAGAGGCGTAAAACAAGGGGACCCAATATCGCCAAAACTATTTACAACTATCCTGGAAACAATGTTCAGGAAGCTGGATTGGTCAGAATATGGCATTAATATAAATGGAGAAAAACTTACTCACCTTCGTTTCGCCGATGATATCGTTCTTCTAGCAGAAAACCATGACCATATTCAACAAATGCTCAACACACTGGACACAGAGAGTCGTAAGATAGGTTTATGCATGAACTTGAGTAAAACTAAAGCTATTTCAAATGGAGACCATAAACCTATTATACTGGAAAGCGGCCAAGTGGAATACGTCAAAGAATACATATACCTAGGACAATTAATCTCATTCCAAGACGCTATCATGAAAGAGGTAGATAGAAGAGTCGCCATATCATGGAAGAAATATTGGTCGCACAAAGATGTATTTAAAAGCAAACTCCCTATCCACCTCAAGAAAAAATTGATGGATAACACTATACTTCCATCACTACTGTATGGTTGCCAAAGTTGGCCTCTGACCAGAGATATAATCCGAAAAATAACGTCATTCCAAAGAGCAACAGAGAGATCAATGCTTTGTTTAAAATTAAAAGATAGAGTCAGGTGCGAAAAAATAAGACATATTACGAAGGTCACTGATGCAGTCAGCATGCTATGCAAGCTAAAATGGAAGTGGGCGGGTCATGTCGCTAGAACCAAAGATGGACGATGGAGCGAGCGGATCCTGCACTGGTACCCTCGAGACGCGAGACGGACGAGAGGCAGACCGAGGAGAAGGTGGTGTGACGACATCGTAGAGGTAGCGCAAAACACCTGGACTAGACTAGCACAAGACCGACAACAATGGAACCGTATGGAGGAGGCCTACGCCCAATTTTGGGTGCCAAAATGAAAACAATTTAGAATCAATAATGTATGTAGATTAGATTAGATGTAATTTGGAAATAAAGGCTTTATTATTATTATTATTATTATCACGTTGATAAATACAAAACAAAACAAACACGCTCACGACTGTCTTCCCCATGGTGGACATCCTCAGATACATACTCAGTGAGTAGATCTTTGAGGATACCAAGGGGGTAGTCAGAGGCACGTCCAAACATTACATTTGGTGCATGTCCGCGTTTTGCAAGTTAGCATTCCACGTTACAGGTTGCAAGCCCATCGCCGCTTATTGTAACATTAACTATTGGCACATGCCTTCGAATTTGCGGTTCTAGGGCATGCCGGTTTCCTCACGATTTTTTTCTTCACCGTTTTGAGCACGTGTTAATGCGCACATACATTTTTCGAGTGAAAAAAATCCATTGGTGCACGACCGGGTTCGAACCCACGACCTCCAGATCAGAAGTCGGGGTATCGCCCACTAGGCCAACACGGCTTGATAAATACTCAAGATGAAATACAGTAATTTGACTCTATATCATGTGTAGAGAGATAGATTATTAAGTAACTCTTTCAAAATTTAAAACTGTAGGTATCAGTTTTAATTTTTTTATTGTAATTTTGTATTTTGTATTGTATACTACACTATAGTGTTATATGCACAACAAAGAGTTTATATATTTATCTAACTGTATCAAAATCAAAATCTGAATTACGAGTATTAGTTATATACTTGCGCGTTTGTATGGGACAGTCGGTTGTTTTAAAGGTTCCTTCCTTTAAAATTGAATCGTAACTACGACCTCTGTGGCGCAGTCGGCGAAGGCCCGCCTGAGACGCAAAAGGTTGCGGGTTCGATTCCCACTGCGGGACAAATGTTTGTAATGTTTGTCTCGGGTCTGGGTGTGTTCTATGTATAATATGTATGTATTTACAAAAAATATATAAGTAGTATATCAGTCATGTAGTTCCCATAATACAAGCTCTGCTTAGTTTGGGGCTAGATGATGCTGTGTGAAAAATGTCCAACATTATTTATTTATTTATAATAAATAAAAAATCCTGTATAGTGTGGTGAAAATTTGTATGACAATCATTTTTTTTAAACACGTTTCTCCCTTACAAACTAGTATTAGTATAGAAGTATAGATATAAAACTGAACTACGTTTAATTGCTTTATTTCGTAAGATGATTTTCAGTGATGTGTAATTGGTTAAGTTTATCTAAAGAGGATTTATCCGTCTATGTAGGTACACATACCCACAAATCTTTTTCAGCTGTCCCTATCCTCAAAGGTTTGCTGGAAGAAAACTCTTGTTAGGATTAAGCTCGCCTTTGTACATGTCCTATATGTAAGTTTTTTGTCTGAATTTTCTGTGTGTACAATAAAGAATAAACTATCAATGAATATCTCACATCAAACCTATTCTGTCGGTCTGCAAGAGGATTACCTTAAGTGAACGCTTTACATCCATCGTAATAATCTTCGAATAAATACGATAGTTGATGTTTGTTACCGATAAATTTCGTAACAGCTGATTAACCGATGTGGTTAATATTTGGAATTTTAAATGCGAATGTATGGATATTGAGATGTATATTGCCGGATAACCATCGTAACGGCTAAACCGATTTAGATTAAATGGAGTGCCTAGAGAAACACATAGACGATATACTGAGTACCGTCCATGCGAAGCGGTGGTAATAATATCGTTAGTAAGCAAAATCAAATATTACAACCGACTTCAAAAAAAGGAGGAGTTTCTCAATTCGTCTGCATGTTTTTTTGTGTATGTCACGCGATATCTTCGTCAATTGTGAAATTGATAATGAATAGTCATCAATTTCACAAAAACCAGTATGAAGAAGGGACTGGCAATAAGGCTATTCTTCATACCTTTTCTATAGTTCTACCTACAAAAAAAAGAAATAATAAACACAAATAAAGTAAGTATGTAGATGAAGATGGAATTAGGTCTAGAAGTTGTCGGTTCTCAAGATGACCAGTCAAGGTCAAAAAAATACATAACTTTCTATAAAAAACCCATGGTAACTATCACAGAATATATAATAATGTACACGTTTAGACGTCACTTTGGTGCATATATGCCTACTTGAGTTTATTTATTAGAACTGAATAGCAAAAAGTGTTCGCAAAAAACATGTTAAATATTTCTTAAAAAACGAAGACACCGTACTATGCCATCACTTCGCTTAATCTATGTACAAATAAATACAATAATTTCCGAAATATACCAAAACTTTATTCTCCTGACTAAAGATTTGGTTTAGACGTTCCCTCGTTAAAAATATCCGTCTCCATTTTTATCTAATTAGATACACAAATCGTCCGACATATATAAGGTGTGTCATAATTATACGATAACTCTACAATAGAGGCACAAAAAAATTAAAGTAGGCTAAAAATGAGAATTTTATATATATTATCTTGTAGGACAAAAATTTGAAATGTTCCTACATTGTCAATTTTGCTGAAATGACAATTTGAGTAATCACCGATCAAGTTGTTATTTAACGGTGACCAGGCCCGATGATTTATCAGTAGCAATCAATTCATAAAATATTTTTGTGCATTTTGAACTGGACTTCGAGAGCATGATTCAAGAGCGTGGTCTGTATTGCCCATGCCCGCTACGACCGCTGATGAAAATATTAATGACCACCGATTTATCTTGATTGCACCTACAACCCACTTCTTTGTAACAAACACAAAAGGCTGCAAGTTTTGACCTTGCAGAAAACATGACATCTTGCAGTCTGCAGACAGTCTATGACACATAATTTGTTCTTTTTTGCAAAACGTCCTCTGCCATTTAAAGTCACACTTGCAAAGGTTAGGCCGGAGTGTGAACGACTGGCTTTGCATCTCGCGGCTCGTAGCTATCCCTGGAGAAAACCAAATTATCTTACTGGATGGGGCCGGGTGCACTGCGCGCTTGGAGTCTCACGATTCGCCTGGCATGGAGCGAAGTTTTTTGAATGACGCCAATCTAGACAACTATCTACTGGCATATGCAGCCACCAGGCATCGTAGACTAACTATAAACCCACTGCAATGAAGCCACATGTATCGCTAGTCTCATAGCTGCCATATCGCCTAGAGACCTGTATTATGGCCACGGCCTTAGATAAGTATTGGATTTTCACCAGCAGTTACGAATGTAAAATTTTCTTGGATCTGAATGAGCGATGCATGATTGTGTCGAAAATTCTGTGAAGTGTTACTGTATCATAGTTCGGTTCCGTATCAAAGGCATATCAATTGACATTTCTGACGAATAAGAAGAGTTTATCATGGTTAGTAAACTCTTTCGGTTCACGTGGTCTTTATTCGTCCGATTGATAAGAAGCAGACCGCAGCCATGAAAATCCTCTATTTTGTTCTGAGACTTTCAAACTACATTATTTCAGACAAATTTTTATCGGATCTGGGCACGACAATGAGTTTTTTTTTTGTAATCCTTGTTTTCTTTCCAAAAATATAAATATGTATATATTTGAACGTAGGTAACTGTATCTTTTTTAGTTGGAAAGAGATGTGTTCGTTATTTCGTATAGTATGTGTATTCAAAAATCAAATTAGTATCTTCATTTTGCGTCATCTTTTAATCATTTTACTGCTATGCTAAATCTAACTTTTAATTAAAAGCCTTATACATGTGTAGACTTGCATAGTAATCTGTGCAATCAGAAGGCACTTAGATTACCTTATCCTGTTTTAATCCGTGATGGCATTAAGTTTCTTCGTTTAAGTATTTATCATTATTTTATGTGACCAGACCCAACCGCTGCGCTGGGAAACAAGGTTCTTTAATAATGTCGACCACGACATTTAAAGAACCATGATACAGTGTATGAAGGCTCCCCGATGGAACGAGGCGACGATCAGCGGTTAGAGGTGACCCAAGATTATTCGTCATGGCACTCTTTAAGAGAGGTATACTTCCAGCAGTGGACTTCTGCATGCTGTTGATTATGAAATATCCTTCTAATATTATACATACGAAGTATGCGTGTTTAGATATTTGTCGTTAATAAACTCGATAACGGCTAAACCAATTTGGGTTAATTTAGAAAAAGGTAATGTTAGTGACCTAGGCTTACACGTAGGCTAGTTTTCATCCGGGTCCAGCGGGAGTATAAAATACAAGTATAACGCCGTTCTGTGAGACAGACCGGACGATAAAAAATCGATTAAAATGCGATTATCGATGCGAGTGTTCGTCACCACAGTTTTTGTGAACGATGATTATCTACAGTCTAGATGCCTACTAATTTATTATTATCTTATTGAGAACTTAAGCAGGTATTTAAGAACCTATAATTTGTAATTAACATTGTAGACCGACGTTGATTTTAGGATATTATCGGATATATTAGTATTCGGGAAACAATTTTTAAGTAGGTTATTTGACTTGGAAAATTATAGTTAATACGTTTTAAAAATCGTTAACTATTTCTAGACGTTTCCAGCGGCGTGGCATGGCGTGGAGTAGTGTTTTAATAAAACTTACTCCCTTTTACAAACTAACCCCAATTTCCGCACTTAAAAACAAAAATCCAAAAAAAACATTCGGTGTTTTTAAATAAAAAAGTAATTTAAAGTTTGTGCTTTCAACCCCCATTTCCCCCCACTCCTTAAAATGTAAAATCCAAAAACCGTGAAATATTGATTTATGCTCAATATCTGTAAATCAAATTCTCATGTTTCTAAAACAACTTCATCACATCTCTCTTTTTCCTCTGGTTTGCTGAAAAAAAACTCCTTTTAGAGTTAAGCTCGCCTTTGTCGCCTTACCTTATAAAACCTTATAAATATATTATTTTTAAATATTTCTGTGTACAATAAAGAAAGAAAACACGTATGTGTTACGTGTTGGTGTACATACACCACACAAGTTCTTCCAAAGAGATACCGTCCGAGAATACGTAACTTATGTCGTGGTTAACCTAATGTTGAGGTTAAAGCATATATAAAACTTATTTTGAGCTGACAATGAGCTTCATAAATCAAACATTTCCAAACCTTATTAAACCCTAATAGAGCCACTATTTCTACCAAATTGATATTAACAACCGAACAATAGTCTCGGCTATTACACACAATGTTATCTGAACATCCCGCAATCAGAGCGTCTAGGCCTACGGCGGGCTATGTACCAGTCATTTGATAGTCCGACTGCACACGGACCTTGGATAATTCACACGGTAATGCTAGATGTGATATTCTTGCAAAAATTGCGCAGGTCATTTTTTTTACAACTTCAATGGCAAACAACCGTCTGGCCCACCTGATGGTAAGCGGTTACCGTAATGAACGCTTGCAAAACTACTCGCGTTGCTTGGACGATATTGAAATTTTTAGTTTAAAAAACCATACTAGATGGCGCTGTATTTTTACAACCGCTAGACGTGTTTTGGTTATGTAAATTTGGATACCAAGTGATTTTGTTTACCTGAATACACATTTTTAAACATTTGAAGTTTGACATGATCTGGAATTAGTTAAATTGCGAAAAGTTCACATTTTTACATCGGTTCTAGTTTATTTGTTGGAGCAAAATTTTGCTCCAAAACGGCTTAACTTATACGCAAACATAATTATTATTATTCATTTATTCCAATATTAACCAAAAATATATTGTTGCTATTTCTTACGTAAAGGATGACATACCTATTACACACAAATCACTTAAATTCATAGAACTACACAATAAGATAAACAGAATAATAATAGATTTGTTATAGCCAACTTATCGTCAATACAAAATCAATTAGTATGCAATATAGAGATAAGCAGCATACAAGTACATAGAGTTCATTCATACACAAGTAGGCACAATAATAGTACTTCAGTAAAATTTAATACAAATATAATTTATATTTAAACAGATTCACGGTGAGGCATATGGCATGCAACGTTTCCTCAAGATCAAGATCTCAAAGATGGAACGAAGTGAAAGAAAAGCAGTAGGAAAGCTGACCCCAGCTGTAGGAAAGCAGTAGGACATGTGGGATATGGAAGAGAGATAGAGTTCAAGGACATATGGTATCGCCACAAGTCAGTATTATTATTATTATTAAATGCTATAGATAGACGGTGGAACGTGAAACGCCTTAACCGATTGTCATGCCATTTTTTGTAATCGTCTTTCAACGACAAAAAGGTTCTTAGATAGTTTTTAACGCCACACGCCACACGTCGCGTAGGCGCAATATAGTAGAATATAAGTATATTCCCCTACGTCAGGGGTTTTTAAATGTATTAATCAACTTTTTCACGTTTCAATAGTAAATTATGAAGGCACATTTAGTTTATATAGATCTTTGTCAGTCATTTACACAGCCATGTGCACTTAGCATGTTCGGCCGGTGGAAACGTGATCTCGCACATTGCAATGGCCTGTCTAGACGCCCGGAGGCACACTGTCTAGCGCAGACCGATGGCCCATACAAAGCCACCAATTATAGCTAGTGTTCATTGAACGCTCTCATGTACCTGGGTACTGCTTTACAATGCACGCAGTGAGCCTAGGAATACGTTTAGTATCAGGGGAAGGCTGAGAGTAGCGCCAGGGACGATGGAAAATTTGAGGCGTATAGAGGAGTAGGTTAGCATGGTATGGTAGGGACGAAAGTATAATTAAGAGAAAGTGTTATATGAATGTAGAAGAATATAATGTAAATATCTAGAAAAGATGGATGGATTATGTGAATGATATTGGTAAGAAAGGTGTGAGTGCTGAGATGACGGCTGATAGAGGAGAGTGGAAGAAGAAAACATGTTGTGCCATCACGTTATGTGAAGGGCAAGGAAGATGAGTGAACCAAGGAATAAATGCTCCTACCTATAGTGAACGTTTTCTATATATTTTAATGTTAAGTATTTTGTATGGATATTAGTTGTCTCAGAATGAACAGTTTATTATTATTATTATAATTATAATAATCCCTTCTCTTTCATATATTTTTTTACTAGTAGTTTTTACCTGGGTAGGTACTCACAGCACTGGAGGAAACAAGAGAAAAGAAGATTATGAGAAATAATTGGAAGAGGGCTTCCCAACCCCTTGGCCATGGGCCTTAAACGTAGCGGGAAGTCGGGGTGGCTCAAGTAAGACAGTTCGTCATTCTTTTTTTTTTTTTAAGTCCAACGTCCAGGGACTTCTCCGAGATGTTGATGATACGCAATATTCAATACATTTATTGCTTTCCCATAGTGTTTATAGGTAGGTATCTAATATAAAACCTGTCTAAGATATAGGTAGGCAGGCAGGTTCTCTATAATAATAGGGTATCATACATATCCGAGCACTAGATTCGCCTGTGCTTTCTGATCGCGACCTTAACTGTCTTTTGACAAAAAAGCAGGCTATGTAGAACGATGAATACTGTCATTTTTTTACATTTTGTACGCGATTGTATGAGTTCGTTTTGTGATGTTCGCTGACTAGCAATGCTGATACATTACATTGAAGTGTCCGCAGTATGTAAGCCCCTTGTAAAGCCAGCTTGAATAGCTCGAGGATACTATTGTAGGCGGTACGGTCGGTAATTGCCCTGTTTTTGTACGGAGCTTTGAAATGACGTTATTGTAGAATGCATGAATTAATTAGAGGTACTCGTTTTATGTGGGTAGACAGGTGCATCTAGAAAAATAAAATATGAAGAGAACTTCATTAATTCGGATGGAAGTAACAACAAAGTTTAAAACAAGTTTAAAAAAAATACACCCCCGGCTCGCATTATCTATTACAGCGCCATAATGTTCTGGAGAAAAAAAAATGATTGTAGAACTGACACTGACACTGACACTGACAAACAAACAAAAGAACAACCTCAAGCAGGTTTTTGTATCAAGAATTATTCTTAGGCCATTTTAACGTTTTATCTAATTACTAGGAGATGGAATACACTGCGCTGGTTTTTAAATTTAGTTAAAAATATTGTATCTTAATAAATGAGTACCTAGTTTAGAGAAAGTTTTATACAGCCCGATATCTAGTATCTACCCATCAACATTTCATATAATTTTTAATTTAGTTTATCACCGTCTTTTGTAATGTACAAAAAAAATGATTTTTTGTCTAAAACGTTTTATTTTTTTTAATTATTATTTTATTTATCATGTAACTTAATTCAAGGAATTTTAAATTCTCCTCACAAACTCGGCACGTGAAGCCAAAAACCAAATGACCCATCATTTTTTCCGGCTACCGAGCTACGCAACACCGAGCTTGCTTGCAGCTGTGAAACCAAACGATCCCCGGACTCCACTTTGTACAGCGTTTTTTTTGCTCGTTTTTCGTCGATCGACGCGTGCGACCATACGTTATTGATTGTGTCTAATCGATACTCTTTTGTTAGATCATCATCATCATCAGTCCGTATAAGTCAACTACCTGCGCCTTTTTTGCGCAACCTAAGTACCTCTAAGTAACCTAAGTACCTATACTAAGTACCTCACTACTAAAAATGTGCGATAATAATAATAAACATTTATTTCAGACAACAAAATTAACAACATCTGGCACAGGCGACCTCTGTGGCGCAGTGGACGACCCGGCCTAGACGCAGAAGGTTGCGGGTGCGATTCCCGCCGAGGGACAAATGTTTGAATGATCTGTAAATATTCGGTTTTGTCTCGGGTCCCCAGACCTGAACTGACCCCATAGAAAACACCAATGATTTATATGTAATATTTAAGTAATTACAAAAAAAAAAGTATATTAGTAGTACATGAGTATTGTAGTTCCCATAATACAAGCTCTGCTTAGTTTGGGGCTAGATGATGTGTGAAAAATGTCCAGTATTATTTATTTATTTCAAAATGATGGCAATAAGCCCATAACTTAAATACCTACCTTACAAACTAAGATACCTACATATTATATATTAAAACTTATCACTACTTGTTAACACGTAAATTCTGCGACGTGTTACGCAATTGCGAAGTGTCTAGTAGTCGTCCGCGAAAACGACGGAACAGCACATTTTCCGGCCAAAATTCCTGAATAAAAATGTGAGTCCAGATGTTGGTTAGTCCACAATTGCATCGGTAAACACAGACAGTCGGCAGACGGACACCGGTCGGGCAGATAGAAAAACGCGCCGCGTCCATAAAAACTACTTCGCCCAGACGCGGATGTGCGCCGAAGCAAAAACTACTTAGTTGCATTCACTGACGCGTTGCACTGGAATATCTGGTGGATACGGGGTGCCTTAGAACATGTATTATATACCGTAAGGGGCTGTTTCCGCCCTGAAAGTAAGCAATACTTGCTGAGGAAAGATAGTTAGGTATTTAGCACAAATCATAAAAAAAAAACATTTTAAATTATTTACACCTTTAACCTTAACAAATGCTTTTTGGACTTTTGGCATTCCTTAAGTCTGATGTTAAACATCGGTAGGAGTACCTTATTACAGCTGATTTATTGTATTTTACTGAGAAGTGCTGATTTCTAAATAGAATTTTCAAAAGGCAGTACAAAAGTTTTTATAGTACCTATTTTATTATGTATAATTTAACTCTTTCAGGTTGAGCTACATCAACGGCTCGACATCAGTTTTGGTAGAATATGGGAAATTAACCTTTGTTAATTTCCCCCCCCGTTAGGACCGTAGTCCGTAAACGTAGGTCCATAGTTAGGACCTACGTTTGACCTAAAGTAAGCAATTTTATAGGCACAAAATTTTATTAAGCGTGAACGGATCGGATCCTTTTTTAACATTCATACTACCTACAACATAATATATTGTACGTATTCTTAACTTAGGTGCGAAAACACAATACAAAATAAATAACTTCACAAATGTATTATGGTATTCCTAGTTATTAGGGTATTGAGTTTTTAAAAAAATTAGCAGACTTATTTATAAGGTCTCATGCACCCCTACATTGTAGACGGTAGACAGGGTAACAACGTCCGAAGGTCAGACAGAAGCCTCGGTTACAGAATAATAATAGTTAGAGCTGGAGCCTGTCTCGCGACCTTGACATGCACCTGTTGTCTGCTCCATCACTTTAAATACAATATTTAAAAGAGTACAAAACTTAGTACTGTAGTTACTTTATCCTGGAGTCGCTAACTGTTGCCTGTTTCTTTCATAAGTATGTAATAAATAATAGTTAATGCTAGTATGTAGGTTTTATGATGTGTAGTGAGTAAGTAATTATGTAGGTAAAATAATTATTATAGTGTTTTCATAGTATGTGGTTCACCACATACAAACCCTTCTTATCTTTCGTACAGTCCGTTCCATCCAAAGGTTGTCTGGTAGAGATCGCTAATTAGCGATAAGACCGCCCATTGTACTATTTATTTAAGCTGAAATATTTGGTGAGCAAATATTTCAGCTTAAATAAAGTTTTTTCTATATACAGGGTGTAATCGTTAAGTGTGCACAGGCGATTATTCCGTAACTATTGCAGATATCAAAAAACTTTAAACTGATATCGAAAGTACTTTACCTAATGAGTAAAATGACATTAATAACTTTTTAAAAATAAAACGAGAAATATCCAAAAAAATACATTAATCACTCCCATACATTTAGTATGAGATAGTAGAAAGGTTTTAGTTTCCTTATTTTAAGTGGAATAGTACCTACTCATTTTACCCTTGTCATTTTATAATTATGTACGATATGAAGGTATTAATGAATTTCAAGTAGATACACGTGTAGATTAATTATCTTACCACTTCAAATTTATAATAAACCTTGTTTCAATATTGTATTGATTTGAACTAGCTGAAAAGCAACATACTAAATAAAAACAAAAAGAAAGATACTCTTTGGTGTTCGTTCTAAATTCAAATTCTTTATCGCGGGTTCTCGTTCCCGCCAATTTATTGTATTTTTCAATTTGCGTTAATAATCGTGATTGTTGCATTTATTGATTGAAAAATGGCATATTCCAATACAGAAAAGAGGGACATGTTAAAAATGTACTACAAACATGATTGTAGGGCGGCCATTATCGCCTACAGAAGAGAGTACCCAGATAGAGAAGTTCCTTCTGGTACGTATTTACGTAAGTTGGATAACAATTTGATAAATTATGGATCTTTTAACAGAAAAAAAGGTTCGAGAACAAGAGCTCCGGAATTTGATAATGACTTAGATAACAATATTATTAACTACGTAGTAGATAATCCACAAGAATCAACGCGTTCAGTGGCCCGATCATTTCCAGTGTCCCACAATTATGTACACAAGTTATTAAAAAAACACAACTTCAAAGCATTTAAGATAAAACCTACTCAAACGCTGCACAATGATGATCCTGCTCGTCGGCTGGTCTATTGCAATTGGCTAGTCAATAATTATGTCAATGTAAGGTCAATTTTATGGACCGATGAAAGTAACGTTTCAAACTGCGGCATTTACAATAGAAAAAACTCGCATTATTGGTCAATTGACAATCCTCGCTTAACTACTGAAGTTAGAGCTCAGGTGCGATTCTCAATTAATGTGTGGTGTGGTATTCTTGGAGATCGGATCATTGGGCCATATTTTTACAGTGGAACCTTAAATGGACAGAGATATTTCTCCTTTGTACAAAACGATATGCCAAGTCTCTTAGAATCAATTCCAGACGATGAAAGAAGGTCGATAATTTTTCAACAAGATGGAGCACCTGCACATAATACAAATGTTGTAATGAATTTCTTACGAAACAATTATAATGGCTTAATAGCCAATAATAGTGCAACCCCTTGGCCTGCCAGATCCCCGGATCTCACGCCTTGTGATTTCTTCCTATGGGGATTTGTCAAAGACCACGTGTACGCTGAGAGAGTACACAGCCTAGAAGAGTTACAGAATCGTGTACGTCGTGCAATTGCTTTAATTACTCCGCAAATGTTAAGGAAAGTTCATTTAGAAACTGTAAATAGAGCTCGTCATTGTATTGCACAAGGAGGACGTCACTTCGAACATATGCTTTGAACACAAAATTTTGTACTTACTAAGAAATAAAATGTATGGGAGTGATTAATGTAATTTTTTTTGGATATTTCTCGTTTTATTTTTAAAAAGTTATTAATGTCATTTTACTCATTAGGTAAAGTACTTTCGATATCAGTTTAAAGTTTTTTGATATCTGCAATAGTTACGGAATAATCGCCTGTGCACACTTAACGATTACACCCTGTATATAGTATATAGATAGATATCTATATACTTTTGAATAAAGTTTTTGTTTTGTTTGAATGCGGAAGATAACGGAAAAAAGAAAAAAGGTGTAGGTAAGGAGACACAAACAAAAAGCCTTGATTTTGACGTCGATAGCACGGCGGGCGATGAGATGCAAGAGATGCGAGTTCGATTCCCGCAGCGGGACAAATATTTGATAAACACGACGTAGCGAATCCTAGTGTTGGATTAGGACTATATATTGCGTTTGCAAATTAACAAACACAATATATAATCCTTTATATATTTATAACGACTTCACAATACAACCAAAATTATAGTGGTAATTGGAAGTTAATATTAATATGAACAAAGAAAAAACCAGTGTAGTACAAAGGTTCAAGGCTCTTTCATTATCCTCATGCTTTAAAGATTTTCAATTAAAAACAATGACGATTTCAAAATACAATATGACTGCAAAGAATAATATAACTCCAGACAGCCAACTCGTAAAACCAAACCACTTTAATGATTTAGGAAAGTACCTATAATGAATCTTATTTTTATAGCATCGAAAAAAGCTTTTGCCGACCAAACAAAACCTAAATTAGCGTAAACATGAAGTTACCACAGTACCTGGATAAGTGCAGTATAGCAGCTTTTATGCCTAAAAGTTGCTATACTGCATAATATTTTTTTCATTAAAATCGGAATTTTAAGTTTTACTTAAGAGTTAAACAAACTTACGCCCGCCTGGTGGTTACCGTAGCCTATTCACGCGTAGGCTAGAGATATCAAGATAAAATATATACCTGTAACCAAAGACCTCATTTGCCTGTAATTTCACCGACAACCATACCCTTCAAACCGGAACACAGCAATGAGAATATTATTGCTCAGCAAAACATCATGATTTGTGAGTTCAATTGTTTCCAAATATTTCGGTCCACAATATCATGAGATATATATATACATGTATGTATTATCACGGAAGAAACAAAGACTTGACTAAAACATTTTCAAGAAAAAGCACATACACTGTGGACTATGAGTACACTGATGGTGCGTTTGGTGTTTACTGTCGTCTTGTTTCTCCTACAGATATGTAAACATTTAATAAAACGAGTTTTAAGTCTGTGAGACATTTTAACTCAGGCGTGTGCCCGTGCATACGAATTTACATAGTACAATCGAATCAGTTATTTACATTATTTTCCTATACCTACATTTGCTGAGTGCCCCTTCTGTTCGCATACTGTCTGTTCTTAGGTCTGTCTGTCTGGATAAATACGTCTGCTTTTCAGATTGTAGCAGTAGTTTATTTCATAATATAATATATTGTATAGTTCAAAAAATCTTAAAAAAACACGTTTTTATTTCGCACTTAAACTTTTTTAAATAATACTACTTACCTCATGGCTCCATCAGACCCTTGTTACCAGGTCCAATTAAATGAGCCTAAACACGAGGGGTTTTGCGGAATACGCAGTCAAAAAGATCGAGCGGTTTATAATATGGGCCCCAGAGAATCACTTCGCCAAAAGTTTAAATATAATGACATTTCCTTGTCAATGAATCTGTGAAAATCTGATGCTCACAAAATATTAATTTGTTTAAAAAAAACACAATGTTAATACTAGAAATATATATAAAGTCGCTGTTGCCACTTGTAGACTCTATAAAGTTACCCTATATATTCTACAGGTTTATTAACTGACACATTCACAAACATATCTGCTCTGGAATTAAGTAGTAATCATGTCAAATCTTAAAATAAAAGCGTCTTTTCAGTCCTCCACTAATTGTATCGTATGGCCTGGCTGTCTAGCCTGCAACAGGTGGCAAATGGCGAAAGGATAAGGAATCCCTTGAAAATGCCCTTCCCTGCCCTACGCATTGGTGCCGTATAATTAACTATTTTACGTGCATTACCTAGCTTAATCTAGAAACCAAGCGTCCCTTCTGTACTTCATTAATAAACTCTATGATCAGGCTGTCTGGCCTGCAACAGGTGGCGAAGGGCGTCAGGATAACGCATCCCTGGAGAATGCGTCTGCCCTTCAAATTGTTGCCGTGCAATTTGTTATTACACGCGCGTCGCGTAGTAACCTTTGATGTTTTCTGAGAAATCATTGAATATTATTAAATGTTGAATATCTTTTTTTATTTAAGTTTTTTATACATTTCGTGGGTTTGTACCAATGATATTTCATAGAAAAAGTTGTTTCGGGAGTTGTTTTTTTTTTGTTCAGTTTGGTGATTTGATTCAATAGTACTAATTATTTAACTGTTTTTTATCTTATCTAGATCAATATATACCTAGAGATACTAGTACCGCTATTTTAAGTACTGTAGGTACTCATTCAGTATAAGCGAAAGGTCAGCGCTACTTCGGCCCGCATTACCTATGCGCCGGCAGCGACGCGGGCGAAAGCCGTCTGTGTCGCTTCCGCTACCCTCAGGCTTTACTAATTAATATTTTGGGGTTGTTAAAACGCTTGGTACAGCAAATATTTTGTTTAAATTTAGAATTAAGCTTTTATAAAATTTATAAGGGTGTAGGTAAAGGGCCCCAACAGCGTGAGCGCCCTGCTGAACTAGAAAACAAAGCTCTCATTATCAATGTCCAAAACTTTTACAATTTTAGATTTAAGTAAGACTTATAAAATTACCCGTTATCTATTATATTTTGTTAGTGTACCTAATATAACAAAGTTCGTAATTATATCACAATCTCATCCTAACTTGACACTTTGTAAAATTTTCGAATATAAAATTAGTCTCAAATAAATGAGTAGGCGGGGCTGAAAAACAGCGTGGCTGATTCCTCAACCTTTTTACTTACATACAGACATACCATCTCACTATACCTATTATTTTAATTACCTACTATATTATTATATTGTACTTAGACTAGGTATGTTTGGTTTAAGTGTAAATATATAAATGCCCTTGTATTTTATTTTTTTATTCCTGCTGATTCCCTAAGGGGACGAATTAGTCCTCTAGTAAGGACCTACCGTAGGCTCGCTATCTGTACGAATTGGTCCCGGATTGTCCTCATGTGCGTTAAATAAACGCACACAAGGATGGTCTGGGACTGGTTCGTACAGATAACGAGTTTACGGTGGGCGCTTAGTGGAGGACTATTTGGTCCCCCTTAGAGAATCAGCAGGTTCAGTTATTCTATCTATTACATTAGTCACCACTCTCATTCTTTAATAAATCATAATTATGTTCAATGTAATCAGTGACATGTCCGTACGTACAGTCAGTCCATGACATTGGACGAGTTAACACTCGCCGATTCCGAAAACGTATGAACGTATTGAACGTCACACTGGCCGCTAAAAACAAACGAATTTTCGAACATTTGGTTGGAGACGTTAATTAAATAAATGCCGTGTCGAATCCGGACCGGTGCACATAAAGTCAAGTTGTTTACGAGTAAGATATTTGTGGCTCTTTGGGCACAGCTGATGGAGCAGCTGGTTCAATCTCATCTCACACAGCGTATTGCGCTAGTTTAATGGAACAGAAACGAGACAAGTACGAGTGATCCTTCTTAGAATCACAATCATAAATCAGCCGAAAGACAAGCGTTAATAGTAAGAGAAGCGAACATGTGACTCATTATCATCAGACGGTAGACTTTCACTTTCGGGCAAAGCCTGCCACGAAGAACTTTTTTTAGCTTAAAAACAGACCAACCGCGAAAACCAACAGTTTAGGTAACCAACAGGGCCCGTATTACTAAGCCTACGGCAGCGTCGACAGTCTGTCGCAGGGATGTAGTTTTTAACCGTAATAATGTAACCTCTATGATGGAAAATAATTAAAAAATCAAGAGGACCTTAGTGCGCGAGATCGACTCGCACCTAGCCTAGGTAAGTATAATATTATAATATCTGTGGAGTAGGTACTCTTATGTCTTTAGGTATCTTCACAAAATTAGAGTAACCCAGCCTTCGCAGTAGTAAGCTGTGCTGGATACGGGAGCGGGCGATTCGATCCAGACTCCTTTATCAGGTAGATGACTCAGTTGATTTTATTGCTCAGTGTTTATCTACCTTTTTGGTACGATATCGGTTTTGAAGGCTTGCTATCTACACTGTAAAGTTGTAAACGTTACAAGGCTAATACACATAACTCTGAAAGAAGGGACACCGAGAAAAAACTTCCCATTGTCTTCGGCCCGGGGAGTAACCCGATGATAAAACTGTATAAGTAATGGCCCGTTGCACAAAACTTTGACATGAATGCAGTTCCTAACCTGTTACTAAGACATACCTAAGTTTGCCCATTCTAATCAGCCCACAGTCACCCACTGCTGGGTATAGGACTCCTCTCTAGTACGCCACTTTCCCGGTTCTACGCCAATCGAACCCAGTGCGTTTCCATCGCCTTCACAATATCATTCGACCAAAGTCGCTGGTGGTCTGCCCTGTGACCTCGCGTGGCCATCACTCGGTCACTGCCTTCTTCCACCTACCGTCTTCCCGCTTTGCCAAGTGCCCTGCCCATCTTCACTTCTATATCCTCCTTTCCACATCCGCAACTTTAATTCTTCGTCTATGCTTAAGCTTTTTTGACTAAAGTGCAGGCCGGCATTTTATCTATGGATGGGGCCGACAAGCAAGATAAATCTAGTTTAAAATTAGTGGCATTTGTACTGTCACTCATTCAACTGTTCCATTCCGATGACTCTTCGTAAATATGTATGTAGCAGGACTTTGGTTCAAGCCTGATACATTACGAAGACCGAAAATGAGGTACCCAACTACTTCTTATTAACTAAATTCAACTGAAAACGCGATTGTGCAATTTTGGAGGGGCATTATAGTTTTTAGCATGTTTTTGCGACCATTCGCGTGGTCACATGCCACTATTGAAAGCTGCGCGACATCCGACGCCATAATGACTTGCATGGACTATGAAAGTACACGCCCAATACTAGGGCTACTACAAATCTTAGGAAAAAAGGTCCCCCTCTCCTCATTAGAGGGCAGGTTGAAAAACTGTTATCATCAGATTTCATTGTTAAATGTAATTATGTCTGCAAAATGGCCAATCAAAAGGCATGACTACATGCTTTTAGATTTTTATTTGATTGATGTCATCACTTTGTGATACTTGTAGTTTTGAAACTGCACTAATGAGCATCTACTTAGGAGCTGCAAACTTATCTGAGTTTTGCGTATCAGCATTGTAACATTTACAAATTTACAATCTGGATAAGATCGCCCATTGTACGTTAATAACGATATAATTTTGTTTATTTGTTTATGGTAGGTAAGTAAAGTAAAGTATCATTCATTCATTCAAAATAGCTATGTGATGATATATTGGCACCGATTCTCTAGTACACCAGCTCGACTTAATTTAAACTATCTCTTGTATTAACTCAGCTTTTACTAACTTCTTTTGAAAAGAAAGAGATAGCAACAATTTTAGTGCTGTCAAATTAGTCAGATTTCAGTTTTCCATACAAGTTTATTTGTGATTTCAAAACATGCTGACTACAAACACGATGAAGAACAACACGTGAACTAACTTGGCAGGAGTAAAATTCTTGCCATCTCTTTCTAGCATGCACTATCATAAAAAGAGAGTTATCCCCTATATATAGATTTTAGTTGTTTTGGACAATGATAATAAAGCCGAAATTAATTGCTATTTTGTTAGTGTAATTAATGAGACGATTAGCTCACTGCCATCATTATCACGAGTCTGGGAGTCGCTAAAACTTCTGCTTAGGTAATCAACTTGGGGAAAAAAATCCATAGGCAGTATTCAAAACAAACAATCACACGCAATTCTGTGCGGATACCAAGTAGGGGGTAGACAGAAGAACCTCCAAACATTATATTTGGTACATGTCTGCGTTTTTCACTGTACCTAGTTAGCATTCCACGTGACAGGTTGCAAAACCCATCGCCGCTATACGCCAGGGCAAAGAAATATATGGACTGTAAGAAAAGTGTCTGGCAACCCTAAAAGATAAAGCGGCTTACACACGCAAGTAAGCACTACATCCCGTCTGATTTCCCTAATCGCAGGTCTTGCCTATTTGAGGACAGCAAAGAATTGTCGGTAATCGAGACTATTTAGAGAGTTGATATTGAGAATCGATCAGCATTATACAAAACAAATAAACAAACACAATCACGACTGTAACCTAAGATCCATATGCTGGAGAACCTCAGATCCATACTCAGTATGCAGAGCTGTAAGGATAGGGTAGGGGGTGATCAGAGACATGTCCAAACAATATATTTGACACATGTCTGTGTTTTTCATAGTAGTTAGTAGCTTCTTGGAACACCATGGAAAATCCATGGAGCACGACCGGATTCCAACCCACGACCTCCGGATCAGAAGTCGGGGGAAAAGACTAAGGCGTTATTTTCCTAAGCTTAGTGTCCCAATGAGATAAATACATGGTTTTGTTCTTAATTTATCAGATTTCAACAAAAAATCTAATATTTCTTTAAATCCAATGCATTTTGCATTTTAATAACTGTCTGTATGAGTTCATGAATATGACTCTAGCAGAATCTTTATTTTTGCATGAGGTTCGGTAATGTGTGCTCTAGACAAATACTTGAATATTGTAGGGATTTCATTAACTTATTTTAATTAATAGCGTAATTCTGTAATTTATGTGTATTATTTTAATTCATATTTGAAACTGAATCGATTTGTCAACCGACTTAAATAAATGAAATGAAATGCCAGTTTGCTATTGTAAATAAGGGGCTACCAACAAAATAAAAAATACCTGCGTTCTAAGTACAAATAAATACGTAGGTACCTACGACAAAAGTATACTGGCTAGCTTTAAGTTTTTTAACAATCACAATTATTTTAATTTCATAGAAAGCTTTTAACGGTTACAACTTAAAGGCAAGCAACAAGCCTATCATTTATTTTATATGACATCCGTTTTTATTCGTGGAAAACACCATCTTCTACAGAAGTCCTCAGGCGAAAACAGAAGCTGATTTATGCACATAAATGCTACAATTATTGTTATACACGATTCCCTCGATTTGCAAACATTTAATTTTGCATTTCCTCCGGTCTCCTATGTAATTTGTTTCAATGTTACATGTGACTAATTGCTTTGTGATTGAATAGCGTTCAGGGTTCCGTAGTCTCTAACACCAGTTAAAAATACTATATTGACAACCTATGCGCGAAAGCCCGCCTGAGACGCAGAAGGTTGCGGGTTCGATTCCAGCTACGGGACAAATATTTCTATGATCTGCAGATATTTGTCTAGGGTCTGAGTATTTTCCATGTATAATATGCATGTATTCACAAAAATAAATGTATTTAAGTAGTATATCAGTCATGTAGTTCCCATAACACAAGCTCTGCTTACTTTGGTGCTAGATGATGCTGTGTGAAAAATGTCCAGCATTATTTATTTAAAATAAACACGCTCACACGACTGTCTTCCCCATGGTGGACATCCTCAGATACATACTCAGTGAGTAGATTTTTGAGGATACCAAGTAGGGGTTAGTCTGAGGCCAAACATTACATTTGGTACATGCCCGCGTTTTGCAAGTAGTAAGCATTCCACGTGACAGGTTGCAAGCCCATCGCCGCTTATTGGAACACTAACTGTTGGCACATGCCTTCGAATTTTTGTTTCTAGGGCATGCCGATTTTCTCACGATGTTTTTCTTCACCGTTTTGAGCACGTGTAATGCGCACATAATTTTTTCGAGTGGAAAAATCCATTGGTGCACGACCAGATTCGAACCCACGACCTCCGGATCATAAGTCAAGGGTATCACCCACTAGGCCAACATGTCTTTTGTTATTTATTTATTCCATAAAATATACACACTGACTGACTGACGGAATGACTAACAATAGCATAGCCTAAATCGTAAGTCCGTATCGACCTCAGTGGCGCAGCGGCCGAGTACCCAGCTGCGACGTAAGAGGTTCGATTCCTGCTGCGAGACAATTGTTTGCATGTTCTGCAGATATTTTTCCAGGGTCTGGGAGTTGTAGTACCACTATACTCGTAGATCTTGATACCAACGGGCTACGACACAGGGTATCTAAATACCACTATCAGAAGAATAACCAGCCTTGTCTCCTTCCTTTCTTTCCTGGTTTGATCGAGGAGGAACAGTCAGTATAATTGATATTTGATCAACCCATCCAAATGGTGATATGGAAGAAGATTGCTTTACCTATCCGTTATGTAAATAATGACTAAGCAAGCTAAACAAAGTATTTTATTTTATTGACGACCTCTGTGGCGCAGTGTGCGAAGGCCCGCCTGAGACGCGGAAGGTTGCGGGTTCGATTCCCACCGCAGGATAAATGTTTGTGTGATCTTTTTCTCGCGTCTGGGTGTTTTCGATGTATAATATGTATGTATTTACAAAAAATATATTTATATAAGTAGTATATCAGTCATGTAGTTCCCATAATACAAGTGCTGCTTAGTTTGGGGCTAGATGATGCTGTGTGAAAAATGTCCAGCATTATTTATGATTATTTATACTTTAATAAACAAGGCTGTTGATTCTATGCAGAACCCTTAACTCCAATGCAAAACTTCACTCTTTCCCCAGGTGATATAACCAAGGCGCGGACAGCTTACCTCAACATTTGCGAGTTCTAGGAACTGCCGGCCGCTGCGGCTGTCATTTGCGATTCCACGAGCCCATAGATTAATTGTTACCTTCGCGTCCATTAGTCGTAATACCTGGCTTCCTCAATTCAGGGAACCAATTATCTGTGTTAGACATTCAATTTTGAATGGAAATCATACAAAATCGCAGTTTCTGAAAGGCTTATCAAACTAACGTGACGTCAACAATTTAAAAAACGAATTTATTTGACACTAGCGACCCGCCCCGGCTTCGCACGGGTGCAATGCTGATACTAAATACACTACAGAAAAACTGTGAACGTTGTATATAAAAACATAGCGGCCCGCTCCGGCTTCGCACGGGTATAAAATATATAGCCTATGTGATTAAAATCGATTCAGTAGTTTTGATTTATTCATTACTGCCCGTGGCCCGCACGCGTTAAATTTGGAGTAAAACAATCCCCCTTGTGACAGCTTTCTTGTGGTTCAGGTGGAGGGAGAACTTCTTCTAATTTGACTTTTCCTTGTAAGCAACACATGCCTTTCGATTCGTCCTTGAATTTCAATGCCAAGCAATGTTCACACACTACTGACATAGTACCTATTGATACTATACGATCGTCCATGTAAGAAATCGAAGGATCGTAATTCATGGCAGAATTTTCTTTATTCACCCATGAATTAGTAACTCGTGCTGATGATACTCTGGCTCTCTGTATTCGATGTCTTTCCCTATCTCGGCTGCGGTGAACCTCACGCTCTACTGAAGATTCTCTCTCTCTCTCAGCTCTATATCTATCCCGAAGCTGACTGAGGCGAGCCTCACGCTCTACTGACGATTCTCTGTCCCTCTGAACCGTATGCCTATCTCGATCCCGGCTGCGGCGAATCTCACGCTCTACTGAAGATTCTCTCTCTCTCTCAGCTCTATATCTATCCCGAGCCTGACTGAGGCGAGCCTCACGTTCCGTTGACGATTCTTCATCTCTTGCTGAACGTACTCTTCTGGCATTCACTGTACTACGACCTATGTTCGAACGACGACGTCTTCCAGACATGACTTTATAATTTCTGTACAAAATGTACAAAATTTACTCAGTTCTATATGTATGATTACCTATGCACAAATTGCCATATTATAAGTATGTGCCGCAGTAAAAAATATCTAAATTCTTACCATTTAGAAACAAAAGATAATCAACAATCATAAAAAACAAAAGATACCTATTCTATTCAGTTGAAATTAAATTGAAAATAATTTCCCTAATATTAAATTGATCTAACTGTAAATTTTAATCAAGATCTTAATAGAAAATTGCAATCTATAAATTATGGTTTTATTTAATCTAATCTTATCTCACCTTATGTAGGTACTTATAATTACTATAAGTGCGATTTAAAAATTAACCTTAGAATAGAATATAATTTATATTTTAAAACTACTATCATACAATAATTTATCGTAACTTACTTATAATTACTGATACGTTGTCGCGCTGAAAAGCACGTTTTTATAATAAACGCGTCCGATCGCTGCTAAATTCAAAGTGCTACAGGGAAAACCGCGGCCTCAGACGCGCTATTTATAGGCACGCTCTTGCCGCACCGGGCGGCCGGCCGGTACCGCCGCAAACGCTACGTCCCGCAATTTTTAAATCTGTAATATCTTCGAAAATATTCACTTAAATCATACGGTGTAAAGGGCCATATAGATCTATATTAAATGAACAATGTATTCAAGGTATTTAATTGGTTAAGGATTAATGCTGTATTGGTTAAAATCGCTTCGAAAATTAGCCATTATTTGTCGTAAAAAGTAAATGACAAAAAAAAGTTATTGTGGGTTATCCATAAGAGATAGACATATACCATCACGGACTTTTCTGTAGACCTTTTCAATGTGTACAATACTTAGTACATGATTTTGATAAAACTCGTAGGGTTCAGCCTGCGTTTGCAATGTAAGCGGAAAAAATGTAATTATTTACGACATCACATTAGAAACCTCAAAAATAACAGTACTTCTCCACTATTTAATGGATGTTATTATACATATAAACCTTCCTCTTGAATCACTCTATCTATTAAAAAAAACCGCATCAAAATCCGTTGCGTAGTTTCAAAGATTTAAGCATACAAAGGGACATAGGGACAGAGAAAGCGACTTTGTTTTATACTATGTAATGATGAGATTCGATCATTGATTGCCTAAGTTGATCGTTTTATCAAAAAACGAGTCCAAATTTAATAAAATTATATGAAAATTTCGGCGTATTTGTCTTTTGTAAGTTACTTAGGCATAGGGCCCACCAGATTGTAAGTCGTCTACAACGCCAAGAACGAGCTGCCCCTATTTATCTATACTTATAAAAAAGCTGAAACTAAAGTTTGTTTGTTTTTTTGTTTGAACGCGCTAATATCTGGAAAAAAAAGTCGGATATGAAAAAATATTTTTGCACTTGAGAGTCCAAATCTCTAGGAAGGTTATAGGCTATTTAACATAACGCTAAGACGCTTAGGAGCCGAGCATTAGAAGAATTAGCGCGGTTGGGTTAGGTCGGGGGCCGAGGGCGGCCGTCAAACAGCTTGTAGTATACAGAGGTAAAGTTTGTAATTTTGGACGTAGAAGATAATCTCCAAAACTTCACATCCGTTTTAAAAAAATATTTCACCAATATTTAGATTGGACCTTCAGGGCGGATATAGGCTGTATAGTATCCCGTTAAAATAAAATGACTTTTCGTGGAGACCAATTTTGAAAAGTAAGTCGACGTAAAACTGGTCAAGTGAATGCGTTGATTACCATTTGCTGCCTAAACTTTTTATTCGGGTAACATGCGGGCGAAGCTGTGGGCAGTTGCTAGTCCATAATAAAACGATGTAGCTATTTAGTGTATTTTAAAATCATTTTATTATTAAATAACTTAACTAATTGATAATATGTTCACAACATCAAAGTAAATAATATTTTCAACTCAGTTATCTTGCTGGAAATATAACTATCCACAATCATCTAAAAAAAATTGCGAATAGATTTCTTAATAGGGGTTGTACCCAGTAGGACATTTAAATTAACGTGGTTATAATTATATATAATAATATATAATTTTACGATATAGTAACGATTATACGACGTACTTTCTATTCCCTTGCGGTCATAAACAAGTATAACTATCTTAATGTAAACAAGATAAATAGCGAACATATTCTTATCAGTATTTAAGATTTCTTAATAGTATCTTGTAGTTAAATCATCGTGGTTTAGGTAATTGACTATTCTTCTAACGCGTCGGTCATGAGCACCGAACCTTCTTGAATTCATTCAGCTGAATCCTCGTCATCGTCAGCTTGAAAAGCCTTTGCCGGTGGTTGGAGCATCTTGGTCCGTGCCGCAAGTCGAAGTGTGGCGGATGCGATCGTGTTCTTAGGACGGAGTTTCGGTATCAATGGAGGGGCGGCCACGGCACCGGAAGTACCCAGACCGGCTTTGCCATCGTTACTGATGAGCGGTACCTGCAAAAATAATAATAATAATGCTGAACATTTTCACACAGCATCATCTTAAGCCCCAAAGTAAGTAGAGCTTGTGTTATGGGAATTACATAACTGATAACCTACTTATATTTTATTTTGTATATACATTCATATTATGCATAGAAAACACCCAGACGCGAGATAAATATTTGCAGATCATATAAACATTTATCCCGCGGCGCGTATCGAACCCGCAACGTTTTGCGTCTCGGGCGGGTCTTCGCCCACTGCACCACAGAGGTTGATATTGTTCATGAGAAATTCAATTCTATATTGAAGAGAACACTGGAGACGACATCGGTGGCGCGGCGGGCAGGTAGCCAGCTGCGACGCAAGATGTGCGGGTTCGCTTCCCGCAGCGGGACAAATTTACTGCATATATTCGATCCGGGTCTTGGTTTTGTGGTACCACGGTACTAATAGTTCCTGATACTCACGATACAGGTTGGCTGCTAGATAAAAATATAAAAAGTGATCCCGACTTTCCTAAAAAATCCCGAAGGTTATGGGCTCTACCGCAGCCTCTGGGAAAGAAACGTTCGCAGTGTATGAAGCCCCCCCCACGCTTCGGTGTAAGGAGATGGCCCAAGACACGGCACTCCCTGGAGGAGTGGACTTCTACGGGCTGTTATTGATGATGATAATTGCTCAACCTACCCCTTATATTTTATTATTTTACTTAAATTCAGTACCCAGGTAATGGTACCTATTATGGTAATTGGCTACGTGTGCTTTGATGCCACATTCGTGATGCATAAAACTACATTGTATTTTATTTCTCAGATTAACTAAATAAGGAAAAGCAAAGCAATTGAGTTTGTGCACGTGAACTAAGGCTTCGGGCACACTGAGGATACTATTTCACTAGTTAGAACCCGTTTCTGACGCTGTCTTATCAGCTGGTGAGTCCGTCTGTTGTAACGCAAATATCAGTCAGATAAGGTTAATTCTCTCAAACCCCAAAATTGGTTATATGGTTTTTATTTAACCATATAACCAATTTTGGGTTATAAATATTAATCGACAAACATCACAGAGATAAAAAATGATATAGATCTAAAGTCTTACGTCTGCACCTTACATAACCTGATATTATTTCACTCCTTAAATCGAACCCCGCAAAAAAAAAAAATGTTATACATCATTGAAATTTCATGAAGATCCCATTTCCCATTGGAACTTGGCGACCAACCAACATCTACAGCCGGAAAGACCACGTGCCCGCGCACACCTGACCGATCCACATCCCCATTTACGTCTAATAAAACGATGTTGCTTATCGCTCGATATAATTAAAGACGGTCAAGTGCAAGTAGTACTCGTGCCTTGAGGGTTAAGTACAGTATACCTGTGCGTGCTGAATTGCAGCCTTTTGTATCAACTTTACTACAAGTAAAAATGAAAATGTCCTGAAAGCCTTGAACCAAAGATCTTGGGTCCAAAGATCTTGATTATTATTTTAAACGGTTAGAAGATTCTACACCAATATAATAAAAGATACGACCAAAAACTTTTCACCTTAGATCTGAGTTTTCTTAATTTTAACTTTATACTATTTTTTTTTTATATAGTGACCCCTAGGGTTTAGTTTTTCAGGAGGTACGGAACCCTAGAGACGCATAGCAAAACCAGTAGACCATACCTGACGGGCAAGTACGCATCAATAACATTTAACGACAGACAGACGAGACAATACGTTATTAGCGATTCATTGTCTAGCCGGCCGGGTGAATATCCTAGACGGCCGGAAGTACAGATTTCCTGTGCTGTACTCGTGGCCCATGGTATGTGCTATGGTGTATAGTATAGACAGATGCTAAGAGAGACGTCTGCAATATTAGGAGCATTGCTGATGCGTTGCCCTTAAGACATGACAAAGTTGAATAGTCGCTGGGGCCTGACAATTCAACAACACCTTCCCCGGACGAAGTCACGAGCTCTAACTACCTACTATGCAACGTTAGGTATGCTGCATTGCCTGATCTAAAGACAAAGGTGCAATGTACCTTTACGCCTTTGTCCAAGTACCTATATACCTATTTCTTTAAAATCACAGGACCGAAATCACAGGATTTCGACGGAACTCTTACTTTTTGAAAACCGTACCACAACAATTCGAGCATAACAGCTTAGCGGGAAAAAAATATCGGTTGAAGTAAATCCGCGGACGAAGTCTTTAAAAAAGAATTCTACTACTACTAATCGACGCCGAGGTTCTGTCAGATTATATTTAGCTTTCTATTCTGGGATAGTAGATCCTCATCTACGATGCGACTTTTTTGTGTTTTATCGTTATAGTATTTCCATCATATTTTTTTCACAATGAACAAATCCTACTCCATTATTGCCACACTGTGTCGGCTGTCTTATGGAGATCAGTGAGGCCAACGGCATGGATCAAAACCACTCCATGTATGGAACCCTCAATGGCATCCACGATATGGCTAGACTGTTTCTAATTACGCGATGGATACTCTACTGAGAACGTCGTGGTGGTCGCGACGTTTTCCTGTCCATTCATAAAAATAACATTTCAAGTCATGTGGTGGTTCCGCAGCTATAGTTAAGAATGCTATTGCCAAAGAAAGTTTTGAGAATTATACAGTATGTAACAAATTCCCGTCCGGTTCGAAAGGATATTAGTTTCGACAGACGATTACTATTATTATTTGTATCAGATAAATAAATCCTCAACACATAAGATACAATGCATAACCAAAATACATAAAAAACTAACAATTAAATTAATTTTGAATTAATATGGATCAGAATTTTTTGAGAAATTTACGTGTCTGTTATAATATGTTACTTAAGTTTTCTCAGAAAACAAATTGAATTGTCCCGTAAACTGGTTTGATCGGACAGGGTTTTTGTTACATACTATCTAGTTTTTAAGGTATACGAAAAATAATACAGGGAACGAGGTGAGCCGCTGCCCTTACTAGAACTCATGGATCACTAGCTTTTCTCTGCCGACGGCTTCGCTTGCGTGGTACCGGGATAAAAAGTAACATTACGCGCTATTAATTCCTGGACAATAACTGTATGCACGTGCACTAATGGGTTTTACCATTCATAAATTGTATTTGCTAGTGCGCACATACATTTTTTGCACTCAAATCGATGCAGAAAAACATCGTGAGGAAAGCGGAACGCTCTATAATAGTGTTAATCGGTTAGTGCTCTAACCAAGTGGTTTAGGGCTTGCAACCGGTCATGTGGAATATTAACTACTATGCAAAGCGTGGGCATATACCATATTTGGCAAGGTAGATAAGTAAAGGGTAGTTATATATGTATGTTTGGACGTGCCTCTAACTACTCTCTACTTGGTATCCTAATGGATCTCCGTCCGAATGAAACACGAGTAAATAGAATCCATTAGCACTAAGGTAAATAGAAGGCTAAACGTCACTCAATTCGGATATAAGAACAGAGGTAGAGGAGAGTGGAAGAATAATAAATAAATAAATAATGATAAACATTTTTTCACACAACATCATCTAGTACCAAACTAAGCAGAACTTGTATTATGGGGACTAAATGACTGATATACTACTAAAATACTTTTTTTTGTAAATACATACATATTACACATAGAAAACACCAAGACCCAAGACAAATATTCGTCCCGCAGCGGGAATCGCACCCGCAACCTTCTGCGTCTCAGGTGGGCCTTCACCCACTGCGCCACAAAGGTCAGACGACGTGAAGAAGATCACACGTTGTGCCGAACCGGTGTAATAAGGGACCAAGGCAAGATGAATACTGTACGTTTGAGAACTTACAAAGCAAGCTTAAAACAATTCTACAAACAAGAAAAATCCGTCAGTTTTATTAAAATACCTACGCCATCTCGTCACGATTCACAGGGCATAAACTGCCACAAACATAGTTCAAAGAAACTAAGAGAGCCATCGAGGTTTATGACATCAGGATAAGGAAGTCAAATATACATTTAATGTCATCAAAACTCTTAATATGGGCATTAAAGATAATTTTTGCGAGTAAATGCATACAGGCCCGGACGCAGCGGATCGTGAGATGAAGTTAAGATAACCTTTTCAGATGCGGTGATGCACTGAAAATGTGGTTTGCCCACGAAGGATGAAGTCGCTGGACGCCAAAACACTGATCCTCTAAGTATAGAATAGAATACGTTCATTTTCCAGAACATGTGTACAATAAGGTCTAAGAATAATGTTCTACCTTAACTTGGCGTACAAATACTACTTAATTAAATTAAAGATAAAGAGCTATAAAAAATGATTTAACTTATCATTAATAATCACTCCATAACTTAATCGGTTCGTTAAAAGTAGGTCCTATATTTTAAGGCCTCTGCAATCGATGATAGATAGAAAGGCAAGTCCCCAGACTTGTTATAATTTTAATAGTTTATGTTAAAATTAACAAGTTAGGTTAAAGTTTCACGTCTTGAAAAAAAAAGCTGCCTACACCAAGCAGTGCTATTCCAGGTCATAGTGCGTTGGCTAGCGCGGTGAGTTATCGAGCGTCTAGAAGTTAAAGCTCCAAGGATCGGCCTCCTATGGCCGAGCGGTTGTGAAATCCGACAAAAGGTAATTGACTTGTAAATGCAGTATGAAGAATCGAACGCGTCAGGTCCTCCTCTTAGCTGTCAGATACTGCTAAACATTCAGCTGTTAAACATTCATATGACACCATTATTTAATGTGAACTGCGGATCGTTTGTTTTGCATTTTGGTACGGCGGCATCGCCTAAATTTCAGCCGTTCAATAATATTTGTATGAAACTACACACTGCAGTCTGCGACGCACACTAGTCAGCATCGTAAGTTAACAGCATTGCCTCACCTCGCTCTCACCACTAACTGGTGGTAGGTCAAATCGCCGCCACCGAAGCAATTGTATAGAACAATTTCATATAAATATCCGACAACGACCTGCCACCCAGCCGTCTCTGTGCGGTCCCCAGGCGTAAACGTGCCTACACCTTGCAACTGCTGAGCCGTTGCCATCGCAGTTTGACGTCGCGAGCTTACATCGCAGGTTGACGGCAAGGCATCATCGATGGATGCCGATTCGGTGCTAGGCTGATATGTGTAGATCGTGCTTCGCCAGTCAGTCGCACAACAATTTTAATATAGATAGAATAGAGTACTTAAACAGCAGAGACTTTCCCACAACCGGGAATGGCTGACCTTGATGGATGAGCATAAAATGCAGAAAGGCATCAGTTAGCCAGAATAAGTACTCGTACAACAGGGTATTTGATACACGCCTGAGATACGGCTTGATATATGTTGGTGCAATTTCAATTAGACCTTTATTTAGGTGAAAATAGCTTTTGTTCAGGGCTCCGCGCACGTTAAATAAATATATATATATATATATATAATAAGTAAGTTGTAACTGAAACAGTATTTTACCCGTTATGGAGATACTGGCCGCGGGTGTTTTCCAGCAATCGTTTCGTCCTCTAAACATATTATATTTCATTGTAAAATTGCCCGAGACAAGAAATGTTAAACTCATAAACTCGCCTACTCGACAAGTCGATATTACTTTAAGTTATCATTGGAAATTAGTCAAAACAATTATAGTTGGCACTGAATACCACTTGTTTAACTTTGTTTTATATTTCTAGGACACTATGTTAAAAAGATAGAGGGGTTTAGCTACTTTCAATCTTTATATTACCTGAACGGGGCCTTCAAATCGATAATGATTCAGGAAACCTTTAATAATTAGAGACATGTTCCATGATAGAAAGGAGGGGCAAATGAGCGAGGACAAAAATACCTTAACCTTATGCGTTCTCGATTGCAGAAAAACATAAATAAACATACGTTGCTCGTTTAAAAGTATAGTGAGATAGGTAATTGTTATCTAGAGATCAGTTTACGAAGCATCGCCGCATGTGCACGTTGTAACTTATTTTCTGCTTTCCATACTTGGTGCGTCAAGGTCCATGATTCTGTACCTACAAGTATATTTACACATGTCAAATAATGATATGCGGGATCACAATGACTTGAATAAAAAACCGTTTAGACGAATCATCGTATGTCATACATAGTATTCAGAATAAAGTTACTGAGGTTATAATGAGTCCATTTTCAGGGTTCCGAATTCAAATATAAAAAACGATACCCGTATAGATTCGTCATGTCTGGCTGTTACAACCCGATTTTTTCCTAGGTTTTGATCGTATTGAGACTAAATACGGTGTACAGACGTGATGTTTGAAATGAACTAACAACAAAAATGACACAACATAGAATCAAATAACTTTTATAGCGCATCTCCAGAATATAAATTTAAGTGTCATGAAGAATAATGTAAGTTTATTCAAGAAATATAAGACTTCAATCAAAGTAGGTATGCTCCCCACGCTCTTTATTTTTTCAACTTTGTGTCCTAGACGTGTGAAACAAGGTTTAGAGATGTTCGGGAATGAACTGGCAATTAAAGTTGGTTCTACGGATTTCCAACTATAACTTCAGGATTTGAAGCAACTTCGAGATTGAGACCCAAACATCGTGTCTCGACACGTGTTTGGCAGTTTATTTACAAAGAAACGGAAAATTAATTTGCACACCGAACTAAGTATACTTATATTTTGAGTTCGAAATTAGAGTCTTTAAAAATGCTGAAATGCCAAATACTACACGGGATATTATTATTTCAAGCGCATTTAAAGCTTAGAGAAACTTAGAGAACAACGATAGTATTTACTGAACGAAATGCACACTCGAAAATAATATTCGTCAGACAGAATTTACTCGTCGCGTTAATGCTGGCAACATTAACGCCAGCACAAGTCGCTAACCAACTGATGGAACCAAATATAGCTATACACAAATCTATAACATCGCCACCTTCACTACCAACTTCAGCACGTGCTCATTAAGGAGAGTCCTGACCTTAATGTTGAACTCTGGGTTACTATTACTCTCTATTGGGATCTGCTTCAGCGTAACGAATGGCTTCGCTCACACTGGAGTCGTTTGTAGAGCGAATTTGTTCGCTCCGTTGGTCGTCCCCACGGCCTTCCTGCTGGACATGGTCGCCCCTAAAGAATGCCATGACAAACGATCTTGGGCTACCTCCGTCCACTGACTACTCGCAACCTCTGAGATGTAATCGGTCCATCGGATAAAGGCCCTTCCTATACTGCATTATCCGGTACGTTGTGGCTATTCGAGATACTTTCATCCCCAGCGGTTACGATTCTGCAAGCTATGTATATGGATTGCGCATGGCACTTCAACATGCTAATTCTAAGTCGGTAGCTTTAATTCTAGGGATTTCCTTTCTTCGGAGTTTATCATGTATTAAAACTCCAAGCATAGCTCTTTCATAGCCCGCTGCGATACATTGACTTAATGTGTGAGGCCAATGGTTAGCGATATGTCATCAACGACAAACACGGTCTGATAGGAGGCTTTCGTCTTTAGGCTCTGCGGTAATTCTGACAAGACAATGATATTTTGAGTGCTAGTAAATTTTGCCCATTTGTGCTCTAATTCACATAGAACAATATGAGTATTTTGAATGTTGCTGATAATGTTGAATGATTATCGCTGTTTTTGGTCACTCGAGTTGCAAAGCTACTTCTGTCTTCAAATGTTGACTGTTTCAACTTAAGCTGTGACCGCATACATTATGTATGTGTTTATAATTTCATGCATACAGGTAGACGTCTGGTAAAAAGCATTACATTTGCACCGTCTCGTGGCAATCAGTGGGTGCACTGAGTTTTTGCAATGGAAAACAGTGAATACCAGTAGCGCAACGTTAACGCAACTGTCTCTTGAGTTAGAAGAAAATAAATAAATACGCGACTTCATATTGCTATAAAAACTCAACGCACTAAAAGATACGAATATACGAATTTATAAAAATGACTATTTTGCACTGAAAATGTTCGAAAATACACTAGTACTATTTAATATTACAGGCACTAGAAGTTTGCGACACAAGTCAAGGGGCTAGTTTAAAATCGATGTATTCAGATCCATAACCTTCATGTATAATACTTACCTGTATCTAGCATCCCTCCAAATACATAAAGTTGTTTATAACTTTATGGATTTTATTGACGTAACCAAGTGTGTGCTTTAAGTTCTTAAGTTTTATATAAATGAGTATGAGTATTATCAGAAATGTAAAATTTGTATGTCAAACTCTACAAAGTGCTAACCACAAAATTCAGCACAATAGGTACTACTAGACGATCGAGCTTTGCTCGGGATGCATGTCTCGGGTTAACAATTCTACGTGTCCTCGGCCGTCTGCGGTGACAATATGGTGAGCTGGCGGCTACACAACTACATGTCACCTTAAATCTTTTGAGTTTTCACTCAATGTGAGAACTCAAGTGAGATTTTCCCAGCTATTTGATGCCTTAGCGAGATCGTTCCCCAAAACCCTGTTAGTCAGAATCCTTCCAGCCGTTCTGGAGAACAACATACATAGCATCGTATGTATCCTAACTGACAATAGTGGCATGAGATTTCTAACAGAATTTGCGTGATTTACTATCTATGTAGATGAAACACTGTTTAAACATACACTTTGGTATTTGCATGTCCGTCATCGCCCGTTTGTGTGCGAGTCACTCATAAAGCGACACTCATTGAACTTACTATTCGTATGGAGATGTGGAAAGGCCACGCGAATTGCAACGTTTCAATGGTCACCCTGCGTTAGGCCAGCTAGTGATGAAGAGAAATATTTGAGTACCTGAGTACCAGTGGCTAGTCCAAAACTGCCACCGTAGTTGTCCCAAATCGTACCAAAATATAATTTAGCCCAAAACTTTAATTCAGATTAGGCCCTGAACTGGACCACCTTATCTTTTGGGCTATGGGGAGCGCAAGTATGGCAATAATTGTAAAGGGTTTTTCAATGACTAACCAGAGTTAGTTTAGAGATTAGTGTTCGCTTTTAAGTTTTCGAAGCCTGTAAAAATTACTGGAATATATTCCTTTGTAATTTTGCCATAGTATGATCTTATGACTTAACTTAACATCGAAAACACGTTATGTGCCTAGTTCAATCGCGTTTTTATTAGCAGTAAATGGCTATCAATTGTTTAACAAAATGTCTGTTTACAAAGTTGCAGCAAGATTACAAATTTCTTGGGTTCTGGGATGCTTGTTATTTTATTTCATGCCAACTCTCAGGGTTTGTATATGTGTTGCGTACTGCTTAATAACACCTTAACGGCTGAACCAATCTTCAAAATAAGTGTACGCACTATACCTGTCTCCTAATTTTACTAGGAAAATTACTAGAGGAACGATAGGAATATTCAGGTATTATATCCAGAACAAATGTACGCAATTTTTAAATTTAATATTTTTGGACATCACATGGCAAAATTATTTACTCCCCATTGCCATTCTGTAAGTGTAATTAGGGGGCAAACCGTGGGTGGAAGCTAGATAATAAGCCGATCATAAATGCGAAATAGTTGATGTTTATTCGAAAACTGTTACAAAAAAAACGATCAAGTTAAATTAACTTGACTTGCCTTGTATGTAGTTTGTTAGTCTGGAGTTTGTATGTGCTACGATATGATTTTGACGCCGTTTCTGTCATCAGATTGGGTTGAAATTTTACTTACGATGACAATAGGTAACAGCTAGCTGACCTCAAGATGGAGACGAAAAGTGGACAAGGGAACTCTTAGTTAGCTTAGAACGAGTGTTTGGCGTCGTTGTAATCAGCATGAGTTTCCGATTATTTCACAAACGCTTTCAAAAACGAAACCATAGTTCTGGTTTCTAACTCTAACGTTGTAGTAATGAATAATTGTGACCGTATGCAAACATAGCCGAGGGTGGATGCTAGTACAAAACAAACCGTACTATAAAATGCTAGATAGAGTAGGACTTGAGCGTTCGTGTAGGCACTGTATCGTTGTTTTCGCATTTAAGGTGCAATTGCATATATGAAGAGGACCATAAAGTCCTGACTTAAGTGTTAAAAAACCAGCATTGAGTCCATTTCTGACGCGGTTCACGGTAAAAGCTTTACCCTAATGGGTCCCACCGAGTAGATTCTCGTTTAATAAATATGACCAAGTGCGAGTAGAGCGCGTGCATTGAGGTTTCTGTAGCTACTGTTATTGAAACAAATCTAGAAATGTTGATACGAACAAATAATCAACTAATTGACACAAAAGGTTCGGCGATGGGCTGTCACGTGACCTGACCTAGCAACCTGTCACGTGGAATACTTACTACTTGCAAGAACGCGGCCATGTACCAAATGTAATGTTTGGACGTGCCTCTGACTACCTCCTACTTGGTATCCTCAAAGATCTACTCACTGAGTATGTATCTGAGGATGTCCACCATGGGGAAGACAGTCGTGAGCGTGTTTGTTTGTTTTGTTTTGGTTCGATTCCCGCTAGGTGAGAAATGTTTGCATGTTCTGTAGATATTTGTCCCGGGCCTGGTTGTTGTGGGTATCACAGTACTCGTAGTTCTTGATACCCACGACACAGGAAATCCTAGAGTGGGGTTAGGACTATGCATGTATATGTTGGCTGTTAAGCATTTTGTGGAAACTTTCACATTATTAGTTCCAGAGTTTCGTTTTAAGATTTGAGATGTGGAACCCGAAAAACTTGAAATACCTACATTCGCACTAAAAAGATAATGGACTCGAATCTGATAATGTTTGGTTTTTACGGGTTATGTAGGAAAATGCGAACCTTAGCCTCTGTAACCACGATGTAAATAAGAAACAGTATGCGCTTGCCACTATGTAACGTAAGTAATGTTGTATCTTTAGTCTGATTCGTAATGAGTGTTGATCTGCATTTGGTCACACGAGCTGTAAAGCTTGTTTTGAAAGCTGTACATAGCCAGCATCGTGTGAAATGTGCAACCACAAATTGTGCAGATCAGGGCCAGATTTCTAGCCGCAAAAGACTAATGTTTCACACTATGGCGGATAATGAATAGACCTAATGGGCCGTGCACAAGACTTATTTTAAGTGAAACTTTTAATTGACTTCAATATCTGCCAAGTGTGAGTCAGCCCCTACCACCACACAATTTACACAAAATCTTGGTAGTTCAGTTTTCAACGTTTATTGTACAAAGGCACCATTTTGCTACGAAAAACTTATTTATTTCGTTGTTTGCGGGCATGACTTCAAGTCAAGCCCCCAAGATGTTATACTCATTATTGCATTTAGCGTGAGTGTGCGTATTATCTAGCGAACTCAATGCAACATTGTTACATTTCTGTCCGAAGTCGAAGCCCTGTTTCACATAACTTCGGCTTTCTATGTGAAACTAGAAGATGCCATAGCTATTCTTGGGTACAACCGTTTCGGTCCTCTCGGGGTTCGTTAAGAGAACCGTAAAGACTATCTACACGATCTAAATACAGCCGTAGGCAAACAACGTCTGGTTTTGATTTTCGTCGGTTTTTCATAGAGAAACGAGCCAACATCCGCTTTGTTAAATTTATCTCCAAAACGGTTTATCGGATTGTAAAATACTTTTTTGCAGTGTATGTTTTCAAAGATGGTGGATAGGTTTTGACGCCACAAGTCACTAGTGGCCCCTGTAATAGATGTTGGAAATGCAAATCAGGGATTTTCCAAATTTGTAAAAAATAATTTGTGTTAGCAATCTGTCACCATATTATATGCCTAAGTATTTTCCTAAGTTTAGTGCAAGACGGGTAACTTGTTTCATAAATAATTAATGCGTGTAAAGTACCACACATAATTAATGCAAGCATATTATATAATTCCTGGGGTAAGACGGACATCTCACCTCAAGTTCCAATTAGTCGTGATCGGATAACATCTCGTTTTTCCTTCAAAAACTGACACAGTCTTCACAATTTTTCATATAGACACGAGACGTCTTCGTTATACGTCTGTAAGTGGAACTTGGGGCGAATGGTGCCGTAGAGTAAATTCTCACGTTTATTTTCTCCGCTAACAGTAAATATCTATGAAACGCATAATAATAGAATATAATAATGATCGACAGCTATAGAAAATTATATGTAATTGTAGTGGTTCACAATCCTCACTTAGAAATAAGTCCTGCCCACATCCGCAGATTCGTGTTAAACATTTTATGTATTTTACATCCTCAACCGGTTAAGAGGCGGTTTTAGTGAAGGTAAATAATTCAGGCCAAGTGCGAGTATTAGCATGCCGAGTTGGTTTCGTACATATTTTATTGAAAAATGACTACCACAGGCAAGTAAAGGATTTTGCAATTGTTTTTCCCTTTCATTAAATGTGTAGAAAAATATAAATACAACGTCCAGACTTTTGCTTTGCTCTTCTAGGGTGGCATATTTTATATTTAAGGCATAATAACAGTTTATAGTGTACAATAAAGTGTTATTTATCTATCTAATAATCGTTCCTCGATTTCTTTATGGAACTCTAAAAAGTTAAAATATTTAAGACATATTGTGGAGTCCCGAAATAAAGTTTATTGTCAGCGTGCGTGGGATGGTTTAAGCCTTTTTGAATAAAATGTTTTGTCCATTCCGCCCGTCCACTTTTCATATTACAGTCAGAGTCAAAATTGCAACTTTGTATGAAATGAATCGTTTCGCCCGCAGTAAACGTAGTCATGGTAAGCTTTAAACAAATTGATAAGCATTCCAAATACTTCCTTAATTTAAATACCACATACACGCAGCAAACAAATGTGAGTTCAATTGATGGAATTCATAATAAGTTAATCACCTATAAGATAGATGAAAAAATCAAATTCGTTGTACATAGATTAATCATATTTTTAACAGATATTTAGTAAAACAAACAAACACGCATACGACTGTCTTCCCCATGGTGGACATCCTCAGATACATACTCAGTGAGTAGATTTTTAAGGATACCAAGTAGGGGGTAGTCAGTGGCACGTCCAAACATTACATTTGGTATATGCCCGCGTTTTGCAAGTTAGCATTCTACGTGACAAATTGCAAGTTCATCTCCGCTTATTGGAACACTAACTGCTGTCACATGCCTTCGAATATTTGGTTCTAGGGCATGCCGGTTTCCTCACGATGTTTCCTTCACCCTTTTGAACACGTGTTAGTGCGCACATAATTTTTTCGAGTTGAAAAATCCATTATCGCACGACATCCGGATCAGAATTCGGGGTAACGCCCACTAGGCCATCACGGCACTTAAAAAATCTTATAGAAATTTAGTATGTGCTATATATTATTACATATTTATGATGATGATGTATTAATAATTGATATGTAAGTAAAAACTTAAATACAAGTTCCAGGAAAAACATGCAGTAGGGTGTCTCTTAAATTATTGGCTTGGCTTGGTTATTCACTAATCCTTGCCAAGTTGAATGAACATTGAATTAATTGAGTGAATTTTCTAGTTCATATGAATGAAGTTTTAAATGTTCATTCTTTTCATTCAAATACCCAATCTATTATACATGGCTGTAGTGTGGAAGCGTAAACAGATATGTACGATAGCAGAAAACTTTTTGGTTGCTTAGAAGGTTTATAAGAATATTTACGACCTCGATGGCATGGCGAGTGAGTAGCCGGCTGCGGCTGTGTTCTGCAGTTATTTGTTCCGAGTCTGGATGTTGTGGTACCACGATACTCTTAGTTCCTGATACCCACGACACAGAGAATACTTGTGCGGGGCTATTTATGTGACTGTTGGGTGTTTATTTATGTTATAAAAGGTTACTTCTTTTGACAAGCAATATACAGCGGGTTTAGCATGAACGCTAAGATAACATGTCTATACAAATAACACAAAAAATATTTCCTCTTTCCGTTAAACAAACGAGAAGACAATGTAGTTTTATATTGTCCTTTCTTCTTTCAAAAGAACTGTTGTCTTGGCGCTCATGCCACGGTTACCTAGGTAATGTTAAGGTGCAGCAATTTACAAGGTAAAGGAGGCTATTGACAAAGCTCTCACGAGCGCGTGCGTTAACAGTTGACAACACCATCAGATTGGCATGCTCTGTGGCGGACGATACTAGAAACTTTAAGGACCTACTGTAGGCAACTGACAGGCACCTGACGCTACTCAAGATTCAAGTAGAGTTGGGGAGCGATGGCGCTATATGCAATAAGCTCAAAATGTGCTCGTACGTTCTCCAACAAAATTGTTTATGTCAGCCACGAGAGAGCGTATCAAAGGGTAGACCACCAAAGCTCTCATTAGTCAAATACCTGTTTAGTACACACAAAGTCGCTGCAGCTGAAATCCGCTAGGAAAACATCATCAGCATAATACAGAATTAAAAAAAAACCATGAATTAAAAAAAACAAAACGGTCACGACTGTAGACCCCATGATGGCCATCCTCAGATACATATTCAGTGCATAGATCTTTGAAGATACTCGAAGCGAATGATACTGGCTAAGGCGCTAGTGCCTTCCAAATCAGGGCTGGTTTGGAAGTCTCTAGCGCTAAAGGAGATGTTGACAAAGCACTCACGAGCGCATACAAGAGGTGACAGAGAATATTATGCGGCAACCTATCAGTTTGGCATGCGCTGTGACAGACAGCATTAATAACGATGAGAATGTATTCGCAATGTAGATAAGACCATGTTCTTTGCCATATGCATATGCTGAAAACATGGAAGTAACTAGAAGCTGAACTATGTACGTCTCACCAACGGTGGAAATTTAGTACGTTAAGTTTTCTAAGTCTCACCAACGCTGGTTTTAATACTATTTTCAGAATTTAAGGCCGTTGAATTAAATTTAATAAATTACATTCGATCGGCGTGTGGGTATAGGCAGATGAGTGTCAAAAAGTGCGGGTTCGATTAGCCCCGCGGGGATTATACCAAAAAAAAACATTGAAAAAAAAAAAAAAAAAGCTAAGTTTGAAGCGTTCGCATACGCATTTTGTGTATAAAACGAATACGAATGACGCTTTTGAATTGCATGCTGTCCAAATAATAAATAAAAATAAATAAATGAAAGAATATAAGGATGTCACTTTTAAGATCGCAACACTGTCAGTGTTGACTGATGTATCCTAACATGCGTACTGATCCCTCCTCCCGCGTGTCACATGCGGATTCGAAGAGGACATTTTCGGACATCGGTAAACGGATTTCGGATGAAGTGAGCCCTAGAAATAAAAATTCGAAGGCATGTGCCACCAGTTAGTATTCCAATAAGCGGCGATGGGCTTGCAACCTGTCACGTGGAATGCTTACTACTTGCAAAACACGGATATGTACCAAATGTAATGTTTGGACTTGCCTCTGACTACCCCCTACTTGGTATCCTCAAAGATCTACTTACTGAGTATGTCCACCATGGGGAAGACAGTCGTGAGCGTGTTTGTTTTTTTATTTTGTTTTTGCACAATCACTTATGCAAGAAGTATTACGGCAAAATCGAAACGTATCTTCACGGATTCTGTTGGACGCTTTGTCAATAGAATCCGATCCCAATCCGAAAAAATACGGCTGTCAATTTTAACATCGTTACATTGTGTGTTGACTGATGACGCAGCACTTGCGTGCCCAAGTGACTGCTTCGAAGTAGAGATTTTCGGACTTCAGAAAACGGATTTCGGATGGCTGCATCCTTTGTGTAGGACACCCTCTTTATTCCATTTCTTTTAAGGTCGACCCTCCTTGTCATCTTCCGCCACTCAGTGCGTGGGCTTAGGATCTACACCTATCGACATTAGGTATTTTTCGACAGTTCCTATCTAACTGGTCAGGGGTCTGAATGATCTTATATCGCCAGGACTTAATCGCCATGACTTTCTTAGTCATGTCTACATGGACGTACCAGCGCAGTCGGTTTTCTTTAGAGTTTTTCCTGTATAGTTGCAACTTTAAATGCCCCTTTTTTAAATGTACCTTAAATGTGCAGTACTAAGGCAAATTCAGTAGGTATCTAACTAACTGGTAACTGGTCGAAGCGACGCGTGACAAGAGAGCTGGCTCTTATCTGGGTCAACGCATTAGCATTGCCATTCAGCGTGGCAATGCGGCCAGTATTTTGGGAACGCTTCCGCCTGGTAGTGATCTGGATCAGTTGAGCTATCTATAGATCGTTTGCAACGGTCTTTAGATAGCTAGCTGTTTCATCTGTATTTTTTGTATATACCTACTTGTAGGTATCTACACGAATTCGCATTTAAACGTATTTTTTTATCATACCGCAACTTAAATCATGGACACCGCACCCATCACAATGTATCTCGCGTAATATGTCTACCGTTATTGGTTGCTCGGCTGATGTAGCCATTTGTCGGTCTGCCGGAGTGCAACATTGTTGCAACAGACGGGCCCCGGTATTCGCACGTCATATTTCATCTTGCAACGGGCTACTTGCACGTTTTAACCGATATTATGTATCATTATTGTAAAGTAATACCATTAAATAAAATAATAGTAGGTGCTTAACTCATTAATGTGGAACTTAGTAGCGTTTGTGCGTACACCATTTTTCAGTACAACATACAAAAATATATATAAAAAACAAAAGAAATGCACAATGAGCGCTCTCAATGTATCGAGGTTTCAAGAGCCTGAGACGCAGAATGTTGCGGGTTCGATTCCCGTCGCGGGACAAATGTTTACATCTGCAAATATTGGTGTTTAATATATATAATATCTATAATTTCTGGGTGTTTTATATCTATAATAAGCATGTATTACAAGAAAAAAAATTATTTTAAGTAGTATATCAGTCATGTAGTTCCCATAACACAAGCTCTGCTTACTTCGGGGCTAGATGATGTTGTATGAAAATTTCCAATTATTTAGACTAGCTACTGCAGTCGGCTTCGCCCGCGTGGTATCCGGTTAAAAAGTAGCCGATGAAAAGTAGAGTTCGTAAGAAACGCATTCGCTCAACCTTTTCTTCGTCGACTTACGTTGCCAAATTGGTCTCCACGAAAATCCCTTTTATTTTAACGGGATAATATATAGTCTATATCCACCCTGAAAGTCCATTCTAAGTATTGACGAAAGAATTTTTGAAATCGGATGATTAGTTTCTGAGATTGCATGCAAACTTTACCTCTACAATATTAGTAAATATATTGGTTTTCATAATAGTTTCTTTAGAAGAACATAATTTAGCCCAAAAAAATCAAATCTTTTTGTAAGTTATGTTAATCACTCGACATATTTTATTCGGTGTTGAATATTGAACATGATCACAGGAAAAACTTAAGTCGAAAACAACAAACACAATTAGACTTTATTATCAATTTCTGTGAGGCAAGCAAGCTATCTAGACCCTTTTCAGTCGGGCTTAACGCTGCAACGGATACATTGTATCTATGGAATGTTGACCGTTTCTATGGAATGGGATTATAATAAACTTTCATAATGAATTGGTTGACTATTTGATAACAGGATATAAAAGGGAATATAGGCCTCGTTTCGCTTTTGCCAGCCTATTCTGTTCTGTGTGTACCGAGGCTAGGCCATTTAGCTCGCAGAACCTATAACCGCTGGGGTAGAAAGGTTCTTGAACGAACCGGACGAATCGACGCAGAGTAGGATCCGATTGATGGATTGTATCTTAATTAAACGTTGCGGTAAATCGGCGGTAATCGGTTTGAGAGAGGGAGGTAGCAGTGGACTTCTACAGGCTGATAATAATGATAACGAAACGATAGTGATTTATAAAGTTGATGTGTTTTAAGAATGTGGTCCCCGGGACACGAGTTGATGGCTCGCCATCAAGCGTCCTAATGCGAGTTGCAACGCGAAAAAAAAGCGCAAATTGTTTTAAATGGGCAGGTAAGCGCACGCCTGACCTACAGACGGTCTGACGGAAAAACGAACAAGTGCACTCAGCGTTTGGGGTTCTGTATAGTCAAACCAAGGAAGTTTTATTATTATAATAAATAATAATTAATAATGATGGCCATTTTTTAAAACAGCATCAAACAAATATCAGCTAGCCCCAAACTAAGCAGAGCTTGTGTTATGGGAAATACACTATTGTACAACTTTGTCAATGTTTGTACTATTTATATAAGCTGACATATTTGGTGTGCAGTAAAGTATGGTGATATACTACATATAAATATTTTTTTTATATATACATACGTATACATACATGGAAAACCCCTGACCCGAGACAAATATTTGCAGATCATACAAACATATGCCCCGCGGCGGGATTTGAACCCGCAACCTTCTGCGTCTTATCTGTTCATACCTTCTACGTTTCTTTAAAAGTGCTTAGGTATACCGCTCGAAATAGAGTTGATTATTGTCTTTCCCGATTCATTGGAGTTTTCGTGCAATATCTTCTTATCGGTTCCAAGCAATATAATTTTTTTTCAGTCTAGTATTGACAAAACCCTTTTTCCTGGACATTTCAGTACAGCGTTTTTTTTTCAAACGCAACAGGCACTTAATTCTGACCCACTCTAGGATTTCCTGTGTCCTGGATATGAGGAACTACAAGTACTGTGGTACATGTCCCGCTGCGGGAATTGACCCCGCACTTATTCTTGCTTTGCAACCGGCTACTCGCCCACCGCGCTATCGAGGACGTCGATTAGCCGTTATTTTGAAAATGGAACGAACTCCTCCAGTGAATTTCCAATTCGTTCAAATGTCAATAAATCGACTCGAGCAACAATCGACTTAGATACGGAACCTGAATACACACTTGCGGCTCAGTCTTGTCCACATATTTTCGGCATTACCAACCCGTCGCAAGGTCAAATATATTAGTCAGTCTGAACTAATTAGTCACGTCAGAAACTAATGGAGATGTAATTCATATTAGCTTTTGTGCAAAAAGGGTGTGATCGACGGCGGTATTTGTTGAAGTGACTGTTTTATATTGCCTGCGATTATTCGTTGCATTAGGGGTTTTTTTATTTAAAACGCATTACTTAGCATTAAGATAGGACTATTGAAAATCCTACTGCTGATGTTCGCCTTGAAACTTTTTCAAAAGTCATTTGTTCATTTTTTATAGCCGTTTGACCTACTCGAACACCTCCGCCTTTTTAATAACCGACTTCAAAAAAAGGAGGAGGTTCTCTATTCAGCGGTATTTTTTTAGTTTATTTTTGTTTTGTTACTCGTTATTTTGCCAAGTGTTGATGAAACCGATTTTGATGATTCTTTTGTTGTTGTATAGATAAGGTACCCGAAGTGGTCCCGTAAAAAATAAAAAAAAACATCATCTTATATGGAACCATGATTAGCCGAAACATTTGTGTGAACTATATTACAAAACAAACAAACACGCTCACGACTGTCTTCCCCATGGTGGACATCCTCAGATACATACTCAGTGAGTAGATCTTTGAGGATACCAAGTAGGGGGTAGTCAGAGGCACGTCCAAACATTACATTTGGTACATGCCCGCGTTTTGCAAGTATATTACTATATAGAAAAGTTTTTTATTCGAAAGAGTGTCATCCCGAGTGAGAAAAATAACTTAAGCATGTGAGGAAGTCGGTTTTTTGACGTTTACAATCTCATCATGAAACGTGGTCTAAACTCGGGTTCAACTCGAGTTCTGTCAGAGCCAATAAACCGTATTGAAAAAAAAAAAAAAAAAAGTATTATTGCAAAGCGACTAAGGTCTACAATTTATTTATAAAATAAAACCGGGTGATATCCATTTGATTTAAAAATACACTTCAAAACAAAATAAATAAAAAAAACATAATTTTTAATAGTTACCAAAAGACAGTAGATTCTCAAACACAGGTTGAGTTATGATTGAAATAAACTAGATGACCGCCTGGTTTATCTTTTAGCAATTATTTGTAGTAAATAATAATAATAATAATAATTCATTTATTATTTTTAATTTTTGTATATTACTTTTTAAATTGTTTATGTTGTTATGTAAGTGACTGTTTTTATGGGAATAAACGTCTTAAATATAGTAAAAACCAACTTCAAACAACGGAAAGTTGATAAAAGTCTAATATACAATTTCAGAACCCATTTCTTAAACATCAGTAGTGGGATTTTTTATCCCCCTTGACGTATAATTAATTATACACAAAATTGGCGAAGATATGCGTAACAAACACACAAAAAAAAAACATCCGAATTAAGATACTTCCTCCTTTTTTGAAGTCGGTTGAAAATATACAAAACTTTGTCCCTCTTGATCGGCTATGCTTATGCACTCGATAGTGATATTATTATTATTATTCATTTATTTCAGATATATAAACATCATAAACACAGAAAATAAAATACAAAAATAAATTATAAAATCAAAATAAAAATTAATTAATTTAAATGAATTACGCACACACATGATATGATAAAATGATGTGCGCACCATTCTGCCAGACTGGTGCACGTGTCATAGTAGTAGTTGTTTTTGTACCCACTCTAGGATACTCTGTGTCGGGTATCAGGAACTACGAATAGCACCAATACCAACTATGGTACCGCCTCGATAGCGAGGCTGTCAAGTAACTGGCTGCGACACAGTAGGTGCGGGTTCGGTTCCCGCTGCGGAATAAACGTTTGTATGTTTCGCAGATATTTGTTCCGGGTCTAGGTGTTGTTGTACCATGGTACTCGTAGTTCTTGTTACCCAAGATTCACAGGCAATCCTTGAGATCAGAACTATTTATGTGAACTGTTGGACGTAAAAACAACGATGGTACCACCGGCATGTGTCAAAACAGTTTCTGACCAAACGCAGGGTGGTGACCAAGAAAATGCAGTGTATTACTCACGGGTTCAGTGTTCCCCTGGCTGTCCTTTCCGAGTCCTTCGCCCTCCGACCAGCCCATTTTCTGCAGCAACTTGAAGCCTTTGTTCTCAGTTGATATGGTGCTGGAAACATATTATTTATTGAGCACCAGCAAAATATTTTTTTATTTCATCGACGATTATACTTATAATAAAACTGTAGAATTTGTTTGTATGAACGAACGCGCGAATCTCTGATATCATACCGTTTTTGAAATTTGACAAAAAAAAAATTGCGTTTGTTAGCTCAATTCTTGAGTAAGGTTATTTAACATCACGCCACGACATTCAGGAGCAGAGCGTTTAGAAAAAAAGTCAGAAATAACGCTGAGCAATAAGACAAAACGTGTCTAGATCGGTGCTCTCAGTCTTCACAGAATGATGCGAGGAGCCGACCATCCTTGCGCTCTGTCGTTGTATGGTTTGTCCTCGATTTCCAGAACTTTCGGCGCGTATATAATACTTGTATGACATATGAAACTCTATTAGTATAGCAATAAGATAAAACTTACGTGTCTAGATCGCTGCTCTCAGTCTTCAGAGAATAATTCGAGGAGCCAGTCGTTTCCCACCTCGCTTGCGCTCTATCGTTGTATGGTTTGTCCTCGATTTCCAGAACTTTCGGCGCGTATATAATACTTGTATGACATATGAAACTCTACTGGTATAGCAATAAGATAAAACTTACGTGTCTAGATCGGTGCTCTCAGTCTTCACAGAATGATGCGAGGAGCCGACCGTTTCGCGTCTCGCTTGCGCTCTGTCGTTGTATGGTTTGTCCTCGATTTCCAGAAGTTTCGGCGCGTATATGTTCTTGAGTCGAGCTAGTTCTAGCTCATGCTGTTTCTTGACGCTACATGTTCGTGTGTAGGCGGCTTTCTTTTCTTTTTCTTCCGCTGTTCATTAGACAAGAAAAAAATTACAATGTAATTCGGTGAATAAAATGATTATACTTTTCAAACTTTCGCGATTAGATAACATAATTATAAGTTTAACGGGTCTTTATCGCCTTTACGGTAAAAAAGGTAAACGCGATAAAGACCCGTTAAACTTATAATAATAAAATGATTGTTAAGTTTTCACTACGTATAAAAAATCACCCAATAGACACATAGATAGTCAGGGGTGTCTAAATATCTCACGCTTAGTTTTAGTAGTCGACAATTTGTCACGGAAAACCCTGCGTTAACACCTACAGATAGTGTTATTTTTCTAGACACCCTGACCGCACACTGGGATAGGCTGTATGGCGGGTCTCAGAAACTACAAGTATACCAAAGCTCCCAGACTGAGAACACATATCTGCAGAATACACGAACATCCCGCAGCGGGAATCTAACCCGCACCTCTGAAGTTGCAGCTGGCTGCTTGCCCGCCTGGACAAATGTTTGCATGTTCTGTAGATATTTGTTCGGGTGTGGGTTATGTGGTACCAGGGTTGGCATGATTAAAACAAGTGAACACATGTTTAAGACACACACACAGTTTCAAATAAAACCGTGTTTTTTATTAAGTGATAAAAACACGTTTTTAAACAAGTTTTAAACAATGTATAAAACATTAAGAAAAAAAACTTATTTAAAACAGGTTTTCATTGCGAATGAATAGAAATAAATGAAAATAAATTATTATTCAGGATTCTAAATAGGTTGATATGAAACCAGTTGAATCTATCCTCTTTATGTTATATATTTTTTGGTTTGCTTTAGGCACGGTTATTAAAAAACATATTAATAGTATAAATTTGTTTGAGTAAGTAATTAATTTAATCCAACATCAAACAAAGATCACAGTACTACTAATTTAACAAACAAAATTAGGTGCATTTATTATAGACAAGATAACAATATTTTTAAAACATGAATTGTAATTTATAATGTTCAAATCAAAGTGAAAAAGATGACAATTTCAATTAATAAACAATTGGTAATAAAAAATCGACTTTGTATGACATATAAAATAGTAAATAATACAGACCACAATTACTTTTTCTAATTAAGGTATTTAAAAACTGTGACAAGTTTTGCAGCTTTCTCGGTTCCCAGTTTATTTTGTACGTTAGAATGAATAAATCCAAATGTTGAGAACAGTCTTTCAATCCCAGCACTTAAAGCTACAGCAGTGTGAAGCTGAGTTACTAAGTCCAGCGTTTGGCCATTTGTTTTTTTAATGACAGCCACCATTCGAGAGGTCCGACATGATTTATTACATGACCTTCAATTGGAAAGTTATGAAAGGGATCTGTCATTGCCCTGTATGTAATAGGGTTCATATGCTATAGCAGAAAAACATGACGCGTCGCGTCGACTCTGTGCTACTAATATGAGTTGAGCCTAATTCCCCTGTGGGTATTTCCCTGAATACAAAGGGGTTTCTGTGGGTATTCCCCTAATATAAAGGGTTAATTAACAATATTTAAAACATACAGAGTGAATGTACTGATTAGAAATAGACACGCACGACAACATAAAATTTATTCATTTATTTAATTGTAAATATTGATTATTATTTAATGCATTTGAAAGTACTTTGTCTATAAAGGAATAATATAGGTCTAATTAATGATAAATTTAAGGGCAAAACTAGAAATAAAAAAAAAACAAAAAAACAAATAAAACACCGATTAAAGCAAATTGAACTGTTTGTTTTATAAAATTAAAAAAAAACTGTTTTTTTTCCAACCCTAAGTGGTACCATGTTACTCGCAGTTCCTGATACCCACGTGGTGTCAAGACTATGTATGTGACTGCTGGGTGTTTTTTTTAACAATTGTGGTTATTAAAGTACACTTACTTTCAATAATCAAGCCAGGTTCGCAATGGCCACACGTATCGTTGCCGGGATGTATGTGGCATAGCAACTTTGTTTCACCTAGCTGGATCGTGCTTCCATGGAGTATCTAAAAATATAAATGACAAGTTTGGCAATATAAGTATATATAAATATAGCTGAATGAAGGATCATCAAAAAAATAACCAAGCAGTGTTTGTTGTCTGATTCTTCTAGGCTTTGTAACGCGCGAGGAATCGGCGTAAGTTTACTTTAAATATTAAATTCACGTAGTTTTTAAGCTGACGTTTCTATAATTTTAATATTATTATTTCTACACTGGTTGACGTTTAGCACTGGTTAGCACCCACGTTTCGTATTCTACTGTAATTTACTGTTTTTTAATTTGTTTGTCTTTCTTGTTATTTGTACTTGTCTGATCTGTATCCGTATGTGTTGAATAAAAAAACAATCTATCTAATTTTAAATTCACGTAGTTTTTAAGCTGACGTTTCTATATGATCCTTGTGAATTCAGTGAACAAAAATGTAATAAAAAAAATACTTACGTCCATAGGACTGCTGATTTCAGTGCTATCCGACATCCGATTTCCGTTGAGAATGGTACCGTTTTTGGAACCTAGATCTGTCGCCACATATATCCTTTTGTGCATATCGTATCTCACATCTAGATGGTTCTGAAACAATGCAATTGATTGCATTGATTAATGCCCAATAATCCTATCGACCTCAGAGAGTTACGGTGTGTCTCATAAAAACTTTTAGTAGACATGATGTCTTGATAATATCGAGAGGCAATTTTTGTTAACGTATTTTATCGTTAAAGTGTGCATTATCCTCAAATAATCTTGATACTAAGTTAGACTAGGCAGGACCCTACTATAATGGTGCATTAGCATGATAGCAGTCACAAAAATGGCCGTCTGTCATTGTCATTGTTCTTACCTACCTACTACGAGGTAAGTCTTCCTAAGATTAATGAAATGTTTCCGTCGAATAGGTAGGTATTTCCTTGCTACAGGTAAGTACATAGGTAGCTACATGTTTAACTTATGTTTTAGGTTCAAGAAGATGCCAGCGACCACCACGGGATGTCCCGCGCAACCACCTCCCGTTGCTGTTTTTATTACAAGTGAAATTGTGATGCTAAGCTACAAATTCGAGATATTGTGCAAGATGGCGAGGCAGCACTCATGATGCCCAAATAATCAATGAATGAGCCCTAAAGAGAAATCACTACGTTTATAAGTTTTTCCGTTTCGAGAAACACAAAGATATAAATAAAAAATAATGCTGGTCATTTTTCACACAGTATGCAGAGTATTATGGGAACTACATGATTGATATACTACTTAGATACTTTTTTTTTGTAAATACATACATAATTATACATAGAAAACACCCAGACCCGGGACAAATATTTGCAGATCATACATACAAACATTATTCCCGCGGCGGGAATCAATGTGTACCTAAATAACCGAACACAAACTTTGACATTCGCATCGTGAGCGAATGTCAAAAAATAAGGGGAAATGTGACGAGTCCGAGAAAACCGGTAGATTCCGAAAGAAAAATAAATAAATTGTTGCCATAATTTGGAAAATGATCCAAAATACTTCTCGAAGATACACTTTTGTTAACGCGCAGATAATGTTTGATTATGCAACACCACCCGTTAGAGTGTACTCTATCCACATAGAGTACGCATTAGCTAATCAACACCTAATATCTCGTTTTAGCGTTTTTTATTAGCAGCCGTTAGATTTTAGCTGCGGGACAAATGTTTGCATGTTCTGCAGATGTGTTCCGGACCTGGTTATTGAGGTACCATGGTACTCGTAGTTCCTGATACCCACAATACAGGGAATATTAGTGACTATTGGGTGTTTATATTTATTTTTATCGGTTAGTGTTTCCAATGTGAAGCGATGGGCTTGCAACCTCTGTCACGCGGAATGCTACCTGCTTTCTAGAATCTTACTAACATATTTAAATTTCAATTTCAATTTCCATTATTTATTCAAATCAACATTGGATCATAACAATATGGTTAGTTAGTTATAGATTTCATATTCTAAATTAGTAAGCACATTCCTAACTTAAACTATTTAGAACTGATTTAGGCTACCTATTAAGAAAAATTATAATAATAATACAAAACAACAAGTGAACAAAGAAATACATAAATAGAATTGAATTATAAATGCGAAAGTTTGGATGTTAGTTGCTAATAATTTCCGTAACGGCTGAACCATTTTGGATGAAACTTGGAATAGGTATGTTTATTATCATTTGCTATATTGTTTTTTTTTATCCAGTGAAGCTGTGAGCAGAAGCTAGTAAAATAAAAGCCTTACCCTAGAAACATTATGATCCTTTAACAGTATGGCGTGCTGGTCTCCCTCTCTGCCGACAGTGCCGCCATCTTTAGTGATGAGATAGAGACTGCCTACTTTCAGTTTGGGCAGGTTCGTTTCCCGAACAATCACTCGCATGCACGGTGGATGATGTTTTGCTATTGAATCTGAAAAAAAATAATTGCATCTTAGCAGATATTAAATAATTAGGCAAAATATAATTAATTGTTGGATTTGCCTCCAAGTACTTGGATCAGCATACTCAGTTTGGATCTGAAGATGGCTATCATGGGGAGTACAAATTTTATGTTTTTTTTCTTGAAGCTGAATCGTAATTTCTAACTTCTAATATTATGTGAAATTATGGATGATTGTTGCTCATAATTTTCGTAACAACTGAAACAATTTAAATGAAATTTGGTTTATGAATATGTATGACCTAGAATAACACATGAGCTACTTTTTACTGGGTACCACAAGTGCTAAACCGTGGGAACCATAGACTAGCTTCTATGGTATATGAGATTAATTTCAAATTCCGTCAACAACACCTGACATTGGTCGGTCAAAATCAACTTACTAATTACGTAAGTTCACAACAGACGACCTAGACAAATGTATGTCTATTCGCATCATAGTTATTCTATTGTAGTACCATGGCACAAGTATCACTATGAGTAGTCCCTGATACCCAGGACACAGGAAATCCTTCTGTGGGGAGTTTGTTGGATGTTTATTTATTTTTACTATTGTTATTGTGATGTTTGAACTGATATAAGTGAATGGACATTGGCTAGCTGCTCTGGGGTGTCTAGACAAATACCACTTTCTGTTAGCGTTAACGCCTGCGGAAATATTGAATTGAATAAATAATAAATAAATAATGCTGGACATTTTTTACACATCATCTAGCCACAAAGTAAGCAGATCTTGTATTATGGGAACTACATGACTGATATACTACTTATTTACTTTTTTGTAAATACATACCTATCATGTAGAAAACACCCAGTCCCGAGACAAACATAAGCTAATTGTACAATAATTTGTCTTGCAGCGGGAATGGAACCCGCAACTTTCTGCGTCTCAGGCGGGCCTTCGCCCACTGCGCCACAGAGGTCGTATGGAAATGACATTAGCTTTGCAAAAGTCATGTGAGTACTGCCAAGTTTTCCTTGACAAATGTGCGTTAGTGTGAAAGAAAAACAAGGTATTTGTCTAGACCCCTGGTAGGTTTGGTAAGCTTTTCAGAAACCGGCCGTAAAAGTCTACACAGAGTTAGTTGTCTCAAAATTTAAGAACATTGCCAGTTATCACAATAACTTAGCATAATATCTAGCTGATATGTTAAGAAAGACAAGGTAAGATACGCCTGAGCGCCTCGCTTTGCTAGTGCGACTTTGGAATTCAGAAGGAATTGGTGTTTTGATGTTTTACCCTCATCGCTGACAGTAGCAGTGCTAGCATTCGAGGAACTATCATCAGCTTCTTCACTAGAATCACTGCACTCTCCATCTTCCAATTCAACAGGAACATCCATTTTGTTTTCCTCAATTTCAAGTTGTTTATTCATCTCACTATCATTGTTCACTTCTTCTTTAGGAGCATTCTTTACTTCTTGATCAATAGATTCATTAATGTTTTTGTTGACATCATTGTTTTCGAAAATATCTTGCGTATCTACTTCTGTCATGACCTTTTGGTCATCTTCTTTATTTTGTGTTTGCTCAGTTGAGCCTTGTTCTTTCTCGCCTGTTCCTTTTTCATTATTTTCTTTTAGCTCAGTTGCTAGAGCTTTCTTGGTCTTCTTGCGTTTCGGCTTCTTAGAATCTTCATTGTCCTGTAAAATGATATCTCAGTTTGATATTGGGGAGTTTCTTTGCAGCATTGTATTTACCTAAGGCGGTTGGGCCTTGGAGTGAAACCTGAGATAGTGTTTTGGTCAGGTTATCAATGTTGTCTTCAGTTTGGCGCTCCTGGAAATAAAATAAATGACATTATGTAATTTATTTAGTTTATGCTAAGTAATTCTGGATCTGGAGTAAATTTGTATGAGTGAAGTGTGCATACATTTTATTTATTCTTATATGTAAGAAGAATGAAAAAGTATGAATACTGAATACTGTTACAGAATAATCAATGATACATACATACAATAAGCTATTTTGAGCTCAGTTACTAAGCAGAAGTTTAAATGGATTCACTTGCTGGCGTGTCGGCTAGATCTATCTTACCCGCGCCCATCTTCCGCACTACACCCCACGCTGGCCTTCGAACGCGGCGCGTTCTACTGATTTGAACCAACAACGGCGGGCGACAATATACTGTATATTTATTTGTACTAAAACTGCAGAGTGAAACATGCCTGGTACAACATTACAGTACCAGTACATGAACTTTCTTCTACTCCCTATTTCAACCAAGTAACTAGCTTAAAGTTTAGTGGCCCAAAAAAGATCCTTTAGGAGTACCAGAATCAAAAGAGTTCTCTAAGGCAGGCAATGCATCAGCAATAACAACAGGGGTCTGTTGTTGCAGATGTCAATAGGCGACAGTAACAACTTTTCATCTGGTGAGCCTGTTTGCCACCAAGTCATACCTAGTTACATAAAAAGTGCTCCTTGACAGGTTCCTTTCATGCACATTTAAGATTATTTTACTAGCAAAACAGGTTAACACAAGAAACTACAATACAAACCCTCTTGAGCTGTTTCCTAGCCTTCTTCTTCTGGTGTGCGATGAGTTTGGTGTTGACGGCACTGGTGTCAGGGTAAGAGTGGAAAACAAACTGCTGCTTGTCATCTGAGTAGTAATAATAGCAGTTTGTATCTGTATGATAATAGAGACCCAACTCCTGGAATAATTAATTAACTGATTAAGTCATTGTGTGTGGTACTCAACTTTCAATATGATGGTTAGACTTGTCCATTTCAAAAAACTACATTCCATTTTATAAATTTCAGTGCATATTAGCAATATTAAAAACAGTGAAGGAAAAAAAAATCTAACATGTGGCAGTGGGCTTGCAACTGTGTCAAAAAGTTGTTAACATGTTTATTTCATTAATTACATTTAAGGTCTATGCTCTTGTCAGTGCAGTTCATTTATTTAACTCCGAGGCAGTATCTTTAATCTTCTTATATCACATTATAGCAACTTTCTCCTTTATTTGGCTCAATTAGTTTAATTGCTGCCTTCCTCATCCCCATTGTTTTTTATTGTTCCTTACATGTCATATGTATAAAATGACCAACCATCATTCCCATTCTATTTCAAATAGTTTTTTTATTTAAATTTGTTTATGACACAAAGTCCAATTCTTATGACCAAAAACAGATTTCATTTGTTACAACAAAAAAATATTATTCTTTAGAGCTCTACCAAAACTTACAGAATTATAATAATATCCAGTCTTGTAATCATAGTACATGCCAGCAGATTCCACATAGACCATCCCAGTCTGTTGCAAAGCGCTTTGTGCCACTTCCTTCACTTGTTCAGCTATACTCTTCTCATTTTCAATATTATCATTAATATTCCAACCAGCATTTTTTTCAAAGGATGTTAGAGCATCTAGAGCCGCTTCTTTGACTTGCTCTGCAATGCTCTTCGCATTCTCACCACTTTTCCATCCAGATTTTTTATTTTCTGAGTCAGTTTTAGTTTCAGTATCACTTTGTATTTGACAGACCTCCGTTGGAGTATCTTTTGTACTGTCAGTCTTTGTTTCGTCAATCTGAGGGGTATGTTTAACCTTTTTCTTAGTTAGTTTAGTCTTGGTTATGTTATCAAAAGTTTGGGTAGAAGAATCTTTGAATTCTTTGGGTTTATCTGTTAAGAAATTGTTGCTTCTGCTGTCTGGTCCTTGTTTAGGTAAGTTTGGAATTGAAACAGTTTCCGATTTTATGTCTATAGCCTGGAAAAAATTAAATAATTAAGCAGATTAACTAATATGTTATCTCTGTTTATTGCACCTGAGATTCCAAATGTAAGGTTATTAGTTAGTCTACCTCTTGTTTTAACCGTTGTTTCAACGATTTAATCTCAGCATTCCTTTTACGTACTCCCTGGCGCATTTTGAGGATGAGTTCCATAATTTTGGGCCTGTATTTCAAAGATAAACGCAAGCTTTTCCATTTGTTTTTCTTTACGAATTTTCTAGTAACCGTTTCAGTCATTTGTAAAACTTTCGTTAGCTTATCACACCTATAGAACAACAAATAAATAAAAATATATTAAAAACCAACAACAAGAAATTCTAAAGAAATTGGTTTTCGAGGCGGCTCAGATTTTAATTTTTGTTTAATTTTTTTTGCATTCAAAACTTGGACATGACTTGTTGATGAAGTGTTGACATTGACATATTTGACAGCATGTTCATTGACTTACTCTGTCAGCAGCGTTATCTATGAATATATTTTTGGTTCTCCACTGAATGTTCTTTTGATTTACTTTTTTTCTCATTTCTTTAGAGAAGAATGTGATGAGTCTATAAACACCTAGCCTCGTAGCGTCCAGATATTATTTAACTTCTTCTTGATTACGACCCCACCGTCCTTTTATAAAAGTACCTACATAATTTTATTGTTACAGTCACTAAGAGCTTTTAAGTTGAAAATTAGAGTAATTAGTTTGAAATGAGCCTTTCAAACACGCAACAGTCAAAGATTCTACTAATAAAATGAGATTTATTCACTACGTCTTTTAAGACGTAGAAAATAGCGAGGACTTTTTCGTCATGCACACTTTGTGACCTGAATGAACTACTGTACTATTAGGAACGAGTACAACTGGATAGTTCGTTTTAGTTTACTTAAGGGAATTCATTCCTTTAGTACATCGTTCCTGTACGTACTACACAAGCCTAGTTTTACACTTCGACAGGCTACACAAGCCGGTAATTTATAACATTTTGAACTGGTATTCGTTCGTGACCGGTAGACTCGGTTGAAGGTGATGCCATGGGCAAAGGCTAGTGCAAAATAAAAATCAATTCGTTCTTTGGATATAATTATTTAGGTACATACAACTCACTGCTGACTCTGCTACTTTACATCTAGTCTATTTTTATTGTGACTTGGTTATTTTCTCAAGTTTATTTAGGGGGAAGGAGCTATTTCTTGCTAGTCGGGACAATGATAGGCAATCTTCTTAATTTGTTTAAAATCACCTATTAAAAATTCATATAAAAAGTTACCTATCAATAAAACTATGTTTTGTCACTAGAACTTTTATTTTAAAATAAAAAGCTCATTAATTTAAATTACATAATTTATGTGCGTTTTTAATGAGAGTGATAAAATAACAAAAGCTGTCAAATATAGTTATAAATAATGAATGGTACGGTTTTAAGTGGACAAATTTAAGTAAGTACTTTAAAGTAAACACAACAATAAACTAATCACTTGCTATTACCGGCCCTATACAATTGTATAACATTAAACACTAAGAAGATCTATAAATGCAAAACTCTAAATGAGTATACATTAGAAAAAAAATACATCCAAATTAAAAATGTTATAGCTCATTCTTCGATAGTCCTTATAGTTTGCACAATTTGTTAACCTTATCCTATGGTATTTAGACAAGTACAAAATGATATCTTAATTTTTAGAAGTATTCATATCCTATAACTAGAGTCAGTTGTATAATTCATTATAATAGTATTAATAGTGTATACTAGCTAGTTCTGAACAATCCATGCATAACAGCAATTTGTTTAAAATATTTGGAAGAAGTCAACTTCACACCTACGCATACAATGACTTGACAGCAAACACACGCACTACCTACTTAGAAATGTATAGTGTATGGAAGTACTACGCTACCGGCTAAAACGTTACAATTTCGATATGTTTACATTTAAATTACATTATTTAACAACTTTCAAACAATGGCACAATGTAGCCAAATCCTTAAACCTTACTGTCGTTTTGGTCTATTAGCAAATAATTATAAAGTGTTCGTGTTTACGCAAGTTTAGCCCGCGTTTATTCAAAATTGTGTATAAATTGTGTTATAAAATGCGCGTACATCGTCCACGTCGCTTAAACCTAGTATCTAATGTCCTAACACACTACTTCAACAATACAACTAGTATTATTGTGAAGTCTCCAGTTTTTACGCACATAATTGAAACAGCATATTCATTACGTTTTAAACACTAACCAACTAATTCGTGATTAAAATATTAATTAATTCGTAGTCCCATAATTTACACAATTCCTTGTAATAACTTTTATAAACTGTTGTTGATTACTTAATTTTATAAATGCATTTTAGCGGCAGCCTTAATAGCTGCAATAAATATTATATTATTTGCGAGAAATGCACGTATGTTAGAAAAAGCTGCAATCGTCTGTCGACTAGTCACTTAAAAACAATATGAAGTACTTATTAAAGTATTCAAAACATAATGTTAGATGTTCATGGCATAACTTACGAAATAAATAAGAGTAATCATTTACTTTGATTTCTTAAGTGTGCGATTCATATTATGTTAGATCACCTTCTCACATAACAATCGATTCGATTTCTGTTGTTCAACGAAGATATTAAAAGACAGATAAAACTACGCAAGTTCTTTAAGATTTTATCTAATTGGAAATTTTGGCGAATTGATCAGCAAAAATCGAAGTGTCACCATCGAATTGTTTAAAACGTCACACCGACCGAACGCAGAATCGAATCCATCAGACCAAAACATTCGTCGACACCGTCACCTTCTAAGCTAGAGATAATTGGCAGTGATTTTAAGGGGGTACGTATGGGGGAGGTTTTCTGTAAGTCGGGGTGGCTTTCGGTCTGGGTGGAGTGCGAGAAGCGGCGAAGGGTGGGGGCGGGCGATAAGGGGCGTCTTCCCCTGAGCGGTAGTCAGGCGCAGGGGGAAGTAGGGGTGGTTTCTCCTCCCGCATAATGACGGGACTCTTGTGAACGGGTTCCGTGTCTCCCCTCTCTTCGAGTTCGTCCTGGAATATAACTGGGATTCCTTTGGAGCGGAATGCTTGGCGTTCTTCTTCGTCCCCAACGCTCATTTTACCTGAAAAAAGTTTGGAGAAGTAAGAATTTTATGTCAGCAACGTTATTCGGAATAAAATAATTCACAGCATACTTTAATATAGGACCATTTAAATTTGCAGTCACAATTTTCTACTTAGCTAAGATTTCTTTAAATATGCAGTCCATTTCAATAGTCCAGTCACCCAAGTTTTGGTACAGCTTGAAAAATAATATTTATATGAAAGCGCTTAACATTTTGTGATAAATATATTTCGTGACACCATAATGTATTTACAAGCGAACTCAGTGTCTGGAAATATTTACTAAAGTGTAATACAGTGTTTTAGCCAACATCTACATTTTATTGTGAATAGCGCAGTGTAATTTATTTTGTTAATTGTAAATCACCTTTTATTTATTCATTGGGATTGTCTCCATCTACACAATTAAATCAAATCATTAGTAAGCTATACCAATTTATTCATACAATGTTCTTCCAGAAATACCTTTACTTATCGAACATAGTTTGCCAAAGTCTATATCAATATATCTCATAATATAAGCCGACCTTATATTTGCAGTTTATAAAGACGACAATGCATAAAAAAATTAAAATGACGTCAGAGATGTAGCATACCCTATTCATAAGGTCTACGTAGACAAGTGTACTACCATTGTATAAGACACTGTTTGGACATCTGAATGGTATATAGACTACGATTGGATTTTATTTGTACGACTGGGTTTGCCATAATAATATACTTAAATAAGATTAAAATTCCGAAACGGTTTGCCAAAGATATAGTGAGGTTGAAATAACAATGTCTTCTGTACCATTTTTAATACCAAATTCATTTCATACCTATTCTTAACCGCCCACGACCGCGGCCCATAAATAAAAGAAACCTAGTAGGAGACTTACGCAAAGGCATAACGTTTTTATCCTTACCCGTCCTGCGTCGTCTGTACAGCACACATGCGATGATTCCGGCCAGCAGAATCATACACACAATCACGACTGCCGGTATGATAAACGTTACTAAGTAACTCTGGTCGCTGGCGCTTCCCGCTTTAGTATTAGCGGAGTTGGCCCCACCGGAATAAACCGGAGCATTCGTCTTCACTTTAGTGTTTTGTTCAGCGCAGAGGCCTAAAGGTATCAGCCTGATCGACATGACTTTGAGTTCTTTCAAGTCGAAAATGTGGTCGACATTTTCGCGGAGCGCACCGGTGTTTGTACCGCGTTCGTCGACTATGATCATCTTGCGCAGTTCTTCGATCTCTTTCTTGGGGCAGCGGTCCATTGGAAGACTTGTATTGTACCTGAAAAACGAAATTGATTTTCATGAAGGTCATTGTCTCATTGGTCCAGGAGTAACGACTCGTCCACGTCGTCGCCTGTATGAGTCAACCCATATTTCATAGCTTTCGATCTACAACCAAACGTAAAAAGTGCGACGCACCACTGTTTAGCGCCGATGAGATAATTAGGCTGTGTACACAAAAGTACACCCCCACTCCCGGCCACTTCAAATTGTATTATGGGAACTACATGACTGATATACTACTTATATACATATTATACATAAAAAGCACCCAGACCCGAGACAAACATTAGCTAATCGTACATACATTTGCACCGCAGCGGGAATCGAACCCGCATCCTTCTGCGTCTGAGGTGGGCCTTCGCCACAGCGGTCATCATATGTTTATATCATAAGGTGTACAATAAAGTATTTTTTATTAATTCATTCAAAAGTAGAGAGTGAGCAAAGTGAGCACTTCAAAAAATTAGAAACGACTAGCTACTCGTATCTCCTCTGACGACCTCAGTTGCGCCACGGGCGATTAGCCAGGTGCGACGCAAGATTCCCGGTTCGATTCCGGCTCCGGTTACAAAAGTTTGCACGTTCTGCAGATATTTGTTCCGGGTCTGGGTGTTGTGGTACCATGGTATTTGTAGATTCTGATACCCACGATACAGGGAATCCTAGAGTGTGGTCTAATAAATGATGAAACTGTTAAGTGTAAAAAAAACTATGTAGACACCGTAACAGCCATCAAGTTCCTGTAGTCATACGGTACGGACGCTACGCTCATATGAATATATTTAATTTAACTAAATCTAAATCCTTTAGCGCCTTATGTTTCACTCATAGTTTTGAGTAGTTGGCTAAGGAGAAAATTGGCAATATCTTCAATTCAATGCCTTCGAATACCAGCATCAGATATACATGGGGAAGATATGAAAGACACAAACAATTTAAGCGCCGACAGTCAGTCTAAACTTCACCATTTTCAAGTTTTATAAGGATGCAATGTCCAAAACATTGAATTTTTTATTGTTGTATAAAATGTAAATCCGTTATTGGCCGTAAGATATGATAAGTAAGAATGATTTGATTTATATTAGGGACTGTGGATTTTGTGTCATACATAACATGAAATAAAAATTGCCAATCCTGAATGGGTTTGCTCCCCATACTCATTTGCCAGTAAACAGGGCTAGTCAACTATGGTCTTAATAAGCATGGTACTTTATCATCAGTATCACTAGATGATTATGAAAAAACTAGGTAAAAAGTCTTACCATATAATAGTAGTAGGATTGTTTGTGATGCTCTGTATCCTGATATTGTACGGCTCCTTCTGTCCGAAGAGCGCGGCCAGTTTCTCAACCACCTTCCGTTTGTTGTTCGCGTCGAATGCGAGCCGCGTGTACGGATACTCCATAGTCATTTGGAACTCGACTGTGGGCCGGATGGTCGGCGCTTTCACAACTTCGACGATCAAGCTGTCGTATGCACTCTTCTTGCTAGAGTCTTCAGCGATCTGGGAGGAGAAATGAAGAACACTTTTAATACGTGACGTTACTGCGTTTACCTTTTGTATTATTTTATATTTTTACCGCCCATTGTATGTTGTGCAATAAAGAGTTTATCTATAAATTTGAACACATTGATTTTTTTTATTTAATGATATGTATTTTAGTGCGAAGGTACTTAACATACGGGCCCTATATTTATACTTGCACTTTTCTGTTTTGTCTGAAATAAATGAATTATTATATTATATATATTGGTAGAATTTACCAGTTGATAGTTGACGCTGGCTTCGTCGCTAGGTCCCGGCAGGCCGAAGAACTCCTGGTTCTTGGCGTCAAACTGTAGCCAGTGTCCCGCGGGAATCTCCGTGCGGTCGCTGTAGCGGAGGGAAAGCGCCAGATTACGCGTGGCTCCGTCCTCTGGGTCGAAGAATGTGTCCTGCAGAAACAACGTATACATTCATATTTTAAACCGGGAATTGTCACGTGCAGTACTCTCGGTGAAAGCACCAAGTTTCGACTCATTCCGAGAGTCTTCCGTACTAAGTGCAGCGAGTAATTAAAGTTTGTATGAAAAAAAAAACAACGCGTACAAAGTCTCGGGACGAAAGATGGTCGACTTGGTTCCTAGTGATGGGCGAATAGGTCTCTGATGCCATATGGAAAGTACACCACCCACACTGAGCCCAGGCGACATTGTGCAGACGAGGCCGCCTGACGAGATTGCTCTAGACTCTACAGATGAGTTGAAACGTACCTCAGGCACTTTGTAAACGAACATGTGACCGACAGTGGCCGTGAGATGGTCGACTTGGTTCCTAGTGACAGGCGGGTATGTGTCCGGCGCTTTGGTCGCGGGTACGTCTTGAGCGCAGCGACCCACGCCACGCCACGAGACGCCACCCACGCTGAGCTCAGGCGACATGGCGCGGACGAGGCCGGCTGACGGGCTTCCATGCTCGGTTTCTGACTCCATGATCTGAAATGGTAGTAAGTAAATTAAGATATTTATTTTGTGTAGTGAACTATACTTTTCAATCCGTAATGAAGTAACGTAATGTTTGGATTGGCTTCTGACGTAACCTAAATGGTATCCTAGTGGGTCTGAGGTTATTCATCATGGGGATTATGGTCGTGAGCATGTTTTTTTTGTTATTAGTAAAAGTTATTTTTGTAAAAATTTTACCCATCGAGAAAACATACAAAAAGCCTCATTGCGATCCGATAAGCAGATCGATACTATAAATGGATCTCTAAGCGGCAGAAAACCTTAGTGTGGCTATTTTGAACGTGAAAATCCGGGCTCGTTCGTTCGTAACGTGCCACAACATTGTACAACATTGTCAATGTACTATTTATTTAAGCTGACATATTTGGTGTGCAATAAAGTGTTTTCTATCTATCTGCAAACAATCTGCAAACATAGTATGCAAACAATCTCACCTTCATCAACCTATTGATATCGTCCATGGGGCACGCAGGATCTTTTGGGAGCGTGTCATTTGTCCAAACAAACTCACAAAGGTCCCCTTTCTGCGTCGCGTTCAACACAGTCAGGTGGTCCATATCTGTATCCCGGAAGAGATTGACGATTCCTTCTAAAGCGCGGATCTGCCAGTCGATAGCGTTGTTGTAGTTTTTGAGGAGCTTGAACTGGAGGATGAACTGGAATTTGAAAATTTATCATGTTAGCTGTTGTTTACTGCTTGCGAAACGCGGGCATGTACGAAATGTATTTTGGGACAAGCTTCCGACTAACCCCTACTTGGTATAGGAAAATTCATATTGGAGGAGCCATATAGGATCCTCAAAGATCTACGCACAGAGTATGTATTTAAGGATTTCAATCATGGGGAATACAGTCGTACGCCGCTTCAGAAGATGAAAAAAAAATTAAAATATTTTTTTTTAAGCCGTCATTTAAAAAAACCTATACTCCGTTGGGCGTACTAATAAATCCTACTATTGACTATTGATTTATCAGGAACTATGACTACCGTGGCACCACAACTTCCAGACCCTGAACGAAACATTTGTCCCGCAGCGGGAATCGAACCCTCGAATCGACTCTCGCATCGCAGCCGGCTACTTTTCCGCAACACCATGGAGGTCGATTTTAACTAGTTAACTTTAAAGAGCTGGTTGCAGTTTCTTACCTGGTGGTTGATGGTGCGCCCGCTCTTGTGTTGTTGCACGGTGATGTCGAGGGGGCCGCGCGCCACGAGGCCTTCGCTGTCCTGGGCTTCCACTACGAAGTTCCAGCGAGACACGTGCGCTTCTAGCGGCCTGGAATCACACAATATATTCATATTCATACTAGCCTCTGCCCACGGCTTCGCCCGCGTGGTACCCGGATAAAAAGTAGCCTATGTTTTATTCTAATGTATAAGCTAAGCTATATTACTGTAAAGTTTCATCAAAATCCGTTTAGTAGTTTTTGCGTAAAAGAGTAACAAACATCTATCCTCACAAACTTTCACGTTTATAATAGTAGTAGGATAGGATAGTAGTAGTTTTTTTAAAGAAATATAATTTTTTTTAAATTCAAATCCCGCGGCGTTTTTCCATCGCTACCTGTGCTACTAGTGACTTTTGGCGATAAAACCCATCTAGGAAACCCATCTATAGATTGCACTATAACGCATTTTAATCAATCATAAGCTGTTTCGGAGATAGATCGTAGCAGACAAATCTGTAAAAAGTACAACCTAGTCGAATGAGATGCAGGAGGTTCGGGTTCGATTCCCACTGTTTTACAAATGTTTCCCGGTCAGAGTGCAGTGGTAACATGGTACTGGGTAGCTCCTAATATCTACAAAACAAACACGCTCTCCACTTTATACCCTATGGTGGACATCCTCTGATACAAACTCAGTAGTGCGTAGATCTTTGAGGATACCAAGTAGGGGTTAGTCAGTGGCACGTCCGTAAGGTCAAGACTTTGTATGCGACGACTGTTGGGTGTTATACATGTGTTATATTTATATTAATTACAAGAATGTACTAATTCAATAACAATGAGGTATGCTCACAATCCATAGACTTCACGTCCCGATGGTATGAACTGAATCCAAGAGTTCTTGCTGAGCGGCACATTTTCAGCTTCGTACATCGTGAAGGTCAGATTGCTGCCTTCCTCCGGATCCGTGAACAAGTCCGCTGGGATGATGTATCTGGAAGGAAATAATTTTAGGATTAATTTTATATTTTTATAAATTTATGGCCCGCCTGAGACGCAGAAGGTTGCAGGTTCGATTCCCGCTGCGGGACAAATGTTTGTACATTTAGCCAATGTTTGTCTCGGGTCTGGGTGGGTCTATATATAATATGTATGAATTTACAAAAAAAAAGTATATAAGTAAGTAGGTAGTTCCCATAATACAAGCTCTGCTTAGTTTGGGACTAGATGATGTTGTGCGAAAAATGTTTATTTTCAGCATGATTTATTTTATTATTATTACTACACGAAACGTCACAAAACTTGCGAACAACTTGTTGCATAAAACTTCTTAAGACATTGAAATTAAATGAAACATCACTTTATTGAGGTACAATGTAGGTACGTGGTCCTACAAATGGCGGTCTTATCGCTGACAGCGATCTCTTCCAGACATTGAGCACGGGCCTAAAGCTAGTCACAAAATGTCCTAAATACATGTCAAAACACATCCTAAGACATGTCACAATATCTATCTATAGATAGATTGCAAAACATATCAAAGAAATGTCACAGACAAGTCACAAAACGTCATAAAAAAATGCAAAAGAGCAGCGGTGGTCAAGGCAAAATCTACCCTGTTTTTCCGATCAATTGAATACTCATATTGAGTTTGCTTGGGTCACTTTGTGCAGAAAGGATCCCACATGTTCTGTTATAGAACAATAAATATCATAATTCAAAAGCATTCGACCAACAAACAACAAAGAAAAACAAACAGAACAGATGTTTGTAAAAAACAAACCGGTAAACTTTACAACTTTGTCTCTGTCAATAGGCGACGGTAACCGACTTTCATCTGGTGGACCGTATAGTTTGCCTCTGGTTTTTTTTTGGTGGGAATTTGATAGCTCATAATTATCAACAGCCTATAGAAATCAATTGCTAGATACAGGCCTCCCCAAACGCACTACCGCCCCAGTTTTCATTATGTACATAAAGCAAATGTTAATTACTTGTTTTATCTTGTGAATAAAGCATTTTCTATTTATCTATCATATAGATTGCCATGACGAACGAGCCTGGGCCGCCTCCATCCACAAATTTCCCGTAACCTTCAAGATGGCATCAGTCCTACATTGCATCGGCCGATTCAATTCCAGTTGCTATTCGAGAACCTTTCTTCCCCAGCCGTTCTTGGTTCTATCAGCTACTCGATGATTGAAAATCACAAAATGAATAGTTTACCTGAATGCTTTGCCAGCTATAATAGCTAGCTTCTTCATGTGATGTTTGAGAGTTGGCGGCTGGTTGATCGGCATTGCAAATGTTACAGTTTCCGTCGTCTGACCAATTATCGTGCTTCTCCCTTCAGTGGGACTCGTGTCCTGTAATATTTGAATGTTTAGGTAAAGTTCTGAATTTTGAATAGGATCAGAATTATTGCATCTAATCAGCATTAAAACTTTATTGAAATATCAGTATGTTTTGAAATCTGGTGCAAACAATGGCAATTAATTATTGTCGTCGTACCAGCCAAAACTAAATGGGACTGCTGAGTAAACTTTTAACATTAATTTCAAAATTTCATATATTTATATCATAAATTTTATACTTTAAAGCTTGGGATAATTTATAATTTGAAAATGTATTGTTAGAATTCCAAAAGTTTTTAAACCAATTAAATATGACCGGGAAATTATTTCGGTTAGTTATTAAAATCAATGAAACCGTGAAATCCATTCTAAACCAGTAAAATACTTACAATTTACACCCGATAGGAAAGTGCAGACTGAACTCAGTATTGTGTATTTACAGTAATGTTTTCTAATTGCAAACCACCCCCAGTTCAATCAATGAGTGTACTTACAATCTTATATCATAAATATACTTACAATCTTTACAAAAAGTCACGGCACGACATATAATCCGACTTTAGCGAAATAAGTGTTCTCATGAGCTACATCCAATCTTTTTGTCGAAGCTTATAGGCCTCCAAAGTGCCCTTCGTAATACGGAATCGCTCTGTTTTAAATGCTACTAAGAGTGTATTTAGATGGACCACACAGCTGCGAAATGACACTGGGCTTTGGTCGCGTGTGAACGGTCTCAAGCTGCCTGAAGTTCCAACTAGCGACCGCTTAATGCGATGTAGTTGCGTTTTTCCATAAACAACTAAACGGACTACCAAACTCGCGGGGTAGAAGTCCTACCTACGCTTCGAAGTGGCTGCAACGGGCTGCGTTTTGGTCGGTTTTGTCAACACGTTGGTTCGTCATGTAAACTTTGAAACTGTCATGGGTTAAAAACTGAATATTTACCATGATTTGATTTGTGATTTGCACGTCCATAGTTCCTCTCGTGATCATGGTACATGCAACTGTGCCAAAATATCGGGAAACATTCAAACTCGCAAATCATGGTAAATATCTCGTTTTCAGTAAAAATAGGTTGGTTCGTGTAAATGGAAATACGCGTTTTCATACGAATTCGTGCCTGACTACTTTCTTGGGGTGGTGTGGTTTTAATCTGCAACCACTCTGACCCTACGTCACCTACGTAGACCGATGTCGAAATCCAACGGACCTGTTTAGTGACCTCTTGGAACGTTGTCTCTGGTACGGGCGGTGTTGTCGGCGGAACGGTCTGTGGCACAGTGGGCGGTACAGTCGGCGGTATTGGAGTGGTCGTTGTCGAGGTTGACGTGGTCGTCGAGCTGGTGGTCGAAGGCTCGGTGATAATCTCGGTAGGCGCTGGTACAGGTGGTGACGTCACAGACCGTTCTGACGTCATCGCTGGAAGCTCGTTCGACGCGCGAATAACTACAGTCTGCTGAAAGTGCCATGCGGACGCTCACACGATGTTGTGATAGGACGTTGAGACAGCGAGAAATAGAATTTTGTGCGAAATATAGAAAGATATTGACAAAATATATTACAAATATACGCGAACGAAGCCTTTTTGTGAAACTCTGAATCCACTCATCTCAATATGAGTTATATATATAAAGAAATAGTTCTTTGCCCTTGGTCTGTGTTATTGTGTAGATATGGTCGAGACACAATAGATTTGTATTGTATCTGAAATACCAGCCGTCAAAAGCTTAAGCAATGTGAAGAACCAGTTACACAAAGAGTGAGAGGGAGATAATTAAAATTGTGTGACACACATTTACATCGTGTGAATTTAAATCATAGAACATTGAAGAGAATATTTATGTCAAAAACACAAAATATATTTTATCACTTATTTTAATACTTGATTTGTTAAAAGCTCTCACCTTTGAACAGGATCAATTTTTTACTGCATTTGGCTCCAAACTTTTTTAAATGCAATATCAAAGCAATGTCTTTGGCAATGTTTATATTTTATCGAGATAATTCAAATGTTTTTTTTTTTAAGTTACTTCGTTGTCCAAACGTCCACAGATTAGTGTGATATTAACATTAAAACACCGGAAATGGTCATAAGAATTAAGATGCACATTCATAGAACTAATCTAAGCCCATGTTATTTCAACACCACTCTGAAATTAGTCTACCAAAGTGTTGTATTAGTGAAGTGACTTTACACTCGGACACACTTATTTGTGTTTGCGGTAGAAATGGAAAATATAAACTACAGCATTAGATAAATCTGAAACTTTGACAAGGTTTTGTATTGTTACTTAGTCTGTCTCATTGATTGATAGCTATTTCAATAGCGATATATTTAGCCGGAAATTTAGGATATTAATGTATCACCTCTCAAAGGTAATTTTTATTTATTTAACTTTGTTGTATACATAGGTAGATATAGGATTCGGTTGTCTTTAATTCGTTTGCAGCAAGACTAATGGCCTTTGTATATCTATCAATTTCATACATTTGTACAAGAGAGTAAAGATAAGGAGATATTCTATGGATGTATTGAAATAACTACTTGTCGAAGAGTCATAATCATTTAACCATACTGTATCAGGATTGATAAGCTATGTCCACACCTGTGCATTTTCTTGCGTCTTTAACTTGCGTCTAGAGCATGCCTTGTTGAAGTCCTAAGACGGAGCGTCATGCGCTTTCGTTCAACTAGTTGAGGCATGCGCTATACAAAAAGACGCAAGTAAGATGAAAGAGCACAGGTGTAGATATAACTATAAAGAGACACCGCAATCACATAAGCATGTTATTAATGTAAAATGGAATACATACCGTATCTGGTTCAGTAGTGGTAGTCGGTTCTGCAGATAGGAACACAGATTCGTCCAGTACCCTCGGCTTGACTGACCCTGGTACTATAGACACGTTATAGTTTGCCGTTTCTGATGCCGATTCCGAGTATGGCGTGATCTTCACTTTGTCCTGCAGAGAGAATAAATGGTTGAATGTTGGACTGTAAGGGTGTAATATGGAATGTAAAACTGTGTGCTATAATCATGCAGGTAGTTTTAATTGGGTGCTTATTAGCACAGTTTTATTGTGGAATTTCTTCTGCTTTGTTTGAGTTATTTACACAGTAATTTATTTGTAGTGCGAGACCGGTCTCCGGAAAGTTTCCGGAACGGGTTTTTATAAAAATTCTCATAAAAAAAAGTCATGCCGAATAGACCAAGACGATTACATGCTCATTCCAAACGTTAAATACATTTTATAGTAAGTTTTAAGAAATTAAATATATACTGTTCAATTATTTAGCTCATACCAAAATAAACCTACGAAAAACACCCGCTACAATCTTAATTAAAAAAAAAAACTAAAAATATCATTCACCTACATCTAGGATAAGCATATCAAAAAACAAGTACATAATAATGTTTTACTGTATTTCAGACACTACTTGAAATACAGCGTTACAGTAAATAGTTTTGGCGTTAGTTTTTTCTAGTTTCCTTGCGTCCATGTCAAGCACACAACGATATCAATGTGATCATGAAAGAACACAAATTAGTTGCCAGTCAATTATCACATCAATAGACAACCAAGTGGTAATAACAGAGCTATAGCAGGATAAAATAATGTACATGTTTGACCCAACAAACATAAACTCATTACACAAAAATCTGGGTCGTAACGGCGACGCTTGATGACGCACCGCGAATTTCTGCGAAGTTATTCATTTGATATGAGTGCCCCAGACTATAAGATGGTTTATAGCTGTAAGAAATGGCATGGGTTGCCGCTGTATTTCAAAAAGCGTGTCTACTTCTAGGCGCTTGCATCTTTAACTTGCCTCTTTTAACTTTCAAATTCATCTGGAATCTAGGGCATGCATTGTTAAATTAACCCCGACTCACGCCATTTTTTTATTACACATGTAGCTGCGGACCACGTTGCCCTGCGTAAAATGTTCTTATAACTTTGTCAAATAAAAGGCGCTAAGGCTACACGCACCAGAGGCAAGTTGAAAGGGAAAGCACCCAGATGTGGTCATACCTACCATCTACCATACATGCTACATACACGCATGCCAAGCTAGAGCGGGGTACGACAAACCTCCGTGGTATACGAATAAGTCGTCGACTCTGCTTCCTCAGCGGTAGTTATTTCCTCAGTGGTCGGGGAGAGGGTGGGGCTAGGTATAGGTAACTCAGGGATCGTGATCGGGGGGAGTGTAGGGGTTGTTGTCTCAGCGGGCTCGGTCTGAAAGTTGTCGGAGGTGGTTGGCGCGCTGGTCTCCCCGTGGTGGTGACGGTGAGGGTGCGAGGTTTGTGTCGTGGGGGGGTCCACCTGGCAGCGCGCCGCGTCCAAATAAGGTTAGTACGCCGGTCCGATCACCAGAGCAGTGTGTGTGGATATAGCGTGAGCGGTGTGGAAGCGCCTTTAGCTGCATTGTTCTTATAAAATGCACGACAATTTCTAACCGTTTGATTGTAAAGTTTTAAAAAACCAGCGCCGCCCGATGTAGCGAAGTCCCATAGAGGAAGGGGGACATATTGAACATATTATCATAGCAGCCTAACCATTCGCTATAACTATTAGTACCTGTAGCATACAGGTAATACGAGGTATAATCGGCCAGCGGAAAAGTTTGATGCCGCTTACACAGAACTAATTTGGCCCCATACACAACGCAAAACATTTTTCGTCTTGAGTTTAACCGCTTGAGGGTTACCGCACCCAAAAACCTTTTATTTAACCTTACAATGTCAAATAAAAGATATTTGTGTTACAATTAATATGCTCTCACTAAAATATGTGGCTAAAGTGTTACCTTTAAAATTATTGTTTCTGCCTAAAACTGAGTAGGTAGATATTATATGTATAGTATGATAAAAAAACACCTACCAACCTATTTATTAGCAAGTCAATTTGAGAATATCCCTAACAATATATATTTTCATAATATTATAATCGGTCACTCGAACACCGCCGTCTTTTGATTCCATTTCATCCTGTCCCAAAGTTGTCTGGAAGGTTGTCTTGTCGCTTTAGCAACAAGACCGTCCATTGCACCTTGTTTAAGAATTCCTGTGTTTTTTTTATATATCGGTGTGCAATAAAGAGTTTATATATCTATATTTTGTCACTAAAGACAATTAATGGCTGCTGGTAAGAAGGGGGATTATAACGGAAAGGTGGATTAACTTATCTTAGATTTCTTAGTGTCTAAAGGCACTTCCACGGTACACTCGCATGCATGATTATGCTTCGCGTCATGTGTTAATTATCCTTGTTATTTACGCAAACCTATCCACGCAAGCAACATCATGTCATAATAACCACACACAAAGCTCGAATTGTTAAAACCATATGAAGATTTCATGAATTTTGAATGTTGGGCGTCTTTGTACCTTGTACTATAGATAGAGGATACTTATGTTCATTCGGCATTCCATGCTTTCCCATCGATACTGCTATGATTATGCATATGTGGGGTGACAGAAAGTGCAGGTAAGCATTCCGATATCCGTGGGATGGCTAAGTTTCAGTTAGTCATTGGAAGATTTTAGACCATTATTTTTATTTACATTAAGTTAAATCTATCAAAAAACTTTCGTTCTTATAAGAGATAATAACAGCGTGTTGATAATTAGTTTTAAAACGTTGCTAAAATTGAAAGATGCATAAAATGTGTCAAAATTGTATCATCATCTCTATATGATTCATAGATTTCTTAATGCGTTGTAGGTCTATGGAGAGAAATATACGAATAAATAATGTATAAAAACAACAATTTAATCTTCTAATGACTAGCCCAATGATGCAATCTAGGTACGAAACATAAAATGATTGACAGTCCCATACAAAGATAAATGAGAATACATTTATAAATAGACGTCACTTAAGTGCGGATAGAAGATGACGAATGATCTGACGATGTAGTGTAATTAAATTAGTGATTGAAACCACAAAGTTCGGTTATTATCACACATTCACACACTCCTAACACGCGCACAAATTCAAGTGTGCTACCATTGACACTCGATTCTAATCGCAATTCGGGATTAGGATCGAATTCGTGCAATTTGGTACTCTTGAAGGCAATACCAGCGCACGATTGGAATTAGTATTTGGTAGAATTCTATGGAACTAAATGAAATCGACAATGCTATATATTGGTATTTATTTTAACGGGATTCTGACGTTGACATTCGAGATTGGAGAAGAGTTTGCGACAGAAATGTCAAGGACAGGAAAATAAAAAAAAATAAAGAAACTGTATTGGATTAGGATTGAATTGAGATTGTATCGAGTGTCAAGGGTAGCCCCCCAGAAGTGAATTAACATGAAACATTATGATTATGCCTTGGTTACGAGTATAATGAACAAACACACACTCCCATACATATAGTCATGAAATACCAACGTCTAATATTATTTCAAGGTCGAATAAAAAATTCTGCGAAGACAATGCACCTAGCTGTTTTGTTATCTCTGAAGGTCACAGGTTCGTTTCCTAAATCGGTACTAATTTGTATTCAAACTGTGCGTGCTATCCTATAATACTGTCTGAAATTTCAGAAACAGAACAGATAACGCTATTCAGAGGCTATAACGCTGTTCATCAATAGGCAATAAGCTGTTCCTTTGAAGCGAATATCATGAACTAGCTTTCGTTGGTTTTAGTCGCTTGTTACCGGATAAAAGTAGCCCTATGCGGTATTCCATAGAGAACATTCATATAGTAATATAGGTTAATTTCACGTTCCGTATACTGTCCGTTTTTAATATCCATCATTATTCTATTTCAAGTTAGCTTTTGAAGTACCCAATCACAACAAAAAGCTTAAGATAAGTCTAAGAGTAGAGAGTGAATTGCGCGAGTCGCGAGAAATCCGGGTAAATTAACATAGATATAAAACCTTAAAGCCATTGTAAGGTCTAAGAGCACCCTCCAACCTCCCATGGTCTATCTGACAGGACCGAAACTCCGAGAGATGCGCATACGTCCACATACGCATCCCTCTAAGGTCTAAGAGCGGAGATTGAATTGCTCGAGCACTCACCGCGTCCGGTCCACTGCCGACGTCATTGTGCGTGTAGTCGTCGTCCTCGTTGTCGTCGTAGCCGCTGTAGTCGGCCATGTCGTCTTCTTCCGCGTCGTAGTCCGCGTCGTAGATGGCGCCACCAGAGCCTTCCATCGGCGACTGTGCAACATAAAATCTGTATAGAGTCGCTATTACGCTGTCAACAGCTGTTAAGAACGAAAATCTTCGATATAGCTCTTAGAATAGACAACCTTGTTTCTTGTCATTATTTTATGGCTAGTCCACGGAAGAACAAGCAGTAGGTGAAATTGACGTTTCAAATTGATCCTTGTGATTTTAATTAATTAATTAATTTTGATAGACAACCGCTTACCAACAGATGGGCCCTACGTTTGTTTGCCACTAGTTGAATACTAGTCTTATATTTCTGCAATTTCACCTATATTACACAAACCGAAACACAGCAAAGCGAGCGTTACTGCTAGCGGCTTAAATTGATACGGTGTTAATACTTCCAAGGACGTATTCTGACACAAACAAGCTCCACTCTACTTATTTGTAAGTTCGTGGCATGTCCGTGCGTCAACCGAGGTGCTGAAACTCAGTGCTGCGTTTATATGCTACATATGACTATAGCATTATGCTGAGCACGGTCCCTTTTTGACAGTACTATACACATCAATTTAATAAGTAAAAAATAATTGTTGCCTCATGAGTTATAGGTTACTTATTTAAAAAGTAGCTGTGTATAGTTAAGGTCAAAATAAACTTTTACTTAACTCTCAATTTTGCCACAATTTTCTTACCTGACGTTTGATCCTAGGCGTCGGTTTGACGTTGACCAATCGCCACCCAATGACAGGCAGTCTCAGTATATGAGCTAGAGTACCATCGCGAGATTGTTCTCTCAATCCCGCTACGAGAACTTTATGCTGGCTCCATAGTCTGTTGCCGCACCCAACCTGAAAACAAAGGATATTTTTGTTTTTTCAAAGTATTTACCCGACCGACATGCTCCTGCTCCGGTAAGATAACATCGAAAATATATATATTTTAAAAGATAATAGAACCCTATTATGTCTGAGAGTTGAACTCCATCTTTGTCGTATGGGGCACCGATATTTAATCAAATAAATCCCATATATGTTAAAATAGAAAAAGTATCATGCTAGTCTTCTCATTTCTGCGCTAATTAAATCCAATTATTTTCCACCGCCTTCACAATATCATCCGACCACTGATCAATATCTGACTGGTGGTCTGCCTCGTGATCTATGAACCTCACGTGGCTGCTGCCACTGCCTTGTTCACTGCCTTCGTCCATCTGTCGACTTCCCGCCTTGCCAAGTGTTCTGCCCATACTCACTTTAGTTCTTCGTCGAATCTCAACGTTGGGTGTTCGGTCAATCAGTAAGATGCTTAACATGGCGCACTTCATATTAAACTGAGCAACTTTACATTTGTGCACGTGCTCGTGCGTAGCCAAGTGTACACTTACATTCAAATAAATGGCAGTAGTGGCGTCGCCGTGCTTCCGTTGCGAGGAACCAGCCCCGCTCAGGATGGTATCGGCGTGCGTAGAATCAGTCTTGTAAGGCTCCATCCAGAACTCGTCCTGAAATCACAGAAATACTTCATTTTGGAAGAATGGACGGATGGAAGAGTTAACTAAATTCAAAGGTTGCCTGGAATTGATTATTTTTTTGTGGCCAATTGTATCTTTTCTTTAAATCACAGAAATACTTCATTTTAGAAGAATGGACGGATGGAAGGGTTAACTTTAAATCCAAAGGTTGCCTGGGATTGATCATTTTTTGGGGCCAATTGATCTTTAATTTAAAACGTATTTTCTTTTGTGTTTCGGTCCATCAATTGAAGAATTATCCCCTTCTTTAGACAAAATACATATAGGACATGTACAAAGGCGAGCTTAACCCTAACAATAGTTTTCTTCCAGCAAACCTTTAAGAATAGGGACAAATAGATATTGAAGAATTGATAAAAAGTAGGTAATTATATTTTTTGAAAATTCACTTCTAAACAGAGTCGCTATGGCCGACTTATTGATCTGGCGATTTTTGACAGCAATGCGTATACTTCAGTCATCCCGTGACCACGGCTGTTCCAATACAGTCGAAACGTCGGGAATATAATAAAAAAGGTAAACGCGATAAAGACCCGTTAAACTTATAATTATATTATCTAATCGCGAAAGTTTGAAAAGTACTATTTTTGTATCGAAATACTTCCACGAAAGCAGTCGTGGTCGTTTCGCTTGTAGATAATATTAGAAACCGAATGCTTACCCCATCAAGGGCCATGAAGTTAGAGAGCTGCATCAGCGCCCGTATCCGCTGTCGCGGTGCGATCCTATTGAACGATCCATCGATAAGGATCACTAGGACCAGCCTTTTGTCATTACCAATGCAACTTCCGTACTTGGAGTGCGGCTTCTCATGAGATTTCTTCACCTGCAAAAGAAAATGTATGGTCAACGATTATCTACTTTATAGTTTAATATCTTTTTGGTCAAATCGAGTTGCATTTTTGTCCGAACCAAAATGGAAGGGTTTGCTAAAATTCCACTCCTTGAGTGCAGCGGGAAGAACAAGGTTGTATGGAAATATTTGAATAGAACAAAGAAGTAGGGCGTCATAAAAAAAAACGGTTTTGCAAGTTCACAAGTTGTCGAACTTTAGTTTGTTGGGCTTGATTTTAGTAATTCTGAGAGCTTTTACTTGATGTACAAATAAACCAGTTTAATGTCACTTTGTAACATGCCCGGCCTTGAACTTATGCCTCGTTTACATGAAGCCAGACAGACGGCGAGCTGATAACTTACGCGCGCTACTTACCAGCTTTATGTCTGGCTTGATGTAGAATTGAATACCAAGTAATGCTGGTTGCAAAACCCGCTGGCGCCAACAAAGTTCATAGCCATCGTGATAGTATGAGAACCTAGTGGGGAGTCTCACCTCAACTGTAAAAGAGTCGGTGGCGGTAAGGCCCTGCGTGTTTCCGTGTGCAGTAACAGTGAACGTATGAGCACCAAGGTCCTGCTTCTGTGGCACGCCGCTGATGAGGCCGTGCTTCGAGTCCACGGCCAGCCAGCTCGGCGTTCGACGGCCGTCTTCGCTTCGGACCTACAAGGACATACATACAACATTATATCTATACCACCACTGCTCGTTACTGCCATGAACATGAGAAAATAAAAATAGGTGTTCGAAAGCGTACATGTAAATGAAAAAGAAAGACTAGGGGCGTCACGTCTTTGGTCGCCAATGTCCAATAGTGTCCAATTGTGCGAGAGAGACCGCCTACTCATACTCGTCTTTCTCGTTAACAAACTATAGGTGGTTTGTTTTTCCACATAGCCTGAACTCCGCACTGTGCACAAAGAAGTTACGCTGTGGAATGATGCGGCAATAAAGTTGGCAGTGGGTACAACATTCAGCATAACTGTACAAGCCAGTCGATAACTTTAAGAAAGGGTCAGCAAGTAGACCACCCTCTCGGGCATGCAGGAAGTTCTCAAATTCAAGGCACAAGTTCTCAAGTATTTGGTTAGAAGAGACACGTTACGCACACATTCAGTTGTTTTAGTGACATCCATAGGATAATAAATGATCGTACTACTTACTTTGCTTACCTTATAAGCTACCACTTTTCCGGAGAACGCTTCTTTGGGGATTTCCATACGGAACAGATGTCCCACGTAGGCCGACGTGTCGGGAACACCCCACAACCTTCTTAGGCCATTCTTTGTTATTTCTGAATGATTCGCTGTCAGCTCCACCTGGTAAAAACATTGCTCATCAGCCTTTACACCCCATTGATAAAATGAGAAAACTCTTGAAACATATCCTACTCTCGAACGATATGTAACCTAAACTGTGGCTGTTGAAATATCCTTTACGATGATCGTGAAGGTTGCATGTAAATGGAAGTGAAGGAAGTCGGCGTAACGTGATTGTTGGACCATAAGAAAAAATAATCTTGATATTTAAATTTGGTAGTTTATCTACAAAGTTAGACCATGGAGTACCAATCACTCGGCGTTGTGGTATTCATTGGGGCAGTGAAATATTCAAGAGTAATAGTTCGTTCAGCTAGTGATGATGACCCTTTAAAACATGACTTTTCGAGGATGGTCTATTAAATCGTTAATCGAAAGCACCATTTTGTAGAAAATTCGCTTCAGGGTATGGATTGTTCCAAGCCTTAAGACATTTCGTTCCCAGGACTTGCCGGTTTCACCATTACGTACGAGCAAAAGATAAATGCGCTCATAAGACAAGATTCATTGGTACACGCCTCCTTTGATTTTGAAGGCGGGAGGATTATCACTCACATTTTTGTACCATCACAAAATCCATATTCATTTCAATTAAGGATGTAATAACGCAAATGTTCTTGGGAAACTATTTGTTCTCGTCGGATGGAAGAGCGGAAACGGTGGCGCTGTGACACACATTAGTATTCAGGAACGTGTCGCGATTTATACGTCATGGTGCAAATGATTTAGTAGCAGGAAGTTCAGTGACCTGAAGCTCCTCATCCATCATAGTCTTATTCAATGCTGAGGCTAAGCCTACTCATGTAACTGACAAACTGAGAGCTCCACGCTGGCTCGTGGAGTGATATTTCTAGATGTCCTTTATCATATCTTATTCTTTGACCTATCACTGTTCCCTCTTCGATAATGAATTTTAATCGAATGGGACCTTGTAGACGTCGAATGGGCGAAGCTGTGGTTCTGACTTAGTTTTGAGCAAGTAAGTGTCGTTTTTGAGTGGAGACTGTATCTTAGAAATGAGCATACTAGCACATCCAAACGATGTCAGGTTAATGAGAAAAGTTAAAAAATCTGGTTGAATAACGCGGAATGCTTTAGTCAAACCTCTTTGTTGATGATTATGATGAAATTTTACTGACCTGAAACTCCTCACTGTTGTCGAATGCGAAGTCGTCGTCGTGCCGGCTGAGTGCTAGCGGACACATCAGCAGCACCGCGCACGCTATGTACCGCGCGCGTCCCATCTTGGACGATCGCCTTCACTCCGCTTCTCATAAAACCATAATGGGCATCTGTTGACAATAGACGTAAATAAACTACTTTGTTTGGTAAACATGTTCAGAAACTTTGGGCGTGAAAGGGCTCAAACTTCAACATTGTAGCAACTGTTTAAAATGTATTGACATCACGTTTTACCGATAGCTCCAGAAGCCATCATAGGATAGTATTCTGAATTAATGGTGTGGAAACGTTTATGGAGTTACAAGGATAACTGAGCTCGTTAAACTACGGTTCCAGAAATGAATGTATATTTTGAGCTGTGAATATAGCCCATAAAATATTAAGACTGCAATTCAAACGATTAAAAGCGTTTACTTAACCAAGTTGAAAATATTCAGGCTCTTTACGACTAAATGGAAAACAATTTCGAGATGTAGCCCATCAAATTATTAAGCGAACCACTCTCGAAGGCAATCTTTTTCATTTAACAAAAGGATCGGACGTTTGATTTAGGTATATGTCGCTAAGCTCCGGATTTCGTTTAAAATATAAACGAATTCGAGGATCTGGAACAAATGAGTGGGTAATAAAGTAAAAGAAGGGGAGGGCAAACGGAAACGACTCGGGTACTGTTACACAGTTAGAGGCGCGTGTTGGTGCATAATGATTGGACGCAAATAGAATGAGCTTTGAGCTCCCGCCTTGCTTAGCATGCTGTCGCGAAACCACTTCAGGGAATACTTTTATATTCCTTTTAGTAATAATGCGGCGTGTCTGCTCGCACGAACACTTGAATGGCATCAACGGCAATGTCGGTGAGGAATTTAATTTCAGTCTAAATATAGGCGCTTTTACGACCTAAGCGCAAGCTTATGGCTTTCGGAGCTACGACGAAGTAAACAAAAAGGTAATAATTCATTAATAAATACAAAACTTTGACTTATGAAGGTAACAGCCAGTACGGTCTTAAACTGTGTGACCTAGACAGAGACTTGGTCCTAAAACCAAAATTCGAAGACATTTTGGTTCTAGGACATGACGTTTTGACACGTACATGGAAAGAGTTTTTTCGAGGTGCAGAAAACTTAATCGGTCACTTACTAGTGACCTGTTCCAAAAAAAAACATGGAGGAAGTCTTTGCCAAGAAGCATGGTGTACTGAGATAGATACTCTAAAATAACACTTAATTGAGAATCAGTCCAGAATTTCAAGAAATAATAATAAACCTTTTAAGGGCCAACATACTTCAACCAGGTCAGGTAAGTGGCCTAACAAACGAACAAGTTGAAAGAACCAAGAGTCACAAGACGCACATACATTAATGCGCGCATACATTTTTCGAGTGGAAAAATCCATAGATGCACGACCGGGTTCGAACCCCCGATCGAATCAGAAGTCAGTGTATTAGCCAACACGGCTCACGATAAACATTTCTGTACTTCAGAGGGCACGTTAAGCTGACGGTTCCGTCTATCCAGTCAATACAACTTTGGAGAGCTTATGAAACCATAAAAAACGTATGCATAAATATAATCTTAGCAAAACAGATAATAATATCAGCTAATATCACACAAAATGAAAATCAATAACGTAAGAATCACATAGTTTTTCCACATAATAGACAAGAATTCGGAATTGGTATAGAAAACAGTTTATATCATGTGTTTCAGGGAACAGGCACGTATTCATAATTAAAGATAAAAGGTGCTCGTTAAGAATAATTTACGTAATTCCTTAAATTCGGGACATTATGGCCACTCCAATTATTTTGAAGACGTGAAACGCCTCGGGACGTGCTTTCCACAGTCAAGTCTTTCTGCTTGCCTGCTGTATATTTCTCTTCCTCACATACAATGAAAGTAACTTATGAACTGCCAGTTTGTCGCACTTTCTTTGTTAAACTAGTTTGTAAACAGTTAAATTTATTTTTAATTATTGTTATGTATATTATGTTACATTATATACATTTACTAATCTGTAAGCAGACATCCGTGATTACACTGAGTGTTTGGTTCCAACGGAAGATCAGCGTTGTGTTGCCAGTTGACACAACAAATGCTGAGTTGGACGCCAATTTGCGTCGTTGCATATTTTTAGGTATCGGGAGGCACATAAATAGTTTTATTGTTAGTATTTAGGTATTGTTTGTGTAAATCCAGCGTGTGTTTTGTGTGTTTGTTTTATATTGTGCAACGTTTGCAAAGAAATGTTTTTTCTTTCTGTGTATTTTTTTTTATTAACTAGCACTAAAGCTACACAAAGTTTAATGAAAGCTTATGCTGAGTCCTATCCCATATTACCTTTGAGAGCGTTGGAGAATTAAAGAAGATGTAGTATAGTAAAGAAGTGTGTAGAGAAAGGTATGCTAAAGTGTTTTGGACATGTAGAAACGATGGACGAAAGGAGATTGACGAAACATGTATATAAGGCAAGCGTGAGTGGGACTATTGGAAGGGATGCACCTCGGCAAACGTACTCTGACCAATTGGAGACGTTCTGAAGAAAGGTCAGGTTAAGAGTACCATATATAGGCGAGCTTTCATGAAGGTTGTGATGAGAGTGAATGAAGCAAAAGAGATATGTATATGATATTAGGTTGGGGAAAAAGTTTCTTCGCATTTTTTAAGAAAATTCAAAACATTTTTTAATATAGTTTATTTACATTTAACTAAAGTATGTAGGTACCATTTTGTTCGATAACTTTTTGCCATTTTGTAGGCAGGGACATGATCCCATTGCTATAAAAACTTTGGGGCTTCTGTTCAAAATACCGCGACAAGTGGTTTTGGCAGTCCTCTCGTGATGTTAACCTGACACTGCCTAAAGAATTCTGAAGAGACCGAAACAGGTGGAAATCTGAAGGTGCAAGGTCAGGACTATACGGCGGATGCATTAACACATCCCAGCCAAACTCTCTTAATTTTTGCTGAGTGGCTAAAGATGTGTGAGGTCTAGCGTTATCATGATGAAAAACCACACCCCTTCTGTTGATTAACTCCGGCCGCTTTCTCTCAACTTCTTGTTTTAATCTCATCAGTTGTTCGCAGTAGAGTTCAGAATCGATGGTCCTGCCTGGTGGTAACAGCTCATAATGAATAATGCCCTTCCAATCCCACCACACACACAGCATCACCTTGTTGCGAGTTAACCCGGGTTTCGCCACAGTCTGTGAAGCCTGACCGGCCTTTGACCACGACCTTTTTCGCACGTTCTTGTCGTACGTGATCCACTTTTCATCACCAGTTATCAGCTTCTTCAAAAATGGTTCGGTTTCATTACGTCGTAATAAAGAATCACAAATGAGAACACGGTTCATTAGGTTTCTTTCAGTGAGCTCGTGAGGTACCCAAATATCGAGCTTTTTTGTGTACCCAGTTTTTTTCAAATGCGCCAAAACTGTTTTGTGGTCAATTCCCAGTTCTTCAGCTACGTCGTAACTACTGATATGCCGATCTTGCTCCACTTTTTCAAAAATGGCATCCATTTTATCCGTAATAGGGCGACCAGAGCGACGTGCATCTTTGACATCAAAATTTCCGGATTGAAAACGCTTAAACCAAATTTGTGCTACTCTCACAGACACTGCACTAGGTCCATAAACATCGCAAATTTTTTTCGCGGCTTGCGTTGCATTTTTACCTTTTTTGTAGTAAAATTTTAAAATGTATCGAATTTCTTCATTAGATTCACTCATCTTGACAGTACGAAAAACAAATAAAAATCACACATTTTCCTAATTTGAATTTGGAATTATCTTCTTTAAAATTTAAACTTTTAATGATACCAAAACCAGCCAGATACAAATAGTATAGCCAAAGAGATTTTATTACAAGTTCATACATACAATAATGCGAAAAGACTTTTTCCCCAACCTAATATGAATTACACATTCTATATAGTTACATGATATACTTAATTAATAAATACCTAAAACGACTGTCTTCCCCATGCATCTTCAGATACATACTCAGTGAGTAGATCTTTGAGGATACCAAGTAGGGGGTAGTCAGAGGCACGTCCAAACATTACACTTGGTACATGCCCACGGCAGCCCATCGCCATTACCTAGTTGCAAATAAATGTTATATCTATCTAAAGCGGAAAGCATTTTGTGAATACGGCTGGTCAGATTTTTTTGGACCAGAGTGCTCCTCCGCAAATCGACAGTTAATATTGATTACAAATTGGAATAGAAAACATGATGCAGGTAGCCAATTTGTTGGTAATTCAATCGAGCGTCAACGCAGTACAGGAGGGGTTGACTGTGAGAAACTCAAGACGGCGATGACTCTACACTGTAGATATTATTTTACACTGTGGAGTCTACAGTGAAAATTATTGTGTAGATCCACCATAATATTTTCTTCTTCACATTTTATTTGATGGTATGCATGCTGTAAGTTTCAGCAACAACATTGTTAGATTGCACCCTCTCAGTTTTATTTATCTTGACTATTGTGAAAAAAAACAACGCTTCGCCATGCATACGAGCAGATTCTCTTATTAGCTAAGTATCATTTATATTTGACTTGACTCTGCCCACGGCTTTGCCCGCGTGGTGATTAGATAAAAAGAAAGTAGCCTGTGTTATTAGGCAACGAATTAATTAATAGGTAACGAACTATGCTTGCCCAAAATGTTATTTGAATCGGTTCAGCCGTTATTAAGATTTTTAGCAACATACATCCAAATTTTCGCATTTATAATATTAATAGGATAAGGTTTCTATTTACACGGACCCGCATTATCTATTTCTAAATCTTGTTAAAAGGACAAAAATCATAGTCACACGTTTTGTTTTATATAATATATGTGTAAGCTTTTCATCCCTGTATCGTGACGATTTTACACAAAAATAAAATGCTTATATCTAAAATAACACCCACCCCAAAATAAATGCCTATAGACATAAAACCGCGACGCAAGAACTTCATAAAATATAGACCTGGGGAGCGTTGCTGTAAAATTCTCTGAATAACTGACCACCAGAGTGGATACACTATAAACTGACGGATATTAACTTTGTGGAAATAATATAAATTGTTTGCGACTATGCGGTGAATACTTCACATGAGAATAAAGCCAAAAGTATGGCTGAGAGCTTCCTAAAATATATAAGTTCTATAGCTAGTTTTGTGTTAGAAGCAGCCACTCCGACTTACCCTTGATTTTGCAAGGGGATCGAGTAAGAGGGTTACCACAATGGATATCTCCCCCGACATAATCTCATCTATAGACTGATATAGCGACCTACCTACATGTTGTGGTGAATGATTATTATTATTGGTGAAACTCGCAAACTTGCGTATACAACGTATTGTTGACTGATAAATTATTAGATCGCAAGCGACCTCGGAGAAATTATACTGCGATATTCTCTCAAAGATTGCAAAACGTTGAACAGCACAATTTGTTTTAAAAATATTTACTTTAATTAAGCATTTTTCTGCGCAATATTGAAGGAATGTTTCATTAGGATAGGGGCTATGGGAGCTTCTTGTGCTTAATATAAAAACTGTTTCGGCTGATATTTTAATCAAACAAAGTAGAGCCACGGTAAGTTATTCAAGACTTGAAAGTATTTTCCTGTTAAAAACACAGAAAATAAAAATATAAATTAGATTTAAAACGGTTAGGATTTGTGTAGAAACTCCACGCGGCCGAAGGCGCTAGCGTTCTCCTTATACTATATAGTTTAGAATAAGAAAAACAGATGAAAGAACACCGCGTACTGGCGACTGGGGAGAGTTGTAATCGAAAAGTGCTCAAAGAACCCCGATTGGGGTGCGAACATAATCTATTAAAATATATTCAGAAGACGTCTGTATTTGACTCAGCTGTTTATTTGGCAGACAGATTGTAGATACCATTGTTTAGGGTTTTGAAAGAAAGTTTGAAGGAAACTAGGTGCACCCTAATCTTTTCAATACACTGGTAGGTTGAAAGACAACCTCTGATCTGTCAGCCAGGGTAATCAAGATAGAGACAGTGACACAAAAGAAAGGTTTTCTATGTTAAAACACGAAAAATGAGCGCTGTCATTTCAAGAAACAGTGGTATTGTATTTATTACTATTATATATTTTCCGAAATGTCAGCAAACATGCTACGCAGGGAACGGCACATTACGCGTCGCATATTTAGGTCAGCCGGTATACGGCAATCAGTCCGTAATAACCTAACTCCACAGAACAAAATAGTCCACAGTATCTGATTCTATCCTGAATAGTTCTTTGCGTGTTCAATACAATAAAAAAAGCTTTCGAAGTAAATTATTGTACGACAGGTGCCTCATGTTGCCATCAACATTTTGCATTGCAAAACGGGTCTTCTGTTATAACTTGGGACATAGCTAGGCATCGCGCGACATAACCGGTTAGTACAACCCCGTCTCTTGCGATGTGGCGCGATATTTGAGTATGCGCACTAATGGGAAACAAGTTGCTCAAAGTTGCCTCGTGTCTTCATGTTAGAATATGTACAAGTAGACTTCACGTTGCTGGATATTTCTAGCAAAAATCTGCTGTAAGAAATGACAATAAATTACAATTTAACATGATGACAAAAAGGAAGTGAAAATGGTGTATAACCCATGATGAGTCCCTGACAGAGATTTCTTCCAAAGAATCCACAATTCGAAACTCAAGAGATAGTCATGATACAGTAACATCCTATAATCCGAAGCTCTTTTCATGAACTGTTTCTCATTCAAAACTTACTTAATACACATTTCGCTTTAAATAAAAGCTACGGAGAATCCAATTCGAAAGAGATTTCCGAGAGTCGGTTAAAGACGAACGCCTCCCGAAATCCTTTTGAAAGCTGCGGTTCGAAGATATATTTTTTACATTCGGTGGAATGGATTCGAGAGGAATTGATCTATAAGCCTGCTTGGGAGTAAATTGAAGTGGCCACGTTGTTTTTTTTACCTGATTGAAGTTACTGTACTTTTTACAAAAGATGGTAGCATTTTATCTGCGGGTGGATCATCTCACATTGGATGTGACTCTAGAACATTCAACGTGGCACTAATTGGCGAGGCTTATGCCCAGCAGTGGACTTCTATGTTTTAATGATGATGATAGTATAGTACAATCAATGTCAGCTAATAATAAATAAATAAATAGACTTACATACACTAACATAGTCCTGACAAGACACTAGGAATCCCTGTAATAATCAATTCAGAATAGAATATATTATTGTTTATTTTTCTCTACAATATAGGTTTAATACATATGATTGCTGCATAAAGAATATGTAAAACATAAGACCAAATCATTTAAAAATTTACGTCTATCTAGGCTCTATTGTAATATGTATTTACAAAAAAATAAGTAGTATATCAGTCATGTAGTTCCCATAACACAAGCCCTGCTTAGTTTGGGGCTAGATGATGATGTGTGAAAATTTCCAGCAATATTTTTTTTTATTCCAGCTGTTGATTACGTTCGAGAATCTTGCGATATCATTCTCGAACATATACTTAGTTTTATTGTGAATAACAAAAATATTTCAATACAACCAAGCATTGATTCGATTATTCGAAGACTAAACCAGCGTAAACTTCAATCTATTTCGACAACGGAAGTCACGTGCTTTGCTTACCATGCGCCTGTGTGCACCATAATGTCATAGTTCTCAGTATTGAGGTGCTATAAATATTCATGCTTTCTGTCTGTGGTATACGTCTGTCGAACATCGGTAGCCGGGTAGATACAGCCCACCCAGACCGTTATTGTTCAAAGTTAATAGCATTTTATAAGATATTGACTTGTGTCTCGCAAAAAAGACCCAAGGCAGTTGAAGTCGCATTAATTACGACCGTTTGTTTATAGATCTAACGTAAAATATTAAGAATATTTTTTACCCGCGCGAAAGGATTTTTCTTTTCGCGAGCCCTTAGACGAGTTAGATCTAGCTAAAAAAGGACTATCCACACCTATCCGTGTCGTATCCGTGCTGTGAAAGGCCGTGGTGCAAAACAATATCGGTTGGAATATTTTGTAAACTGAGTTCACTGATACCGCAGAATCTTAGGACGAGTTTACAATGAATGCGTGCTGCCAGTGATGGCAGTGACACTTGGTCGCTAACCATTGGCCTCATACAACCGCCAGGTAGCGGAGCGGGATATGGAAAGTGTCAGTGCAGTGTCATGTGACACGAGGATATCTGTAGAAGAACTATAATCACCGATATATCTAATAGAATAAGCCAGATGAACTCGTAATGGATAGGCCATATAGCTCGCAGAACCGACAACCAGTGTAGGAAGCCCCCCACCATCCTGAGGATCGATCACATCTCAAAGGTTGCGGTAAATTGGTGGAAGGAGGTGGCCCAAGATCGTGAGTCATGCACTCTTTACAGGAGGCATATGTCCATCAGTGGAATTCTATATGCTGTAGTTGATGATAATGGTAAGTTAATTTAAATCTGGAAAAGGTTGGTGAGACCCTTCGATTGTTCTGTAGATGTTCGATTAAATAAATATTTTTGTTCACAGAACGGACCCGCTACGGATAGATGTGGACAGTTCTGTCACCGATGTCGCAGGCACGGTTCAGTGGTTCGTCTAACAAATTGGCGGTTAACGGTGGAACTTAAAAGATACCTACATATAGTAGCTCTGCGGAGTGGAGGAAACGTATTACGGGTTCCTTAATTGAGTTTTCGAGTAAGCAAGTCACTCGGCCGGATGATTGTTTGTATAAAGCTTTGGAACGATTACCAAATACTCTATCCGCGCCGGTTTTATGCTCAAACCGGTGTTGTAACTCTGCTCTTGGGTTAACTATAGAAGATGGACCCCTCCGAAATTCTAGAGCATTGTCCGGATCCAGATAGGAAGTATAATAGATCTAACTTTAGAAAAAATATGCATAATTATGATTGATTGGCAATCAAATCACCAGGCTAAACCGTTAGTCCCTTTTGATAATCATGATACTTATGTTACTTCTGGTGTCTAGGGGCGCAATACGAAAAGATTTTTCGTTATTCCACTACTAGAGGGTGCAGCGGGAAGATGAAGTTTGAATGGAAAAAACGGAGACAAGGGGCGTTACAATTAATTAATACGAATTACTATTTGTTACCCTGCTCTGTCCAGGTTTTAATAATGCTCTCCCTCGAATACTGAAGGACTAAATTTTTTTCGTATTTATACGAACTCATTATTTTCAGTATCATAGTCTGAATACATTTTCAGTTTTCCGAAGTAGTCTTATTGAAATATATAAAGTGTTCGCGGCTATCAGATACCGTTTAAAATTATCCCCTGACCTCAAATATGCCCTGAATATTCGACTGTGTTTGGCGACAGATTTTTTATGGTAAGCCCTAGAGATAAATCATGCCTAAAGGTAAGCTCAGAGTAGGTGCGACTCTTCTACAGAGTTTTGAGGTAGGTGTATTGTGCCAGGTTTCTTTATAGCATTGTTAAACTGCCACAAGTTACTGTCTTTTATGTCTGCTCGTAAATTATCGCTTGTGCTGGTACTTTATGACAAGGTGTTCAAAATTATTGTTCGCATGCAAATGTAACGATAAAAAAATACTTTTGGGGTCAAATCAGCTGGATTTTCGGTGTAAAATAGGTTATTACATTACAAAAACATTACGAAAACAACGACCTCCCATAGTTTTTTAGTATCAAAATAAGTCACAAGTGAATAGGATAAGTTCTACTAAGCAAACCTCAGGGCTACCAAAATTAAGTGACGAGGAAGGGAATACAAAAATACAGTATAAAAGAAAAAAATTGTAGCTACCCTCAAAATAAATGGAGTCAGACAGTCAAGCTCAATAAGAAATAGACCCCGACGGACCTGGACAAAAAATAAAAGCTAGGCAGTCCAAAGTTCGGTAAATAAATATGAGTACCTAGTAATGCGGATGTCAGACAACCCTATACCGGTCTTCGTCTCACATCAAAAAAACACATCTTACTTAACGGAGGAAAGCTAAAGCTGAATGATTTCAAACATAAATATAAAACTTTCTTGAGCGGCTAAAGTTCGCAAAACTAGCAATATTTCACGGAAGGCTCTCGACTTGCTTTCAAATTCAATATTCCATTCACATACTGGTAAATGGTAATAAAATTGTATCTGGAACTGATGGAATAAATTCGTCGAAATAGGATTCATTTGAAATGAGAGAAATCGTAGTATTTTAGACTATACCTGTGTTCATAAAATGGGTAATACAATATATACTGGGACACCCTGTTACCTATGTATGATTAAAGCAATACATACATACAAACAGTGGATTTGCCAAAGTAACGTTGTGTTTAGCGATTGGCCTCGATTAGAGATTTTGAAAAGTTTTCAAGTATGGAATTGACAAAAAATCAAGTGATCTTTCGATACCTTTTAATCCCATACATATTTTTTTGTTTTCTATTTAACGAATGAATTCTGATTAGCGTTACCGATTCGTAGAAAGTCAATTTGAAAAGAGTGTCTGAGAAGATAAGTATTGACAAGTTTCCCGAAAACATTGAATATATTCATGTTTGCAATTACATTCAGATATTAGCATATGGTTAAATTTCTAATCTAAAACTACTTTTGCTCATGACTCGTGAAAAATATTTATGATTTGTCGCAGTAGGTACCTCAAGCTACTAACCGCTAGTACCTTAGTCAGTTTACTAGACTGGATAGCAAATGAATCGGTATAATAATACCGAAGTGCAATTTTGTTGGCAAGTAAAGCTTTTAATCCCTGAAATGTTTGTCCACGAGTCCACAGTCCGTGTCCAAAAAAAAAAACAAGGCGGGCCTGGCACAACTGCATGCAATAAACATCAAGTAACGTACATACATGTATACACAGCTTGTTTATTTGGAAAGAGCCAGGGTCGTAGTCAGGGGGAGAGAGCAGTGGATCTCAACCCCTGATAAAAACACACATCAGAATGCCATACGAGTATTAGGTGTTGCTTGTCTGTTAGTTTTGTTACCATTTAGCCAATTGAAATTAGTTTTTTTTTTTCAATCGATTTGTATGAATCAATTTCGTTCAATATACGATGGAACTGAGCAAACCGTTTTTGCGCACAAAATTAAACATTGCTACTAAACTATCAGAGATGGACATGATTCACAATTCATAAGTCCATCACAAAATTGGACATGATTCAACTGAGCTATGAGGTTCCCTATCCATTTGCAGCTTTTGGACAAGATAATCCAAGTTTATTCCTAGCCACGGGCGGACTAGTTAAAGTAAACTTTATACTCACTCTTACTAAATGAATTTAAAACAGCAACAGAGCAACAAACACGAATGAAAAGTTGTAAACTGTTATTCTTAATCAGAGAAAATATGTTCGTAAGCCAGGCTTTCACTTCGATCGCCACATTTTTTTTACTAAAGCGGCAAACATGCTTACGTCCCACCTGGTGGTAAGCGATTACCGTAGCATAAGGACGCTTGCAATACCAGAGGTATCACTCACACGTTACTTCCCTGATATATCAAGATGAAAGGTGAATGAATGAAAATACTGTATTATACACCATAAGAAAAAACTTATCAAAACTAAAACTAAAAATTTAAAGTACAACGGGCGGTCTTATCGCTTAGAAGCGATCTCTTCCAGACAACCTTTAGATAAAGAGGATTTTATGCGATTGTAATAATGGCTGGGGGTGTACTAATACTTTATTAATTTTCTTAAAGATATAGATGTCGCTGGATGGAAGCAGCCCAAGAACTTGGTACTCTTAAGGCTTCTACAGGCTTTATCATTCTATAATAATTTCGATTCGAAAGAAAAACTTTCTCAAAAAAATACTTACATACTCTTAAATTACTATTCAATTGTGTGTTTTATGTTTTCGTGTACATTTAAATAAAATGTGAAGTTTTATTTAAAAATACACGTAACTACCTACTTCAAAGTAACCCTTTAAAAACAGTTTTTGATACCTACTTAACATCAAAAGATTCTTAACATCTGTTTGTATTATTTTATTGCAAGAAACAAATGCTTCTATAATGATACGCAAAAATAATATACGTACTTGAAAATGAAGGTAAACGTTCGTATACATTATTAATTACAAGTGACATGACAAAGACGGGTTTTGTTGAATATTTTAGGGTCAGACATAAGTTCAAGGAGTCGTTGAATAAAGAAGTAATGATGTAAGTAATATTTTCACAAACAACAACGAAAACTTGTTTGCGACGATGGGCTTGCAACCTGTCACGTGGAATGCTAACTAGTCAGCAAAACGTGGAGCATGTAACAAATATAATGTTTGGACGTGTCTCTGACTACCTCCTGGTATCCTTTCGAAACTGCTGATTTCGTTGTGTTTGATTGATATCGTTGGATATCAATCAAATGGAATACAGTCGTGAGTGTGTTTTTTTTGAGAACATATATAAATTATGTTTGATGTTTATGAACTTAAATTATGAAAAAGATAACCTGCTCTTTTAAATTCTAATAACTTTATTCAGGATCAGCTGTGACTGTGATCTAACGCTCGGCTTTATAAATTTTAATAAAATATTAAAATATTCGTAGAAAGTCAATTTGAAAAGAGTGTCTGAGAAGAGAAGTATTGACAAGTTTCATGAAAACATTAAATGTTCATGTGTAAACATTACACATCAGATTTTAGCTAAATTTCGATGAATTTCCTGGACAAAATTCATATGGTTAAATTTATATCCAAAGCAACTTATGCTCGTGACTCGTGAAAAGTAATATATCTATGAAAAAAATATTAAATGGCCAAAAGCACTATACAGTTAATAGAAGAACAAGTAAATAGAGGTACCTACGCCAATGCGAAATGGTTTCTGACGCAACGCTTCCCCTATAAACTATTATTGCGATTGTTCTGCGAGATGCGAGCTTTGAAATGCCTACTCCAAGAACATTTACTTTTGAATGGCGTATATCTAGAACGTTCCCTTTTCCCGCGTAGGCCTGATACAGACAGACAGACCGAAATGAAAGTGGGTATCCAAAACTAAGAGTAGATATGCAAAATGAAATTCTTAGTATGCTACCAAAAATCATGTCCACTTAACCCAAAATGCCAAATTACAGCTTTCTATTACTAAGAGTCTCTGAGCTAAGCCGCGGACGGACAGACGGACATACGGAACCCTAAAGCGGGAGGCGTCCCTTCCCTATTCGATCGATGAAGTAAAAAGGTGGCTGTTATTTTGTACAGAGACGAGATATAAGGTATTACTGCTATCTTGTGTCTGATTTTAAGAAGCAACATTACAGTTTTTGCTAATAAAATATGTATACTAGGCAAAGAAAAAAGTGGTAAGCGCTTGAAATCAACAAAAATCCATACAAAAATTTTATATTGAAAACTTTTACAAATGAACGACTTCATAAAATCACATTAATATTAAAACTGTACAAACTGGGAAAAATACAAATAAATTATCGAACTTAATGCCAACTTAATGTCGTTTACTTTGATAATGTAGCGATATATTACACGGACAAAATGTTGGCCGACCCGTGATTTACACAACACTGGTCCCAAAACACCTCTCCCTTTATGGGCTGTCATTTTGGGGATTCACAAATGTATTTGTCGGGATAGATTGTTATCAGCCGTCACTTATGAAGTTATACTATAACTATTGAGTTTATTGTGTTCTGTTTGATTTCATCGATTTATAAGAGACAAATAGACAGTAACACACTCTAACTAATGTAACATAAAACTCAATCCGTCAAAATGTTACACTATTGGAAACTCGAACCAGAAAACACTCATGTCTGTCTCAATTGAAAGCAATCTTTTAGACTTCGCACGTTTGTATTTCGAATTTTCAGTGGAGCTTCCAGACAGACGATCTCAAAGTTCAACGAAACATTTCACAAAATAAAAGGCTCTATATCTGTTTCTCACGTTCCTGTTAGGGGCAGTTTAGCTAGCGCGTTCTATGTAGCAATGTCTGTCTAGACGTAGCATTAAACCCCAAAGTGGTGCTTACACTGACTCTGATTTACATTTAGATTCTTGGACCATCTGAGACCAGATCTAATCTGCCAATATGCATTGTACACCCTCTCTGGTTTAGTACCTATCAACAAAGAGTTTACACAACACCGGTTCTTGAACATGCAACTCCCAGGAAACGATTCTTTTAAATGGCGTTGACCTACAAGTTTTGATCCCAAAGGAAAATAAAATCCACGCGAATCCAGTTAGAGACGCGACTTAATAATAATGATGCATTTTGTAGCAGTGCAGTCTCGAAAATATGATGAACGAAGGCAGGAACAAAAAGACTCAGCGAATTTCATACAAACTGTTAATTAGGGCGTGATCACAGGCGTGATTCATACAGAAGTGTCAGCAATTCGCCCTAAACACGTTTCCTCACTCCAACACTGTATGCCAAAGCCTCAATTACGTGTTCTATCGATTAAATATTTGGTAAGCGGACTTCATTTCCTCTACGATTTATTTTATGATTTTGCACAATCTAACCTGATGGAAAATGTCGATGTGATCGAGGATGTAGTACGCTTCTCCAGAAGATACCTATTACCTATTTACTTTCGACCAATATTATATTTATAGGGCTTTTCCATGCCTTTGCTGTATTGAAGATGAAGGAAGTCTTGAACCGCTTTGTGCGGAAAGGTACTACTGCTATAACAGGGTGAGAAATTGCCGATCGCGTCTAGTAGTCCAATTATGAAAAGATCCTATTTGATTTAGGACGAAATCAATTCGTATATAATTAATAATTTACGGTAAAACCTTCCCATGAGCAATTCCAAGTAGCTATAACGACAGTTGCATAACATTCACGCTGTTTTGGCAAAACAGCAAGTTTGCCATAGCCAATGGCACGGCAGTTCCATGAATGAAGCGAAAATTGGCAGACATTCAAGACATAAAAGGTATTTAAAATGCACAGACTCATTATGGGGGGATATTACACTGATATCAGACATAACGACCTGACAGGGTTATGTGTGATTTATAGTGTTATTTGTTAAAGCGAATTTATACATTTGGAATTCATAGTTACATTGGTGAGAGATCTTGGCTTATCTAGGGAGTAGACAAACGCATACAATTGTAAAGTTCTATGTTTTAATGTATGTAATGTATGTATTAATGTTATGTTTAGGATTGCTCCGAGATCCGGGCAAATTGTTAAGAGGAAGGTCTTGAAGGCAACGAACTAACAAGTGTTTTGGAATGTTCAGGCCATGGCGGCATCCTGATGAATTATGTAATAGTGACAGCCATGTTCGCAATCGTAATGGCGACGAGATTTGCAAGCCTTACGGCTAAGCTAAGATAAAAATGAGAACGAAATTGTATGGATCTCTGCTTCACTAAATTGGTATCTTTGTAGGCAGTGAACTGTATTTTATTTTACAGGATAATTAATGTATCTCGATTGCAAAGGTCAACTGAATAAACAAACCAGTACAAATAAGTTCGTAGATAAGCGATGCTGCTAAAACTGAACGTTTTACAGAGTACACACGTGTTATGAAGCGAACAATAAGCATTCAATTTTTTTATACTAAAATAGCAAATAAGCATACGGGCCTACCTAGTGGTAAGCGGTTACCTTAGCCTATGGACGCTTGCAACACCAGAGGTATGACACGCGCTTGGCCAACCCTTTAAAAACGCTCTTTTTGAAGAAGTGATACTGTAGTCATTAAGGGTAAACATAGTCATTAAGGGTAAACACAGCATTCCTTCTGTGAGTTTTCGCGGAAGGAAGTTCCTTTGAAACCGCACAGTGCACGACCACCCAGGCTCTAAGGTGTGATGACAAATCCCCTGCCGATGGCGATCGGTGCGGAGATAAAAGGTACCAGTAGACATCATATCAAATGCATAGAGATGCGAAGTTCCTTCGCAGACTTAAGGACTCAATACCGCTCGGGATTGTTAAAAAATCTCATTGCACGTCTTTGAACCGAGTCAAAAGATCCAAGATGGTGCTCCATCTGTAGGACAGAGATGACGGTCCATATGAGGGAGCGCCATGTGGAGCCGGAGGACTTGACTTGAGAGAAGCAGTCTTTGCGCCTCAGTGAACTAGGTACGGATTCGCTCTGTTCAGTACACCGAGCTTTTTAGAAACCAGCTTGACCTTCTAAGTGACTACCAAATGAATGTCGATAGAAATGTCGATGCCTAGAATCCCAATGCTCTTAGAGATGTTAAGTTGATTTTGAACTGACAATGAAAATTGATGTAGATTAATTTACTGGCCATATTACATGTGAATGGGTAAAACGTATTAAAGCCTGTCCTTTGTTTTTTCTTTGATTGTTGTTTGATTTGAGTAGGAATCTCGGCCAGAAAGCTTTGAAACATGCTAAGAGAGACCTTGTTGGTCATCAAAGATGCAAAGTCCTTATCATCCTGGTTTAAGGGCGCATCTGTATTCACGGAGCTATCAGAACTACCCAGAGCGGTTTAAAGTGACGACCTCTGTGGCGCAATGGGCGAAGGCCCGCCTGAGACGCAGGAGGTTGCGGGTTCGATTCCCGCCGCGGGATAAGTGTTTGTATCTGCAAATATTTGTCTCGGGATCTGGGTGTTTTCTATGTATAATATGTATGTATTTACAAAAATAAAAGTATATAAGTAGTATATCAGTCATGTAGTTCCCATAACACAAGCTCTGCTTACTTTGGGGCTAGATGATGCTGTGTGAAAAATGTCCAGCAGCATTATTAAAAAAAAAAGTGATTTCTGTGACGCAGATAGCTACTGAACCGTTAGATGTTGGTAACAAAAATGCTTAGAATCAAACTCTAGGAGATCTAAGAATGGGATCTCTGCCTAGCATATTAAAATATGCCGTAAACTAGAGTGTACGGTATATTTTTATTGTTTGACAATGACAAACATTAAAACGAGAGCACTTACTTGTTTCATTTAAAGCCGCGACGGATCGCGTCACAGGAACTTTTTAACCTGAAAAGATAAGAAAATGTAAATGAGGCCATGAGCATGGAAATTTATGGCGTTCGCCAAATTAAATTAAGTGGATAAAGTGTCATCTTTTGTGGTTAAAACGAGTAAACAGATAAAATGACTTTGTTGTAATGCCTGTCATTTATCGAAAGGCAAAATGTTATAATAATAAATAAACACCGAGTCGCGTAAATAAAAAAATATATCCAACAGACACTTCCATAGTCTTGAACCTACACTAGGCTTCCCTGTATCGTGGGTAGCAGGAACTATGAATACTGTGGTACTACAACACCCAGACCCGAAACTTAATATCTGCAGAACATGTAAACATATGTCCCGCTGCAGGAGACTAGCCCGCACCTCTTGTGTCGCAGTTGGCTTCCAGCCCACCGCACCATCGAGGTTGTTAATATTCTGTTTTACATTCTCAATCTTAATAAATAAGATTTTATCACTATCAGCACTTAAATCAAAATGGTCATGTGTGAGCTCCGGATATACTCCTATTCATCGCGACTTTGTATCGTACGCAAGTTTAAAGCCTTTGTCCTTGACGATTAGCTTCAACATAATATTAAAGCTTATCGTCAATCTACAAGTTTTTAATATTTCCAATGAAATTACTTTAAAAAATAGTCATTAGTAATCTCTCATCCCACCCTGTTTCCGATCCGATATTTACAAAGAAAGCCATCAATAAATTATTGATGAGCAAAAGTCCAATACCTGCGTCACTGTTATTTGTTATTCTTTGTTCCCGCAGAGTATACAACGGCTACAAAGGCCCGCTTTGTTGAATAAGAATATCGTTTAACACCAGCTCTCGGAAGCTCGGGTTTACAACTTTGTTGGACGTTCAGCTTTGTGCGTTACATCCGTTTCCTCCCAACTTTGTCCCTATTCCCGAGCTCGATTCAGTCCTGTCCTACTTCGAAGATTCCTACAGGAATATCTGACGAATAACATTATTAAAATAAACCATTGGGTTGGTTCGTCGTGCACTGTGGATATATTAATTTAAAACCAATTTCTTGGCTATCACAGCTTGCCTTCTTAGATGAAGATGATTCGTGGCGTTTTCATTACACATTTCTGATATGAATGTTTTTTTAATACAACACAGACCAGATGTTTTGTGGTCATAAAAATTACTCATACTTAGTCTGCGGTTTCCTCACTTTAAAATTATTGCTGGCGTTGTTGTTCTCTTCATATCAAAGACAAAGTCACCACAAGTTTAACAAAAAATGCTTTGGTATGAAATTTCGTTCCGATCATCTACATAAATAGCTGGGATCGTTTCAAATTTAATATTTTCGAGTATTTAATGTTTTGTATCAACCATTCGTACGATAAGAGTCTTGAGCCGTTTACTGAGATCGGTAACCCAATTATCTGAATAGATCCTAGTTGTTAGATATTGTTATGAATATCTATCACTGTTGTTGATCGAACCATCAGATTATCTGGATGTTAAAACTTGGAATAACGAAAGCCATATCCGAACCACTACTATTGTAGTCGTCTCTCACTTAATTTTGACGGTACTAAAACAACTTGCCCCTCAACTAAAGAACAAATTGCTGATTCAAGGTCCGAGAAGAGCAAAAAGTAGGGTAATTCCCGTTGCCCCCGATCTTCCCTATCGGGAAACAACGGGAATTTTCCGTTATTCCTCTACATTAGAAAGGAACTTTATGGCAGAACACGCGAACGTTAACTTTCGTCACCAATTAGACAACATGAAATTACACATCGTTCATAAATTTAATAGAAGTGCCAGATCAACGCTGAACATTTCAATCCATTCTCTTATTTCTGTGGTGAACGAAAAGTTAGTCAGCGAAATTATAATAATAATGCTTGACATTTCTCACAGCATCATCTAGTCCCAAAGTAAGCAGAGCTTGTGTTATGGGTACTACATGAATGATATACTATGTACTTATATAATTTTATAGAAACAAGACCCCACGACAAATATTTGCAGATCATACAAAAAAAATCCCGCGGCGGAAATCGACTCCGCAAATAAAAAAGCTGATTTCTTTTCACGGTAGCATACTTTACTCCTGATTCTAAATCCATCGCGATTATTTGCGAATATTGCGATCTATCACGAGCCGGTGCGGTGAATGTTATATATATATGTATGTAGGTGCTTTATCTACCAGTAAATCATAAACATGCGCAAAGAGTGAGGTAAAACTGACTGTGTGACTGTCGTGCTGTTAGCATTACGATGAGATGGTAAATGCGTGATCGAAGTCAGTATTATTGGTTTTTCGATTACGTTCGTCTCGTAGGAGCGTAGGTGCTACTTGTTACCAGTAGGCTTACTATGGAAGTGTGCTCGTGACGTAAGGTTCTGTTCAGACAAACGATTGAAGAACGGCGGTTCCACAAAACCAAAGAAAAAGAAAAAGCTTATTTCTTGATTATGTTGAAGCGTCCGTTCGTTTGAACGGGGCCTTAGAAATGAAAGGGTCACTTGAATGAATGGTAGTGTTACTAAATGGTAAACCAAAGAGGTTCGTCTCATAAGTTTTTTATATATTTATGCATGGAAACTGTTAAGTAATACCTCATGCATACTGCCCGTAACAGCCTCGTTCATCGCGAACGGCAAAGGAAAACTAACATTTAAAAGCTTTTCACATATTCATTCCGAAACTTTAGCAATTCCCTTTGGTTTCCAGCGCCCGTTAAATTTATGTGAGCTGTTATCCACTTTTATGTGAAATCTTTTTTAAGTTTTTTTTTTCAGTAGTCAAACTGCGCGAATTTAATAAGGGCCGCAATTACTATTTGTTTCCAGAATATTCTTTTAAATTCGTTTGAGGGAAGACTGCTGACTCTAAGGATTTATTTGACTCTAAGGAAAACTGGAACAAATTGTTTGTTAAGCGGTCGTTCTAAGAAAGTACATGCTACTAAGAAATCTTTTCGTCAAACTGTACAAGTCATACCTACTACAAAATTCAAGTAAACTTGCAAGGTTGATGATTCATCATGATATCACACAAAGTTTAATATGAATCATTATTTGTTCAAGTATCCCTCAAAATAAGTAAGAACTTCCGCAAAGAATGATGTAGGTAAAAGAGTTGTGTAACACCAAGTGTTAAGTTTAACAAATGTCGCCACTAGTTGATTAGAACGCACTATCGATGCGTTTGACAAGTCCCTTAACACTTTCGAAAGCAATTGTTTTGTATCGAATCGACGATACGTCTTCAACGTAGGAAACCGATATTCAGTGCGAATACAGACTATACCGGACCAGATTTTTACCAAAATCTAGAAGGTATCGAACAATTCTCAAGATTAACGGTGCGGATCTCCCGAACCCTGATCAAGGCCAGTCCATGTATACCTCTCTAACCTACCCGATCTGAGGGTGCTATGTGAACGCGCTCTCGAACTGTTCAAAATAATATACATTAGACGTATCACACGAGCGTTTTAATTACCGCCAATCTCCCACCCGTTACAGTTGAAGATTATCCCTGAAATTATCCATCACTCATCACACCCTGTTTCCGATCCGATATTTACAAAGAAAGCCATCAATAAATTATTGATGGGCAAAAGTCTAATACCTGCGTCACTGTTATTCGTTGATTCAAGAACGGAAAGAGGAAGTTGAACAGTATCTAAACTGTTTCTGGCTGTCTTATCAAGTGATAGTACTTCATTTTCAGTGAAGATCTTCAAGAAAGTGATGTATGGAGAAATAAAGGCAGGAGAGGCTTGACGGGCACGCTTAGTACTGACGCATTATAAGATGTAAGAATAGCTGTAAACAAACCTATCATAAAACTAGATAGCATAATGTCATATCAAGCGTAGGCAGTTTTCTCTACTACGTGTTACATTTCGATTTTACCATGAAACGGATTTATTTTTTTCGAAAGTAGAAACCATTTAATTGGCTCGTAAATCGATAGCAGCTGGGAATAAAAATAAGGGCCAATTTAACAAGAAATTGAAAATAGGGGTGTTGCAGCAGATGTTGTACAAGTGATTGGATTTATTGGTGCTCGATTTTAATAAAGCTTTGACAATTATACATTGGAGCCACGACAATAGGGAATACCAGTAAATGTAGCTAACATGGTCGTGCTGTTCAATTAGTTAAATGTTCTGGTAATTAAATTGGTTAAGTGGTTGATGGGTTTTGTTTTGTTGAAAGTAAACTTTTTTTAAGTTTGCGTTTATCAGTCTCAAATGGACGGAGATAACAAGGAATAATGGAAGTTTGGGTGTTTATTAGAAGACTAAAAAAAACTATTCTGTGATATTAAAGTTTGGTGGTCATACGCCGCGGTCTTAGCGCTATCTGTAAAATTCTAAATTGACAAAATACTTCAGATAGTGGTCGTTATAATATTCTTTAAAAAAATACTTAAGATTGGTGAAAGTGTCTTAAACTTCTTAGTATTAGGGTTACATATTTATGTCTATGACTGTCAGGATCATCCACATTCCAGCAGCGTTTCAACAAACTACGTGAAACAATGGGCAATTAATACAAAGCTATTCAAATTAATAGATATATCTGGTTACGAAACCATTCACCATTGGATTCACGTATCGATAGGCATGGCGTGGCATGGCATGGCATGGCATGATGTCATCTGGATCGCTATGTTACTTATAATAGTTGTGTGTATGAAGTTATCTATGTCAGCGGTCAATTGTCGCCGTGCTGTGATGTGACTTACGCAACGTCCAAATGTTGTCTTATGCTATTTGGTTTGGTGGTGATGTGTTTATTCGGTCGGTTTTGTTTCTGAGAACAATTAGGTATAGTCAATTATTTTAACGAAATTTTAGATTATCAAGCTAAATTCACCTGTTTAAATTGTGTGCGGAAGTAAAATGCTATGAATAAACAACTCTGTAGCTAGATTTCATACATATAACGAAAAACTAAGTTTATATGACTTCGTTTTTCGTTACAACATATTCTTATAATATATTCCACTGTTTTTTTTTTTTTTCAATCAAAGAAGTTTGTCAGTATCGACATGCTTTTTTTTTATAAGTACCTGGGTGCCTGTTTTTGTGCAAAGATAATATCTCATTTCCGTTCTTCCAAATAAAATATTTTCTTTCTTTATACGAATCTTATAAATGATTCGAAGAAATAATTACATTTAACCATCTGCTTTTTAAGGCAGATATTAATTCCAGCCTACTTATATGGGTTTATGACAACGACAGCTATGGAAATTAATAACTGTGTTATGTCAAGATTCAGACAGATGGGTATTCACGGCATTACATATTTGTATATCATATCACGTCTATCTAGCAATACGTGTTATCTTTTTGTAAGTACTCTCTTGATACCCAAGATACACAAGCTCACGCTTAGTTTGGGTCTCGTTAGGGATTCCACTGAGTAAGTAGTACTTATCCTATCTGAATATTCTGTATGCATTGTTAATCTGTATCTGTATTTTTTTTTGGTAATAAACAATTTTCTATTTTTATATTTTATTTTATATATTGAATCAACATAAGGTCTTTGATATGCGAGATTTTCGTCAATTCCGTTGAGAATTAGTTGGGGAAATTCGATACGTGTAAAATGTGTAACAGACTGGTAACGAGCAGAGATGTATTACGAAAATACAGATTGAAAGGCTGCTCCGAAAACAGATGTTGATACACGATATTGTTGAAACAAACCAGACATCATTACTTGGTCAGATATATATCCTTCCCATAAAAACAAAAATGCGAAAAAGTATGTGTGAAGCTCTCTACTTACTCTATATACTGGCTGAACTGATCCGTATAAAATTTGGAATAGAGATATCGTTACATGAAAAAATAAAATACGAACTAGGTAATTTTTCTCCGAGTATGCCACGCGAGCGAACTCGGGGGTAGATTACTGTATGTTATATATATCAGTTGTCTGAGCAATATTAGTAAAATACTAAAATATACCTATATATTATAAGGTTTTGAAATAAACGACAAAAATAATTCGACTAATATAACCGGTAATATAACCGAAATTAGATCAAGGTAACAATAAAACGTCTAAACAAACAATGGCAAAGCCATGAAAACTGAGCAAGCTATTAACTACAGGGAAAATATATTTCACAGAAAACGAGTCTTAGGAAATCTTCTCATTATGATATAACTACTAGTAAGAACTTAGATTCAAAGCTTGTTGTGCTTGACCCCTCATACAATCAGATATTAGTTTACAGACTACTACAAATGTGGACATTACAAAAAGTAGAAAGACACGATAATTTGAGAGTTAGTCAATATTTCATGCTATTCAATGAACAGTCTTTAGATCATTTTAGAATATTATTACGACTATACCACGTACTTTACTATTCTCCTGCTCCGTTCCCGTCTCACAACCGTCGAGCGTGGTCGCGGACGGTGCTCATGAGGAAGGACCTCTAATCGGTCAACGAAACGTAAGCAGGAGAATAGTAAAGTACGTGGTATAGTCGTAATAATATTCTATAATGATACCAAACCACGATAATTTTTATTCCAGTCTTTAGATCAGTTCGTTTACGATGTATTGACCTGTGTTACGTAGTAGATCACAATAACTTTAAAAAATAACTTTATTAGAATTAGAACTTGGATATATAGATATATTAGAATGTGACGAGTTAACAATAATTAATTGTGACAATAAAGTATTAGGAATTCATTATGAACGTATGAATCATGATGTTAATTTACAAGTCTATTTGATTTGACCATTTATAATGCTTGTCAAATCAAATAGACACGAAATTATATGTTTTTCGCTTCGGAATTTTGTAAATATTCAAACGAATTAGGTGCGTAAGTATTCAATCAATTTTATTGACCTAAATCTACTTTCACATTGTTATCTCTTGTTTTTCTTGTGGCAATTCATTCATGTTTATGAATGGACATTATCTTCGGCATGGTACTCGTATAATATGATTTATATCGATGAGTGAGAACTATCTGTAACGTCGTGTCTTTATCTCTCTAGTTGCAAACACTGTTAGCAGACACGGCATCGCCCGATTACCACTAATTACTAGAGTGCATAGCGAATGCTAAACTTTATAAGATAGGTAGTGGGAGTTCATTGGGGTTAATAGGATTAGTACATGCTTTGTACGATCACAGGTCGATCCATATAAAGGTTAGTTAACTATGTAACTACGTCTATTAACAACTAGGTTATTCACAATTAACCGGCGTAATCGTTAGTGAGTAGATTAAACTGAATTATTTAAGGTGAAATCACGGAATTTAATTTTCTGTTATATTTTCAAGAAGTTACGGTAAAGAATAGACAGTCGTTTAAATGATAAGACAATGACTAAATCAGCTGTTGAGTAGATTACAATCTTGCTTAAACCGAGTAGCGCTAGAGATAGTAGAGAGACCGAGTTAAGATTTGATAGCGCTAGAACTTTGTGCTCGGGATAGTAGAGGGACCGAGTTGAGATTTGATAGCGCTAGAACTTCGTGCTCAGGATAGTAGAGGGACCAGTTAAGATTTGATAGCGCTAGAACTTTGTGCTCGGGATAGTAGAGGGACCGAGTTGAGATTTGATAGCGCTAGAACTTCGTGCTCAGGATAGGAGAGGGACCGAGTTGAGATTTGATAGCGCTAGAAACTGGTGCTCAAGATATTCTGCAGCTGTAGGCATAATGCTTTCTTCATTATTTGCAGCACGTTCTGGTTAAAACGTGTATAGTATATACGGCGGGTCTACATTTCTTAACGAAATTAACTACTTACTATTCTTTTGCTTTGTCTGAACCTTGTTCTAATGTATTTTACATATATATACCAAAGAAATCTTCAGTTGTTTCATAATTCTCAATAAAGAAGGCTAAAAAAATAAACTTTTTTTGATCCAAGAGGGTTTTTAAGGGCTAACGAAACATAAAAAGAAAACTATTAAAATAAAATTATCATTTTACCCTGTGGCCTGACCTAGAGGGCGTTATCCCGAAAAATTACACTATTAAAACGAAAAACTAACATTATTTAATGTCCGTTTTTTGTTTTTTTATTCTGTTAGGCTAATTCTAGAATCACGATCTAAAAAGCCCGTTTCAGAATTAGTGAGTGGTCTTATTACTCGTAACGGCCGATTTATGACGGTACCGCAACCCCCGATACCATCTACATCTTAACATTTTGCTGAAGTGTTGCTAATAAAGTTGGTATTGTTTGCAGTAACCACGGGAACTGTGCGGTAACTGTTCTATTAGCAGACTATTTTTGCATTATTCATCATTTTCTGTTCCATTGTTGATAGATGTAAACTTCCTTTCAACACCAAGTAACACCTATGGCTCATCGAGAAACACAACTCAGGTGCAATAAGCTGGGCAGACTGGGTATAGGGTTGATAATTGGTTGTAGAGGTTGTGTTTTTTTGTTACAATTTATCCGAATCCGTAAAACATGAATGCTCACGCAGGAGACAGTTATAGGAGTATACGTGGCCCTTAATGGCGATGACAGGTGGAGCAGGTGGGCTGCAGTGGAAGTTTTAATATATTTTTTTTTTATTATTTACCCGCGAGGTAAGGATTCCGTATATGCGCTTGTTTGTTTGCGAAAACAAGCGAAAGGCATACCCTAGACAAAAACGATAAAATATTGGCACCGCAAGCTCGCTCGCTTTTAGCGTCGTATCCATACTGAGTGAACACGAGCGAAGGGTAGCGATGCTAGACGAATCACGAGAAAATCGTGCGGAGAAGTAGTCGGCAGTACTTGGTTGGCTATGGATGATGATGATGATGATGATATACAAGTCACTAGAGAGCGCTGCAATAAACGAACGAAAACACGTATGTGGATTTAATTTGTTTGCAAATATTAAATTGTTTATTTAAGAGTATGTATCTACTATAATATCCAATCCCATCGCACCTATCCTTTGATACTCGTATTATAATTACAAAAGTTTGGAGTTTGTAGCTAAGAATGTTCTTTATGCTTTATTATACACAAAATTTAAGACCTGACAGACATTTATACAATAGGTAAAGTTCCTGAACATAGGCTTTGTATTGAACGAGGCAGCTGAGATTCCGCTCAGAAAAACCGTCGATAGCGCTGTGGGGGAATCGCGGAATCCTTTGTAGCGTGTAAGCCCTGAATAAACAAACGAGGCCACCTGCTCCGAAATTAAATAGAACATTACCGGCAGTGTTGCCAACTGGTTCCTGATTTAGGTAATTAAAAAATGGTTACGTTTCTAAATTGCTGAAATATTTTGTAGAGTTAATAAGAAAAACTAACACGCTTACGACTGTAATCACTATTATGGACAAACTCAAATGTATAGTCAATACGTAGATCCGTGAGGATAGAAAGTACCTAGGGGATAGTTAGAAGCACATTATATTTTGAACTTGCCCACGTGTTGGCATGTAATCCGCGTGACAGGTTGCAACTCAATCGACGCTTATTGGAACACTAATCGATGGCACATTGAGTTTTTATACTGAGTGATAAAATTCGAGATAACGATATACTAATTACTATTTTGTAATTTATTTATAGCATAAGATTGACTTTCGATAGCATTTAAAGATACTTTTGAAACTATTATGTTTATGAACATATTTTTTACCAAAAACGGGATTTTTACCATGATTTGTGGGAAACATTCAAACTCACATATCAAGGTCCGGTTCATCCCGGCTCATCCCGGTTTTAGAAAAAAAATACATAAAAAAAGTTAAAATTTATAATTCTTACTAATCTCTAAAAAAACGTTACATACCATACCACTTATTGTGGAACTAGAAGCTAGCAACAAAATAATAAATTTGGCAACACTCGAAACTTACAAGGGGCACAATCGATAACTGTTCTACCCGAGATGCGTATCTTGCTTGAGGCTGATTTCATGCTTCATCTGATTGACGTGCCAAGAGAAGCTCTCAAGAAAAATCACCAGTTTTTTGATTACTCTAGTTCGTTTCTGGCTTACTTGAAATTGAATGATAATGAAGAATGAACTCAAAAAGAAAACAGAAAAACTGCCGATATTTTGTTTCGCTTGGCATAAAATAATAATCATTGTTATTTGATCAGGCTTTCCCTTCAACGGTGTTGGCAAAGCACCCTCTTGCCTTTGGGGGGATTTGTTGGAATTCAATAACACGCTTTGTTGCTTTATGCTAAAGGATAGGGTCCTCCCTAAGGTCCTCCTCCTAAAGCACTCCTTTGCTTTGCGACAAATCAAATTCAATTTTATGTGCTTTTAATGAGTAAATTTTTCGATTTCTAAGACAGTAGATTAACAAGGAAGGAATTACATCAGTTGCACCGACAAAAGTATAGATCATAGATGCAAGATATTATCGCTTTGTTACATTGACACTAAATAATATCAGTACTGACGGTAAGTGTTATAATTTAGATCGAAACGTACAAACACCTCTAGGAGAAACTGTAAACTTGGCATGCGTCAAAACACGACTGATCTTTTTCATAGCGACGATTAATCGCTAATAACAACTGTCACGTATAATCAAGTTTCAATTATAAGGCAAGGTGTCAGTCACATACAATATGCTGATAAAAAGTTAATGAAAGGAAACGAAAACATAATAAAAAAACCTTGCATAGGACCTACGAGTATTGAAGCGAACGTGGCGTAGCTTGTCTAATCGTTCTTTATAGCTAGGTTATAAAAATAAATAAATAAATAATGCTGGAATTTTTCACACAGCATCATCTAGCCCCAAAGTAAGCAGAGCTATTGTTATGGGAACTACATGACTGATATACTACTTATATACTTTTTTTTTGTAAATTCATACATATTATAGATAGAAAACACCCAGATCCCGAGACAAATATTTGCAGATGCAAACATTTGTCCCGCGCGGGTATCGAACCCGCAACCTTATGCGTCTCAGGCAACAAAGCGGGTAGTTGGGACATTGTCACCATTTGGATGGTTTAAACGTGGACCTATTACGAAATGAGAAGTTTCCCTACTTTGTGTGTGGCAAAGGGGGGCTGCTACAAAGTGAATTAGCGAGCATCGGGGTGTAAGCGAAGCTCACAATTGCAACTAATCACGTGAGCCGCAAATTTACTTGGCTGCTTGTGGAGGTAAGGTATCAGTGTCTGACTGGGTGACTGAGGTATCAGTCACAATATCAAGGACGCAAAAACCGACTGACTCCGTAGATGTAAATGAATAATAATGAGCCCATAGATTTGTGCATGGCGCAATAAAAGTATGTATAAGTCAACACAACACATAAACAGACTCTTACTGATACATTATACGCTGTTATCTGTGTATATAACGATAACTGAAGACTTCTCTTATCTGGTTTCATTTCTCACGTGGTAACGAAAGGTCAATCTTTCTTTTCGTTTAATATCAGTGATGGAGTAAAATGAAATAAATATCAATAAGCTATTCTAAAACTAGATATGCCTGCAGCGTGGTTGGTATTAGATTATGGAGTTTTGAACTGTTTATATACTAGTTCAAAACGGCATCTTCATCATACCATACCGGGCTCATTCGGTACTGTACGAACGGTATGTAGACCGGTATTTGTAAAATTGTTATTATAATATTATATGGTCTAGTTAAAAATGCATCTATGCCTTTTCTAATATGAGAGATAGCTAAGCTAGTCTCAGCATTTGTGAATGTAACACAAGTCAGGTTGCTGGGCTAGCAGTGCATGACGGAATTGCGTGAAGGCCCGTTGTTATGACAACCGACAGTTTCTACCAACTAGGTAGGTATTCTGTTGCACATTGTTTAATATTCACCGGATAAAGGAATTTGATCTTTGAACTACACTATACATGCATTTTGGTCCGCTCTTGGTTTCTCTTACATAATAGAATACGTTCGAGATACAGAATTTAAGATTGTTCAAAATCGAAGATTTGACAGTACTTATGCAGTGCACGTTTTTGTTTTAAATCGACTTCAAAAAAGGAGGAGGATCTCAATTCCGTATTTTTTTATAGTGCGTGTTCGTTATTTGATTTCTACGCCAATTGTAAACTTTGATGATTCTTGTGTTGTTGTATAGATAATGATTCTGAGGTGGTCCCATGGAATCACGACTAGCCCAAACATTTTTTGTGATCTATTTTTCTTTAGTTTTTTATTCGAAAGAGTGAGCAAAATAACGTGGGCACGTGAGGATCTGATGATAGAGTACCTGCAGGATAGAAACCGTAAACTTGGGACTGCAAGCGTATCGCGAATATAACGATTTAATTATTATCAACCGATTTTATTACGCGACATCGTCAATTGTGAACCGATTCTAATGATTATTTTTTAATGGGGTAACTTCAAGTTACCCCATTAATATTGGACTTTTTCTCAATTTCCCGTTTATTTGAAGTCGGTTTTTTTTACAAAAAATGTCTTATAAATTATTTAATTTAAGATTTGTCCCTTCTCATTAAATATTAATGGCCTCATAATCAAGGACTCAGTAAAAGACGAAGGAATTCCACAAGGAATATATTTGTGGAGTTTAGTTCGCTTTACTTTTTCTTTTGTATTTTAAATATTGAAATATACATTTAAGATTAAACGAGAAGAAACGACCATTAATTCTACGGGTTAGGAAGACTTCTGATGAATCGCTTTCGGCCAGAGCGATCTGAGCCTCATTCAAAATCAACCCCGGGGCGAATGCGTCCGTTACCCTCCCAATATATGAAATAGGGCACCTCTAGATACGCCGATTTTATTAGGGTTGCGAATCAATAACCTCCTTACATATTAGGTTGGGGAAAAAGTCTTTTCGAATTATTGTATGTATGAACTTGTAATAAAATCTCTTTGGCTATACTATTTGTATCTGGCTGGTTTTGGTATCATTAAAAGTTTAAATTTTAAAGAAGATAATTCCAAATTCAAATTAGGAAAATGTGTGATTTTTATTTGTTTTTCGTACTGTTAAGATGAGTGAATCTAATGAAGAAATTCGATACATTTTAAAATTTTACTACAAAAAAGGTAAAAATGCAACGCAAGCCGCGAAAAAAATTTGCGATGTTTATGGACCTAGTGCAGTGTCTGTGAGAGTAGCACAAATTTGGTTTAAGCGTTTTCAATCCGGAAATTTTGATGTCAAAGATGCACGTCGCTCTGGTCGCCCTATTACGGATAAAATGGATGCCATTTTTGAAAAAGTGGAGCAAGATCGGCATATCAGTAGTTACGACGTAGCTGAAGAACTGGGAATTGACCACAAAACAGTTTTGGCGCATTTGAAAAAAACTGGGTACACAAAAAAGCTCGATATTTGGGTACCTCACGAGCTCACTGAAAGAAACCTAATGAACCGTGTTCTCATTTGTGATTCTTTATTACGACGTAATGAAACCGAACCATTTTTGAAGAAATTTTTGACCATTTTTGACCTCACACATCTTTAGCCACTCAGCAAAAATTAAGAGAGTTTGGCTGGGATGTGTTAATGCATCCGCCGTATAGTCCTGACCTTGCACCTTCAGATTTCCACCTGTTTCGGTCTCTTCAGAATTCTTTAGGCAGTGTCAGGTTAACATCACGAGAGGACTGCCAAAACCACTTGTCGCGGTATTTTGAACAGAAGCCCCAAAGTTTTTATAGCAATGGGATCATGTCCCTGCCTACAAAATGGCAAAAAGTTATCGAACAAAATGGTACCTACATACTTTAGTTAAATGTAAATAAACTATATTAAAAAATGTTTTGAATTTTCTTAAAAAATGCGAAGAAACTTTTTCCCCAACCTATTATTTCAACCCCTTTTTAAATGTTTGACTGCAATAAATAAAGTAATATCAATAAAGTGGTGTTTGACCTAAATGGTTTCATTTCGAAATTCTTGCTTCCGAGAGACTGGTTAAAGCAAAAGAAAAATAACAATGTAGCCAACTTTAAAATAACTTGACAGCTGAAACGAAACACGAACGAAAGCATCTGGCAGTAAATCCGTGCGTGACACTATAATATTAAACTAAAACAAAACAAGAAATTCGTTATCAAAACGAAAGAGCCAAAATCTAAAGTTTAATACCAAAGATTACCACGCACTGGAGACAGCTCACAGATTTGACACAGATAAGTTACTTTATATCACTACAGGTACCTTGAACCGGTGTTGAACGCACCAACTTGGATCGTTCAGATTATCTTGCACTATCACACACACTGAATTCCTTTCGCTATCACTGTTTGTGACACTGCACAACACCGGGAAATAGTTTTAAGTCACTGAGGTGTATGTGAAGCTAGTTATTCATGGAGACACGGATACGTCCGTCGTGAACGGCGTCGAGCAACTGACTGGTTGGATGGATGCATTAGTCAAACCGCTCGGTTTCGGTCGGCTACCCCCTGAGTCGCTCGAACCGCGCACTCACTATCATCAGCTGAGTTAATAATATTATCGCCTTATGATATTAGTCCCTCCCTACTCATTAAATAGCCTCATCATTTTAAAGCCATCATTAACACTTAGTAAAACGCTGCTAATTAGAAATCTTGAATTTGAAGTAATTATGGGGATATGAGCACAGATAATTAACAACGCTAACTAAGGTATTCAAGTTAAGCAGCAATTATTTAATTTGGAATTGTTTGTGGGAGACGGGGATCCTATCAGAATATTAAATGGAACACTACCGAAACATAATGGGCTAAAATTTGGAGACATTAGGTAATGAGTTGGAGTTCACTTTTCAAATTTTAACCGGGAACTTTACTAGCTAATTTATATGAAAGTTGCAGATTTACTTTTTGTGTTATATAATTATAGAGAACTCTAGCGAGGTGTTGTCGGTTCTTTTGTCAACGCGTTTACACAGAATCCTGACAAAAGGACCTTTATAAGACGGTTCTTTTATTGCACAAGTGTAGAGATATTGACAGTTTTTTTTACACAGACCACGTTTCCGTAGCCCGCGCAGACTATTTTAGGTCGAATGGGACGGTCTTCTCAACCATCATCAATCACTGACACACGGACTCAGCCTGGAGCATAAAAAGCCTCGATGTCATTATGTATTTTCATTTATTCCCAAAGATTTAATGAAAGCTGATATATTTATTTGGTTATAATTCCGTTTCTAATGGCATTTGAAATATTTCGCCGCCCGGAGCAACGCAATAAACTTGAGAAAAATTCTGATTAGTCGCATTGATAATCCCGCTGGTTACAGAAATAGACATTTGCATGACCGATGTATCTGACGGATCTTGGTCATTTGATTCAGGTTCTGCCGTGCTTTTACCATTGGAGAGTTCGAATGTCCTCTTAGAAAGAACACTAACAGCCATTTCAAGGAAGGCCGACAACGAACAGACATCTTCAGAAAACTTAGAACTGCTCTCATGGGAAGGAATTACGAGCTATAAAAGTTAGGAAGTCGTAAACCGGAAATTAATTTGCAGGCACTTGAAACTCGAAAGTAAAATCTCACATTTTTCGCTGAGATATCGGAGCCCCTACTCTTAGATATAAAGGAAATGATACAAGGCACGCAAGAGTGCGCGAGCATCTGAAAAATTAACGCTTGACTGACAAGTAAGAGCGAGCGGGAGCAATTAACTACTAGTAAAAACTTGTAACATTCTCTTAGGTGTAAAATCAGCGATAGCCACATTAGTCGCTCATTATCCATCGTCAATTTCCAAACAAACAATATATTAGGACAAGCAGATACAAATTAAACCGATAAATAGCATACCAACGAATTTCTGTAACATTTATTGGGGCTGCTGGCGAAATATATTCAATGCTTAGTGATTACACAAAATAACAACCCGAGGCTTTCAATTACATGGAGAGACGACGGGGCTTTTTCATTATCAACTCGGAAAATTTAGGCCAGACAAGGCGAGGCAAGCAAGACAGGCTGGTCTGATGACATTGCCTGGAGGTATTCAATTCACGTTGACAAGAATCGGGATAGGAAAGACAGTCCCTGTTACAGAAGTAATATTCAATACTGCGTTCGGAAAAGATGATAGGAATGCATTTCTAAAAACTTGTACATTCAGGAAAATATATAGATATATAGAAAATAGAAAATACTTTATTGCACACCAAATATTTCAGCTTAAATAAATAGAACAAACTTAAGGCGGTCTAATCGCTAATTAGCGATCTCTATCAGACCTTTGGATGGAACGGACTGTACGAAAGATTACAAGGGGTTGTAAGTGGTTCACATACTATGAAAACACTATATTATTATTTTACCTACATAATTATTTAAACATCATTAAACCTACATACTAGCATTAACTATTCGATAATACATACGTATGTAAGCCAGAAACAGGCAACAGTTAGCAACTCGAGGATATGTAGTGTTCCTTGATTAACGATTTAAAAATAGGGTGTGATTTCACACGTCTGACACTAACTGGCAATTCATTCCATAGACGGACAGACTGCACTGAAAAAGAGTTATAATAGTAGGAGGAGGTGTGGGACAGGTGTCGAAAGTTGGAGAGTTTCAGAAGATCTTAGGGATCGAGCATGAGAGAGATGAATATATTCGAAACGTTCTTTGAGATTGGAAGGTGTGGAGGGATATATCTACAGCAGAAAATAAAAACGCACGTTAAAAAGGTTGCTTTTTGCTCTAGCTAGCTTTGAGTTCGCTGTGTGGAAAAAGCGAAGTAAAATTAATTCGGTGTGTTTGTTTACACGAAGAATCCCTTAGCGTGAAATTAATGTAGCAAACAAAGCGGAAACAATCTGAATTATTTGCTCTGCAAAGTCTATAATTTACCGAACAACATTGCATTTCCACTTAAATTGGCAGCACACATTAATCCATGCGGGATTCAATTCGGAATAAAAGAGTCTACAAACTCAATCAGAATGAAAGGGACACTAGTTAAAGACAGAATTCACTGAATATTCAAACAGTAAACAAGCCTCGTTCCTGACGGTTCAGGTGTTTCCGGCAAACAGATAATTTCACGGGCTTGCTAAGGGTTGGGAATTGGGTCTCAGAGTTCACAGTCTAAATTCAATTATTAGCGTCTGTTTGGCAGACGGTCGACCTCAGTCGAATTTCAGAATCCAGCTGAAATTCTCACCAACGAGTAGACTCGATTAACTGGGTAATATTGAGTTGACACGCTCACGGAACGTCCGTAATCAACGAGAGAGAATAAAGATATTAGATTTTTGCCATCAAAATGGAGCTCTGACTATGAACACTTTAAAGGACGCGATGCTTCACACAGACAACTTCAAAGGTTTATTATTATTAACATTTTTAATGTGTAATCATAATTAATGCAGAGCGGTTCATAGAAACCCAATCGAAAACAGTTACTAAAAATACATTATTTTTGTGTCTGTAGATTCAAACACCGCAGACAAGTGAACGGCTATGGCTGGCAAATGAGCGTCTCGCAATATCAGTTTTTCAATAAAGGCACGCAACGACGGCATTGTAGTTTGATCAGATTTCTTGTATTGGTTGGCAGCTAGCGATATACCTACCACATAAGTACTGCCTGTACCAGCGTTAAGTTTATTTGATTCAATAATATTTTACCAGAAGCAAGAACAAAACTAGTACTAAACTATAGTAAAACTAAAACTTCTTCAATTTAAAGCCACACCCAAGGATGTCTGTTAAAGTTATTTACATGAAAGTTCTTCGCCTCAAGGTAAATCAATACTCGAGCGGACAACCCAAAGCGGGCGGCTGCTAACATTATACAAAATAAGAATAAACCGGGGCCCTCCAAAATATTATTTGCTCGTTTCGACAAAATACAAACATGATTCTGGGATTCCGAAGTTTGTGAAATCGGTTGCGGTTACGAAATACCTAAACCGTGAACTGACACAGATGTTCGATCTCATTGTTTTCAAAAAGGCGTCTTAGAAAAATAAAATAAATATGAGCAACCAGTGAGCAAGTCTGCAGTTACAGCAAGAGCTGTAACTGCAGATGAAGCATTTGTATTAAGACAATAGATAAACTGAGCTCACCCGCTGACCCAATATACAATTAATTTTGAAAGCCCAGCATGTTGCTTAGGTACATACCAACTAACACGCTGTAATTTCATCGGATCTCACAGACTATTTTTTTATCTCCACGCGTCGAATCCTTCGAGATAATATTTATTTTTACTTCGTCACTCTTAACTGTGCTGACGGCTGCGACCAGTTATTTGTATTTACATGATAAAGACCGCATTTTTGGTTTCTTAACATAAGTTATTACAACATTACATATATGAAAAACTGATGTACGTTCACAAAAATATTAATTTGTTTAAGAAAAAAAGCGATAATCACTATGTTAATACCAGAAATAAAGATAAACTCGCTGTTGCCACTTGTAGACTCCATAAAGTTAGAAAATCGTTTAAAGGGCAAGGTGTACGTTTTTATAACAAACTCCCAAAAGATGTACAAAAATTGACAATTAATAAATTTAAAAACGTTATAAAAACAACTTTATAAAAAGGCATACTATAAAATATCTGATTATTTAGATGATAAAAGCTCCTGAGATTGAAAATGTTCCAATTCGTTGTTTTGTAAAATGATCATTAAAAAGAATAGCCAGCCTTGTTTTCTTGCCTTTCTTTCCTGGCTTGGTCGCGGAAGAACAGGCATAAGATAAAACCAACCGTTCCAAAGTGATCCTTGTTATTTTAATGAATAAATGAATTTTGACTTTGACTTTGATTACTTTTTTCTCATCTTATTTCGTACAAATATTCATGTTTTTCTGTAATCTAATACGTAACTACCAATTAGGGTACAAACTGCGGCTCGTATAATTTATCATTTATAGCGGCTTGTGGCGATAAAATCTATGTTCCTTTCAGTCATACAATAATATTGCAAACAACCTCTTAAAAAAAATGTATAAGACAAACGAACACACGAACAAACAGTCTATTACATCATGATCTTGATGGCGCAGTGGGCGAGAAGCCGGTTTCGACGCAAGAGTTGCGGCTTGGATTCTCCTAGCGGGACAAATGTTTGCAAGTATTTGTTCCGGGTCTGACCCACGATACAGGGAATCCTAGTGTGGGGTCTGGACAATGTATGTGTCTATTGGATATTTATATATTTACATACACCGGCTTCTTACGTCACGGTTAAAACTGAACTAAACTGAAGGTTAATTAAACATTAGTTAATGAAAACAATGCTACTGCATAGGTCAACGTCTCTCCAAAAATAGACCGATGCAGTCTCTGGCCTGTGTCTCTCATCGCCTTCACTTAGCGATTCCTTCAATCTCGTTAATATGTCAACGAGGTTATCAATAAACAATAATACACCATTTCCCACAGCTGCTTTTACATAAATGTCAATGGATATGATTCTAGTTCTACGAGGAATGTTGAGAGTAGTAGCCAAGTGGGAACCAACCTCGCCAAGAAGTATAGCTGTCGTTTCAAAGCCATATCCAATCAGGCTAAAGCACCGATGATAATATTCTTTATTCTTTATTGTACACACAGAAAATACAAACCAAAAAAAACTTACATATAGGACATGTACAAAGGCGAGCTTAACCCTAACAAGAGTTTTCTTCCAGCAAACCTTTGAGGTTAAGGACAGGTGAGGTAATAAGGTTTATGACAAAAAAAAACAAACACGCTCACGACTGTCTTCCCCATGGTGGACATCATCAGATACATACTCAGTGATTAGACCTCTGTGGCGCAGTGGGCGAAGGCCCACGCACGCAGAAGGTTGCGGGTTCGATTCCCGCAAGATATTTGCATATGCAAACATTTCGGGACAAATGTTTGCATATGCAAATATCTGGGTGTTTTCTATGTATAATATGTATGTATTTACAAAAAAAAAGTATATAAGTAGTATATCAGTCATTTAGTTCCCATAACACAAGCTCTGCTTACTTTGGGGCTAGATTTTATATTATTTATTAGATCTTTGAGGATACCAAGTAGGGGGTAGTCAGAGGCACGTCCAAACATTACATTTGCTACATGCCCGCGTTTTGCACGTAGTTAGCATTCCACGTGACAGGTTGCAAGCCCATCGCCGCTTATTGGAACACTAACTGTTGGCCTTCGAATTATTGGTTCTAGGGCATGCCGGTTTCCTCACGATGTTTTCCTTCACCGTTTTGAGCACGTGCTATATGCACATACATTTTACAAGTGGAAAAATCCATTGGTGCACTACCGCGTTCGAAACCACGACCTCCGGATCAGACTTTGGGGTATCGCCCACTAGCCCAACACGGCTAATTATGACATGTGGGCATTTATTACTTTATTAGCTTTCGTAGGCGTTGGTGAGATCTCACATATCTGACACTTTTGGCAGCTTGCATGTTCTAGATATTCAACGACATTATTATACTGCGTAAAATGTGGCACTACGAAACAACAGTGGCATTGCTTGACCGATTTCAGAGAATTACTTCTTGGAGTCCCAGTTATTGACATCAGCCCGCTTACCATGAGCACCCAATCCATCGTTTTGTATACGAAAGAGAAGATAAAAACTATTTCTGTCAAACAAAAAAGAGGGACAAAATATTTTTTTTTTCTCGCCGACCAAACAGTTGTCTTGGGTCTACGTGCTAGGCGTTTCAATAGATCTGGACGAGGCATAAGGCAGGTCGGCGACCGCAGTCGACCTATTTTTACAATAAATAGGCAGTAACAATCAACTCGTCAACAAATGAGTTGACTTAACAATGTATCTCGCATTCCTTTTATGAGGAATACGCATTTGAGATGGAACCTGAGTGCTACGTTTGTTGAATTAAACTCTATTCAAATGTAGGGTAGTATTATTTAGCTTACAATTATAATCGACTAGCTGTTGCCAGCGGTTTAGCACGCGGGGAGTTGTGTTATTACAAACTTTCACCCAAGTTCCAATGTAAAAATACAAAAATCCTGAAACTCTTCATTATTTGTTTATGCTCAGTAGATGTCAAATTTATGAATGCGAAAGTAACTCTGTCTGTCTTATCTGTCTGTTACGTTTTCACGCCTAAACTGCTGAACCAGTTTTGAAGAATTTCGGTATATAGAGATGAGACCTTGGAGAAGGACATCAAGGCAATTCAAAAATTCTTGAAGGGATACCCCTTTCAAGATTTTTTTATTTTCATAGGGAATGAAAGTTTGTATGGGGAAATTTCTCAAGTAAGGGATATAAAAATTCATCAATATCTATACTTTTGGTAAGAAATAAAGAATGTTGCTTCGTTTTTGACCAATCAAGGTAATCCTCTATTTTACCTTGATTGGTATTGATTTATTTTTTTCTTAACGTACTGGTAGCTGTACTACGCAAGCAAAGCTGCGGGCGTAAGCTAGTACATTTATCTTCACCATACCATCATCAACAAATTCAAAATTTCCAATAAGATTCTGTGTTGGCCTTCTTTAACATTTGTATTACGAATGATCTTAGCATTCTTCCATGCATCGACTTCCCACAGCATACATTGTCTTAGACAAAATAATAAATAATAATGCTGGATATTTTTCACACAGCATCATCTAGCCCCAAAGTAAGCAGAGCTAGTGTAATGGGAACTACATGACTGATATACTACTTATATTTTTTTTTGTAAATACATATTATACATAGTAAACACCCAGATCCCGAGAAAAATATTTGCAGATGCAAACATTTGTCCCGCGGCGGGAATCGAACCCGATAAATAAGTCTGAAGTTATCATATAATTTCAGGACATCGATAAACCAGGCTTTTATAAATTGGATTGGCATGCCTGTGAAACATATTAAGCGCCTTTATAAGTGTTTACGATGTCCTTAATTAATCACAAAGTAATTGACACGCTTTAGTAAAGACCGTCAGCTTTTAAGCCATATAAAACGGAGTCATTGAAGTTCGAAGGACCAGTACGTTCTCAAAAAAAAAATGAATACTAGACTAGATATAGACTAGACTAGGATTAAACATAGCTGTTACGATTTCCCCAGAGAGGATGAACACGCCAGACTGACAGGACAGTGGTGTTTGAATCGAGACAATACCCTAACACCGATCCCTTTGGGAAGCAAGCTTACTTTGCAAGACTCAATTTACACGAAATTAATCAGGCGATGCCTTTAAGTTGGACGAAATTGCGCGAAAAACTTTTAATTTTTGTAAAACCAAGTAGCCACTTTTCTCGGAAATATAAACAAATATCAAAGGTAAGGCAAAGGTGAAAGAATATTGAAACTAATAATTTTATCGCTTTCATCTTAATTTCAGGCCTCATAGCGCGCAACACAGATAATCCCTGGATATAAAGGTTCTCCCATCAAACCCATCGCCGCTTATTGGAACACTAACTGTTGGCACATGCCTTCGATTTTTTTGGTTCTAGGACATGCCGGTTTCCTCACGATGTTTTCCTTTACCGTTTTGAGCACGTGTTAATGCGTACATAAACCGAAATATGTGCGAGTTGAAAAATCCATTGGTGCACGACCGGGTACAAAACCAAGACCTCCGGATCAGAAGTCACGGTACCGCCCACTAGGCCAACACTGCATAAAAGTTATGACATAATCCAAAAACAATGTGTGACTAAATTAACAACATAAGGAAGGGTAGAGTCTAGGCCATGACACAAATTCGCAGATGAGGCTAATCAAATCTGTCCTTCGCCGAATCCAGCGGTCTAATTATTATGATGCAAACATGCTCGTAAATTAAGCTTATCTAGACAGTGTCTATATGACCACAATACATCACTGTCGCTAGATGGGGCGTCTGAGCATTAGCGAATTGATTATATGAAAAAGTGAATTCGTATATTCCCGCTGGCACGTTCAAAGGGCAGAGTAACGAGGGTCACATTTAGCTAGTGGATATCATCCATAGAACGATTCAACCTACGGGTTATAAATAAAAGTTCAGAGCGTGGAAAAATATTTTGGGATGGAAAAATATCTTATACTAGTGCTTACTGATCAAGACTGGGGCCGTAATAGTCGTATGATAAGAACATGGGATAATTGGATGAGTTAAAAATTCCAAACCATTTGGACCATTTTGAAATGTTTTAATTTGCCGTATTTTTTTTAAACTGCCTATTTTCAAAACAATACCGACGTCGATATGATGTGTCGATCAAGACACATCCAAACAAACTGTTCATTTTTAACTAGTTTATCTGATTTATTAATATTTGTTAAGGACCACTGGCAATCAAACCCTGCACAAAAAAGAAAAAAAAACAAGTAGAACCAAGGAGTAATCAATGTTACATATCTACATAAAAATACATAGAAGCTCCTTTTTTTTAAGTCAGGTAAAACCTATTGACGTAAAACAGATCAAAGTTCAAGTCGACATGAAACATTTTTAGCTTCGCAAAAACAATTGAGCAAATCTGTTGTCCTTGCACAAGGAAAAAGAAAATGAAAACTATTTTATATCTGAGCGTGCAAGTGAAAACACTGCAGATAATGTTCAGATAGCGCAGCGGTGCATTTAAATACCGCAATAACCAAATGTAGTAAAATATATATAAGGCTTCATCTCATTATTAGATATTTTAAAAACACATAAATCCTAGTGCTCTCACATTTTCACCTCAAATATTTTTTATCGGCGACGCAAGGAGCCCGTACATGTCTTTGCCATAAGGGATTGTTTGTTTGATTGCCTGTCTGTTATTAATATCCGAAACGGCAAATAGATTAGTTATGCGGTTCATTGCAATAGATTTATATGGCTTTAAATAGGTTTTGAAGCTGAAAGTCACTGGGCGCTGACTTCGAGGATGGAAATAAACGACAGGGTTTTTCAAATTTTGTTTAAATTACCTTGTGCATAATGTTTGTTGGTAGCATTTGTCAATTATATGCAATATTTTTCGCTGATACAAAAACAACTACGTGCCAATGCTGAGCGTGCGTTTAAAGCTTGTCGAAACGATGGCCTTCGAAACGTTTTAACAGTTATAAACTCAGCATAGACCCTCTGATATAATGGGATTCACATGAGCTATCGAAATATCACGTGGTCACATTTCGACTGTTTATACCAATCCCAATCCTACTACTATTATAAACGCGAGAGTTTGTGTTGTGATGGGATGGATGTTCGTTACTCTTTCACGCAAAAAGTACTGAACCGATGTTGATGAAACTTTACAGAAATATAGCTTATACATCAGAATAACACATAGGCTACATTTTATCCGGGTACCACTATGGCGAAGCCGTGGGCAGAAGCTAGTTGGTTTATAATAGTGAAAATAAACTTAGCTAGAAGGGCAGATGTTATGCAGCCAGATACAAATCTTTTCATAAAATATACTTAGCTTCTGCTTTATTGAATGTTTGAATCGTTTGTGTATATCTGTGGAATGGCGGGATTGTGAGGCTAATACGCCATTATCCTCGTTATTGGTGTCGTTATGGTCGTAGTCATAGTTGAATGTTCGTTGGAGCATCATTGTACAATGTTCTGGATCTGATTGAACCAAACGTTCAATCGGACCCAATGGTGTGGATTGGGAATAAAATACTTGCGACAAATCGTTTGACCAAAAGATTTCGAATACTTAAAGAGTATTAAATTGTTTAGCTAAACAACTGTTTCTTATAGGTTAGCATAGATTCTTAATGTGTATGAAGTTCCCATAACACAAGCTTTGCTTACTTTAGCATTAGATGATGCGGTGTGTAAATGTCAAGCATTATTATTATTTATGATTAATTGAAAAAATATGATAATATTTAAATAGGCTGACCTCACCCTGTAAGTTGAGATAAAGACAAATAAACTAGATGAGAAAACTGTTTATTTATGAAGGTCTTCGAGGATACCATAAAAAAGTAATTCCCTTCTTACCTGAAATAAACAGAAGAGTCGACCGCTGCCCTGTTCCCCAAGTGAAAACCAGATTTGCACAGAAACAGTACAACGTTGTTGGTCCACATCTCTACACTGTTCTTAATAAAGCATGCAGAGTGAAGAGGAATAGAAAAAATGAAATTAAAAAGCTCAAGGAATTCGAGTACGAGAGCATTCAGACGATGTTAACTAACTTTTTATACTTTTGATATGTAAGCTGCACAGTGTTTAGTTACACTTACACATAATTAGATATTACAATTCCAGATATACCTATTTATATTTTAATATAAATAGGTGTATCTGGATTTGTGTTTGGGCTTCGCCCGCGTTGTACCCGGATTAAAAGTAGCCTATGTTTTATTCTGATGTATATATGCTATGCTATATCACTGTAAAGTTTCATCAGAATCCGTTCAGTAGTTTTTGCGTGAAAGAGTAAAAAACATAAATCTTCACAAACTTTCGCGTTTCTACACACACTAACTACGTTACGTAATAATTGCATTGTTTTTTATATATAGGTACTTAACCAGTTAACTGATTATTCAATATATATTAGATGGAAAGAATATAAAAAAATACTTGATTGCATAAAACAGTTTTCTTTATTAACTTAAATATTACCATGAAACTTAAAAATAAAAATAAACATGATTATCGTTTGCGTAAGTTCAGAGATTGTTTCTTATTGAGATTTTTTGCGTAAGTTCTGTTACCAATGCTTGTTTTTTTTATGTTTTTAATTTATTGTAAGTACGACATAATATTTAGAACTTTTTATGGGAGAAACCAATGGCTCGTGAAATACAGTTTCCTAACGTTCATATACAATTTGTAACATTTTATTGTGTCAAATATATATATTTTAGTTTTACTTTACTTTAGATACAGAGAACATGTACAGTTTTTTATAGCTTATTCGAGATGCTTGAGCTGGATGTTGCTTGTTACTTTAATCGCATTGTCAAAAATAAAGCAAAAAAATAAAATGAGTGCAGGAAAACATGTAAACCTTAGATTAGAAATTAGTGCTTTATAGAGAGCATGAAGGAACATTTATGGATAAAAGATAAGAATTACAAATAAACAATTTCTTAACGGAATCCGGAAAAACACATGTTAGGGTTAGACAATTCCACAGCCGTCCAAATGTCGAAAAAAGGGCTCATTTAATTACAGGAATTCGCGAAGTTACAAAATATAGATAGTACGGATGTGTGTCGAATTCAAGATTGGGAGGAGTGTAGTACGACTTGACCTCGCCACTGTCTGTCAGCCTAATTGATTCAGGTTTAGCAACGCTCCTTTGTTATTGATAAATTATCTACAAAAACTATTTTAGGTCACGTAAACAAGTCATAACATGTCAATGTCATGGAAGGGTTCATTTCCTTTACTTATCTGGGGTTTCATTCATTAGTATTTCTAGCTAGACCAGTTCTTAGAAAATAGGAAAAAATGAGAGCATTAATGCAGTGACCTAATTTACTTTGACCCGTCACAAAAACTTCTCTCTCATTTCCAAGTTATTGCAATCTCGTGTTAAAGTTGGCCAGTTGATTAAAGTCGTCGAGCTCATCCAACATAATTTAGCTGCGACACCGTATTACGCTATTTTAAATTATTATTTTTCAAGGATAAAAATTGTAATTTTCTTATCGTAGATCAAATTTGGGCAGGATTACTAAAACTTCGTAGGTCCTTATTCACTGAGTTAGTTTCAACAAAGGTTATAATTAAAACAGGGGCAATCATGTCCTGTATAAGAATGATTTCCTTCCTGAGGTTTGTTTGTACCGCATTCAAGATCAGCGTGTGGGAAATTGTCACGTTACTTTTGTGTCGACCAGCAAGGAGGATAACACCATTGTATACCTGAAAACCAGTATTTCAATTCCATTTGCCCGATTGCCCGTTTTGAGTCACGTACAGAGGCACAGATGTTGGTTGAAATTGACCCACAATCCCGCACCAAAGATCATACTCGTTGAAATAATTTATGTAAACCAACATATGTAGTTTGAAAAAGCCAAACCAATAATCGCATTTGCAGGCGGTTTATTACTGACTTTTGATATTATGGAAGTTCTGTCATTTTCAGGCGTTTTGAAACCAGAATTGTTTATGTAGGTACTAATTGGAATATTCTAAGAGCTTAGTAAAGTATAATTTCATAATTTCTAGACTTCATTTTCAGTCAAAGTTTGGTAACTTGGCAACGGGAATGTGACAGTTAGTCAGAGCAGTTAAAATCTCTACAACCCTACAAAACCTCTAAAACCAAAGTTGCACTACGGCATCAAACGTGTAGTGTCGTGTACATCCTCCAGTGCCGTCTACGACCGGTTATTGTATGCAAAAGAGACCGGGTCATTTTTCAAAGTAGCTAGCGGCTCCCGCATAAGCAGATTCTGTTCTATTTGAGCCATAATTGCGTCATAAAGTTGCCGATAATCCGGTACGTATGAACTTGCGGTATCGATTTCGCACTGCATAGTGGCAGCGGTATTATGTACTAAATCTCATAATTTATAGGTACGTTTTACTTATGAGTGTTTTGTCGGGAGCTCGCTAACGACCCAAGTTTCGAGTTTAAGCACTCATATAGTAATTAGTCCGTGAAGGCTGAAACACGTCTACCAAGACTAGACAAGATGTAACTGTATTCTGTGGTTTCCAATCCGCCATCGCCGGAATCTATGCAGCGAGATACATTGTAATATTGTCTCTTGATTAAATCTAGATTGTCCGCGATGAGTCTGGTGCCGCAGTGATTGTCGAAAACGTTATGCATGTTTCGAAGTAATAATATAACTATCACTGGCACTGGGATGTAACAAATTGAATAAATAAAGATAGCGTCATTACTCCGACTTTATAAGAGTATACAATTCAGTTAACTTACAATCAACTGGAAATAATTTAAGCCCTGACCTGAAAATACGGTTGCTAGTATTTTAGTCGCCCGAGGCTGGATTAATATGACATTTGATATTTGGGTAATTCCACTAGGGAATGCGTAGATTTTATTTATTTAGAAACACGGCCCATTTTCATGTATCGCGATTGTCATACAAAAATAGAAGGGATAAAGGATTGCCTTAGGGACTATTGTGCGACCTTTTTAAGGTTTTAAATATTAATAGGCAAAGTTTAAAAATATTTTCGAGATTACATTTGTAAGTTACATGACTCAATAGGCAAACAAATGAAAAAAAATAGACACAGAAACAAAACTTTGAATGCGATTAAAGCATTAGGATACATATTAATAAATACTTTTACTTATATATATCTTTTAAACAGAATGAAAATAGCTGGTTCACGAGTGGAGCAAGCAGCTTCGAACAAAGTTTGATCAAACTTGACGACCATCGGCGAGGAGACAAAGGCGCTGGTGAGTGGCGTATTGTTCCTAAGAATCTGGGTGGAGCAATCATCGCGGCCTAAATACCGAGCATTTTATGTCCCAAACTTTGCGCATATTGTTCAATAGTTTCGTCACTGTTAGTTGAGGTTTCGACATAGATATGGAGATTTACTATTTGACGGAAGACCTCATGTTTTCTCATGGGAGGTTTATGATTTTTTGTCATGATCTCAACGACACGCAGTTATTCAGAAACTAGAGTTTACAGACAGAAAATCAGTTAGCTTACAACATAACAATTAGTTTAACATATTTATGTCTGACTCTGCCGTGTTGGCCTAGTGGGCGATATCCCGACTTCGGATCCAGAGGTCGTGGGTTCGAACCCGGTCGTGCACCAATGGATATTTCCACTCGAAAAATGTATGTGCGCATTAACACGTGCTCAAAACGGTGATGGAAAACATCATGAGGAAACCAGCATGCCCTAGAACCAAACATTCGAAGGCATGTGCCAACAGTTAGTGTTCCAATAAGCGGCGATGGGCTTGCAACCTGTCACGTAGAATACTTATACTTGCAAAACGCGGGCGTGTACCAAATGTAATGTTTGGACGTGCCTCTGACTACCCCCTACTTGGTATCCTCAAAGATCTACTCACTGAGTATGTATCTGAGGATGTCCACCATGGGTAAGACAGTCGTGATATCAGTACGCTAACAATAGAAGCTAGATTTTTTCATAATTTTAGGCTCAATTTTTTAACACATTGCCTGGAACAACTGATTTTCTGCGTCAACTAAAAGACGCAACACCGCGTGTGTTGCTCTGTCGACGCATCTAAATGAACGTCAATGACCCCGGCTCAGTAGCTCGATCAAATTGATTAAGCGATATTGTGATACGACTCACGCGTGTCGACCGATGCTCTTTAATTGGTTTAATTGCTGGCTTCTGACTATGACTGGACTTATATTGTCAGTATCAATACTGTTATTTATTCAGTGCAAGTGGTTACATGATCTATAATTTATAAGACATTTAATGAAATGTCACAAACCGAGTAATAAGTATAGTTTAAAAAAAGAATGATTAAAATCGGTTCACCACCATTCATCGGTTGGCGATATCACGCAACATACACAAAAAATCATACGAATTGAAAACATCTTCCTTTTTTAAAGTTGGTTTATAATAATTAAATCGCTATTCACGATACGCTTACAGTCTCAATTTTACTATCCCTATCATCAGATCTACACGCGCCCACGTAATTTTGCTTACTCTTTCGAATAAAAAACTAGTCGTGATTCCATAAGATGGTGATGTTTAAGAAGTTTTTCGAGAAAAATAGCAATCCCTCAGGAATAAAACTTTTATGGGACCACCTAGGGATCATTCTCTATACAACAACAAAATAATCACATATAATACCACAAGAGCTTCAAAATTATCGGGTATTTCCCGATAGGTTCGTTGCAAACAAATGAAGGAGTCAAGTTTTTCAGGTTAAAAAATCACGAGCGCGAAGCGCGACGAGCGCGAAGCGCGAGTGATTTTTCCTGAAAAACTTGACGACTTTATTTGTTTGCAGGGAACCTTGAGGGAAATGCCAGATAATTTTGAAGCTCGTGTGGTATTCAGGGGATTATTTTTCCGTCCCAAATGTCGGCCAATAGAATTGCACCATTCGACGTCACGTGGTACAACCGAGAAAATTTTCAAAAAATTATCAGTATAATACCATGTAGGTTGTACCACGTGACGTCGAATGGTGCAATTCTATTGGTCGATATTTGGGTCGGAAAAAAAATCATCAAAATCGCGAACATATCAAGTAACAAACACACAATAAAAATATACAGCTATATATAAGAAAATAGCCAAAAATAAGAATTGAGATCCTCCTCCTTTTTTTGAAATCGGTTTAAAATAGGATGGATCAATAATTCGCAAAGAAGACCTCTATATCGATAAACCCAATTCAATTTGTTAGTCATTCTGAATTCTTGCAGCATGGAGTGGAGAACAGAAGCTTTTGGTTTAACCTTTCTACATGAGAATGAATTCAGCCGAGCCTATTTTAGATAAGCTAGAAATCGCTGAACCGAAATGGATGTAGAAAGCAGACCTTCGGTCTCCTAAATAGGAAGGCACAATGTTTTGTTAAATCATGAAAGGTATGTTTTCATTTCACATTGCGTACATGAGAATGAATAAATGCAAATACTAATTTTGCATGATTTTTCCTACAGAGTCTGAAACCCAGTACACAAATATGTTGTTAATTCTTTTTTGGAAAAACTACTATACGATACAGATAATATTTGAACGTAACCATTCCAAGATCTCTGCACAAAACTACATAGACGTCGTGTAAAAAGGAATGCAGTGGTTTTATTTTAAGCTCAACTTAAGGTACAAAATTGCTCCGCAAAATCAAACAATACACTACAAAACGTAAACTTTTCAACTCCGTCAAATGCAGCGGAGGAAGTTTGCTGGGCGAGCGTGTAACCACGTTAGCGCATCGAAACGTCGAAAATAGCTCCTGACTCACAGACACAAATGTACCAGCCAACTCTACATGGTACATTCTATTATTTATTCTGTGTTCACTACGGGTTCGCAAGTATCATCGAGAATGAACTTGCGTTTCGCTCTGTAAATCAATGCATTGTAGATAGAAATAGACGATTAGTCACATACGCAGGACATAATCCTTAGTCATGCATGCAGTCTAATGGCGGAAGCTAAGGTTGTGACGGAGGTGGTTTTATTACTATTTTATAATGAATGAATGAAAATACTTGACTGTACACCTTATGAAACGAACACAAAACATAACATACTAAAACTAAAGGTACGATATCTTCCAGCCAACCTTGAGATGAAGAAGATTCTGTAGTTTATATTTTCAGAGGACTGTCTTAGTAACATTTGTATTTGTTTTTTTTTTCAAGCAAAAGAAGTCGTTATTTTTTCTAATAAGGTGCTAACCGCATTTAGCCAATTTTATAATTATCTGTTTTGGAATGGAGTAGAACGTTGATGAATTGGTTCCGCAATACAACAAATGGAATAGCGAGAGACAGTTTAAAGTTGGTTTGTGGTTCAACGTGAAGTACCCTATAGGTTATGATTTATTTGCGAGTATCAAAATATGTCGCAGAAATGGCCGTATTTTTTTATTGCGTTGACTTAGAAGCTTGATTTTATTACAGCTCCAAGGGACCGTAGACCTAAGTCTATATTAATTTCGACTTGATATTTCCACGCATTCCTGTGAAAAAGGGTCTTGACAGACAGACAAACAAGCAGACAGACGGACGGACAACGAAGTGATCCTATAAGGGTTCCGTTTTTTATTTTGAGGTACGTTACCCTAAAAAACTGTTTCTACATGGCAAAACCAAGGGTTCTGTTTTTTTTCGGGTCGGGTCCAAAGTTAAGTTACACAGCCCTAGTAAGTTCTAAGCACACGACAAAAACTAAAAGCGCGACTGAGTTCTGACTCGAGCGATCATAAGAAGCACTCGCTGTAATAGGACTACATTCCCTATTTGGTCGATAGTCCACAGATGCCGACAATACCTTACATGGAGGTACAAGATCTTTTAACGAACAAGACACTAGAACCTAGCCCTCGACAAAAACCTTAATTTTTGTCCTCACTGATGAGGACAGAAAAAAAGATGTACGAGGGAAAGGAAAAGGCATTCTAAAATAAGCTATTATATAATAAAAGTTCTTGTTCAAGAGACTAGTTTGAAGTCTCATTCGAGATTAGAATTTGAAACAATCAAGTTAAATGAACTAATGGTGTGGAAACGATAATGGATTTTGGCCATTTTTAAATGTTAATTAGTTTGAATGGCATTTGCAGTATATTTATAGAGAAATGGCACGCACCAATGCCCTTATCTGGCCTTGCAGGTGTCCTGTCGCTTCAATGTCGAGACGATTCCTTATCCTGATCTACGGATGGCCATCTCTGTGACAGAGCTCTATTTATTTGACAATAGAAATGCCCAAATGGAATAGCTACCTCACACATAAATCACTGAGGATATATTGTTCTAAATAGCTTTGTTTTGATTGATGTGGTGACCCCGGTGACTGTTTTCAAAGCCAATCATTTTTTTAATAGCGGACTTACATTATCTAACTGAAAGAACATAAACTGCTTTTTGGATAGTTTTTCTATTCTTGGAACTTTAAAATAAATTTCTATAAGAAGCTCGGCCTTTTCTTTCCGCGTAAACAGGACAGTGATGGATTGATGTTTGTAGATCAAAACGACGAGCGGCGTGCGCGCGCGCCGATATTCCTGCATCCGGCGAAACAGAGACCGGATGCCGCAAAACGTATCTTTACTTAGTAAATATATTGACATGCTTTACGCGATAGGTAAGTTTAGATCGTAAAGAATAAGTGTTTTTGAATATAGAGAAGAGTCGTAGACCACAGAATAGAATGCTACGCACAAAACTCATACGCGCGGTGCTCTTACAATGTCCAAGGCAAAGTATTTACTTTTCTGTAACGAGAGAAAGACATGCACTTTTGCAGTAAGTTGGGAAAACTTGGCGTGTCATAGTGTATTCTATGGAAAAATTACAGTAAGACCGGACATAAGTAGTCTGCAGTGGTATAATTAACTTGGCTTTACCAATAGGTAGAGTGTCTTATATACAAAAGCTTATTTATTAAGACACGAGTATTCACTGTTATGTGACTAGTAGAAAGACAAGTCCTTTTGCACTAGGCTAAGAAAAAACTTGTCGTGTCCTGGCGACGAATTTCTATAGAAAAAAGACAGTAGGACCGGACATTAGGTCTTTGTAGTGGTATAATTAAATTAGCTAGACCAACAGTATCTAATATACAAAAACTTAGCAGAGATGTGTAAATCACAATTGATATTTAATAAGCTATTATACAACCTTGGTTGTTCAAACATAAAAAAGGTCATAGTCACCCACTGCTGGGAATAAGATCAGCCTGTTCAACGACAACAATGTCATCCATTCACCTAGCTGTTGGTCTGCCAAAGCCCCTTATGTATCCCCTCGGCCACCACCCCTTACTCCACCTACCATCTCCAAATCTTACCTGTGTCCTGCCCAGCTCCAACAGTTTCGTAATACGGTCTCCAACATCTACCACCTTCGTTCTACGTCAAATTTCGGTTTTACGAACTCGATTTCTTTAGATCCGGGTACCACGCGAACGAAGCCGTTGGCAGAGGATTTTACATAATTAATTATGTAAAATTTTACATAATTAATTATCTCATTTCACGTCATTTTCGGTCGATAGCTGCCCTTATTGTTCTAGTATCTTGGTTTATTGCGACTACTATTTTGAATCCTTTTTCAATCCACAATTTAGAAACTCGAGGCTATTTTATTTTAAGAGATACAACATTATTGTCTATGAGCCTTCATAGACCACATTTCACACAACCTCGTCTAAAAGGGTAAATATCGATTAGACTGACCGTAGTAGATATTTAATTTAACGAGACGTCTAGACCCTGTATGTTATCTTAAAATTTGTTGCTGATAACGCCCAACGCCGCGTCAAATTTTAAGGAAAATAAAACTTTTTATGTGGTTTTTTATACTTCCTTCATTTGAGTTTTGGTTAATTTAAAACTTTGGAGTTAAACACAACGAACTGGAGAAAAGCAAAGTCTTGATACAAGCAGGCTTTTGAGGCGAGCATCATCAATACAACTTCCTTTAGAAGTCGACTGTTGGAGGGACACACTACGGGAGGCCCCTTCTAAAGAGTGCCCTGACAAAGAATATTAGGCTACCCATACGATACAGTGAATCCTAGTGTGGTCAGGACTATGTATGTGGTTGTTTAGGATGTTTGGGCTGCCTCCATCCACCAACGTTTTGCAACCATTAGCACAAAACTTATATATTATATTTCAGTAAATTTGAACTTATTTAAACATTAAAACCAGTCCGTCCGACACATGAGATTAATAGATATTTCACGAACTAAACCGCTGAAAATCGGGGAAAACTACATTTCAAATTAATTAAAACATAACATCTAGAGCGACTCAGCGCTCCGACATGCGCATAATGTTTTAAATTAGTCAGCACGTACTAGATAATTGTTCCAAATTGCTTTTATGTCCTATGTTCAGTATGCTAACCCTGACCTGCATAATGAGAGGTATACTCTCACATAAGGCTTTTACATAATCAGCGGTATTTAGGGTGACCCTAGATCTTTGAGAGTGACAGTAGATTTGGTCTGTTGTCTTAATAAAGTAGGTAGGTATTAGGACTCATAAGAGTATGTTGGAGCGAGTTTTAAGAGAATAACATCTACACTAAATTGCGTGAGGCGAACTGTGGCAACCACTTGGCAAACACCACCACCGCCCCACTGTGTCAGTTTGACCGGGCCACAAAACAAATGCAGCCCGAATAGCAAACTATTTCACCCTAGTCCCCACCTAACTCCTCAAAGTATTTAAAGTGTTTCTACAAACTAATCTAGACCGGGCATAGTTATCTCGATAGCCGGAACGAATATTTGATGAACACAAATATGCTCCTTCAGCTAAAGTGCTTTATTTAAAAAAGTGAGTGCGAACTGAGCAAGCAGGACATTAAACTGAATTCAAATTATAAAACGCTTAGTTATAGGTTTTGATTGAATAGTAAGGTCATATAAAAGCAAAATAGGCGGCGTTAATAGTACATTAATGCAAAGGCAGCGAAGACTCAATGATACGAGGCAGACAATTGATATTTCTGAAAAAGCATTTAAAGTGCTTTTCTCCAAAAAAAATCAATGAAATAGAAAAGGTTTCTATGGATTTCTTTTGACTTTGATGGAAGCAGGTTCTCTATCGCTAATTTGGCTACCGACCTTATATCTAGTGAAGTGCAGTCAATATCCATTTCACTTCCCATTTCATTCATTATATATTTTTTTATTTGACTGCATATGCATTAATTAAAAGGCGTCTGCATACAGGCACTTAAATGCAACCTATTTGTACCAACCCCGATGAAAGAGATCCAAATTCAAATGAGGCAAAAAAAAAAAAAAATTGTCGATCATTATTGAATGGATTTCTATACAACATTGCCAGTGCGTTTTTTGTTCCCAATTCAAAACTGATGCTGTATTACGTAAAACGACTTTGCGTGTTCTTTTTTCGAAAGTAATGACAATATATCCGCACATGTTTCAGAAAACAATTTTTAATTGAAAACTTCTGTGACGCAGTGGGCGAAGGCCCGCCTGAGACGGAGAAGGTTGCTGGTTCTATTCCCGCGGGACAAATGTTTGTATGATCTTGCAGATCATATTTGACACGGGTCTGGTTGTTTACTATGCAAGTATGTAAGTATTTACAAAATACTTACAAAAGTAGGTAGTACATCAGTTATGTAGTTTCCATAATACAAGCTCTGCTTACTTTGGGGCAATATGGTGCTGTGTGAAAATGTCCAGGAATATAATTTACTTTACTCATATTTTCAATGTTAAATTATTTCCAGCCATTGTAGTTTCAATAAATTATGTGTCTGTAGCACGCGTTACGTTTCGACCAAGCTAGATAAGCTACCTAGCTATATATTTGAATCAAAATATGAAACAATTAATGTTTTACTTATTTATAACTGCTATTACTAGGAAAGCCAACCAAGTACCTACTTAAGTTACCTGATTCAGCACAATTATGTTTTAATTTGGTACGCTGAATGCTGTCGTTTGTTCAGAACCAATACAATGTTTCAAATTGTTTACAAAAATAATTGAAGTGAACGTTATTTGAAACAGTTGTCGACGTTTGACCACGCAAGGATTTAAAATATTATAAAACAAAATTTTAAAGAGGTTTCATTTTTGAGTGTTTTTGAGGACTTTTGAGTGTTTATTTGTTGGTTTTAATTATTATCATCATAATGTTTTGTGAAGTGAACCTAAGTAAAAAGAAACCTAACCTAAGTGAAAGAAATAAGGTTAACTAATAAGTTATTCTTATTTCTTTCAACGAGTAGTGAAAATAATGTTTGAGTGAAGTGAATAGCCGAATTTCGAAAAGTCGTTACCTTTTGTAGAATTTCCCCCTTTCAGGGATACAGATACAGATTCTGGGACACACTGTATACATATGGAAAATAACTCAATCGATTTTGATAACATTTATAGGGGAACCCCTCTGGTTTGGGATTAAAAAAAACAATCTTACTAGATCTCATAGTTTGAAAAAATCCCAGAGCCGGAAAAAACAAAAAAGTGGAAAAAGGTAAAAGTCGACGTGTAGTCTGTCAGTCGCTAGCTTGGCCAAATACACATAGCATCTTAAGCATGTTAACCCCATGATAGACATCCACATATCTATTACTCAGAACCTTCGTAGAACCGTGAGGTTACCCAGTATATATTTACCTAAACAAAAATAGAAAAGTCTGAAGTTTCACGAAAATAATGTAGCATCAATCTGAACCACACAGTTGAAAAGTTAGATGGAATATTAGACGTGATCTAAGTTCACCGTCTCGTAATGGGCATCCCTTGTGTTCTCTCTCACGAAACTACTTACTCGACTTTTGTGATGGAATTGTTCAGGTACTGAAATACTCTTGCTAGAGTTTTGTACAAGGAACATTCGAATAGTTTTCAGACGAAAACATCAAGAGTTGTGGAACGTAAAAGATTAATAAGTAAGGTATGGTCGAATCATATATTATAATACTATTAAACGATTAAAAAAACCAATCAAATCAAAAAGTTTTTTATTTAAATTACAGTATAATTACACGTGTAAATAATTGTAGCTGAATTTTCATTCAATTAAAGGTAATTTGAAGAGCCTAAAGTTAAGAGAATTCACGAGGCAACGAAATGAGTTTTTGAAGTTATCACACATTATTGATCCACTTCCCTCGAAGTTCGGAACGAAGGTGTAGAACTAATTTAACATGGGTACAATGTTACAGTTCGATAGAATGGAATGCAGGGAAAATCAGATGGCTCGATTCCATCTTCATGTTTAATGACCTATAAACTTAAGTGCTTGAGTTCTTCAATATTAATGGATTGTACGCATGCAATTCAATATGACAAATTTGACTAAAATGTAAAATGGTTTCGCTATCTGAGCAGACTGAAAAGAGACGTTAAGCGGTTTTCATTATACCTGCCTTTCCAGATTGTCGTACTAACACGTATTCGAAAACTTCACAACATGTCGCACTAAGAACCGGAGTCTTCATCACCTAACAATTAACCCATATATATATGCTGAGATACGAACGGTTTGGGCTAAATCACTAACAGACGAATTTAGTGAAATGCAATAGTCTAAAACACACGGTTCTACTAGAGTACCTAGTGACAAAATATTTTAACAAATCATTAGGAAGTCCTAATGATTTGTTAAGATATTCAATATTCTTTTTTCTTAACAAGAGCTGTAAATCTAGTAATTAACGAAGTTGCCGCGCATTAAACTAGCATAACTATCTGGGTTAGCATGCGATGGCAATGTTCTAAGCTTATTGCGAAAGGCTTACCTTATAATGAGATTGGAAGCATCTATTGTCAGACTAATTCGACGCGTAATTGACCTGAAAAAGGAAAATATCGTATGAATACATCGGCTAATAATGTGGAATTTTGTGAGGCTGTATTTTCCAATATCGCTGCGAACTATATACCAAAATAACATCCTTAACTAGAAATGATTTTGCTATCACGTTATAGAGTAGCGTCCCTTAATGTTTATGTGTGGAGTAAACAGAAACTTAATCTAACTCTGAGATCTATCAAAGCAGATTCCAGTACTTGCGTAAGGATACACGGATCATACAAACACTGAATAGTTTTACATCGATAAGGGAAGTGTAGCATCACCTTGTTAGATCTATTCGTAGACAGTTACTCGTATATAAATTACCCTGTTTATTTAAAGCTAAGATTATTTAGAAATGAATTCATCTACTTTCAAAGATGGGGTCAGTCACGATCCAAGAGCACAGTTATGTAAATAACTTCAAAATATTTGAACAGGTCGACCTACCATAATATAGTACAATCTGTCTATATGAATCGGGCCTTGATTAAATAACAAATAGTACGGTAAGATGAAGGTCTGATGTGGAAGACTCTACACATGATTTTGTATAAACGAGTACGTATTATGTAATCAATACAATGGTATACCAATAAAAGGAGAGCAAGGAGCGCAGTATCACACACTTTCTTATTGTAGATGTACCGAGACAGTGTTGCCGCGTTGACTCACACTTAAGATTGAATTAAAGGAAAAAAGCAATGAAATGTTAGAAAAGTCGTCATATTTAATGAAAAATCCACCCAAATTGTGACTGGGCTGCCACCTACCGGTAACGACCCTGTAACACGCTCGTTGCGAAAATGTGTGTCAATCAGTGGTAGAACGAAATCAAGCGAATATATTGTGGACGCACTGTTGTGATTTTCGTCGTAAGATCTCTGGAGTGAGAACCACAGATACCACTAAAAAAAACGGCGTCCCGTAATGAAATTCCCAGGCTGTTTGATTAAAACGACCCGAGATGTCGGTTCGTACAATGCGAGCTCGGAGTAATTGCTAGGTATTATATTGCCGCAATTTAAGCCAGTTTTAATGAACGGCTTTTAGGTAAGATTGTTAAGGCTTTATAATTTAAAGGGAATAAAGACTTGGACCTATTTAACTAATGGATTTATTACTCCCGTACTTATGCAAAACATACAGAACCGAAGAGTGAATACAAAGTATGATGTCTAGAGCATATTGGACCAACATGATGCAATGGGGTTTTGAAAGTTGCAGTATGCCCAATGTATATGTATGTCATTAATTATAGCGGAAGACTATAATTTAACTAGAAACGGGATGTTAAACATGATTTGTGAGTTATATTGTTTCTTGATATTTCGGTCACGATTATAATCACATATGCCATATACTGCCAATTTTATGAACATACAGTGAACATTTCATATGTGACATGTTCACTGTATAAACTGTATGATAATATACTTTCCAAAATGACAAACATATTAACATAGTTCATAACTATGATAATATTTTTTTCTCTAGACACAAATAATACAGCAGCCATTTAATTAAAAAAATTGGCAGTTTACTTAAGGCCTTCGCTTCGTATACACGCACGAGCTAGTAAAGTAGCTAAAGTCAAAAGGGTTTTATTTATTGAAATCACAAGGATTATATAGAAACGTCAGCTTAAAAACTACGTGAATTTCAAATTTTAAAGTGAATTTACGCTGATACCTCGTGTCCGAGCTTACAAGAATCAGGCAAAAAAACTATACTTGTTTTTTTTATGTTTATCCTTCATTCTATTTAGATATTAGGTATCGACACTGAAAATAAAAATATGACCAGTCGAAATATAAATTTATTCGTAGCAAGCTCTGAGGATGTTTGACCAGCACCTTGGTTAGAATAGGGTCGCGGTGACATTTACAAACGCTGCGCTACAGCATTATTGGCTTTTGAGAATGAAAAGATGGTAAATAAACGAAAAGCCCGGTACACTAAGAAATGTATGAAAATACAAATAAAATTGATTCCATTAAAATATCGTAAAAGCTAAATGCTAGCTAATTAACACTCAACAAAAAGCCACAGGGAGGCTTTGAAACTTTTACTACGCAGTGAAAACTTCCTCAAAGAAGCCGGATTTACAAGGAACGCCGGGGAAGTCAAATAATATATGATATTAAAGGCATCTTTTGTCAGAGACTACGGGGATGCTGCTACAAAGGAAATTGGGCATAAGTTTCACAATGTTTGAATTCAGACGCGACGACACGACAAAAGCCTCGCAAAAATGCTTCCCACTCCGCATCAAGGCGAGTGCTAGGAAAGGTGCGAAGCTAAAGTGTTCACCCGAGGAGTTACGATTATAAATGATGCAGGGGGTCGAGGCGTCTGCCTAAAGTGCGAATACTCTCCGGCGGATTAAAAAGGAAGTGCAATGTACTATCACATCTACATACTGTGATATTTGACAAGTGTCTGTTACATGTTTCATTAAACTGTCAGGTCAGGAAGTTGGCCAATTTATTTTATTTTAGAAATCTTAGGAAACCTTACAGCAAGCTTACAGGAAAAGTATTTAAATAAATATTATACAACTATTAATGTTACATAATATAAGAAGACCAATTAAAAGTTACCACAAATAGAATAAGAAATGTATAAGTAAAACATAAACAGGTAAAGTAGACGATTAGGAAACGTAGAATAGATATAAAATACAACACACACTTTAATACAAACACAATATCAGTTGGGTGCCTAATCTATGCAGATAAAAATATCACTAAGTAAGTTACTAAGTAAGTATTTGTCAGACATGTCAATAGCGATTCTAAACTTTTTCCACAAATAGGAAAATAAATCTGAGCGTTGTAATTATATGATAACTTTGATCCAATTACGGATAAGAGGGCAGAGGTAATCATAATTGCGTCCCTCATCAGGAGGACTTGCTCTTCAAAATTACATTTCATTTATGAAATTTCGACGAAATTTTGCCTAAAACTTAAAATTCTGGAGATGACTGTCATTGCGTCGTTAAATATCCGTTTTACAAATCAAGTTGGAAAGTGACATGAAACTTGTTTTTGCGGGATGACGAGTCCTCTTTCTACAGTATTTCCATTTTACAATTGGTGCAAACATAGTGAATACAGTTCAGACTACGTAATAACAAATAAAAAAAAAATGCTGGACATTTTCACACAGCATCATCTAGCCCCAAAGTAAGCAGAGCTTGTGTTATGGGAACTACATGACTGATATAGTACTTATATACTTTTTGTTTAGTAAATAAATACATATTGTACATAAAAAACACCTGATCACGAGAGAGCGGCGGGAATCGAACCCGCAACCTTCTGTGTCTCAGGCGGGCCTTCGTCCACTGCGCCACAGAGGTCATCAAAAAAATCAAGGATGTATTTTTCGATTGTTCGTTTAGTATGAAAGCAGAAATCATAGTTTCATCAGCCAGTTATGTCCATATTGATGAGTTTTAAAATAGTGTTGTCAGAGACAACAAATGATGGAATGTACCATGTTAAAATATAATCTTAACTGATTCTCTTGTTTCCCATTTTCCAGCGGCATCATACATATGAAAGTATAGTTATAGCTCTATAGCTAATAAATGGACTACCTACAGATTTACTCGATATTATTACTCCAAAAAATATTAAATTCAAACTCAAATCCTATTTTATAGCTAATCTTGAAAAGTACTTACAATGAATGCACTTACCTAGTTTTCCAAATTTATGTAGATAGGCTACCCATGTTAAACTGCTCACTACCTACTATTGTTAAATAAGAAACAATGCAGACTCACAAATAGCATCATCTGTATAAACCTGAGCGGTTTTAGTTGCTATTATTATTCAGAATTATTATTGTTAAGCATTTTTTATTTCGTTAAATAAATAAAAAAAAAACAAAAAAAATACGTTGTTTATACACGCTATGACTGACTGAAATTACTTTATGAATATTTTTTTATACTGCGATAAAGCTTGGGAAGTTGGCGTGAAGAAGCTTGAATATGCACATAATCAGACTTAAAGCTAGTTTGTAGGGTTAAATATTACTATAAGGTAAACTAGCTGCATGCGAGTTTGAAAAACCATCAGCGGAAATTTTAGTTTCACTAGTTTTTGGTGAGTTCGAGCTGATTTAAGTCATACATACGTAAGGTTTTGTTATTCAAAACCTTCCTTCTGTACATTGCAGATTTCCTAATCGCGAGTCTCTACAACCTTGATCATATTTTTTCTTTCTTATCCTAGTTCTTCAATTACTGCTTGTAGTTTGATCAGATCAAACTACAAGCAGTAGTAGTTTGATCTGATCTTATTATGACAAGTTATACCGTATCTTTCATATCGGATTACACATTTATCATTAATCAATGATGCTATTTCAATCAAACTTTTATATTATATGCTATATAACAGATACGACAAACATTTCAGTAAGCCACGAACACGCCACTTTGCTTCACAATTCAGTTAAGTTCAAGGATCGTAGTTCATGAACACGATAATAATAAATTACCTTTGTGAAGTTATTTTGTTTAAATCACTTTTTTTGCGAGGTCTGTTTATGTTCATTTCATCAAATAAAATATGACAGTGTGATGTCAAATAATGATTTCATTTCAGCAGGTGATGTGAATTGGATGAAATGGAAATATCGAAGTAGGCATTTCTACGCAAGGTGCTTGTATATGTATATGTTTGTTAGTGTAGAGGTTTTTGATCTGTTACCGTTTTTCTTCAAAACGGCTTAGCCGATTATTATGCGTTTTCTATGGTCTTTTACGGCATCTTAGAATGGGTTATCGTGATACGTCACTAGGGAGAAGTAATATATGACTAGGTACAAAGCATTCAGATCATTTTAAATGAACTTGTGATGTGAAGATGAGACTAGTGCGCACAGTAGCAGAATGGATTTATGAAAAAAAACGCGATATAATTCCTCTTTTCTCGCTTGGAATGACTAAGTATGATTATTTAAACATTTTTTTTATTTTAGTTTTAGACAAGAGCCTCCAAAAGTATGAACTTTTGACAGACATGTCCCGCATCGTGATAGCAATCAGTGAATCACGCAGCGCGGGTGGTCCGACCGCCAACGGAAAGTGTTTGTTTTCAACCTTTATGCTTTCGGAATACCATAAAACCAGTGATGAATTATAAACATTTGTTTAGAGTCATCCCGGGGTTATTGTTATCGTTTATAAAAAAATGATGTTGCGAAACCCGAGAGAAGTTTTTGTATCACACTTTTCTAGATAAGAAAGTAAAACGTCAAATATCAACACAAAAACTATAAAGTTAGTTATTAATTTGACTTACGAATTTCTACCACGAAATTAAAGTTCAATTACAATCTACAAGTTCATCATTTCAAAGAAAACCACATAGGTATCACGGGTTTTCTTAGAAGGTCAAACGGGAATTAACTGATTTCTGAAACCATGGGACCATAACTGAAACTCGGGAAAATCTTTTCCCCTAGTGGTTCTGAACCAGGGGTGCAAAACGGAACAGCCTGGAAATACACTGGTATTATGTATACTCTAACAAAACTCTAAGTTTTTCCTTTTCTGTAAGAATTGACTAAAATCTTGTTTCCATGCCAAGTCAAAAACTATCCTTAACAGATTTTTTGCCATTGAATGTAGTAGGCCTTCCGCAATTTTAAATTCGGTCAGGTAAAATCAGGTTGATTACGGCAAGGCCTTTTATTTAAAAGCACGACGCATTCTGCCTAGGCCAGACTTCCGTGACTAAAAGGAATATAGCTACGTAGCTCTATTTCAGAATCTCTTTGTTGACATAACTGGCATAGCTGATGGTACCAGTTGCGAATGAATGGAGTCTATTTTCATTCGTGGAACTATGAACCTGTTATCATTGGCAATTCATCGAGCAGAGAACTAAGTTCGTACTATCATAGGCAGTCAATTCATCGAGTAGAGGACTAAACGCGTACCAATAAGATTCGATTCGAAGCGCTGCTAATTAGAGCTATTGATAGTTTAGACTAGTAATTTGTAGCAATTGATATTTTAATTAAAGGAATAAAAAAGGAATCATTAAAATCGTAACATACACACAAAAAGCATACCGACGAATTCAGAACATCCTCCTATTTTGAAGTCAATTATAAGATATATGGTAACAGACTACCATATATCCTTTCTTCGGCTTCACTCCCTGCTTCTTACCAATATCGGAGGTAAAGTTCATCATTCGTACAACACATCTGTAAACAGTGCCGACACTCGATTACAGTTTTAGTGTCAGATTGATCAAAGCATTTACAAAGCCGATCTCACCCGTATACATATTAGTTTCACATACCTACTACATCTTGTTTTATATATATTCCTCATAATGAAAATCATAAAATATTTAATACACCGCCGACTATTACTATAAGTATTCTGGTACAGTTGGCCACAAAAATAGACAAGCAAATTGATTTTTTTCATTTTCTTTTAATCACTTTTGCGGTTTTAACAATGAATACGGTAAAGATATTCTTCGCAAATAGTTTAAGGGCCAAAGCGGATATTCAAATGCAGCTAAGTTCAATAACTAAACTCAACAGATTCCAGAAATATTTGAATGATAAAAACTAAATGTACGTTTGTAGCTGACTGTGCTTATAGTCAATAGTGGCAGTATACTATACCCGCATGTTATTTTATATATTACCTAATTTGGCCTCATTTCTAAACCAACCTATGAAACCACAAAATGCTTATCGTTAAAAATATGTGGCTATAACACGTAGCGATGGCGATTTTATATCTGCTTTATTGGATACGAAAACAATGAATTATAAGTACTTCTGATATTTTTAGTATCAGAACTTAGCTTAATAGTTTTTAAGCCAATAGGATTTGAAAGCATTTGGGTAAAGCGCTATTTCTTAAATACATCAGATAAGTGGCTGGAAGCCTACGCGATTGTTATGGCCCATTAACGACATAAAATGTATAAAACAAAACATATAGGTAAGTAAGTACGTTGTCTGTCAATATGCTTCGTACAATGTCTCTGTATCTGTCGATGGTAGAGTGGAAGAGATCCTAGAATAAAAAATCTGGAATTTTGTATGATTTTACATTTCCTACCGATAGGAAAATATATTTTTTTTATTCCAAAAACTAACGTGAATTTGATTATGCATTGTAAAAACGGGATTTTTCACGTACCGCACTACGCGATACGCGACGCGGAGGGAGAGCGTCGCGATTACTGAGAGTCCCTGATGAAGACTCTCGGAATGAGTCGAAACTTAGTCGGTGCCTTCACCGATAGTGCGGTACGTGAAAAATCCCGTTTTTACAATGAGGAAAATATAACATCATAATTAACACTAAAATTATAAAACATCTCAGCCATTTATCCACTTCGTTTCAAAAGTTAACACTTAAGGTTAAGCTGTGTATAAAGAGCTCAAAAACTAAGCCCCACTCTTCCGCGATCTGTGGAACGCTTTCGTACTCGCTTTGAGAGATTACAAAAACACCTAAAGCATTATCTCACAAGAACGCAAGATGAGACCATATTTTAAGAATTAATTATGTGACAAGTAGAGAAACAGATGCCGACAATGTTTGACAAATCGTACGAGTTTTGTCTTCGCGACAGGTTTATTACTACTCTGGGAATGAAATCCAATTGACTACAAGTAAAATTAAAAGAGAGTAATAATTTACGCCGCCATGCTGGGTTTAATTAGAAGAAACCAGATATATTATAAATATTTTAGAGGTGATGAGAAGCGTAGATTTTCAGATTTAATTAGGAGTTATATTATTAACACAGTTCTTGGAATTACTAAGAACTGAGACTATCGAAAATAATTCTAGATGCCGTCAAATTTGGTAATAATAAATTATAATTTTGATGGTGGAGGTACTGATACCAATGCCTAAAGATAATAATGTCAGTCGAACTACTTGGCTAGATTTTAAAACATTCCCAAATAGTAGGGAGATTGTTATAAAACTCCCCGAAATACATAAAGCGTTAGATACAAAGTACAAATCTGCAGGGCATATTATACACGTAACAGTGTAAAATATAACGAGCATCCAAGTCTCAAACACGACTGTCTTCCCCAGGGGGGAAGGGGGTAGTCAGAGGCACGTCCAAACATTACATTTGTTACATGCCCGCGTTTTGCAAGTAGTAAGCATTCCACGTGACAGGTTGCAAGCCCATCATAAGACATCAAAAAACAAAAACCAGTTACTAGCATTGATTGATAGATTGTTGCAGTATAACAGTGGACAAACAACAACAATACGACTTTACAATTACAATTTACTAAACATACAAAAATATATTTCAGAACAAGTGAAAAAAGTCTGGGAGACATATTAAATCACAATGACAAACTAGTCTATCAATTTCTCTGTTCAAACTGGATCACAGGAAACTATAAGTTATAAGCCAACCTGTTATGTAGAAAGGCGTACGTAGGCGAAGCTTGTCTGTACACCCACCATGGTTACCTACCTACTTAGTAAAAGGGTGCATAACACGTATGAAACAGGCTTCAAAAAGAAGCCTGTTTCAAAATGGAGAGTATTGAAATGTTTTCAGATAATATCGAGATTAATTAATACCAATCACGATATTATTTATTTGGAGCATAAGCTGGACGGGGAAGACCTCGGCGAACTTACTTCGGAAGAAAGATGGCAAGGCCAAGAGTTCTATACTGATGTACGTCAGGAACGCAGCAAGTGGAAAACCGTCGTATCAGCCTACCCCCCCGGGAAACAGTGTGAACTATTTTAATATGTATCGGTTTAAAATTTTGGTAAATTTGGTAAGACGTTATAAAACCTATGACATAATAATAAATAAATAATAATGCTGGACATTTTCACACAGCATCATCTAGCCCCAAAGTAAGCAGAAATTGTGTTAAGGAACTTCATGACTGATATACTACTTTGTTTTTTTTTAATTCATACACTTATCACTTATCTGCAAATATTTGACTCGGGTCTGGGTGTTTTTCTATAAATATTTGCAGATGCAAACATTTGTCCCGCGACGGGAATCGAACCCGCAACCTTCTACGTCTCAGGCGGGCCTTCGCCCACTGCGCCACAGTGGTTGTCATGACATCCGGCACATCAAGACATAATTACTCTTTCAGATTGCGATTAGTAGGTTCAAAGCAACGAACGATGAACATAGTCAGCTAATATCAAAACCTTCCTTTTTGTTCTATGACGTAGTGGGATATTTTTGGCGTGATTTCGTTCCCGGTGCGAAGCGGTCGGCGCCGGTAACCAGCTTTATACATTATTATGTGAATGCGCTCAAGGGATTAAAACCATCATAAATAACTTGTAAGGGATTAAGAATGTCATACCAACTGATGTGACTAACTACCGTGTTTTCTTTGTAGTTATCATCAGTGATGTACCTACGCAACTTTTTACTTTTTATGTTGAATGAAAATAATGTTTTTTTTTTCTTTAAATTAGTGAAATCGGTAAGAAATACGTGGATCTGTAAATGAACAGTGGTGAAAGTAACAGTGAACCGAAAGGATTCAGTTCAACTTGCATTGAACCTCCTTTTACTGGATAGCATTTGCTTCAAAGGTGAGAAAACCGCACAGCAAAATACACAATCCAGAGCAAAGTAGATAAATGAAATAGCCTTTATTCTTGTCTTGACTTCAGAGAAGTATTACTCATAGACAATTTTTAGTCTCAACAAATCTGTGTCAGATCGTCTATTTCTACTGCAACTGGTCTATGACCGTCGCACGCGCACCGTTTATCCAGCCCTTGAGTTCATTGCACTCGCACGAAGATATCTTTAATGTGAGAAACGCATTCCCTATTTAGAACTTATGACAGTTATGATAATATTTGGACGACCTCAATCACGGAAATTGTTAATATGGTTAAGGAAATCTGTAATGAAACCTATTATTAACAATATAGCCAATAATACCTATTATTGACGACCTCTGTGGCGCAGTGGGTGAAGGCCCGTCGGAGACGCAGAAGTTGGCGGGTTCGATTCTCGCCTTGGGACAAATGCATATGCAAATATTTGTCTCGGGATCTGGGTGTTTTCTATGTATAATATGTATGTATTTACAAAAAAAAAATATATATAAGTAGTATATCAGTCATTCATTTTCATTCTTTTTAATATAAGTATTTACATTTTTACATACATCTAAATTCTAAATTATTACTGTTATTCTTTTTTTGTGACCTTTTTTTTATTCAGAACTGTTTTCTTTTTTTTGTAAACTATACTTTAAAACTTATAAGTGGAAACTTGTTATTGGCCATCAGCAAAATATGTGCCTGACATGTATTTTTTATATATTTTACTATCATCTTGTCTAGCTGTAAGTTTTCCCAAAATTTTTAAAATAAAATAAAATAAATTTAGTTCCCATAACACAAGCTCTGCTTACTTTGGGGCTAGATGATGCTGTGTGAAAAATGTCCAGCATTATTATTATTAATAGTAATGGACAGGCCATACAAGAATGACCACCAAGTTGGATCAACAACATTTTTTTTCAATATGTTCTATTTTTGAACCTGAATAAGGAACCAAGTGGATGGTCGGTTTAAAAGCATGGAAGCGCTCAGGTAGGTAGCAATAAACAAAATGTCGACAAACGGTACAAATGCAGAGGTAGATTTTTATCAAAAGTTAAAATTCATTTTTAGGCAGAATTTTAGGTGTAAAATTCGCTGTCAAAAAATGAGCGAAAATATTCCTGAAAAGTGTCAGTTTTGCGTGGGAGTTAGCGCTGCGTAGGTAATCTGCGGCTTCTTATTTCGATTACTAAGTATTTTCAATAAATTATAGCAATTTTAAATAACCGAATAATAGTTCCAGAACCCTAGTTTATGCAATATTTTATTACATTTTGTAGGAAGGGTGGGTCTACACTTCAAATATATTTTTTACGGTCAATAAATTCTTACCTGTTCCTCAAATCTTGCGATGAGCGAGTTCGCCCATTCACCAGGCTTTTGAGTGCCCATTTTCAAAGAAATATACGTACTTTATGTAAAAATTTAATAAAAACAAGAATCTTTGTTTTACGGCTCCATTTCAGTTTTTGTCGATCGAAATCGATCACAGATACAAAATGTTTTGCTCCCAACAGAGAACTAGGTCAAATCCACATAAAATCAAATCGTGACAATCAATGAATAAACTACCATAAAATATTAATCAATGCTGCACGAAAAATAATAATAATGCTAACTTGATTATAATATATAGGGAAAAACTAATAGGTATCTCAATATAGGCGGACCGGTCTTCTTCAAACCAATTTTTTTCTATCATAATTATTACTTCTCGAGAATCGATTATGAATTTTAAAATTATATTCATAAGGATAAGTATAAGACAGTGGCTAAAATGACAAGTTAAATCAACGCATTAAAATTAAATCAACACTAATTAATCAACTTAAAGTTGTGTCGCGTCACACGAAGGAAAAGCGGCGCGACTTCTTAGCCTGATGAAGACTCTCGAAATGATTCGAAACTTAGTCGAACTTAGACATACCACATAGGCATATTATGTCGTATTTTTTAAAAATTAAACCAACAGCTGGCTGGCAGCACGAAGATTAGGTTCAAAATGAGTCACGAATAGGTAAAAAGGACTTCTAAATTATATGATAAGTTCTAAATAAGTCGCAGAATGTTTGTTTTTAATCATAAAAATGCTGTAGACGGAAGACAAGAATGCTGGAAGAGCTACACTTTAAACCTCATGGATCCATTAAGGATTAATTAATAACTTTCTAGAAGATGGATTAAGTGACAGGTTTCGTTTAATAAAAATAACGGGGAATCCGATCTTTTACATTGAAATCGATGATTTACAGTCTCTGGGAAAAAAATGTAAGAAAACGAAATCAAAATTTATGTCTATAAGTTCATTTTATGTAAGAACGTATAAATTATTCGTTTGAAATTGTATGTGTATCATATACGTATAAGGGTAATTACGTGTAGTAATTTTAGAATTTTATGAAGTGAACATGTTTACAATGACAAATATTACGTATATTTGCATCGTAAATGTTACGGATTGTGAACTCTCTATACTGCAATTAATATATACTTTGCACTACCGCATTCAGGCAAATAAATGAATAATAAAACGGGGCAAACCATTGACAAGAAGAAGAAGAAGATGCATAAATTAAAAGTTATTACCTTTAGATTTCAAACAATTGTGATAAGTTCACGTTTGACAAATATATAAGGATAAATATGTATTATTTTTATAGATGATATCTCCTTAGGACTTCAACCGCATAAGAAATCTATATTAACTAGCTGACGAAAACAGAAATCTCAAAACAAATACTCATAAATCACGAATCATCATACGTGTTCTATGCAACTGGAGCAACCATTGCTGATATTAGAACGATCATATCTATAAAGCATTCAATAACCGACCAATTGAGAGCAAGCATTGCAACACTGGGGTAGCACTAAGGTTGCCATATATTATATATATATATCCTCCACATCGGTTTCGATGACGGCGACCCTAAAAATTATGTTCTTTTTCGTGCGTGAGCCCTAATATGGCTAGCAAGACCAAACTTTGTCTTGAATACCCTATAACAAGTATCGCAATAAAGCTGGCCCACAGAGTTAAAGGTGTAGGAGGTCTTTCTTTAAGTGTTTAGCGTTTCGCGTCAAGTTCTTCGAGCGATCCATATTATTAAACAGTCTAGGACACTAACTAGACACCAGGAGAACGCAATCCGTAGTGCAGACTCTGCCATTTATTTTATTTATTTAACAAAATCACTCAGCTCTCTGGATCTTACCACTAATTCACATTTCACAGCTATTTGTACTTAGATCTGGGATGGACCCAGCTTCAATACAATAGTTAACTTTGAAAATAAGAAAGTGAGTTTCAACTTTTCAAGCAACAGAGAAATAGAAGAAAGCTGTTAAGTTGAAAACAATGCCATTGTCGTTAAATTTTTTTCCATTCCCACCTTCTGGTTCGGTTTCGGCGGGGGAACGACGATTTTTCGGGAATGGATTTTACCTCCTCTATGGCGCAGTAGGCGAAGACCCGCCTGAGACGCAGACGGTTGCGAGTTCGATTTCAGCTGCGGGACAAATGTTTGTAGATATCTAAACATTTGTATCGGGTCTGAGTGTTATCTATGTAAAGTATGTATTTACAGGACCCGCCTGAGACGCAGAAAGTTGCGAGTTCGATTTCAGCTGCGGGACAAATGTTTGTAGATCTGTAAACATTTGTATCGGGTCTGAGTGTTATCTATGTAAAGTATGTTTACGTTTACAAAAATATGTGTATAAGTAGGACTGAAAATGGAAAATGCGAACTTAGCTGATAGCTGAATATTTATTTATTTTCCGAGGTCCCTCTTCGCAGTTTTGCCTTCCAGTTTGTACAAATTGAGAAACTATAAAGAACTTACAATTTAGTATTGGCAATACTAGATGGGTTTAGATTTGTAAATTGTCTTATGTCTCATCATCATCATCAACATCCTGTAGAAAACATAGACCTTTAAATCATGGGGAATACAACTGTAAGCTTGTTATTTTTATCTTCGTTTTGGTAATCCGTGAAATAAGATGACAGATGGCCAACCCTACGAAACACTGACCCTGATTCGAAATATATCGGCGGAACACATTTACGTTCTCAACTAATCACTTTATTGACCACAATTGACGATCAGGATGACAATGCAAGTGGGATCGCCACAGGATTGGCCACCATTCGATTAGACGAATGTGGAGCGTGTGTTGACCCTTATTGTTTCTTTGTTCGAACAATTTAAAATAGACTTACATACTTATTATCGCCATTGGAAGCTTCCCAATAGAGCTAGAAAGTTTATAGGCTGTAAAAAGTATTTTTATTCAATGGAGTCGCTGAGCCAAATAATTGAGTTGCGGTCACATGTATATTTGTCAATGGTATTGCAAAAGCAGGGACCAAGAAATAATCAGATACACAAAAAAACAAAGCCGAAATCGGCTACAGAAAAAAAACACTGGACAGCCGTAAATGGCTTAAAATGGTTGCCGATGGATGACGCCACCTCGTAACCGATCCGAAATGGCAAGCCCTTTCAAATGAGGAAAAGTTCAATGGCTCGGCCAGTCGTAATTTATACGTAACAAAAAATACACAAAAGCTGACAGTTTTTTGGACATAATAGACGCATGACTCAATTCCGAAATTACGTACAATTACGTTCTACTTTAGTACCTACCTAGTATTATTATATGTATTGGTACCGGCGCCGGTCGGCATGACCTCTAAAAAATATTTTAACATGCTTTACTGATATCGGACTGAATCACCAGTCGTATATCACCTCTCACGTGTATACTATATTTTGTATACACGTGATACATAGCAGGTGTATATAATTATATTCATCACTTTATCCTGATATAAGTTCGTTTGATGCATGACTTCATGCATCCTAACAGAATCCTTTTTTTGAACATTTGCAACACCAGGGGCGTTGCTTACCCTGTAAAACACTTTTTACTTTTTAACCGTTTTCAAAGAAGGATGAGTTTCTATGTACGTCAAAGCCCATAAAAAAATAAGCGATATAAACACAGCGATGTGGTGAGGTGGACCTCCCTATACCTACTTATTTGACTTGGCACCGACTACAAAGAGATCAGTAGATAGTGCATTTTATAATAATCTAATTATAGCGGTAATTGCGTTATTTTCTTTTTAGTGATTTTTTGTTTTTGAGTTTTTTGAAGTCCACCTCTGAGGCGCAGTGGGCGAACGCCCGCCCGATACGCAGGTTGCGGGTTCAAATATTTTTCTCGGGTCTGGGTGTTTTCTATGTATAATATGTATGTATTTACAAAAAATAAGTATATCAGTCATATATGGTCCCATAAGACAAGCTCTGCTTAGTTTGGGGCTAGATGATGCTGTGTGAAAAATGACCAGCATGATTGATTTATTTATTGAAGTTTATTTATTTTAAACCGGTCATTTCGTACAGCGGCAACACCGTAGAAAAGTTCGTTCCACAACGGGAAGAAAACAGAATATCTATGTGTGAGTACGAGAGAGCCACGTGTCGATTAGGTGTGGATGAGCCGAGTTTTGATGCAGTGAATTCGTAGAACCTCAATAAGGTCGTATAGTTTCTAGGAGCATTCCCCATTATAGTACTGAGACTTATGATAGACAACACTGAAGGTCTTATTTCAGTAGAGCTAGCCAATTTGTCCTTGTGATTTCAAAGAATAAAAACCTATTAACTTTGAATTATCGCCATAACCGCGAAACAATTTTCTTCCGTAAGCTAAACTTTAATAAAGTTTGTGTTGAACTGTTGACTGAAGTTAAAAGAATATTGCAGGGTTCAAGTTCATTGAACTCAGCTTGATCATAATCTAAAACGGAGGCGTTACGATCTTGATTAAAATTATTCGCATTTATGAGCCATGGAAACAATAGGAGGTACCACATACCTGACCAGGATTGTTCTTGTGCTATTTTCACAAGAAGTTTCGTAGAACCTTAACACAAAATATTTCCAAATCAAGATATCGCTTATTTTTCCCTTTTCTAGTCATTATTCGATAAATGTCGGTCACGAAATCCTAAGGATTCTATCTGCCAGACGCACCTGTCCATTTGGCTTTTGTAAGGCTCTTTTTTTTGCCTCTTATCTATAAACGTCCCTAAAAGCACATTTTCTTTTACCTTTATACGAAGATGATTCGAGCTCTACCAAATAAAACATACTTACAAATTCGACGAACAGACTGAAAGGCATATAAATGACTGTATTTTTTTATTGCGTTGACTTAGAACCTTATGGCGCAGTGGGCGAAGGCCCGCCTGAAACGCAGAAGGTTGCGGGTTCGATTCTCGCAGCGGGACATTTGTGTTTGTATCTATTAAAATACGTTAAATTTCTATTAAAAAAATGTTAGGAAGACACGGCTAAGTCTATGCCTATAACATTGTATATTGTAATTTTTCACATAAATCTGTGACAAAGACACACAAGCTTATTGCAGATAGGTAAAGGTTAATATTTCAAATGCACCAACGTTTCATGACGTCTATATATGTGTGTGTGTGTGTGTCTAATGAACTTATGATACAAGTTGTCAGACCTTGCTTTGAACTAACAAGCTAGAGTCTAGAGCTAAACAATGCAAGTAGAAGCTAGTCAATATACAAAAAAATTACCGCTAATGACGCTCAGTAACAACTTCCAAGCAAAAAGCCATTGATTCAATGACCTACTCAATAAGTCATTGTTCGATCGAAACAGATAAAATACATAACAGTTAATGTATGTGAGAACTGGCCGTAGTAACCGACATTAAATAAATAAAATAAATAATGCTGGACATTTTTCACATAGCATCATCTAGCCCCAAACTAAGCAGAACTTGTATTATGGGAACTACATGACTCATATACTACTTATATACTTTTTTTTTTTGTAAATATATACATATTATACATGAAAACGCCCAGACGCGAGACAAATATTTGCAGATCTTACAAACATTTATACCGCGGCGGTAATCGAACCCGCAACCTTCTGCGTCTCAGGCGGGCCTTCGCCCACTGCGCCACAGTGCTAAGCAAACAGGGAGATATCTAAATTCTGATTTCGATGTATATTTCAATCATGTTTTTAAGAACACGTGGCTTCGGCAACGGTAAAATTGACAGTTATAAGTAAAGTGTATAACATAGTTGCAGCCATTCAAGAATTTCTCCAGGAAAATCGTAAAATAAGGTACATGACTGCGCTGTGGTTGGACTGGAATGTCGGAGAGTCAAATGTACCCAAAATAGTACATCATGCAGCTTTAAGTAAGTACGCTAGTTGCTAGTTACGTAACCTTTGTGCATTTTTTTATAAAACCAAAGAGGCAAACCAGCTAACTGCCCACCTGTTAGTAAGCTGTTACCGTAATCTATGGACGCTTGCAACACCACAGGCATACTAGCGCTTTGCCGACCCTGAGACAATAGCTTAAAAACGATCCTAGAGACCAGGTCACAGGGAATCCTAGCGTGGGGTAAGGGTGTCTAGACAAATACCACTTTCTGTTAGCGTTGCGAAAAGATTGAAATGTATGAAAATGACTAATTAATTGTGGAAATGTCACGTGACTTATGCCAAATTTGCGTTAGCGTGAAAGGAAAACTAAGCTTGAGGTATTTGTCTAGACCCCAATACTATGTACGAATATTATGTCTGTTGGCTGTTTATTATATTATTAAGTACACAGTATAATTTTCTTGCTTTGCCACATTTGCCTTTATAACGAGATGCTAAAGTTTAAGAATGGTCAGCAGCCGATGATGGCCGTGAATCGGCTCTTTCATGTTAAGCAAGCTTCTTAAATAGGTGGTACGTAAATGTAGGTCAAGTGGCTTTCAAGTCGAGTCAGATGGTCAATGGGTGCACGAAACTATAGGTATTTTGCATGGACCACTTATTTCTTCACTTTCTCTATGAATAAATGGCGCGGTATTAAATATACCACCTACTTTGTATGATGATAAATGAAAAAAGAGACCAAATTTCATCACCATCATCCACATACTACAAAATCCCATTGATGGGTCCTTTTGTGAATATATAAAAAACACACGCTCACGACTGTAATCCCCATGATGTAGGTACTCAGATCCATACTCAGTATGCAGATCTGTGAGGATACCAAGTAGTTTGTAATTAGAGACAGATACAAACATTTCATTATAAAAAAATTTGAAAAACGACGGGGTTCAAACTCACAACCTTCAAATCGCAAATCAGTGTAAAGCTCGGCCAATAATAATTAGTATTACTTAAGCTCATAATCGCGTATTTAGAATCGAATCTAAAAAATATACATTTTATGATAAAATAGGAATCAACGAAGAGATATACCGAAGCCTCTCCAAGATACTACGATGTACGCATCGTAATAATTAAAATAATATGCTTCATATTAATTATGCGTGCGGCTTTTCGTTTTTACGACGTCTACGTCATTTCTACCATTTAGCAATCTTATAAATTACTAGCTATGCCATGGCCGCCTTCGGCCCCACAGGCCACCGCGCTATTACTTCTTTTGCTCGGCTCCTAAGGGTCGTAGCGTGATGTTAAATAGCCTTTTTCCTTTCTCAAGAACTGAGCTATCAAATGGAGCAATATTTTTAAATCCGACTTGTGATTTCAGAGATTTGCGCGTTCGAACAAAATACAAACTAACTCAATAGTGCTACAAACAAAATAGTGTTTATTAGTATGGATTATTCTTTGGTATAGACACCGTTTCAGGTCAAAACTTGATGAAATGCCACATGCGTTCTTTATTTTTTACCGTACACATAGATAATACGAACAAGAAACTTACATATAACACATGAAAGATTGCGACAAATATCTGCTAAAAAAACTTAAAATCATAAATCGGTGTTTGCAACGCACTAGGTGGGTACCTAAGCTACGGAGACGCGGGCTCAGCAGAGATTAAAGCCTGCCCACCCAGCTTGTTAACAGGATTAAGGCATAAACCACGAGAGTAAAACTGTATTTACAGTCGAAAATTCGATTTTCGACTGTACATGAATTTTGCTTAAATTAAAACCCCAGAATCTCTCGTAGCGTTTTCTCAGTGGTTTTAACCCGGGACGACAGGAGCCCGTATATGCTGTTACCAATTGTTATGTGTAATTGGGGAAGTACTACCACCATACCAATTTCTGCAGCCAAGCAGTAATGCTCGTATTGCTGTGTTCCGGTTTGAAGAGTATGGGTGCCGGTAAGATTACCCGCGCTGCAATCGATGAAATACAAGTACTAGTTATTAATAATAGTTAATGTTTAAAAATTATAGAAAAAAATGACTGATCATTTGGATGGATGACTGATATTGGCATTTAAAGGTGAGCGCCAACAACCCACACCAACACGCCTACAGCCAAGACAAATCAACAGAATCCGCACTCCATAGCGTAGTATCACGAATAGTAGAAAGACTAACCGTAAAGCAACCGACTCTAGGTGCCTTTATAGACATAGAAGGTGCTTTTGACAAAACAATATTTGGTAGCATCAACCTTGCTCCAACGTTAGCAGATTGGATAAATAACATGCATAAATACAGAGCAATACAATTCACAGTTAACACTACAACCAGAGGCATAGTGGCCAGAGGATGCCGAAAGGATGGCGTTCTCTCGCCACTGCTGTGGAAAATAGTGATAGACAAACTCATCCTGACTGCCTGGGGCTCTTTACACAGACGGCCTGGGGCTCTTTACACAGACGGCCTTCCGATCCTCGCGATCACATTAAAATAATCGAAAACTGGTGCACAAGCCACGTTCTTTCAGTCAACCCCGCAAAACTTAATTATGTTCACTCACAAAAGGAATTTAAAAAAATTAGACTTCCCAAACTTTTCAACACTGAACTAAAATTAAGTCAAGTATTTACGGATCATTTTGGATAAGAAACTGCTTTGGGACAAGCAACTTGATTATAAACTGCAGCAAGCATGTATAACATTCTTTTAATGTAGCCGAATGCTTGGGAAAATATAGAGACTAAAAATAACAATGTGGCTCTATAAAGCTATAACTAAACCAACACTCACATACGGAGCACTCATATGGTGGACCAAAACAGAATTAAGTATCATTATAACAGAGCTGCATCATTTTCGAAGACTGGCATGCTCTGCAATAACAGGTTGCATCAGAAACACACAGGCAGTCACCCTTGAGGTTATATAGGCCTGCTTGCTATGTCTGCCTTGAGACTCAAGAAAATGGGCCTTGTGGAAGTACTAGGAGTCAGCACATACCCATCCTGGACCGAGCGATAACTTACAAACCTATGCTGTCCAATGCCATCCTATGTGACAAGATCCCCAAACATCAATAAAGCAAGCAAGAACCAGCAAAAAAATAACTGAACTGTTTTTAACAGTCAAGAAAAATTTTCAAGGTAACAAACTGGATGTTACCTGGTCAATTTTTCTGATGCTTAGGTCATGAGGAATTCATGTAAATGAGACATGTCCAAATGATTGATGTAATCCAAAATTCATGTAATTCATGTAAATGAGACATGCCCAAATGATCCAATGTTCGGAGTAAAATAATTTCATAACATGTAAAAAAAACTATATTTTGGGGCCCATGCCTATGCCACATGAAAGTAGTATAAATATTGAAGATAGGAACATAAACTTGACTTTATAAAACATAGTACATAACTGCTGTTAATAGTGGTAGGTACAAATTGAAAGGATCAATTCTGCCCTGAAAAAGGCTTGTGACCCACGGTGACATAAATATTGTGGTGATAGGATTCAGGACACCCCCCCACAGAAGCTCTTTTCATATAAACATTTCGGTGCAAAATAAGACACGGTTATTAACCAGTTTGTTTACATAGTTTATGTTAAATTCCGTAACTAGGCTTTAGCCAATGATTGCCCCATGAACAAAAAACTTTTATACGTTTTCGTACGGGATTTTGTATATACCTGCGATGTTTGTTTAGATACATTTTACATTCCAGAGTTCTGCTCACATTCAACGGCTCCATCTGGACGTGTTTTGTTCATAAAATTTAGGAAGGTGAGATGAGATGATCACTTACCATTCATTTGTTTCAAACATGCAAAAGGACGAAAGAGATATTATTATTTTAATTGATAAACAAAACACTAATCGACACAACACCAGTCATCACTTCCCCACGCATAACCCTAACAAAGTACTCTGCATGGCCCCACGCACGATTTGGTCGGGCACAGCCCCTGTGTAAGTCTGTGGGAAGGAAGGGCACCACAGAGTAGGTATTTTGTTATAATTACTGAATGGCACTGGCACTTACAGGCACATACCATACCACAGATTATAAATATAAAAAAAAAGATTCTCCCATACAAGCTTTCATCCCCCATTTCCTCCCCTGAAATATGAAGATTCAAAAACCCTGAAACACGTCACTATTTATTTATGATGAGTATGAGGGAAATTTGTTCCCTACGTTGAGCAATAAAACGTTCATCCAAATTTGCCGTATGCCGTATATTAAGTGATGCCTGATTGCCGTACAAAACGTCAACTGCCGTACTTTTGGAAATAATGTATGGATTAGTCAGACTTACAGTCAGTACAAACGATTATAAAAGTTTAGATAGGCACTGGGCGCTGGCTCAACGGACGCAACAGCAATGCAACTCAATAAAGTCCTTTCCACTAATGTGCGCATGGCCATGTCTTATTACTTACCATAAAAAAACTCAGGCAATGTGATAGCTCCCTGACACTAGTGTCAGTGGCACAGACGTTTCTGTCTGCTGTAGAATCTTTGAGCACTTACGAATGGAGTATAAATACTATTCAGCACATTCAACCATTCCACTTGAGCTACTTGAAACTAAAAACTAACTACGAGCATTATCTCATCGTACAGAACGTTATAATTCAACAATACTTTCTTAAATAACCATACGAACACAGGTTGGTAACCCTTTAACACTAACAAATATCATCGTTATCACCGGTAAATAATTATATCATAATAATTATTTACCGTTCAATATTTAAACGTCAAGTGTGCGAACGGGTGTGAGAAATAAATCGTTTTGCGTTGTCTTAAGGCCTTGATAATTAATGTCCTTGCAATGGCCTTGCGCCATACACACATATCAGGGATCCGGGCTATCGCAACGCACCGTAGATTGGGAATAGAAACGAATGCCACCCTCAATCTGTGATGTCACTGTGCTGTCAGCCTGCCTGACAGTACTCATGTTCAAGATCTTTGACTCTTAGCCAGTGCTGCCACTTGGCAGCAAGCAGATGTATGAAAACTGAAGTAGATAATGGTCTTGGCTAATACATTTTGAAAATAACGCTATCTACCATCGAGTAGCAAAACGACTTTGGCATTGCACTAACAAAAATCAGAATGAAGTAGTGAACTAAAGTTGTCACAACGGATCAACAGATGTCACTGTACATTTCAACGACATCTATGAAGGTGACCATTATAACTTACCATCTTTAGAATGCTCTATACGACATAGATGGCGCGCCCTTTGTTGTTTGCTCGAGTGCGGAGAGAAAGCCATGAAATTAATAAAGTGCAATATATTCTTTGTCAATTCATAGATGTCACTAGCTGTCTTGAAATTCAGAAGATAGCAGGGGACGGTATGTACTAGCTCACCGTTCGCCTTCATTTCGTTTCGTTTAATTTCAAAAACTATCGTGCATTATTACTAGTGCGAAACTAGATTTTTTACATACGAACATTAGGAACTAACAGTTGTTGGATTTGGTAAAAACTTGCCTTTACCTAGATAGTAGGTACGTGCAAATTCCCATTTGTACGTGGTTGAAGTGTGACAACGGCTGAGAAAAAAATAGTTTTCCAAAGATTTTACTTGTTGTTACAAATTATAGACATATTGCCAGAAATATGGCTTTATTTTGCTGGATCTCTAATATATTCTGCCTTGAACAAAGAAATTAATTTACTATATTTCATAAGATCAGGAAATAGACCTTTGTCAATACACCTATTGAAAATATATTATGATTCTGATTATGATATCAATGATTATTGCAATATCGCACACCTTGTGGATCGATCAATGAAGTGAAAGAGATCAGGATCGCAGCAAGTGGAAATCCGTGGTCTCTGCCTTCTCCAACAGGAAACAGACGTGACAATAGGTACATAGGGCGCACTATACGTTTCTGGAACTGGCCACTTACATAAACAATATTTAAGAAGTATAGGAACCTAATTACAATATTTTCAAATCGAACTCTGACTATATTAAACAGCTAGGTTGCTTCATCTAGCTGTCATTTGTTTGTCCTTTTATAAATTGCGTGTCTACACATCACCATACATCACCATAGATTTGACTCGTGAAATTTTTCTTAGTAAGTATGAGTTACTATGAAGTGTAATTTGACAGCTCAGCAGAGCCTCCCTCGGCTTCAAACTGTTTTGGCGAAGAAGTACCATGCAAGAGGACGACGCGGTCGTGTCTGCTTATCTCAGTGACGAATTTCGTGATGGTCGCCCGTCCACCGCAGTGAACAACATAAACTTCGATGCTGTGCGCCGTATGATCGAAACAGCAGACATGTGACCTACGAGTACCATGTGAGATTCGGGCATCCTTAGGCATAGGCAAGGCATGAGTAAGATACAATCAATCCTACACAAACATTTTGTGCTCGCGATGGATGCTAGGCATGTGAGGGACATGCCATGCTGAAATTTGGTGTGGAACATAGTAACAGGTGACGAAACTTGGATTTATAGCAACTACCTCAAAAGAAAGCTGGAACGCTTTGCCCCTCAAAATAAAACAGATTGACTCAAAGGAATCTTTTAAAAAATCGGTCCGGGAACACTTTCTTGGGAAGTTAATCAATTGATTAGGTACTTTGTCTCTTCTACCCTCCCCCCATCTGACTACTAATTGATATTTTAGTACCTACTTAATTTGTACATTTTTATAAGTATATTTATATTATTATTATTTTATTTCTTATATATTATTTATATGTTATATTATGGTCACGCCCAGGATGGTTTGGCGTGCAAAAAGAACGCCCAGGATGACTGGTAGAAAATGCTTTAGCATTAAGTCCTCCTAGCACAACATTGTTTGTGCGGAAGTAGGTATAAATAAATAAATAAAGCAGATATCGATTATTTGGGTCTTTCAAGATGAGCCAAAACCAACCAAGGAGTGCCGCTAAGCGGATGATTGTATTTTTTTTATAAAACTGGTGCTACCCACGTGGCCACTGTTGCTTTGGAGAATCATCGTAGGTACAGTGAATAGTGATTGGTATACGACCATTTGTTTCCCGAAAGAAACAAATGGTCGCCGTATCATCTTGCACCATGACATCTCTCACACGGCCAGACAGACAACCTAATTTTTGAAGATGAAAAACCGTAGAATTTATGAGCCATCCATTACGCGGTCAACGATTTTCATCATCGATCAAGAGGCTGACGAAGAGTTTGAAAAATATGTTTCCGAGGTCACCACGGAGGAGTGGCATAAATGTTTTCAAAGTTGGTTTATTCGTATGAAAAAGTTCATTAATCATTTTGAGAAACAATATATTCATTTTTGAACCTTCATAGTATTTTCTTCTTTTTCATTCCGGAAATTTACGAGGAGTGCGCCTCGTATTGTACAGTTGCGGTCTGAAATTGTTTACCACCTTAAGGCACCTTATTGCATGTACACATCTATGCCACAAGGTCGATGATATAAAGTGATTTGATTCGGTATAGAGAATAGTTTTTTTTATTACAACGAAAATCGGTCGCTCAAGGTATTCGTCTAGGATAGATAGAAAACTTTTTTTTAAATTACGATAAGATTTTTCTGGCCTAAAGACGAGATAAAAATACGGTCATTGAATAATTGAGGTAGAACTTGTTACTAAAAAAGCAAAAATAAGAAATAATAAAAAATATTAATTCAAAACACCTTTAATTTTTATAATCAATTTATTGTTTTAATGTCAATTATGTAAGACGACACACTTTTACAATATGTTTTTTGTTATTGTTATGATTTTGTGTGTTGTGCGTAAAATGTTAATTCAAGTTATTACGTATATATATATCTGTCTTTGATATTTAGCGAGGAAGCGTAGGTATCTTAATTCAACAAATCGTCAAAAACCTAGGAAACCTATATAACCTACGCATGAAAACACATTGTTATTATGTTCATATAGATACATAGGTACATGTAGGTACATTAATATTCCCTAAGGTTCGCTACGCTGGTAACGAGCTGTCACTAGGTATCTTTCAGACGTCTCGCGCCCACCGAGGCCGCTGATGGAATCTAACTTGGGCTACCCCTATCTAGCCAGTCGGGATCTCAATGAGACCCCTCTCGTTATTTTTGTTTCAAGATTGTTATCTTGAATGACAAAACAAAATATTTAGGTACCTACATTGGCAACTTTCTTTGGTCATTAAAAAGAGACAAGAATGTTAAGCAAAAATGGTATTCCGCTTTGTAAAAAAGGAGTATGTAGTCCTTATTATTATTCTGTGTTAGGTAGGTACCTACCTACTTTCCTTCTTAAGGGTTGAAGCCGTAAATACGCTTTTGAACAATTTTTTTTAGCAATTTCGATTTAATTAGAATGTGGCTGTAGGCAATTATACTTACCTATGTTATCAAAGCCTTTATTCTATAATACATCATAATATTATCAAGAATTTCCTTGTTTTCAAAAAACAATACGCTACTTACTAATAAAATAAATCTTCTGAAATAAACAGTAAAATTTACTCTAAAATAACAAAAATTGCCAACAGATATTGTTGAAATTTAGAAGACTTACTCATTCTCAATACCTAGGTAATTAGGTATTAAGAAGCTTGTTGTGTAACATTTTCGAAAAATAATCGTTTGAAAGAGAAAATGGCAAAAACGTGTGATTTTCGTCCATTATTGCCAGCGCGGTATCGTAGTAAGCGGTCTTTAAACTTGTGTGGCGACTTTTTGATGCTTCATTTCAAATTTTATTTTCAGGAATATAATTTAACCTGTTTGGTTTTACTTCGTTTTTTTTTTTGCTCATTTGCTGACGGGTAGCTTATTATTTAGAAGTTCTTCGTCATAAGCACACCCTTTTTAGAATAACCTTCAACCATTTATGTTTTAAGACTTTAAATCATCTGTTTTTTGCTGTACGAAAAATATGTATGACATAGGTACAAATTCTTCCATTTAATCAATGTCGCTCCTCTAGTTACCTATTTTAGGTAGAGTAAAATAGGTGAGTTTCTATCTTTCTATGTCTTATGCTTAGTAGGTAGGTACGTTTTGTTTACTTACCAAAAAACATTGTATGTATTTACATTTACTTAAAATATGCGTGGGTGCTTTTACGTGTTTATCACTTGTTCTAAAGCGACTTATCTTACACTCCATCAACTCTGGCTGGCGTTCTTACATGATTTGCGTAATCGTTTATAATCATGTTTCGCATTCGATTAATTCTAACGTAAGTTTATTCAAGTAGAATACAAAATGAGTCACTAATATCCAAGCATTGGATAGAAATAAAAGGTTATTTCTATTCGTTTTCTCGAAATCTTACTAGGTCGAAATCTTACTAGGATGGGAAAACCTAGATAGATCTGAGCTAGAATGACACGTTAGTTATCTACATTTTATTCGATTACGACGCGAGCAAAGCCATGGAAAGAAACGAGTTAGCAACAAGGCCAGTTTTTTTTTTATTATTTGAACAACGCTGCCCGTTCACTTTTATTCTCCCATAAAAATGCACACGTTTCGCCAATGTTCCGAATAGGTAGGTAGGCTAGGTAGGTGGTATGCTAAAGTGGAAGATCTCATCACCTAACACCAATCTTCTGGAGTGCATCGCATGTAAATGTACCCCAGTGGAGTGAGATTTCTAATGTAATTGACAGTGAAACCCTGGGTACCCCTGGATACTACCTTGTGCTGGTTAAATGGATACGATACGAAGGGATGAAATGTATAATTTTATTCAAATGATTACACTGTTGCGTTTGCAAAGTACCTAAAAATGATGTAACATGTAAAAGTTGATGTATACAAAAATACAGATGAAACAGCAAATTGTCAAATGATTGTTGCAAACGATCTATAGATAGGATAGCTTAACTGATTCGGAAGCTTCCCCAAAACGCTTGCTGCACTGTTATGCTGAATGGCATACTAATACGTGAAACTATTTAAGAACCAGCTTTTGAGTCAACATGATCGCTGTAGTGACATTAAATCGATGTGTTAATAGTTTTACAGAGATTCGTAAAATATACGAATACATGCATATGTAATTAAAATACTTAAAAAAACATTTTTGGTGATAGAGAATAAAAAAAATGATGTTTAAATCTCTATAACAGCATATGGACTTGAACTAAAGAGCTATGGGAGAGCTGAAAACAGATATTCTAATACCTTCTGTACTAGAATTTCTGTACATTTTAGCTATCCCAACATATGAAATTGAAGGTATTTTATTGTTTTTATTACTCTTTTCTTTTGTACACGACTCAAAATGTATTCCTCTCTCTAGCTTCAAAGGTTCGTTGGAAAAAGTTCGTTGGTCATTTGTAAGTGTTCGTTTGTGTATACAAAAAAGAATAAATAAATAATACAGGGGCTGAAAATACGTTTATTTGGTTTCGTTTGTGGAAGTAGGAATAACATAATTATGTTATATTTCATCATATCACTCACATTACATCTAAAATCACACTTGTGACAAATATATCTGATATTAGCCAACAGATACCTATCGATCATATTTAGAAGTAGGTACCTATATATTTTATTTATGCTGTTTTATCGGAAGTATCTAATCGTTTGAAAAAATCTGTATTTTTTTGCTGGCGCTTCTCTTTGTACAATGATCTTTCGTTCAAAACTTGTACTTATGTGTATGGCTATTTTTGATGTGCTTATTCTGCAGCTGTCTGAGCCTTAAGTTCGTCCACTTATTTTAGCTATAGTTGCACAGAAAATGTATGTTTGGTACTTCTGTGGTCCAGTGGTCCGGAGAGGTTTCGATTTCATCGTATTAGCTGATTGAATGGACGCCAGCGATAGCCCCTCAGCTTCTCTCTTTTAATTTGATATATAATCTAGTTACCAATAGGTTGAAGGATTTGAATATTGTGTTAAACAAATTATAGGTCTAAAATAATTAAACGTTTGTAAAGTTTAACTGAAATTCAGTCTTTTAAAATTGAATAGGCGTTAAGTACGACAGTTTTTCGTCGATTTCCTGAAGTAATATAGTTTAAAATGATCTGAAACCAATCTCAACACAAAAAATGGTATTTTAAGTAAGTAACCTTTACTACCTTACCCAACTCAAATATACTAAGAATGGGCAATATGATCTATGGCTATGGTCTACTCGCAAGGCGTCTTTGAGAATATGTCCAGCTGATACTAGTTCCCTATAAATATGTAGATTACGCAGAGATCATAAAATAATAACTGTTACCATAAATAAAACCTTCTCATCCCCTGTCAAATCTAGATAATGATTGAACAACAAAGGGGTCAAACGGACAATAATAAAAACAAATGACGTGACAGGGACATAGCATGCTTATCGGTAACATCTAAGTATGAAGTTGTTTTGTATAACTTTATGTGCGCCCTTCATAATAAACGCAACTCAGTTATACATAATGTGGTATGACTTCTGATGTCATACATTATTCTGATTATACATTGAATTAATCCGGTCTTTAATTTGTGGACCACTTCGATGATTGTAGTGTGTACTAAGCTTGCTCTTTATGTAGTAAAGCAAAACATGTGCTACCTTATATCCGACTATATACCTATTATGCCAAAGTTTATAATGGTGCTTGGATATTTAAATTATTGTTTTTAATCTGGTAATAGCTTAGCTGGATGAAATTTGGAATAGGTAATGTAAAGTATGTTAAAAGTAGAAAAGAAAAAATGAAATGTTACTAATTACCCTCAGGTCTCTTTGACATAGACTATTTGGACTCTAAATAATAAGGTAGGTCATCTTCCAATTTTGTCATGCAAATACATGCCAAGACATTACAAGAAAAATATTTTTACGTGAACTTAGGTTCCCAATTATATGAAAATATCTCATTCTATATTATAATTTTAATTTTTGATATATAATACATTTATTCATACAACTATGTACAAGTAGGTATATACAAAAAATACAGATGAAACAGCTAGCTATCTAAAGACCGTTGCAAACGATCTATAGATAGCTCAACTGATCCAGATCACTACCAGGCGGAAGCGTTCCCAAAATACTGGCCGCATTGCCACGCTGAATGGCAATGCTAATGCGTTGACCCAGATAAGAGCCAGCTCTCTTGTCACGCGTCGCTTCGACCAGTCGCCCTGAAAGAATTTTGAAAACGCGAAGGGCCCCGGTTCCCCACGGACCCAGAGTCTCAACCCCAAAAGGCTCAAATAAGTAGGCTCTGTCGAGACTTCTATATTTGCGCCTCTTGAGATCCTCGGCCGAATCAGCCGCTGCACCGGCTCTAACTGAAGTCCCCGACAGATGAGATGGTGCTAGGGTATCTACGCATGTGGCGTCCCATACCAAAGGCCTTCCCTTCTCCCAAGGGACAAGAGTCATGCCGTCAGGCCGCTTACCATCGTCACGTAGTAGACCATTCGGTTCGAGAATAGCTGGAACGTTGACGCTGGTAAAAGCCCGGCGTATGATATCATTAAGGCTAGCGTGGCGGGAGATCCTACCGGCGGCTCTGGTACACGATAATCCGTGATGACCAAGCTGTTCGACCGCCGTACCGCACTGGCACTGATGAGGGGCACAGCACTGCGCACCCAACCGTAGACTAACTGCAACCCGGAATGTTAAAGGATCCATTAAAGTACCAGTATTGTTTGACGGAAGTGCTTGCAACCAAAGACCTGACTCCCATTTAGAAACGGCTAGGAGACGAGCACGATCCGTGGAGTTTGAGCACGTTTGTAACATACAATTCCGCGTCAGCTCGCACAGAGGCCCGTCCCATTGTCGTTGAGACGAAAGGGATTTAGGGGGAGCAGTATTGGGGCAAGCACTATGCCAAGCATTTCTAGCTTCGTCAAGATATGAAATTTTGATATTGTTACCAGGAAACGCCGAAAGAGAAGGAGTTAGAATTTTTTCAACCAAAGAACCAGTGCTGTAGACAGAAGACAAGAATGCTGGAAGGGCTACACTTGAAATTTTGCGAATACCTAAGCCTCCTAATTTGACAGGCAGAGAGGCCTGCGACCATGCCCTACCATCCAAATCTATATTCAAAACCGACGAGAGGGTGTTCTTTATTATGTTGACCAAGCCTTCCACCAGCTCGCTGTGTTTCCACAGTTGACAACATCTTAAAGCGTATGTAAATTTCGGGACAAAAAGGCAAAACTTGATAATTGTAAAAGCCATATGGGCATTAATTTTGAACAATCTGTCCGAACTTCGCACAAAATTTTGAGTTTTTTCTTCAATAAAGGCCGGAATGGACTCGTCAAGAATTGGTGAACCCAGAAGACGAAGTGAACATTTATCTACCACGGTAATGTTAGAGGCTAAAGTGTTAAATTTATCAATAACGGAATTTCTATCTAAACAAGTGTCGGAAACAAAAAGTTCGCACTTTGAAAAATTTAGTTCTAAACCAATTTGCCTAAATTCATCAATGATGAGTTTTAGATCGCCAAAAACCGTGTCCACGTCGCCACCTAAGGTTCCATCATCCAAATACCAAACATTAAGTTTGGATTGGAGACGTTGAATAATCGGATGGATGGCAAGGCTGAAAATAGCCGGACCTAGAGGGTCGCCCTGCTGACATCCAACAGCTGACGAAATAACGTTTTGCCGATAGATTAATTTAGAGGGTGAACCATAAGATTGCCAAAGAAACGGATAAATTTCTGGAATTTTGTTTTTAATTTCTTTTAGCAGAGCGCCTCTATCTACAGAATTAAAGGCGTTTTTAATATCCACCTTTAAAATAACCTCCCCACAATTTTGTTCCAAAAATGTACGTAAAGAGTGTACTGCGGCTTCACAGCCGCCACGCGAACCAAAGCCTAGCTGAAGTGGTCGGAAATAGTCGCCTAGATAGGCGGCTTTTTTCCGACAGCAGACTTTAGCCGCTAGGCGGCGGTAAGTGGTGCCCACTGCTATGGGTCTTATCCCGCCGTCTTTTTTTTTGAGTGCGCATAGGTTCGCACCATACAGGAGCTCTGTGATCTCGCTGTTGACTCGGCCTGACAACATCAGGTTGATCAGGGCCGTCATATCCTCCAGAAGGACTTCACCTGCATGGCCAGAACCGCCAGACAGCAGGTCCTTTAGATGCTGTGGAGTCACAGCATCCAGGCCGCCGGCAGAGCCACTCTGAAACGACATGACAGCACTAAGCACGTCCTGGCTGGTCGTCTCGACAGCGTCATCACTCTCTTGCGGCGGATCGGGGAGGTGGATATCAAGCCCGGGGGCTGGATGCTTACCCTCAAGAGATATGAGGGTATCATTCGAATTTGGAGCTATCGTGTCGCTGGAAAACAAGATACGGGAGGCACCCTTGATGTCACCGTCGCTGAGTTTACTCTCCACAAGTTTGTAGATAATAGACTCAGCGACTGGCTTCATATCTTTAGAATTTGTTGTTGTGTTCTGGTCATTGTACGAAAAAGGTGTGCGCTCATCGCGTGCAGTGTACCTCACACAATTTTGTTTGATCCGAATAGTGAGAGATGATTTGTTGCCTAATTCTTTTTTTACGTGAAGTACACTGTATGGAAAAATTAGTAAATGTTCCCAAGCTCGCTTGGTGTTTTTGGATACAACCTGCTTGATGGCCTGTGAGAGAGCGGTAGCGACAGAGATGCGGGCACCCCGGGGAATACGTTTCAAAATAGGGGTAGAAATTTTATACCGACAAATCACTTTCCAAAAGGGATGTAAATCCGAAGATAAATTTGAATTTTCCACCGAAACATCCACCGTTTCTGCAACCGGGGCAGACAACGGGATATAAGGGTTCTTGTGGCACCGTGTTTGGTGAATTTTGAGGCCTCTCTGTCCCTTGAAATAGCGAGTTTGTGAACATTGCGTGCACTCAATAAGGTTGGGCACGGACACGATAGCACGGATCTCATTCATATTCCTAGTTGCATTCGACGGTTGTGTACATAGCGCCATCACAAAATATCCTTATAAATAACTTAGAACAAATAAACCAAAAGGCTTCTGAAAGACAGAGGCCGTCAGGTGGAGCGCACGCGTAGTGGGTGGAACGGCACCACGGCAACCGCGCTTCCTCCTGTTGACATACAAAATAACAACGGCTAAACTGGCTGTCAAAAGATCAAAAACAAACTACAAGGAAAGAAACCACCTTTTGGATTTTTGGAGCGATGAGGCTGTCCCTGATCTTGAGAACAATACCTGATCCCTTCCACGAGGTGGTCTAGCGGCCCCAGGGCTCGAGGCTGCCCGAAAAGCCGTGGAAAAATTTCTTTCTGAAACAATAAAAAATATGAGAGTTGTCCTGTTGACAGTTTTTTTTTTTTTTTTCATTTTAATGTGTTTTAAGTTGTAAACTATTGGCTCAAGAATCGCCGTCTAACTTAGCTTACAGTCTCGACAATGATTTTGGGCTATTGTCATGAAACCGTTATGAGAGTACCGTTTACCTGGTCAGTCCAGTTCCTGCTACATGAAGACGGTAATTATGTTAAAATTTAGTTTGCATCATATCTCAGTAACTATTAGAGTAACAATATTGTCACAATTATTAATAATCATATAAATAATAACTTAATAATATAAATAATATAATATATAAAAAAAGAAGAAAAGTTTTAAGAAAAAAAAACGGTGCGTCAAACTTTTCTCGATTGTTTTATTTACTTTGTACGTCCATCCCTCAAATCTAGACATTACATCTACTGAATTACATAAAAAATACTAGATAGTAGTATTTTTTATGTAATTCAGTAGATAGGTAGGTAGGGTACTTTGATACATGGCAAAGGAAATTGTTTCAATGTTATAGTTATTCTTCTAGATAATTTAATTTGTATAAAATTACTCTTGTGCCCGTTTGCCTACCTCTCGTACTGATATTTTTGCATTAAGCGAGAGTGACGTATTTCACCTATCACCAAATACTAAAACGTTTCTTCAGATTTGTAGCGTTGGAAAGTTATGGCGCTATAGGCAATGTTGTTCATTTACAATTTATTCATGTCATTATTAAATTTTAAGTAACGTTTCAGTATGCAGCGTTATGGCCGTGAAATGACGGTCATCATTATTTCAAAAACCATCGGCGTTAATCGCGAGCTCAGGGCGACAAATAGACAGAAGGGTGAAAAGCATTCTTACTTTATTATAACAATGACTTGACATTTATTATCAGTTATGAAAATAAATTTGTCGTGAAATAAAAGGGAAAAATGAATTAAACGCAGTCGACCGCGAGAAACGTGTTTAGGCCTCAGAGTATGGTAGACCAGTCTTCATGACAAGAGGCTATAAA